>CM046946.1:17742706-18368349 GCA_025698515.1 Gossypium sturtianum | reverse complement strand
TAAAAGAAGTTTTGGGTAGATTATATCACAAATAGCGCATTGGCAAATTGGTGGGACGCTTAGCTGAAGTTCATGGTTCTGGAGGTCATTGGTTCGAAGCTTAATGGCAGCATAAGGGGTGTTTTATTTTTATTTTCATTTTGCAGCAGTTTGGAGAGGCAGTGGACGGCACATGGGAGCTTTAATAGATAAGATTAAGCTGATTTTGTTTAAATCCTTTGTGAATTCGGTTGAGAGGTAAGTGATAAGGATTATGTTATTTTATTTATTCTAGATAATTATAGGATTATTTTATTTAGTTTAAAATTAGTACATAGGAAGATAATGGTTGCTATTGGTTTTTATATGATCAGGAGATAAAATATGAGATAAGATAGGAGAGAAAGGTGGGTTTATTTTAATTTTGAATTGGTTGGTGTAGAGTGAATTTAGGAAGGAATTTTGGGATTTGATGAAGCCATAGCCGAACCACTATAGCATTCATCTATTCTTCTCGTGACTTGTTTAAAAAAGCAGAAAGTGGTAAGTGCTTCTTTTTTTCTATTTGATTGCTAAAGCGAAATTATTTTCCATTCTTTAGTAGTGCTTGCCGAAAATTTCAGTCTAAGAAAGCTCTCTCTTTTCCTTTCTTTTCTTTGAAGCCAAAAGTAGAAAGTTGAGTAAGCATTTGTACATTTTCTTCGTTTCCTTTCTTATTTTATTTCTCCTCACTCACTTCCTTAAAACCGAACCTACCCTCTCATTTGTAGCCAAAACCTCTCCATCATTATACACCATAGCCGAATATTTCAATTGTATTTTTAAGCCATAGCCGAATATTTAAGGGTGCATATTCTCTTCTTTGCCGCAAGCTCAGAAAGCGAAACCCTCTTCTTTTCTAGTCACTTCAAGCAACGTGGTGGTAAGTAATTTCTGTCTTAGTAATCAGTTTTGATTCCTTTTTCATGGAGTGCCGAATCAAGTGCCATAATTGGTTTTAGTGTTAGTCGATTCTGACAAAAGGTTGTGTAGGAGGATTCGACAAGGTTGGGTGCATATCGTTTAGACGTAGAGTTTGGGATTTGTTCGATTGTATCAAGCAGTGCGTAATCATCGCGACTTGTTTCTTGATTAATTGTTTATTAACGTATATACCTATGTATGATGTGTGGTAGCCGACACTAAAGGCTAAAGTAATGGATACCCATGTTTGGGGTAATCGGTTAATGAGTTAGTCATTTTTGATATTAAATTATTTATGGTGCTGTTTGATATGGTGATGAGCATGCTATTATACTCACTCTATATGTTGATTTGATATGATATATTGACATATGTGCATGGGGATTGGATTTGAGCAAAGAAGGGACGGGAGTACATGTTATATACGTGGTCTAATGTCACCTCGTGCTACATTAGCGCTTGATGGTTAGCTGTGTGCTTCATCAAGGGAGATGTTGGCTAGGTGCCCATCTCGGCGGTTGATAGTCGAGTGCATCACCGTGAGACGGATTAATGTTGGGATCACGATGTGATCGGTGGCTCACCACTACCGGTACAATGTCCAGTGCCGAGGTAAGTTATGTGGGATCACTCGGTTGTGATCGGTGGATTAACCACGGCCTTGGGCAGGGAGTCTGCTAAGGTTGGTGTATTGGATGGACTTAGGTTGGGTTGGGTCATAATTGCATATCTGTTGACATGGACTGTGTGGGTATGGGTTAGGCCCATACGTGAGGGAACTTGTGTAATGATTATGCACTCGAGTCGATGGACTCACCCTATTTTTCTCAACCATTTCAGGTGATTCGTGATTAATGGACTGGGTTGGAGGGGATACAAAGGTGGCCATGCAGAAGGAGATTATTTTGATTACTTTATGTTTTTAATATTAAGTATTGGGTTTAAATATTGGGTTGTAATAAGGGCCTTATTTTTATTATTTTTGGTATTATTATTTTATTATTACTTATGACTTGTTTAAATTAAATCACTAGGTGAAGATGACTTTATTTTAGCAACTTATTTATTCAAAATATATAAATATATGTTTAATAAAGTTTTAATATGGGCATTGTATAATGACAAAGTTTTATTTATAAATTTAAATGGACAGGATTTTTTAAAAAGTTAACAATTTTCATGATTTATTCAAAAGTCAAAAAGATTGTCAACCGTCTTTCCGCAGTGACATAACCAGATCCGGTCAAGGCTCGTGGGCCGGGTTTGGGGGTGTTACATTCAGACCATACCTGGACAGGTTCGTGGTTGTTTTTATTGATGATATTTTGGTTTATTCCCTGTATGAAAATAAGCATGCTGAACATTTGAGAACTGTATTGCAAGCTCTATGTGAGAAGCAATTGTATGCCAAGTTCAGTAAATGTGAATTTTGGTTAAAGGAAGTTAGTTTCCTTGGACATGTTGCATCTGCAGAAGGTATTCGGGTGGACCCGAATAAAATTTTAGCTATTGTAAGTTGGAAGCCACCGAGGAATGTTTCAGAAGTAAGAAGTTTTTTGGAACTAGCTGGATATTATCAGAGATTTGTTAAAAGGTTTTCAATGATAGCTTCTCCGATGACCCGATTGCTGCAAAAAGATGTGATATTCGAGTGGGAGTGCACTGACAAGTGTCAACAGAGTTTTGATAGGTTGAAAGCTTTATTGACAGAAGCACTCGTATTAGTCCAACCTGAATCGGGTAAGGAATTTATAGTCTATAGCGATGCCTCATTGAATGGTTTGGGATGCGTATTGATACAAGATGGTAAAGTAGTGGCTTATGCATCTAGGCAACTAAAATCGCATGAAAGAAATTACCCGGTACATGATCTCGAATTAGCAGCCATTGTATTTGCACTGAAAATATGGCGACATTATCTTTATGGTGAAAAATGTCACATTTTTACGGATCACAAAAGTCTGAAGTATTTAATGACAGAAAAGAACTGAATTTGAGACAACGTAGGTGGTTGGAATTATTGAAAGATTATGATCTCGTTATTAATTACCATCAGGGGAAAGCTAATGTAGTGGCAGATGCCTTGAGCCGAAAATCTTTATTTTCCTTAAGGGCATTGAGCACCCGGTTATCATTTTCTGATGATGATTCAATCATAGCAGAGTTAAAAGCTAGACCAACATTTCGGCAACAAATCTGTGAAGCTCAAAAAAATGATGATAAGTTACAGGCTAAACGAGTACAAAGTGAGTCAGATCCTGACTCAGAGTTTCAGATTGATTCGGACGGTTGTTTGTTATTCAAAGATAGAATATGTGTACTGAAGAATTCAGAAATGGTACAGAAGATGCTACATGAAGCACACAATGATATAATGTCTGTACATCCCGGTAGTAACAAAATGTACAATGACTTGAAGAAAATGTATTGGTGGCCGGGAATGAAAAGAGATATTTCTGAATTTGTATCTAGATGTTTGATCTATCAGCAAGTAAAGGCTGAACATCAAGTACCTTCGGGATTATTGCAGCCAATTACCATACCGGAATGGAAATGGGAAAGAATTACCATGGATTTTGTATCGGGATTATCCTTGTCACCGAAAAAGAAAGATGTTGTTTGGGTAATTGTTGACCACCTGACGAAGTCAGTACACTTTATCCCGGTACGTATGGATTTTTCATTGGATAGATTGGCTGAATTATATGTCTCTAAGATTGTAAGACTACATGGAGTACCAATCTTCATTATTTTAGATAGAGATCCACGGTTTACGTCCCGATTTTGGAGTAAATTGGAAGAAGCCTTGGGCACCCAGTTATGTTTCAGTACTGCATTCCATCCTCAAACAGATGGACAATCTGAATGTGTTATCCAGATTTTAGAGGATATGCTTCGATGTTGTGTACTTGAATTTTAAGGTAACTGGGAAAAATACTTGCCTTTGATTGAATTTGCTTACAATAACAGTTATCAGTCAAGTATTAAAATGGCGCCGTATGAGGCTCTATATGGTCGCAAATGTAGAACTCCATTGTATTGGATAGAGTTAAGTGAGAAAAAGATACACAGAGTTGACTTGATCCGGGAAACCGAAGACAAAGTAAAGATGATTCGAGATAGTTTGAAAGCGGCCTCAGACCGTCAAAAGCCTTATGCTGATTTAAATCAAAAAGAGATAGAATTTCAGGTTGGTGATAAAGCATTCTTAAATTTGTCACCTTGGAAGAAATTTCTCCGATTTGACCGTAAAGGAAAATTGAGTCCACGGTTCATCGAGCCATATGAGATCATTGAAAGAATTGGGCCTGTTGCATATCGGTTAGCATTACCACCGGAACTCGATAAAATTCATAACATGCTTCATGTATCCATGTTGCGACACTACAAATCAGACCATTCACATGTTATTACTCCAACAGAAGTGGAGATTTAGCCTGATATGACCTACAATGAAGAACCGATTAAAATACTGGCATATGAGACGAAAGAACTAAGAAATAAAAAGGTGACATTGGCAAAAGTTCTCTGGCAACGGCATGGAATAGAGGAAGCTACCTGGGAGCCGGAGGATACTATGAGGAAGCAATACCCTAACCTCTTTTTTGGTAAGAATTTTTGAGGACGAAAATTTATAAGGGGGTGAGTTATAACAGCCCAATTTCAGTGAGATCGGAACAGTGGTTCTGGGACCACAAATCTGAGCCAAAAACAAAATTTATTTTAATATTATTTTGTGATTTGCATTATTATAGGAAGGTCATATGAAAATTTTGATACGAAAATTTTACCGATTGCATGTTTAATTAGGGAAAGAACTAAATTACATAAAATGCAAAAGTTGTCTTCTAGTAGTTATAAGTATCAAATAGCTATAAAATTCAAAACTTAAGGTCCTTATATGGTAATGTGACTCATCCATGGAAAAATTAGAAATGGGCAAGGACTAAATTGGAAATCACTAAAATTAAAAGATGACAAATAATTAAAAAGAAAATTGTCATATTTTTATTCATCTTCTTCCCCAAAATTTCCATGGAAACCCTAGGAGAGAGGAAGACAACTTTTCAAGCTTAAAAAAGTATGAAATCAAGTCCCGTTTTTAGTAATTTTTATATTTTTGGAATCGGGATAGTCTAATCTTTCTATTTAGGGGATTTATTTGAAAAGTTATCAAGGTATGAAATTTGGGTCATGGATGTATATGCTAAAAATTAGAAATTTATGGTAGAAAATGAAAGGTTTTCAGTAGATAAACAACTTTTACAAAGCAATTATTGATGAAAACTCGGTTTAGGGACTAAAATGAAAAATGGGTAAAACCCATGGAAAATGCTGAAATTTGAGATATGTGGGTGCTGTAAAAGTTGTACATAAATTTTGGCTAGGCTTGGAAAGAGGGTTAAATTCCTTGAATTTCATTTTCCGAGCCTAGGGATGAAATTGGAATTTATGAAAACTATAGGGATAAAATGGTAATTTTGCTTAGGATGTAATTGAATGCAAATATATATGAAATGTGATAAATTGATAGTTAAATTTGTTTATATAGACCCGAAAAGACCAACTACCGAACTAGATCGAGTGAAACAAAAGGTTTTGGATTAGTTGAAATTCAAATACGAACAATTGTCAAGGTAAGTTCATGTAACCTAAATATGTATGTTAATGTGCTTGAATTGAATTGTATGTTTGTGATGATATGTATGTGAAGATATACATTATGAAATGACCACAAATTGGAAAATGATGATAAAATGCTATGTCCCGGTTGAATGTTGAAATTCAATGGAATAAGGTGGTTTCTCGAAAAGATTATAATACTGCATATGTTGCAGTTAGGATTTAGCCCAGATGGGTAATCCTAAAATAAGTCCTCTCAAGCATATGTTATAGATTGGATATAGCCCAGACAGGTAATCCAAATCAAGTTTTTTAGAGCATATGCTACAGAAAGGATTTAGCCTGGACTGGTAATCCTGTTATAAAATATGTGGCTTGAGAGTATGCTTTATGATCATGTGCCAAATGGATACTTTTGAACATGAATTGACGGATATTTGATATGTATACTTTGTGTATACTACCTGAATGTCCATCAAAATTTCAATAGTTCAACGGGAAAGATTCTTGAAATACGGAAAGGTGAAACTAAATAGAAGTTTATAATGCGATGATATCATCTATGTTTTCTTAATATTCATATGATGTTTTGTGACTAACTTGTTTGATTAAGTGTATATGTTTAGGTAAATTTACCCAAAAATTTTGGATGGCATGGTTATGTATGCTTGTATGAATAAATATAACCGGTAAGTTTAATTCCCATTATATGAACTTACTAAGCATGAAAATGCTTACCCCGTTTAATTTTCTTTATTTTATAGTGCTCGTAAGCTCGTGAAGGTTGGAGGTCGGTCGGAGCATCAATCACACTATCCACTATCTCATTTTGGTATAAATAGAAATCTCATTTTGGTATAATGGCATGTATAGGCTCATTTGGGCAAATGATGGCTTGTAAGTGATGTTTTATAATCTAGCCATTGGAATGGCTAGTGATGTTTTACTTAGCATGTTTACAAAGTTATCCTATGATTAAATTCCTATGTGCTAAGTTGTTTGATTGGATTATGCTTAAGGTGTATGTTCACTAAAAATAAAATTATAAACATGAATTGTATGTGATAATATACCATGCTAGGTACTAGAATTGGCTTGGTTTTAATGTTTGGATTGGTGGATATATGTTAGTGAGTTTTGGTGCAGGAAAGGGGTAAGTTTTGGGTGACAAATGAGGCTAGGAAATGACTTTATTTTGTCCACACGGGTAGACACATGGGCGTGTGTCTTGGCCGTGTGTGACACACGGCTTGTCCTATAGGCATGTAGTTCGGCCGTGTGTCCCCTGCATCTTAAAAATGAGAAACAGAATGCTCAGAATTGGGCACACGGGCAGAGACACGGGCGTGTGTCTCAGCCGTGTGGATGACACGGCTTTGAACACGGGCGTGTGAAAATTGCACCTAAAGTTCAAAAATAAAAATTCGCCACATGGCCTAGCACACGGGCGTGTGACTTGGCCGTGTGACTTTAATTACTTCATGCTTTACAAGTCAGAGAGTTACACGGGTTAGGGACACGGGCATGTGTGACCACATGGCCCGACCACACGGGTGTGTGGGCATTGTTTATAAGAAAAAAATTAGAAATTTTAAGAAAAATTTTATGAGATCCCAATCTAGTCCCGATTCATTTCTAATGCTTATAATAGGTCTCGAGGGTCCATTTAAGGGACGATATGATTGTTTTTAGATTTAAATAGTATTTTTACTTGGTTTATTTGTGATGGTGTTGTAAACTCCGGTAATACTCCGCAACCCTATTTCGGTAATGGATACGGGTTAGGGGTGTTACATTTATTGGTATCAGAGTTACGGTTTAGCTAATTCTCGAACTAACGTAGCAAGTATGAGTCTAGCTATACATGCCATTATATAAATCATGATAGTGTGATATCTCCTGACCACTCTTAAATGTATTTTCATATAGTAATGTCTTCCAACCAAACGAGAGATGAGTCTGAGGAAGTTGAGAGCACAGCTCAAGCATCCGTGCAACGAGCCGCAACCAGTAGTAGTAGGAGGCCCATGTCTGAGGGCCTGAAGAGGCAAAAGCAGCCTTCTTCAAAATGATGGATGAGTGGTTTAGCGAATATATGAGAACAAATCTCGCTGTTCAACGACCTCCCCCACCTGCTTCACAACATGATGAAACGCCACAGGGTACTAGACTTGTTAGAATTGATAAGGCTCCAGTAGATAAAATTAGAAAATATGGGGCTGAATAATTTAGGGCTACAGCCGATGACGATCCAAAGAGGGCTGAGTTTTGGCTGGAAAATACTATTCGAGTTCTAGATGAGCTATCTCGCACACCAGCCGAATGTCTGAAATGTACGGTATCTTTGTTGAAAGACACAGCCTACCATTGGTGGAAAACCATAT
The DNA here is from genome assembly GCA_025698515.1 of Gossypium sturtianum. NCBI lineage: Eukaryota > Viridiplantae > Streptophyta > Magnoliopsida > Malvales > Malvaceae > Gossypium > Gossypium sturtianum. Next base: position 18,360,400 of record CM046946.1, on the reverse strand, counting down.
CTTTTGTGGTACCAAGGGAAAATGTTACATGGGAATTTTTCCAAACAGAGTTTAAAAAGAAATATATTAGTTAGAGATTTATGGACCAGAAAAAGAAGGAATTTTTAGAGCTCCAACAGGGAAATATGACAGTGTCCGAGTATGGGTGAGAATTTGTTAGATTGAGAAAGTATGCTAGTGAATGGGTTCAGACTGAAGCCGAAATGTGCAAACAATTTGAAGAAGGGCTTAATGAAGATGTCAAGCTGTTGATTGGAATTCTGGAATTAAGAGAATTCGCAGTGTTGGCTGAACCGGCACACAAGGCCGAGGAATTAAGCAAGGAAAAGAAGCAAGCAGAAAGGGAAGCTCGGGTTCCGAGTAAAAGATTTTTTAGCAAGATGCAATCATTGGAAACACAGAAATTTACACATTTTTACATACCCTTTTTAACTTAAAATCATACAGTTTCGATAAATTTCTTGTCGAAAAATAATTAATTTTTATAAAATAATTAAAGTGCACTTAAAATATGAACATGTTGAATTTTAGTTAATTTTATAATTAATTTTGATGAATTTTGGTTATTTTCGACAGATTTGCACAAAAGGCAAAAAATGGCTCGGCACACACTGCTAGAAGCACAAATTCGAGAAGCAATTTGAAGTATCGAGGTGAACTAAATTTCATCCTAAGATGGTCCAAAATTATATGTATTAATTCATAATATAATTAATTTTAATTTATATCCAATTTAATTTGGGTTAATAAATTATTATTAATTAATTATGAAAAAGTGGTCCAGTTGAACTAAACCGAGTGAATCGAACCGACCAAGAAATGGACAGCCCAAAAACCGTCCCAAGAGCTGACCCAAATCAGCTTATTAGCTGATTATTTAAGCTTGCAAAGAGGCCCTTGAATACTTGTTCAAGTTACATTCAAACCCCTCCACAATTGGTGGCTTTGTAGATAAGCTCACAATAGTCGTTTGACTCTTCATCTGGGGAGTACAAAAATGTATAACGATCTGAAGCAGTTTTATTGGTGGCATGGTATGAAACGTGACATTTCAGAGTTTGTTTTGAGATGCTTGGTTTGTCAGCAAGTTAAAGCTGAACATCAGGTTCCATCTGGTTTGTTACAATCGATTATGATTCCTGAGTGGAAATAGGAGAGAATCACAATGGACTTTGTGTCGGGATTGCCTTTATCTCCGAGAAAGAAAGATGCAGTTTGGGTGATAGTTGATAGATTGACGAAATCAGCTCATTTTGTTTCGGTGAGAATAGATTATTCACTTGATAAATTAGCTGAACTGTATATTGCTGAGATTGTGAGATTGCACGGGGTGCCACTATCTATTGTGTCTGACAGGGATCCGAGATTTACCTCATGGTTCTGGAAGAAATTGCAAGAGGCTTTAGGTACAAAGTTACATTTTAGTATTGCATTTCATCCGCAAACTGATGGACAATCCGAACAGATCATTCAAGTTCTCGAAGATATGTTGAGATGTTGTATTCTTGAATTTGAGAGTACGTGGGAGAAACATTTACCATTGATTGAATTTGCATACAATAATAGTTTTCAATCTAGTATCAAAATGGCACCATATGAGGCTCTTTACGGTAGAAAATGTCGAACTCCATTGTATTGGACTGAACTGAGTGAGAATAAGATTCACGGGGTTGATTTGATAAAAGAGACAGAACAGAAAGTAAAAGTGATTCATGACAGTTTGAAAGCAGCGTCAGATCGTCAGAAGTCTTATGCAGACTTGAAACGAAAAGATATTAAATTTGAGGTTGGTGACAAAGTGTTTTTGAAAGTGTCTCCGTGGAAGAAAATACTTCGATTTGGCCGGAAAGGCAAGCTGAGTCCGAGGTTCATCGGGCCGTATGAGATTATTGATCGAATTGGGCTAGTTGCTTATAGATTGTTATTGCCACCTGAACTAGAAAAGATTCATAATGTGTTCCACGTATCGATGCTTCAACGATATAGATCTGATCCATCGCATATAATTGCTCCTACTTAGGTTGAGATTCAGTCAGATTTGTCATATAGTGAAGAACCGATTCGAATTCTGGCACGTGAGATCAAAGAGTTGAGAAACAAAAGAATTTCCTTAGTGAAAGTGTTGTGGCATAAACACGGAGTTGAAGAGGCTACGTGGGATCCTGAAGAAGTTATGAGAAAGCAATATCCGAACCTATTCAATGGTAAGATTTTCGGGGACGAAAATCCCTAAGGGGGGAGAGTTGTAACAGCCCGGTTTAGACCCTAGTCGGAACACTGGTTTCGGGACTACAAATTCGAGGTCTGGAAAATATTTTAATATTAATTTTGGTGTTTATAATATGTGATTGAGCATGTGTTAAAGTTCTGTGTGAAAATTTTATCGATTATGTGCTTAATTAGTAAAAAGGACTTAATCGCATAAAATGTAAAAGCTGTGTGCTAATTGTTGAAGTACTTATTTGGCATGGCTTTTTAAGTGAGGAGTCCTTATGTTGTTATTATTCCACATGCAAATTGGATGGACAAAAATGGGCTTTAGTTGGTGGAAATTTAAATGAAATAATAAAGGGCAAAATAGTAAAATAGGTATTATTATGAATTATAATAAAACAAATCATAAAAATGGCCATTATAATCATCTTTTTCCACCGAATATTGAAATAAAAAGAAAGAACAAAAGCTTTCAAGGGTTCGGCTATGATTTGGCTAAATTAAGGTAAGAGTTTTGTTTGGTTTTCGATAATTTCTACGTTTTTGTAATCGTTGCTTCGTGTTCTTCAAAACCCATGCTTTAATTTTAGAATTTGATGAAGTTTTTGAGAAATTCCATTGGTGAATATGTGAACTTTGTGTTGTTAGTTGGTAGAAAATGAAAGCTTAATATTGGGTTAACATATTTTGTATTTGAATTTTTGGTGAAATTGCGTAATTTGGGCTAAATTGTGAAAATGAGAAATGGGAGGACTAAAATGTGAAATAAATGAAATATATGGGCTTGTATGAGTATAAGGAGAATTCGGCCTAAGCATGGTACAATGAAATTATGTGTATTTGATGATTTTATGAAATAGGGACTAAAGTGTCAAAATGTGAAAATGTGAGGGCTAATTTGTAAAATTCCCTAAATATGAATGTTTAGACTAAATTGAATGAATTGGTGATTGAATGAACTAAATTTGAATATGTATAGACCAAGAAAGGAGAGATTCGGATTGAGATCGAGGCAAATACAAAGTGCTCGATTGATCAACTAGTTTCAGTATTTCTACGTCCGAGGTAAGTTCGGATATAATACAAGTTGTTTAATTTGTATCTATGTGATGTGAAATGAATGAATGCATAGTTATTGAATTATAGATGTTATAAGTGATATTGAGAAATGTGGCACTAAGTGTACGAAATAAGAATCGGGACAGAAGTGATTAGCACTGTGTGTGTAGAATATTAGAAGCTACGGCTTTAATGATTGGCACTGTGTGTGCGATACCGAATTACGTTTTGTTTTATATTGTGGCACTAAGTGTGCGATGTTATATACGCTTCGGCTATGAATTGGGCACTAAGTGTGCAATTGAATTGAAGTGATAGGGAAAAATGAATTAAATTATGGTATCGAGCATTGAATAGCAAGAACGTTTGTTAACTAAGTGTTGGCAAAGGTATGTTTCGAACCTATGTGGTTGATGATATTGTTTAAAGATGAATTGATAGATGTATGAGTATACGGTTGAGAATGGCATTGTGTTTAGTTATGAATCTATCTAAGTGATGGTTTACTTATGTTTTGGTATTGTATTATCGAGTAATATGTATTATATTACGGACTTACTAAGCTTTAGAGCTTACTGTGTGATGTGTTTCTCTGTTTTACAGTGTCAGTAAAGCTAGCTCGGATCTGGGGATCGTTAGCGACTCAATCACACTATCGGCTATCTATTTTGGTACTTTTGAAAGATGTATATATTTGGTATATGGCATGTATAGGCTAGAAGTTATGGTATGTTTTGAAATGTTTGGACTTTGCCAAGTGGCATGGTTTGGAAATTGAATGATGTTGGCGCATATATGTAGGCTATGAAAATGATGAATGAGGTATGAAATAGTGAGAATGGAATTAGTATATTTTATGCTTGAATTTGGTTAATGAGAATGATGGATAAAATGTGAACTTGTGGTACGGATTAAATGAAGTTTGGTTAACATGATTTGAATGTGTGGATGATAAGTTAAATTGACTTGTTAAGAGATTGAATTGAGCATGTTTTGGTATGCATGAATGATATTTAGAGTATGGTATTGAATTGGTTTGTGCTTGTAGGTGTGATATTAAGTGTGGGTGGCATGTTGGCCTTGAAAATGACCTATAATTGCCCACACGGTTGAGCAAACGGGCGTGTGGCTCGACTGTGTCCTTCGTGATTGCATTTCAATGAAAGTCAGGCTCGACCACGGGCTAGACACACGGGCGTGTGATTGGCCGTGTGATGCAAGTCAGGCTCGACCACGAGTGAGGCACACGGGCGTGTCTCAGGCCGTGTGGTCAAGTCAGTATGTATGCCCTGTTTTGACACGGCTTGGATACATGGGCGTGTCTAAGGCCGTGTGAGGCACACGGCCTACCCACACGGGCGTGTGGCCTCTGTAGTTTTGAAAAATGTTTGATTTTTGGAAAAATTTTGTATGATTCCGGTTTAGTCCCGACCCCTTCCTAGTGCTTGTTTGAGGTCTCGTAGTCCTCGTGTGACACCCCTAACCCATATCCGTCGCCGGATTAGGGTTACAGGCATCACTAAACTAAATACCAGGTCAAAGCACTCCATCTGAACTATCTCTTAATAAATTCATACAATTTCATACTATCACGAATAAACATGTAAATCTCATCTAAACTTAATACATCAACGTGCATATTACAATTCACATAGTCATTTAAAAGCAATGGCCGAATAGGTATATAGTTCTTAAACATTTATTACATTTCTATTTTCAACCATACCTTCAAGCATATACTGTTATTAAACATATGATACACTTCTAGTCATGAATACTCCCCATTTCAATATCACATATGAAAATACCATTTACTTACCTACCTATCTCACAATGGAATATACCGGATCACATTCTAAGCAATGATCATTTCATATGCATAACATATAGTCATAGGCATATCTTAGCTAGACATTACATTCGTAAATTATCCATTCATTTCTCATGGCCGAACACTCATGTGAACATCCAAAGAATATTTAAAGTTTCCCAACTAAATAAATGTAATGGTCGAATGTTTAAAGTTAATTAGTTTACATTAAATCACCAATGAATCGATTTCACTCATAGCTTAATATGAGATAATTTCTAAACTAAACCTATAAGTCATTCAAAAAATATTCATTTGCGTTGTATAAAACACATGCCATACATGATTTCACGAATATGCACCTATCAAAATGAACTTATAATATAGTTGAATATACACACACATAAGCAACATCTCAAGTATAGTTAAGTAACTCAAACTAGCAAGAAAGAAAGCCATATTCGCATGGCCCTTTATATAATATATACAAATTATCAAAAATAAGTAATTTAGCCTATACATGCCATAGACCTTAGGTTCAAATACAAAAAGATACCAAATTTGATGATAATGTGATTGACTTCAAGATGATCCCCGAGCTCGAGCTTCCACCTTAAAAATCTAAGGAACAAAAGCAACAACACCCAAGTAAGCTATTATAGCTCAGTAAGTTTTAAACAATCTATCATATAATATCAATATTACTCAAATTAATATAATCCAAAAATGGTAAACATAAATTTATCATTACTCATTGTAAAATACATCATAGATCACCTATTAACTCTCACATTTGGTTTCGAATACATATGTAATACACTTCTATCATCACTCATTTTCATCTACTAAAATTCAAGCCCTTAACACAAAGTCATAATATGCTATCTCACATAACCGAATCATCCAAATGAGCTAAGCAACATTTCATTACTCTAGTAAATTTATCTCATACCAACTCAAGCATTAAAAATTATAATTAAAAATGAATATAACATTCCATTCAAGTCGCACTTTACATATATATATATTTAAGATTTGAATCATAGAATTTCATAGAACCAACTTACCAATTTCAACCTTTTGATATTAAAGTTGATCGCATACTTAGTGCCCCTCCACCGGTTTCGCACACTTAGTGCCCGGACATCTTATTCGCACACTTAGTGCATATCGACCGATTTCGCACACTTAGTGCTCGGTACTTTATGAATCGCACACTTAGTGCTTTACAACCGATATCACACACATAGTGCTCGGTGTATAAGTTCGCACATTTAGTGCTTAGACAACCGATATCGCACACACAGTGCTCGGTGTATAAGTTCGCACACATAGTGCCACCAATCCCATGTTTCCTCACAAAGAAGTACACATATGTTCTAATCTTTATTCATATATACACATATTATTAATTAGGGATTAACCATATACATCATTTATTCACATATATATACATCTGATAAACCGTAAAAGTAACATATTCTAAGCCCACATTTAGTATGCTTTTGGATGATTTAAGCCCCAATTTATGTAAAAAGGTGCTCTTAATCCTTTCTTTTCATGTCTTATACTCAGGAAAGCACCCGATGACGAAAAGAACGAGAAACGGGCTTAAAACGGACCAAATTGGGCCAAGCCACGAAATCAGCACGGCCTGGACTTCAAGCCACACGGCCGTGCCACCATTCCTACAAGAACACGGCCTTACCATGACTTACACGGCCGTGCCTCATTCAATGATGTCGAACACTACCTGGCCACGATTTACACGGCGTGTGCCATGGCCGTGCTCTCTGCCGTGGAGAAGAGCAATTTCATTCGGGAAAGGATACTTAGGAGAAAGAAACGTGTTTCAAAAGCCTATAAATACACCATAGGTACCCGGTGAAAGGGGCGGAGAGCTAGGCCAAGAAGCCAAGCCGAAAGGTCGATTTGTGGGAATCACTCGAAGATAGCCAGTTGATCCATCTCAAGAAGCGAATTCTACTCAAGATGGAGGATCTCCTCTTCAATTCCTTCAGGGGTTTTAGGGATTTCTTATGTTTTGTTTTATCTTTTCTCTTGAGATGTTGTATTTTATTATTATTATGAACTAAACCTTCGGATACAGAAGGGATGAAACCTATGAGGAATCTTGTTATTTGATTTTTGAATTATATGATAATAACTTAGTTTGTTCTTAATTGTGTGAACTTAATCCAAATCTAATGTGCTTAGGTGGAGGAGGAATAGACCACCGCCTAAGAGTAGATCCAACATAATTAAGCGGAGTTGATCGCACGCCTAGAGATAGGGTGACGAGATTTTGCCGGATTAGGGTGAAACCTAATATGGGAGTCCACAGATCGATTTACTGCTATTCTAGGGGGTTATTATAAGCGAACGAGAGTTCCACTAATTAACCTAAGGTTAGACGTTATTCGCCTCGAGAGAGGGTTTAATATACGTTAGGGAGTCTCACGGATCAAACTAAGTAAATAAATCATATGGTTCAAGGTTAGATAACAAGTGAAGTCTAGGTGGATTTTTCCTAAGGGTATCATTTGAGTCAACTGAGTTTTCCCAAAAGTTATTTCCCGATTTCATTCTTTTTGTCTTTGCGTCTTAGCTTAGTAAGTAGATTAGTTTTAGTTTAAACAATCATCACTTTATATTAAGGCTAAATAATAAAAAGACGGTGAGTATTAGTACTTTTAGTTCCTTTGGGTTTGACAATCCGGTCTTGCCTAAACTATACTCTTTGTTCGATAGGTACACCGCCTTTAATCGTTGTCGAGTTGGTTTCGTGTTCGATCATTCTTTTATAAATTTTAAAACTCTGATTTACAGCGATCAAGTTTTTGGCGCCGTTGCCGGGGAACTAAAATATTAAGAAAACTCTATTTTTATTACTTTAGCCATTATTTTTATTTTTCACAATTTATTTTTATTTTTAAATTTGCTAAACTTTCTTTCTTTCTTTTCCTAGAAGGTACCTCTAGTTTATGACTAGAAGGAACCCGAGAGGACCTTTAGAATACGACAGTGATATTGAAGCTACCACTCGAAGAAATCGCAGAGAAATTAGGCGAGCCCTAAATTACCAAGGAGAGCGAGAAGACAGATCCAATCCTACTGAAGGGATTGTAATATCCTGGGTTAGGGGCTATTTTGTTATGGCATTGTTTGCATGTTATTGGCCTGCTATGTTGTTGTTTTTGATGTTTTGAGGCTTAGTTGTAAGCTAGGTGTAAGCTCTGAGAGGTAAAAAAAATTTCGCTTTTTAGGCTTAGGGTGAGAGGAGTCAAGAGTTGGGGTTAATAAGTATTCTTTGGTGAATTTTAGCACAAGAAAGGAGCTGGTGGAGTGGCAAGCTAGGCGCCACTAAGAGCTTGGATTGGTGTCACTTGCAGGAGGAGAGGTCTGTGTTCAAGCTGCAGAATGCCCACTTTTTGCTTCCATTTTGACTGGCATGGAGGAGGAGAAGTTGTTGGCGGTTCAAACTCACATAGACCAAGTCAACCCACTTGAATGGTGGGTGGAGAGTGAATTTAGGAGGGAGACTTGTTCAAAATGATTTGAATGGGTGGTTGTGAGTGTTTGGGGGAGTGATGGCCGAATATTGGAGAGATTTTTGGGGGGGAGTGGACGGCTTGGTAGTGTGGGAATGGGGGGTGCCGAAATTCACTTGGTATTTTGGGTGTTTTCGGTCAAAAATATTTTGTAAGCCAAATTCTCCTTTTGTCACAAAGCTAGCCGAATTTTCTTCCAAAGTAAGTCTCTCATTTTTACTTCTTGAAACCGGAAGACCAAACTCCTATAGCTTGCCGAAAGTTGCTTGTTTTCTTTGTGTATTCTGTGTTAGCCGAATTTCCCCTCTCTCCTAGTGGTGTTCATCTTGGCCGAATTCTAGAGGAGTGTTAATCTTGTTGGGGTTTGTTTTCAATCGATTGGAGTTAGGTAAGTGCTTGGCCGAATGGCCATTTCTCCTCTCTCTTGTGCTTTATCGTTTTGGGTTTGGTTAAGAGCCGATTTTGGGTTCGGTTGAAAGGAGTTAATCTTTTGTTAATCATTGCGTTATAGGGCCTTTGGATTTTGGAAGCAAGCAAGAGGAGTCTTCTTTCTCTGTTAATCGTTGGTAAGTGGTGGCAAGAGTTGATGTTATCAAGTCTATTCTCTTAGTTCTCGTTTAGTCAAGTTACAGGAGATTAATATTTCTTCTTAATAGGGTGTGCCGTTTGCTTTAGGAGGAACCATTGTTGGTTGGGTTTGGTAGAAAACCAAATCAAGTGTAAGGTAAGGGTTAAGCGTTAACCCTCTTGATTTATTTGGTTTTGGCCGAATGGTATAAGTGACTAATCTATGTTTGGCCGATCATAGGAGCAAGGTATTCGAGGGCCTTAGATCGGTTCGTTGAGTTTAAAGCTTGTGTTTGAACAGTGTGTAAATTAACACACTTTGTATACTTAGTAATATGTTTAATAAACACGATTGCCTTGTAAGACCAAAAGCGGTATGATGATCGATATGATACCCGATGGGGTATGTACACTGATTCGGGTAAGTCCGTTTCATTACGAGATCAGTAGTGATATATGATATCATAATTTATGGTGCATGTATTATGAGATGCCATATTAAGCATGTGAGTATGATTGCATGATTTGCACGATTTGCATTAGTATGATATGTTATTGGGTGATGTGAGAGGAGGGGGAATATGATATCCGTGTCTTTGGGACACAGAGGTTTGGCACCTCCGGTGGTTTGGTACCACAGATTGATTATTGTGACTTTGGGTCAGTCAGAGGTTTGGCACCTCGCCTCGTCCCAGATGGCCGTACCACAGTGGGTTGGCCCCACAGATGATAATACGGGATTGCCGCAGTGATTTGGTATCACACGATGGGTTGGCCCCATCATTGGAATCGTGACTTCGGTTACCAGTGATTTGGTATCACATTCGTGTCTTTGGGACACCAGAGGTTTGGCACCTCAGCGTCTCGTCCCAGTGGCTTCGTACCACAGTGGGTTGGCCCCACAGATGATAATACGGGATTGACGCTAGTGATTTGGTATCACACGATGGGTTGGCCCCATCATTTGGATTCTTCGTGACTTTGGGTCACCAGTGGTTTGGCACCACACTTATGGATATCGTGACTTTGGGTCACCAGTGGTTTGGCACCACCAGTGGTTTGGTACCACACGGTAGAAAAAGGAGAATGGATGGCTAGGATTGGGTGCATTACTTGTATTGCTATGTATGCGGTGTGTGTTAGCATGTTGCATTAATCGGGAGGGGGATTTATGCACCGAGTCTCGCGACTCACCTTCTCCTTATCATTTCAGTAACACTTAGATTGCGGACATGGAGCCAGGGGTGGACTCGAGGTGCTCATGCCATGAATAAATACTGGATTTGCTCGACTTTTAAACTTGGTACTTTAATTCTATTTATTTCCATTTGGGTTTTATTTGGATTGTAAAAGGCCTTTTAAACTTAGGTTTTTGTTATTTACATGCTTAAATTGGATTTCTAATATGCCTTTACAAATTAATGGGTAAAACCTAATAAAACTTGGAAAGATAAAGTTTTCAAACTACAACACGATAGGTTTTAAACTTTACCATCAGGTATCACGCGGTAATCTAAAATGAATGAAACTCAAACGTATTTCCAAACTCAAGATTTTCCGCACTAAGTTCATAATGTTTTAAGCAACTAAAGAAATTACTTGGATTTTAAATTGGTATGAAATTGTTTTACCTATGGACTCAACCAAGTTTCAAAAATTCCGAGTTTGTAAAATGCGCCATCGGTTTTAAAACAATCATGCCCAAAGTTTTAACTATGGCAAGGAGTTTTCTCAAAACGAACTATAATCGGTAACTTGTTCTCTTCAAACAATTTTCCTCTGTGACAAACCAGATTCGGTCGTGGTGTGTTGATCGGGTTTGGGGTGTTACAATTGTGGTATCAAAGCTAAGTTCAAAGGCTCGGCTGTGGGCCTGAGGCCCAAAGTGTTTTAAATATGGGTTTTAAATGTTTTATTTTAAATTCATAGTTTGAAAGGCATGGCACCGAGTCTCCGGCACCAATCCGCCCAGGTAAGTACCCCTTACTATTGCTTGTGATTTTTTTGGATGAGATGTGATGACTAGCCATAGTAGGTTACCTTAGAAACTGAAACTGATAGGACTGTGTGGACTTGCGAAAACAAAACTTCTGTAATAAACAATATTCATACGACTTTGCTTTTAAAAGACAGTGGAATAATTACTGATGCATAAAACTTCTAAATCAGATAAGTCGAGTTTTAGTCATGAGCGCACGAGGTGGACGTGGTCGTAATACACGTGGACGTGGTCGTGGTAGGATGACGGTTTTCGAACCCGTAGGATCCTGGTCGGGGTCGAAATGAGATATCGGCATCACCACCACCGTGTGGAGGTGGTGAGTTTTAGGATCGGGCCGGGGGATGCAGCAGATGTCGCAGCGATCGCCGCGAGTTCGGAAAGGGTAGTTGGAGTAGGTGGAGGCGCAGGAGTTCGGAAATCGTGGTCCGAGCGGCTTCGAGCAAACGGGGTTGAAGTATTTCGAGGTGTTTACGGTGTTGCTCAAAGACGGGGTGAGTATTGGTGGAGGCGACGGAGCGGATCATGGATGATCTGGACGACATACCGGTGAGGAGAAGCGAAGGGCATAGTATCGCTTCTTCGAGATGAGTCATACCAGTGGTGGCTCACGATTCGGAGACAGATGTTGCAAAGAAAGGATCTTACTTGGGATTATTTTAGAAATCGCTTATCGAAAAAGTACATTGGAGCTAGTTACGTCGATGCGCAATGCGTAAAAGCATTTCTGAGGCTAGTTCAAGGGAGTAAGTCTGTGTCGGAGTATGAGGCAGAGTTCCTGAGGCTGAGTCGGTATGCTAGGGGCATTGTGGCCACTGAACACGAGAGGTGTGTTCGATTCGAGGATGGTTTGAGGGATGAATTAAGGTTGCTGATTGCTCCACAGCAGGAGCGTGAGTTTGCCGTCCTGGTTAAGAAGGCTAAGGTAGCCGAGGGGGTTAAAGAGTCTGTGAGGCAAAACTTGGATAGGAACAGACATAAGAGGAGTTTTGGATCTTCTGGGTCGTCAGGTAATCCTCAAAAAAGGGCTAGACGGATTAGGGTGATGAATCAGCCGGGTAGGTTTGTTGCTACTAATCAGAACCGCCGCAGATGTAATCGTTGTGGGAAATCTCATTGGGAGGATCTTTGGACCGGTGGAAAAGGATGTTTCGAGTGTGGCTCCTTGGATCACCGCGTGAGGGACCGTCCGCGTAAGTTGGCTAGGATTCATCCGAGGGTCGTGGCCGCACTCGGTTCGAAATAATGGATCGCCACCGCAGAGGGTCGTGGTAATGGTAGAGGAGGTAATGGTTCGGACGGGCCGCGGAGCATCGGGCAGAGGTGCAGGGTAGTTACGAGGCCGCATACACTGGGTTAGTGTATGCAATGAGGCGCCGAGAGGAGGGCGACGCACCGGACGTCATAACCGGTACATTTTGATCTTTGGTTCTCCATATCGCCTTGATTGATTTGGGTTCAACGCATTCTTACGTTGCTAGTAGCATAGTTGAGACCATGGACTTAGATTCGAAACTACTTCTAGGCGGATGATGAATTAGCCCTCTAGGTCATTACAGTAGTTGTAGATAAGTCAGTATAGAGATGTACCCTAGAACTCCAAGGGGTAGTGTTTGTTCTCGATCCGATGGAACCGCCGTTTGGGGAGTTCAATTTGATCCTTGGAATGGATCGTTGGTTAAGTACCAAAGCGAGGTTGGATTGCGCGGCTAAGCGCATGGTTCTAAAGACGTCTAAGGGTGATGAAGTGGTGATGATAGGTAATAGGAGAGATTACTTATCCAATGTGGTATCTGCGCCCGAAGTCGAGAAGATGGTCGAGAAAGGGTCGCGAAAGCGTATGTAGTTCATGTGTATGCCTTGGAGGCTAAAGAGTCTGTTGAGAGAAGGTTTGGACAGTTAGGGAATTTCTTGATGTGTTTCCGAGGAGCTTAGGGTTTGCCACCAGATCGGAAGTTGAATTCGGTATAGACTTGTTATCCGGGCGGCACTGTGTCTATAGCACCGTGCATCGAATGGCACCAAAGGAATTGGTGGAGCTAAAGGCTCAAATTCGTGGAGCTCTTGGATAGGGGTTTATTCGACCAAGTGTTTCACCTTGGGAGCGCCGATACTCTTTGTCAAGAAGAAAGATGGTACGATGCGGATGTGTATAGACTACCGCCGCCAGATTGAATAAGTCGACGATTAAAAACAAGTATCCGTTGCCACGGATAGATGACTTGTTTGATCATTTGAAGGGTGCGCGGTATTCTCGAAGATCGATTTAAGGTCCGGTTATCATCAACTTAAGGTGAAGGAGGTTGATGTCCACAAGACGGCATTCGAACTCGGTATGGGCATTACGAGTTTCTAGTGATGCCATTTGGGTTGACCAACGCGCGGCGGCGTTCATGGACTTAATGAATAGGGTATTTCAAGTGAAGATTTGGATCAATTTGTGGTGGTGTTCATAGACGACATATTGGTTTATTCAAAGACGGAGGAGGAGCACGATATGCATTTGCGTACAGTTTTACAAGTGCTGAGGGAGAAGCAGTTATATGCCAAATTCAGTAAGTGCGAATTTTGGCTTAGGGAGGTGGCTTTCTTAGGTCACGTGGTGTCAGCAGAAGGGATTGGAGTAGACCCTCGCAAGGTGGAAGCGGTGTTGGATTGGGAACCGCCTAGGTCAGTGGCAGAAATCCAAAGTTTTCTGGGTCTAGCAGGGTACTATCGAAGGTTTGTGGAAGGGTTCTCCTTAATCGCAGCACCGTTGACTAAGTTACTAAGGAAAGGTGTTCCATTTGTATGGTCGGAGAAGCAACAAGAAAGTTTTGATAAGCTAAGGAAGATTCAGACGGAAGCTCCGGTTTTGGTACAACCTGAGGCGGAGAAGTTGTTTACGATTTACTGTGACGCGTCCCATACTGGTCTGGGATGTGTGTTGATGCAGGAAGGGAAGGTAGTAGCCTATGCATCCCGTCGATTAAGACCGCATGAGGTTAACTACCCAACGCACGACTTGGAGCCGGGCGTTTGTAGTCTTCGCTTTGAAAATATGGAGACATTATACGTATGGGGAGAAGTCAATAGTCTACACGGATCACAAAAGTTTGAGGTATCTTCGACTCGGAAGGATCTAAACTCGAGGCACGTCGATGGATTGAACTGTTAAAGGACTACAATCTGTTTCAATTGAGTACCATCGGGTAAGGCTAACGTGGTGGTCGAGCGTTGTGCTTAGGAAGGTCGTGGACGGATTTGAGAGCGATGTTTGCTCGGTTGAGTCTATATGACGATGGAAGTCTTTTAGCGAGCTTCGAGTTAAGCCAAACTGGATTGGGAGATTAAGGAAAAGCGGTTAGTGGGACGAAGGGTTGAATACGAAGAGGGTGCAAGTTCGGGATGGTGGTTTAGAAAAGTACATCTGTCTAGTGATGGAGTGCTATGTTTTCAAGAGGCGAACTTGTATGCCAAAGGGCGTAGAATTAAGGCGAAGAATTCTCCAAGATGCACATAGCAGCCCATATGCTATGCATCCCGGAGGTAGCAAGATGTATAAGGATCTCGAGAGCGATTTTGGTGGCAGTGTCCGAAGAGGAAGTGACAGAGTTTGTAGGAAGTGTCCGACATGCCAAGAGTCAAGGTCGAACATCGATTGCCGTCGTGGTTGCTTCGGCCGATGAGGATTCCGCAGATGGAAGTGGGAAAGGATAACCATGGATTTCGTCGGTGGATTACCGCTACGCCAAGCAAAAAGAAATTCGGTTTGGGTAATTGTGGACCGATCGACTAAATCACTCACTTCATTCCGGTGAGGGTTGACTACTCACTTGAGAAGTTGGCGAAGCCGTATGTGTCGAGATAGTGAGGCGCGCGGTGTGCGAGTGTCGATCATCTCGGAGAGGACCCCGATTTACGTCAAGGTTCCGGAAAGCATTGCATCGGCTCTGCAGTGCAGCGTTTGGATTTCAAAGACGCTTTTCACCCGCGATCGACGGGTAATCGGAAAGGGTTATTCAGATCTTAGAGGACATGCTTTGAGAGGTTTGTTCTGGACTTCGTGGGTAGTTGGGAGGAGTTTACGCCATTAGCCGAGTTCGCCTACAACAATAGTTACCAAGCAAGCATTAAGATGGCACCATACGAGGCGTTGTATGGTAGGAAGTGTCGCTCACCTACATGTTGGACGGAGTTGGGTGAACGCCGATTGTTGGGACCAGAGTTGGTTCTTGAGACCGAAGACAAGGTTAAGTTGATTCAGCTCGATTGGTAGGAAGCTTGACCGGCGAAGTCTTATGCCGATCTCAAGCGGAGAGATATAGAATTTCTTTGTGGGGATCAAGTTTTTACGAAGGTCTCACCATGGAAGAAAGTATTGAGGTTCGGAAGGAAAGGCAAGCTAAGTCCGAGGTTTATTGGTCCGTATAAGGTTCTCGAGACGAGTGGGACCGTAGCTTACCGGCTTGAGTTGCCGCAGAGCTAAGCCGATTCACGACGTATTTCACGCTTCGATGCTTGGCGTTATCGTTGAGATCCATCACATGTCGTAGCAAAGAGAAGAGATCGAGGTAAATCCGGACTTGACCACGGAGGAAGAGCACGTGCGATTCTAGATCGGGCGCGTGAAAGTTCTGCGTAGGAAGTTTGTGCCTTTGGTAAAAGTGCTATGGCGGAATCATGGCGAGGAAGAAGCTACGTGGGAACCCGAGGATATGATGAGACAAAGAATACCGGAACTCTTCCCGATCGGGTAATTTTGAGGTCGAAATTATTTTAAGGGGTAGAAGCGTAATATCTCGGGTTAGGGGCTATTTTGTTATGGCATTGTTTGCATGTTATTGGCCTGCTATGTTGTTGTTTTTGATGTTTTGAGGCTTAGTTGTAAGCTAGGTGTAAGCCTGAGAGGTAAAAAAAATTTTAGTTTTTAGGCTTAGGTGAGAGGAGCTGAAGAAGCTAGGGTTAATAAGTATTCTTTGGTGAATTTTAGCACAAGAAAGGAGCAAGTGGAGTGGCAAGCTAGGCGCCACTAAGAGCTTGGATTGGCGTCACTTGCAGGAGGGAGAGGTCCTGTGTTCAAGCTGCAGAATGCCCACTTTTTGCTTCCATTTTGACGGCATGGAGGAGGAGAAGTTGTTGGCAGTTCAAACTCTGTCATAGACCAAGTCAACCCACTTGAATGGTGGGTAGAGAGTGAATTTAGGAGGGAGACTTGTTCAAAATGATTTGAATGGGTGGTTGTGAGTGTTTGGGGAGTGATGGCCGAATATTGGAGAGATTTTTGGGGAGTGGACGGCTTGGTAGTGTGGGAATGGGGGTGCCGAAATTCACTTGGTATTTTGGGTGTTTCGGTCAAAAATATTTTGTAAGCCAAATTCTCCTTTTGTCAAAAAGCTAGCCGAATTTTCTTCCAAAGTAAGTCTCTCATTTTACTTCTTGAAACCAGGAAGACCAAACTCCTATAGCTTGCCGAAAGTTGCTTGTTTTCTTTGTGTATTCTGTGTTAGCCGAATTTCCCCTCTCTCCTAGTGGTGTTCGTCTTGTCCGAATTCTAGAGGAGTGTTAATCTTGTTGGGGTTTGTTTTCAATCGATTGGAGTTAGGTAAGTGCTTGGCCGAATGGCCATTTCTCCTCTCTCTTGTGCTTTATCGTTTTGGGTTTGGTTAAGAGCCGATTTTGGGTTCGGTTGAAAGGAGTTAATCTTTTGTTAATCATTGCGTTATAGGGCCTTTGGATTTTTGAAGCAAGCATGTAATATCCCGGGTTAGGGGCTATGTTGTTGTTGCATGTTTTTGCATGTGTTTAGTGTGCTGTGTTGCTATTTCGGTGTTTTAGGGGCTTAATTGTGGGCTAGGAGTGTGCCTGAGTGAATGGGAAAATTTTGATTTTTGGGTGTTAAGTCAGGGGAGCTATTGGAGCTAGGGTATAAGGATTTTCTTTGATGTTTTATTGCACAAAAGGGAGTGGTGTAGTGGCAAGCTAGACGCCACTAAGGCTTTGTGTGGGTAACGCCTAATGCAAGGGTGTAGGCCTTGTGTTCGAGCTGCATGAGTGGCCACTTTTTGGCACTCATTTTGACGGCATGGAGGAGGAGTTTGTGGCGGTTCAAACTCGCCTAAGACTAAGTCTTCCCATTTGAATGGAGGGTGGAGAGGGATTTTAGGAGGAAGACTTGGTAAACACATTTGAATGTGTGGCATGGAGTAGTTGGGGATCATGGCGAATTTTAGGGGAGTTGGGAGGGGAGTGACGGCATAGTAGTGTGATGTTGGTGGGGTGCAGAAATTTTTTGGAAATTTTGGCATTTTCAATCACATTTGGTAAAAAGCAAAAGTTCCTTTTGATACTTGTAGCCGAATTTTCTTCAAGGTTTCTTCTCATTTTCTTCACTTCTTGAAACCAAAAATCCAAGTGAGTGACTCCATCTTTACTTTTTGCAAACCGAAAGTTTTCAATCATCTCTGTCCCTCTTTCATTGGTGTAGGCCGAATGCTCCCTCTCACCTATTTCTTTTGTTCATTGTGTTGAGCCGAAACCCCACCTCTCCAAAACCGTTTTTCCACTTCTTTTCTTGCTAGCCGAAACTCCATTCTCTTAGAACACATCTTCTTCTTTCATTTACAAGCCGAAAGTACCCTCCCTTATCCAACTTTATTCCTCTTCTTTTCTTTAAACTCAATTGCCGATTTCCCCCATTTCTTCCCACCTCTATTTTTCCTCCTTTTTCTTTCAAGGCCGAAAATAAGAGTGATAAACCCCCTAGCCGTACCTTTTGTTTGATTGTGGTGCAAAGTGTGGACCGAACCTATCTTCTTCCCTAGTGGCGTCTTGGCCGAATAATTGGTTGGTGTTGGTAAGTGCTAGGCCGAATAGCCATTTCTTCCCTCTCTAGTGCTTAATGGGTGTTGATTGGATTATTAGCCGATTCTAGGCATGTGGTAAAGGTGTGGTCTCTTATGATTGAACCGATTGTGTGATAGGGCAATCAGGGAGTTCCAAGCGATCAGTGGAGCCTTCTCCTTTGTTAACAAATTCGGTAAGTGATGGTGGTATATCGTTCATGGTTTATTCGTGATTTCGATTAAGTCAAAGGTGATTTGTGATTAACTATTTTGATAGGTGCCGATTGTTGAAGAAGGAACCATCAGGTTCGGTTGGTAGGAAACCAAATCAAGTGAAGGTAAGGGTTGGTAGCAATTCTGTTGGCTTAAAATCCTTGGCCGAATGGCTTTAGCACCTAACCCCTATGTCTTGGCCGATTGTAGGAGCTAGTTAATCAAGGGACTTAGATCGCTTTTGTCGATTTCTAGACTCAGATACGGTGTGTAACTAACACACCCATACTTAGTGATATTGTTATTAAACCTGTTTGCCTATTAAAATCATGTGAAGATGATGGATTATTGGATACCCAAACGGGGTATGTGTACGTATCCGGGTAAGTCAAGATTGTTACTAAATTATCGATGATCTATATGGTATCATGACTATGTATGTATGTGATATGGGGCATGAGTCAAACATATTAGCATGATATGCATAATTTGTATGATATGCATGATTACATGAGTTGGTTTGTTGATGGGTGATACGAGTGGAGGGGGGTGATGATTTGTCTTTGTGAGCACCGTGTTTTGGTAACACACTTTGTGACTTTGGGTCACCAGTGCTTTGGTAGCACATTTGTGTCTTTGGGACACCAGAGGTTGGGCACCTCATTGCGACTTGTCCCCGTGGTAACACCACCGTGGGTTGGCCCCACTTTGAGATATGGGATCGTCGCTAGTGATTGGGTATCACACGATGGGTTGGCCCCATCATTCGATTATTGTGACTACGGTCACCGGTGCTTTGGTAGCACATTTGTGTCTTTGGGACACCGGAGGTTGGGCACCTCATTGCGACTTGTCCCCTGTGGTTAACACCACCGTGGGTTGGCCCCACTTTGAGATATGGGATCGTCGCTAGTGATTGGGTATCACACGATGGGTTGGCCCCATCATTCGATTATCGTGACTACGGTCACCGGTGCTTGGGTAGCACATTGTGTCTTTGGGACACCGGTGTTTTGGTAACACATTGTGACTATATGTCACCAGTGGTTTGGCACCACCGGTGGTTTGGTACCACACGGGGTAGAAAAAGGAGATACGGATGGTTAGGATCGGGTTGCATTAATTATGTTGCTATGTATGATGTGTGTTAGCATGTTGTTTCATCAGAGCGGGATTTATGCATCGAGTCACTCGACTCACCCTCTCCTTTGACATTTCAGTGACTCGTGAGACGCGACATGGAGCCAAGGATGGACTCGGGGTGCTCATGCCATGCTTAATAAAGTTTTACTCCAACTCTATCATTTGGGTACTTTAGTTTAATTACTGCTATTTGGGTTTTTAATTTGGATTTGTAAAAGGCCTTTAAATTATGTTTTATGATGGGTATGTTTTAATTAGATTCTCAACCTGCTTAACAAATGACTTGGCATGAAATTTTACTAAAACTTGGAAAGACAACGTTTTCAAAATTATATCGCAATGTGTTTTAAACTATACCATCGGGTATCTCGCTATGTTTTGTTATTCAATAAACTCAAATGATTTTCAAATCAAACTCGATTTGCTACTAAGTCTAAAATGTTTCAAAATGGCACTAAGAAACTATTGGAAGTCCTAAATGAAATCAACTCGTTTTAACTATATACTTGGATAAGTTTTCAAAATCTAATCAAACAAGCCTACTCAAACTTTCCTCAAATTCACTATGTTTTCCCCACTTCTAAACTGAAAAAAAAATCGATCACTCAAAGACGTTTTTTCCCGTAACATACCGCATTCGGGCGTGGTGTCTTGTCCGAGTTTGGGGTGTTACAATTGTGGTATCGTGAGCCAAGTTCAAAAGCTCACTGTGGGCCGAGGCCCAAAAATGTTTTCAAAAGATTGTTTTGTTAGTTTTTATTCTCAAAGTATTGTTTGAAAGGCATGGCACCGAAGTCTCCGGCACTGAGTTCGCCTGTAAGTACCCCGTACTATTGCTTGTGAATTGATTGGATGTGATATGATTTGATGAATAGCAATAGTATACTACTTTAGAGATTGAAAGCGATAGGATTTTGTGAACTCGCGAGAACAAATCCTCTTAAAATATTCATAAGACTTGCTCTTAAACAAGTGGAATAAATATTGATGCATAAAAATTCTTAATCGATCACGTAGGAAGATTAGTCATGAGCGCTAGAGGTGGACGTGGTCGTGGACGCAGGTCGTAGTAGGATGACGGTTTCTCGAGCCCGTAGGATCCGGTTGGGGTTCGAAAATGAGATACGGTACCGCCACCACGGTGGAGGTGGTGAGTCCCAAGATCGGGGGACGACGCAGCGATTGTCACAGCGATCTTCGCGAGTGTTGGAAAGAGTAGTGGTGTTGGTGGTAATGCAGAGTTAGGAAATTTTTCGAGCGACTTGGGCCAATGGGGCCGAATTCTTCCGAGGTGTTTACGGTGTTGCTCAAAGCCTGCTGAATATTGGTGGAGGCAACCGAGCGGATCATGGACGATCTGGACTTGATAAACCAAGAGAAGTGAAGGGCATCGTATCGCTTCTCGGGATGAGTCATATCGGTGGTGGCTCACGGTTCGAGAGGCGATTGTGGCGGCAGAGGATCTAACATGGGATTATTTCGTGGTGCATATCAAAAGAAGTACATCGGAGCTAGTTATATTGACTCCCAATGGAAGGCATTTCGAGGCTTGTTCAGGGAGTAAATCATGCTTAGCACGCAGGTGAGTTCCTGGCCGAGTAGGTATGCCGAGGGCATTGTGGCCACTTGAGCATGAGAGGTGTGTTCGTTTCGAGGATGGTCTGCGAGACGACTTGAGGTCGCTGATTGCTCCTCGCCAGGAGCGAGTTTCTTGTCTTAGTTGAGAAGGCTAAGGTAGCCGAGGGTGTTAAGGAGTCGTGAGACAAGGCATGGGAGAAATAGGCATAAGAGGAGCTTTGGGTCTTACGGATCGTCGGGTAACCCGCGAGAAGAGGCTAGACCGAGTGGGCGAAACCACTGCTAGGTTTGTTGTCGCTAGGCGGGGACCGCCGCAATGTGATCGATGCGGAAAATCTCATTGGGGTGGTTCTTTGGGTGGAGGAAAAGGTTTTCGAGTGTGGTTCTTCTGGAGCACCGTGTGAGGGACTGTCGCGTAGGTTGGCGAGATTGATCCCGAGAGTCGGGCCGTAATCGATTCAGAGGTAGTGGACCGCCACCACGGAGGGGCCGTGGTAATGGCGAGAGGTGGTAATGGTTACAGTGGGGGCCGTGGAGCACCGGCGAGGTGCGGGTAGTTCGATGCTAGACACCCGGATTAGTGTATCCGCGAGGCGCCGAGAGGAGGCGGCGCACCGGACGTCATAACCGTGACGTTCTTGATTTTTGGTTCTCCTTATCTTGCTTTGATTGATGTGGGTTCAACGCACTCTTATGTTGCCGTAGTATAGTAGAGACCATGGATTTAGACTCGAGATATCTTCTAGGCGATGACCGTGATTAGCCCTCTAGGTCACTCTGTAGTAGTAGATAAACTGTTTAGAGAGGTACCCTTAGAACTTCAAGGGTAGTGTTTGTTTGCCGATCCGATGGAACCGCCGTTTGGGAGTTCGATCCGATTCTTGGGATGGACTGGTTGGTCAAGTACAGGCAAGGTTGGATTGCGCGCCAAGCGCATGGTTCTTAAGACGGTTGAGGTGATGAGGTGGCTATGATAGGTAATAGGAGGATTACTTATCAAATGTGGTATCCGCTCTGAAGGCGAGAAGATGGTCGAGGAAAGGTCGTGAAGCGTATGTAGTTCATGTGTATGCCTTGGAGGCTAAGGAGTCGCATTGTGGAGAAGGTTCGCACTGTTAAGGAGTTTCTCGATGTTTTTCCGAGGAGCTTCGGGTTTGCCGCCAGATCGCGAGGTGGAGTTCGGGATTGATCTGTTATCCGAAGGCTGCGCCGGTGTCTATTGCTCCGTATAGGATGGCGCCAAAGGAATTGGTGGAGCTTAAGGCTCGAGATCCGGGAGTTATTGGATCGAGGTTTTATTAGGCCAAGTGTTTCGCCGGTGGGGTGCGCCGGTACTCTTTGTCAAGAAGAAAGATGGCACGATGCGGATGTGTATAGACTACCGCTTGATTGAACAAGTCGACGATTAAAAACAAGTATCCGTTGCCACGGATAGACGATTTGTTTGATGGTTGAAGGGGCTGCGGTATTTTCGAAGATCGACTTGAGATCCAGGTATCACCGATTAAAGGTTAAGGAGGTCGATATCCATAAAGCAGCGTTTGGACTCGGTATGGGCACTACGAATTTTTGGTAATGCCGTTCGGGTTGACTAACGCACCGGCGGTGTTTATGGACATGATGAATAGGGTGTTTCAACGAAGATCTGGATCGGTTCGTCGTGGTTTTCATAGACGACATCTTGGTGTACTCAAGGGCGAGGAGGAAGAGCATGATAAGCATTTGCGAGTGGTGTTGCAGATTTTGAGGGAAAAGCGACTCTATGCTAAGTTCGGTAAGTGCGAGTTACGGCTTAGAAGTGACTTTCTTGGGTCATGTAGTGTGGTGAGGGATTGAGTAGATCCTCGTAAGATTGAGGCGATTTTGGATTGGAAGCCGCCTAAGTCGATGGTTGAGATTCGGAGTTTTCAGGTTTGGCGGATACTACAGAAGGTTTGTTGAGGGTTTCTCGTTGATAGCGGCGCCGATGACCAAGTTCTTTGAGGAAAGAAGTTCCGTTTGTATGGATCGAGAAGAAGCAGGAAAGCTTCGACAAGTTAAAGAAGATTTTGACCGAGGCTCGGTTCTAATTCAACCTCGAGGTGGTAAGGAATTCACAGTCTATTGCGACGCATCACATACGGGCTTAGGTTGTGTCTTTGATGCAAGAAAGGTAAGGTTGTGGCTTACGCATCTCGGCGGTGAGGCCACATGAGGTCAATTATCCGACGCACGATTTGGAGCTAGCAATTTGTAGTCTTCGCTTTAAAGATTTGGAGGCACTACTTATACGAGAGAGATCGATAGTCTACACAGATCACAAGAGTCCAAGTATCTACCGACTCGGAAGGATTTGAATTTGAGGCGTACGCAGATGGGTCGAGATTCTTTGAAAGATTATGACTATTCGATTGAGTATCATCGGGCAAGGCTAACGTGGTGGGCGACGCGTTGAGTCGCAAGGTTGTTTCGGACTTAAGAGCTTTGTTCGCCCACTTGAGCTTGTATGGCGATGGGAGTATTCTTGCAGAGTTGCGAGTTAAGCCTACTTGGGTTGAAGCGGATCGAGAGAAAGCGATTATTGGGCGAGGTTACGAGTGCGCGAAGGTTGCGAGTGCGAGGATGGTGGTTTGGATGGTTACACTGTCTAGTGACGAGGTTACGTGTTTTCGTGGTAAGGCTTGTATGCCTAAAGATGTTGGTGAGGCAGAAGATTCTTGAGGACGCACATAGCGATCCTTATGCTATGCATCCCGGAGGTAGTAAGATGTATAGGGATCTTAGAAGCGATTTTGGTGGCTTTGGCTTGAAGAAGGAGGTGACAGAGTTTGTTGGGAAGTGTCGACTTGTCGCCAGTCAAGGTGAACATCGATTGCCGTCGGGTTTGCTTGACTGTGAAGATTCCTCGGTGGAAGTGGGAAAGGATAACCATGGATTTCGTCGGTGGGTTACCGCTTACGCCAAGCAAGAAAGATTCGATTTGGGTAGTGGTGGATCGATCGACTAAATCGACTCACTTTATTACGGTGAGGGTTGACTACTCACTTCAGAAGCTAGCGAAGCTGTATGTGTCAGAGATAGTGAGGTTGCACGGTGTGCCAGTTTCGATAATCTCGGATAGGGATCCTAGATTCACGTCAAGGTTCTGGAAAGCACTGCATCAGGCTCTGGGTACTCGTTTGGATTTTTACGACTTTTCACCCGCATGATCGACGGTCAATCGAAAGGGTCATTCAGTCTTAGAGGATATCTTTGAGAGGTTGTATCTTGGACTTGAGGTAGTTGGGAGGAGTTTCTACCATTAGCTGAGTTTGCCTACAACAACAGTTACCAAGCGAGCATCAAGATGGCACCGTATGAGGCGTTGTATGGTAGGAAGTGTCGCTCACCTACGTGTTGGACGGAGTTAGGTGAACGTCAGTTGTTGGGACCCGAGTTGGTTCTTTGAGACCGAAGACAAGGTTAAGTCGATTCGATCTAGATTGAAGGAAGCTTCGGACCGGCAGAAGTCTTATGCCGATCTTAAGCGAAGAGATATAGAGTTATTTGTGAGGATCGAGTTTTCTGAAGGTCTCGCCTTGGAAGAAGGTGTTGAGGTTCGGGAAGAAAGGCAAGCTAAGTCCGAGGTTTATTGGGCGTATAGGGTTACGAGACGAGTTGGACCGATGGCGTATCGGCTTGAGTTGCCAGCAGAGCTTAGTCGATTCACGACGTTTTCCACGCTTCGATGCTTGGAGGTATCGTTGGATCCGTCGCATGTGGTAGCAATGGAAGAGATCGAGGTAAATCCAGATTTGACTATGGAAGAAGAACACCGCGCGATTCTAGATCGGGATGTGAAAGTTACGCATAAGAAGTCCGTGCCTTTGGTTAAGGTTCTTTGGCGGAATCATGGCGTGGAAGAAGCGGCGTGGGAACCCGAGGATATGATGAGAAAGCAATACCGCAACTCTTACGATCGAGGTAATTTCGAGGTCGAAATTATTTTAAGGGGGTAGAAGCCCTGTAATATCCGGGTTAGGGGCTATGTTGTTGTTGCATGTTTTTGCATGTGTTTAGTGTCTTTGTGTTGCTATTTCGGTGTTTTAGGGGCTTAATTGTGGGTTAGGAGTGTGCACTGAGTGAATGGGAAAATTTTGATTTTTGGGTGTTAAGTCGGGGAGCTATTGGAGCTAGGGTATAAGGATTTTCTTTGATGTTTTATTGCACAAAAGGGGAGGGTGTAGTGGCAAGCTAGACGCCACTAAGGCTTTGTGTGGGTAACGCCTAATGCAAGGGTGTAGGCCTTGTGTTCGAGTGCATGAGTGGCCACTTTTTGGCACTCATTTTGACGGCATGGAGGGGAGGAGTTTGTGGCGTTCAAACTCGCCTAAGACTAAGTCTTCCCATTTGAATGGAGGGTGGAGAGGATTTTAGGAGGAAGACTTGGTAAACACATTTGAATGTGTGGCATGGAGTAGTTGGGGATCATGGCGAATTTTAGGGAGTTGGGAGGGAGTAGCGGCATAGTAGTGTGATGTTGGTGGGGTGCCAAAATTTTTGGAAATTTTGGCATTTTCGGTCACATTTGGTAAAAGCAAAAGTTCCCTTTTGATACTTGTAGCCGAATTTTCTTCAAGGTTTCTTCTCATTTTCTTCACTTCTTGAAACCAAAAATCCAAGTGAGTGACTCCATCTTTACTTTTGCAAACCGAAAGTTTTCAATCATCTCTGTCCCTCTTTCATTGGTGTAGGCCGAATGCTCCTCTCACCTATTTCTTTTGTTCATTGTGTTGAGCCGAAACCCCACCTCTCCAAAACCGTTTTCCACTTCTTTTCTTGCTAGCGAAACTCCATTCTCTTAGAACACATCTTCTTCTTTCATTTATGTTTAAGAAAGTACCTCCCTTATCCAACTTTATTCCTCTTCTTTTCTTTAAACTCAATTGCCGATTTCCCCATTTCTTCCCACCTCTATTTTTCCTCCTTTTTCTTTCAAGGCCGAAAATAAGAGTGATAAACCCCTAGCCGTACCTTTTGTTTGATTGTGGTGCAAAGTGTGGACCGAACCTATCTTCTTCCCTAGTGGCGTCTTGGCCGAATAATTGGTTGGTGTTGGTAAGTGCTAGGCCGAATAGCCATTTCTTTCCTCTCTAGTGCTTAATGGGTGTTGATTGGATTATTAGCCGATTCTAGGCATGTGGTAAAGGTGTGGTCTCTTATGATTGAACCGATTGTGTGATAGGGCAATCGGGAGTTCCAAGCGATCAGTGGAGCCTTCTCCTTTGTTAACCAATTCGGTAAGTGATGGTGGTATATCGTTCATGGTTTATTCGTGATTTCGATTAAGTCAAAGGTGATTTGTGATTAACTATTTTGATAGGGTGCCGATTGTTGAAGAAGGAACCATCTTTGTGGGTTTGGATTTGGTAGGAAACCAAATCAAGTGAAGGTAAGGGTTGGTAGCAATTCCTGTTGGCTTAAAATCCTTGGCCGAATGGCTTTAGCACCTAACCCCTATGTCTTGGCCGATTGTAGGAGCTAGTTAATCAAGGGACTTAGATCGCTTTTGTCAGGATTTCTAGACTCGTATTACCAGGTGTGTAACTAACACACCCATACTTAGTGATATTGTTATTAAACCTGTTTGCCTATTAAAATCATGGTGATTATGATGGATTATTGGATACCCAAGCGGGGTATGTGTACGTATCCGGGTAAGTCAAGTATTGTTACTAAATTCTTGATGATCTATATGGTATCATGACTATGTATGTATGTGATATGGGGCATGAGTCAAACATATTAGCATGATATGCATAATTTGTATGATATGCATGATTACATGAGTTGGTTTGTTGATGGGTGATACGAGTGGAGAGGCGGTGATGATTTGTCTTGTGAGCACGGTGTTTTGGTAACACACTTTGTGACTTTGGGTCACCAAAGTGCTTTGGTAGCACATTTGTGTCTTTGGGACACGGAGGTTGGGCACCTCATTGCGACTTGTCCCCGTGGGTAACACCACCGTGGGTTGGCCCCACTTTGAGATATGGGATGGAAATCGCTAGTGATTGGGTATCACACGATGGGTTGGCCCCATCATTCGATTATTGTGACTACGGTCACCGGTGCTTTGGTAGCACATTTGTGTCTTTGGGACACCAGAGGTTGGGCACCTCATTGCGACTTGTCCCCTGTGGTTAACACCACCGTGGGTTGGCCCCACTTTGAGATATGGGATGGAAATCGCTAGTGATTGGGTATCACACGATGGGTTGGCCCCATCATTCGATTATCGTGACTACGGTCACCGGTGCTTAGGTAGCACATTGTGTCTTTGGGACACAGTGTTTTGGTAACACATTGTGACTATATGTCACCGGTGGTTTGGCACCACCGGTGGTTTGGTACCACGGGGTAGAAAAAGGAGATACGGATGGTTAGGATCGGGTTGCATTAATTATGTTGCTATGTATGATGTGTGTTAGCATGTTGTTTCATCGGGGAGCGGGATTTATGCACTGAGTCACTCGACTCACCCTCTCCTTTGACATTTGGGTGACTCGTGAAAGACGGACATGGAGTAAGGATGGACTCGGGGTGCTCATGCCATGCTTAATAAAGTTTTACTCCAACTCTATCATTTGGGTACTTTAGTTTAATTATCGCTATTTGGGTTTTTAATTTGGATTTGTAAAAGGCCTTTAAATTATGTTTTATGATGGGTATGTTTTAATTAGATTCTCAACTCGCTTAACAAATGACTTGGCATGAAATTTTACTAAAACTTGGAAAGACAACGTTTTCAAAATTATATCATAATGTGTTTTAAACTATACCATCAGGTATCTCGCTATGTTTTGTTATTCAATAAACTCAAATGATTTTCAAATCAAACTCGATTTGCTACTAAGTCTAAAATGTTTCAAAATGGCACTAAGAAACTATTGGAAGTCCTA
Source organism: Gossypium sturtianum (assembly GCA_025698515.1). Lineage (NCBI taxonomy): Eukaryota > Viridiplantae > Streptophyta > Magnoliopsida > Malvales > Malvaceae > Gossypium > Gossypium sturtianum. Next base: position 18,332,522 of record CM046946.1, on the reverse strand, counting down.
AATGAAATCAACTCGTTTTAACTATATACTTGGATAAGTTTTCAAAATCTAATCAAACAAGCCTACTCAAACTTTCCTCAAATTCACTATGTTTTCCCCCCACTTCTAAACGAAAAAAAAATCTGATCACTCAAAGACGTTTTTCCCCGTAACATACCAGATTCGGGCGTGGTGTCTTGTCCGAGTTTGGGGTGTTACAAAGCAAGAGGAGTCTTCTTTCTCTGTTAATCGTTGGTAAGTGGTGGCAAGAGTTGATGTTATCAAGTCTATTCTCTTAGTTCTCGTTTAGTCAAGTTACAGGAGATTAATATTTCTTCTTAATAGGGTGTGCCGTTTGCTTTAGGAGGAACCATTGTTGGTTCGGGTTTGGTAGAAAACCAAATCAAGTGTAAGGTAAGGGTTAAGCGTTAACCCTCTTGATTTATTTGGTTTTGGCCGAATGGTATAAGTGACTAATCTATGTTTGGCCGATCATAGGAGCAAGGTATTCGAGGGCCTTAGATCGGTTCGTTGAGTTTAAAGCTTGTGTTTGAGCAGTGTGTAAATTAACACATTGTATACTTAGTAATATGTTTAATAAAACTGATTGCCTTGTAAGACCAAAATGGTATGATGGTGATATGATACCGATGGGGTATGTACACGGATTCGGGTAAGTCCGTTTCATTACGAGATCTGTAGTGATATATGATATCATAATTTATGGTGTATGTATTATGAGATGCCATATTAAGCATGTGAGTATGATTGCATGATTTGCACGATTTGCATTAGTATGATATGTTATTGGGTGATGTGAGAGGAGGGGAATATGATATCCGTGTCTTTGGGACACGGAGGTTTGGCACCTCCGGTGGTTTGGTACCTGATTGATTATTGTGACTTTGGGTCACAGAGGTTTGGCACCTCAGCGTCTCGTCCCGGTGGCCGTACCACGATGGGTTGGCCCCACAGATGATATCTGGGATTAGCGCCGGTGATTTGGTATCACACGATGGGTTGGCCCCATCATTGGAATCGTGACTTCGGTCACGGTGATTTGGTATCACATTCGTGTCTTTGGGACACGAGGTTTGGCACCTCGCCTCGCCCGGTGGCCGTACCCACGGTGGGTTGGCCCCACAGATGATGATATCTGGGATTGGCGCCGGTGATTTGGTATCACACGATGGGTTGGCCCCATCATTTGGATTCTTCGTGACTTTGGGTCACGGTGGTTTGGCACCACACTTATGGATATCGTGACTTTGGGTCACGGTGGTTTGGCACCACCAGTTGTTTGGTACCACGGGGTAGAAAAAGGAGAATGGATGGCTAGGATTGGGTGCATTACTTGTATTGCTATATGCGGTGTGTGTTAGCATGTTGCATTAATCGGAGGGGATTTATGCCTTTGAGTCTCGCGACTCACCTTCTCCCTTATCATTTCAGTAACACTTAGATTGCGGACATGGAGCCGGGGTGGACTCGAGGTGCTCATGCCATGAATAAATCTGATTTGCTCGACTTTTAAACTTGGTACTTTAATTCTATTTATTTCCATTTGGGTTTTATTTGGATTGTAAAAGGCCTTTTAAACTTAGGTTTTTGTTATTTACATGCTTAAATTGGATTTCTAATATGCCTTTACAAATTAATGGGTAAAACCTAATAAAACTTGGAAAGATAAGGTTTTCAAACTACAACACGATAGGTTTTAAACTTTACCATCAGGTATCACGCGGTAATCTAAAATGAATGAAACTCAAACGTATTTCCAAACTCAAGATTTTCCGCACTAAGTTCATAATGTTTTAAGCAACTAAAGAAATTACTTGGATTTTAAATTGGTATGAAATTGTTTTACCTATAGACTCAACCAAGTTTCAAAAATTCCGGGTTTGTAAAATGCGCCATTGGTTTTAAAACAATCATGCCCAAAGTTTTAACTATGGCAAGGAGTTTTCTCAAAACGAACTATAATCGGTAACTTGTTCTCTTCAAACAATTTTCCTCTGTGACAAACCAGATTCGGTCGTGGTGTGTTGACCGGGTTTGGGGTGTTACAGGGATGGACGAAAATAATCTTCCACCACAAGATGTGGGAGAAAATAATGCTCCTCGTACTATGTTTGATTATGCTAAACCTCATTTAACAGGAGCCGAATCTAGTATTGTTAGGCCTGCTATAGCTGCTAATAATTTTGAATTAAAGCCTAACACTATACAAATGATTCAACAGATTTGTTCAATATTGATGGTTTACGGGACGAAGATCCAAAGCGCTCATATAGCTAATTTTTAGAGAGTTACGTGATACCTTCAAAATAAATGGCGTTTCGATGATGCCATACGTCTTGGTTATTTCCTTTTCATTAAAGAATAAAGCTAAGCAGTTGGTTAAACTTCGTTACCACGAGGGTCAATCACTACATGGGAACAAATGACCGAAAATTTTTATTAAAATATTTCATGACCCAAGCCAAAACGGCCAAATTACATAATGATATCTCTTCTTTTGTGCAGATGGATTTAGAGACATTATATGATGCATGGGAGAGATATAAGGATCTCTTGAGAAGGTGTCCGCACCATGGTTTACCTTTGTGGCTCCAAGTCTAAACTTTTATAACAGTGTGAATCCTTCAACGAGGCAATTAATTGATTCAATTGCACGGTGGAACCTGAATAATAGAACTCCCGAGGCGACCTACGAGTTTATTGAAGAGATGTCATTTGAATAACTATCGATGGCAAGTTAAAAGAACAAGGCCAACAAAAGCGATCGGAGTTTACAACCTCGACGCGATAACCATGCTATCAAATCGGTAGAATTGATGAATAAGAAGATTGATAGTTTGTGTTCTTCGCAGTACATCCGGTCATGCGATGCGACGCAAGTGGAAGCGTGGCTAAGTGCGAGTACCCACCCTACCAACCAGCACGAGAGAGCGAAGCAGATGAACTATATAGGTAACAATTTCAGATCTAATAATAACCCATATAGTAATAACTATAATCCAGGTTGGAGGAACCACCCAAATTTTTCGTGGGGAGGACAAGGAAATCAAGGAAATCAAAGACAACAACCTCCTCAAAATTTCCAAAATCAGCCCTATCCACAAGAAAAGAAGCCGAGTCTTGAAGAGACGTTGAACAAATTCATAGCATCCACGAAGCCCGTCTCCAAAAAATGAGGTAACACTCGACACCCAACAAACGTCGATCAAAAAGATCGAGAATCAAGTTGGAGGACTTACAAAGGCAATCTGGGAAATTACCCAGTCAGTCGGAGAAATTGCAAAGCTATTATCCGAATGACCGCAAGGGCGTCTACCGAGTAATACTGAAATTAATCCAAAAGAGCAAATCCAAGCCATAACAGCTCAAGAAAGCGAAGAAGTAGACGAACCCAGTCCAACACAAGGAAACGAGGTAGAAAAAGGTAAAGTTGAGGTAACACAAGACAAGCCAAAACCGGTAATCAAGGAGTACCAACCTCGCGTACCTTACCCTGAGGCATTAAGAAGAGACGACACAGAAGAACAGTTCGGTAAGTTCCTTAAACTCTTAAAGAAATTACATATTAACTTACCATTACTTGAAGCTCTGTCGCAGATGCCAGATTCTAGGAAATTTTTAAAAGAGCTTCTGACAAACAAATGGAAGTTAGACGAGTCGTCACATGTGGAACTTAACGCAAAGTGCTCAGCAATTCTCCAAAATAGGCTACCACAAAAGCTAAAAGATCCGGGGAGTTTTACAATTCCATGTTTAATTGGTAGACTAATCGTTGATAACGCGTTAGCTGATTTAGGGGCAAGCATAAATGTCATGCCTTATAAATTGTTTAAACAATTAGGTTTAGGAAACCCAAACAAACTAGGATGAGCATTCAATTAGGTGATAAAAGCTGTTAGAATTCCTAGGGGTATTATCGAAGATGTTCTTGTGAAAATCCATGATTTGTTTTCCCGATGAGACTTTGTTGTCTTAGACATGGACGCGAGGATAATTCGATCCCCTAATCTTAGGAAGACCCTTTTTAGCGGCTAAGGACTAAAATTGATGTTGATGCAGGAGAACTCATACTTTGTGTAGGTAATGAGACAGTCACCATCAAGGCTCTCGACTCGGCTAGAACATCGAGTAATCAAGGTGAGAACGTAAATTCTACTAATAAACATTCGGTTAACCCTTATTTTCGTGAAGCACCACCAAAGAATACAAGCGAACCCGATCTTAAACCCCATGCCAACAAAGAAATAACTCATGAAGATCGAGGGATTCGATTCGATGATCTAGACAGTGGAAGACACACTTTAAGGAGAAATTAGGGATACACGACGAAGAACCAGGAACCACACGAGATAAAACCGAAGGAGCCCCAAAAGAGCTAATAGGAACAACAAATCACTTCAAAATAGGGGACCAAGTACTTTGTTAGATCGGAGTAAATCCTCGAATATCTCATCCAGAACCTGGCACAAACAAAGAAATATCTTTTAGGGTAACCTGTGTTTTCCCCACTGAACAATCGAGGTAAGTAATCCTACTTTTGGTACTTTTACTATAAACGCATCTTGACTTAAATTTTTTCACGAGGATATAGATAATAACATGAGGAAGGACTTCCAACTCCTCAAACCACCCTGAAGATGCAAACGAGAAGAGAGTCTAGCTTAAGACTATAAACGAGTGCTTCTCGGGAGGCAACCCGAGCACTAATACTAGTATTTTTTTTTATATATTCAGTTTATCTTAATTTTTCTTTTTATCTTCCTTTTTAGCAACTAACAACCAACTAACCAAGTGAAGAATTCCAGGCCACACGGCCATGGCCGTGGCCGTGTGGGTACTCCGACGCTTTGAACTAACAGAGCAGAGAAGGTACATGTCAGGGCAAAATAGATTTTCAGAATCACAGACCCAACTACTACCCCACGGGCACCGACAAAGTGGCACGGCAGTGCTTTACGGCCCTGTGAGGCTACTGACTTGCCAACCACGGGCTGAACACGCCCGTGCCGGATAACCGTGCCAATATACTGACTTGTCGAACACAGGCTAGACACGAGCGTGGGGAACCAACACGCCCTAGAGCACGGCCGTGCGAGGTGGCCGTGTGAATCGACACGCCCTCAACCCACGGGCGTGGGAAACTGCCAGATCTAAAAGTTTATTTAAACACCATACCCTTCTCCTTTCTCTTCTTAACCCACTTTCTTTCTTTCTTCTCCTTTCTTTTTCTTTCTTTCTTTCTTTCTTTCTTTTCTCCCTCTTTCTTTTTCCTTTTTCCTAATAAATCCTTGAACTCTTGAGCGACAACAATATCATATCCATGGCAAGGAAGCGTAAAAGGCCAATCACAGTCTCCTCAAAGGAGACCAATTCACATGAGTTCATGTTGGCAGCTTCATCTAAACAACAAGCCAAGGGTCTTTGAGACCAATTATCTGTTCTTTTATTTTTATCTTCTCCTTTATTTCCTTTATCTTTACTTCTCTTCTACTTAATTTAGTTTATTTTGTTTTAGTTTCTTGTTCTTAGGTTCTTAAGGCTACTTGGGAATCACGCCACTTCCACCATCACCAACAACTCCATCACCTTCAAAGTCACACCAACCTCTCGAACCATCTACCATAAGGATTCTCAGGCCCCTTTATCTTTTAAACTTAGTTTATTTTCCTTCTTAGTCTCCTACTTTTTATCTTTCTTGTCTTTAATTATATTATTAGTATATTATTAAGGTTTCTTTAGATTTCTTGGCTAATCTGCATGAGACTCCCAATTTCTTCATCTAAGCGCAGTTCGTCATCCGCATGACCCATCACCACCACCAAAGGCACAATCTCCTCTCAAGGAATCATCCAGAAAATTCAGGAAGTTTTCACTTATCCCCATATCGATGAGTTTATTACAAGGTTATTATATATTTTTGTACATTGAGGGCAATGTACATCTCAAGTGTGGGGGGGTGAACAACCTAAAAAGATACCTAACTCAAAGCCTGAATTATGCCTTGTTTGAAAGTAAATTACTCATATTACTAATTAGGATGAAATTTCTGATGATTTATGATTTTTATTGATATGTTTTAGATTAAGTCATTGATAATTGTGCATTGATAATTAAATTCTAAGAATACTAGAGAATCAAGCATGATAAGTCTATTTTTCAGAAATTAAAAATTTGCTAGGTTGTCAAACTGAGTTTAAATATTATCTTGAAGTTTGAAATTTACGAGGTTGATATCAAAATACCCATAAATTTTGTGAGTTTTTGAGCCTTATAGAGCATATATTCTTTTTCTTGCTCACTTTATTGATTATGAGTATGTCAACATTGATTTGTTATTCAAGAACTTGCATCGATTATACATGTCGAGACCACATCTATGATTTGATATACAGAGATGATGAAGGCACCTAGGTTTTAACCCACTTACTCCACTAAAAGCCTACCTTTACAAATTAACCCCTAGTGAACCCCTTTTAATCCTAACTACCCTATTTATTGACATAACCACTAATATTAACCCAAAACCCCTTTGTTTTTGTTATCACTGTAACATCCCAAAATTGGGCCTAGTAGGATTGAGCCGATTGGGAATTGGGCTTTAGGAAAATTTGAGTATTATTTTTGTGTTGGCTCGGGTAGGAATTTTGTGTGTTAGAATAGTTTTGTGAAGGCTTGATTTTATTAAGGAAGCTAGAATAAATTTTTTAGTATGGTTTATTTAATGAAGTGGATTAAGTGAGCTTAGCACTTAAGTTAATTTAAGTGTTAATTAAAGCATAAGAGGAGTAAGTGGCAAGTTGGTTAAGGAGCTTGAAAGGTGGCTTGAGGTTAGAGGTTCGAGTATCATGGAAAGCATTTTTTTTGAAGACTTTATTTTGTGTTCTAGCATTGATGGACGGTCAACCTATGTTTATGATAGGTTGGACCTTATGTTTTTGGCAAGTTGAATTTTTGTTTAAGGAAAGCATGATGTTGGGGATAAGAATCTTGAACTTATGGCATGATGAGGGGACAAAGGCATGGAATAGGGAGGATGTTTTGGAAAGTAATCCTAGGCTTTAGTGCATGTATGTGGGACGGCATGGGTGTCTAGGTGGGTGGCCGAATTTTGTTAGGTGGTTTAGGGGAATATTTGGCCAATTCCTCTTTGTGCATCTTTTGCATTTTGCTTTTCCTCTCCAAAAACTCTTCTTTGGCCGAATGTTTATTGTACATTTTGTGCAAATTTTGCTTTTGTTTTAGCCTTCATTTCATTGAACCAAAAATACTATTTTCTTTCTCTCATCTTTCCACTTGAAACTAAAACTTCATTTTGGCATTTTATGCACTTTTCTTTTTGGTAAACAAAGAGTTGGCGAATCTTTCAACCCCATTTTCTCTCTTATTCTTTTTCTTTCATTTGGCCGAACCTCTTTCTTCTCCAAACTCATTTCTTTTCTTTCTTCCATTGTTGATTAAACCGAATCCCCATTCACTCATTGTTATTCTCTTTTCTACTTACATTCCCTCACTTTTATTCACATATTTTTCTCCTTTCATTACTATATAAATGAAATCTTTCCTTCTCCATTAGAGTTACTTTGGTCGAATATCAAAGGAGCACAAGATCCTTTTGGGATTCTTTTTCTAGCATTAGTAAGAGGGAAGCCATAGCCATTAAGGGAAGCTTTTGGGATTTATTCTCCTAAAGAAAGGTGGTAAGTAACATTCGGCTATAGGCTTTGGTTATGAATAGATGTGCAAGCTAATTATTATCAAGTGTTTTGGTAGGAATCTCGATAGGACAAGTGACAAATACGGGAATTCGGTGAATTGGAGGAAACAACGTCTCGGGATTTTGCTAGTATATTCGAGAATTGCTAGAAAATAGGTGTGTAAGATCTCTATACACACTTTATTAATTTACGTGCTATTATTATTTGCCTTAGATCTTTTGGTTGTGATTTGCTTATGGCTAAGCATGGAATTCAGGTAAGTCCCCTAATTTGTAATTTTTGATATATGATTTGTATGCCATTACATGATGTTAAATGCTATGACATGAAACATGATAATTGATATATAAGCATGTGATGGTGGGATTGATGAGAGGAGGGGGATGAATTATGGATGCCGTCGGTGGTTTTGACCACAAGATGGGTTGGCCCCATCGATTATTGTGACCTATGGTCATCGGTGGTTTTGACCACAACGATTGATTAATTTGCGACTAAGTCCCGGTGGTTTGGTACCACCGATGGTTTTGACCACACTTGATTATTGTGACCTATGGTCATCGGTGGTTTTGACCACACGATGGGTTGGCCCCATCATCCGATTTGTGACTCTAAGTCATCGGTGGTTTTGACCACCGGTGGTTTTGACCACACGGGGTAGAAAAGGAGTATGGATGGCTAGTTGGGTTGCATGTGCATGTTTATTAATGACTTGTGTATGAGTTACTTTACTGGGTGGGGATTACACATCGAGTCTTGGTGACTCACCCCCTTTCCTTAACATTTTGCAGATGAGTAGATCGCGGAAATGGAGTAGGATGGACTCGAGGTGGCCATGCAAAGTGGAGTTTTTAATAAATGAATTTTGGGTTTTATTATCTTTCTTTTGGATTTATGTTGTTTAATTGTAATAAGGCCTCCTAGGATTATTTTATTATTCTTTGCATGTTTTGAATGTTTTGTTTAAACTATTTGATGATGTTAAAATGGATGCACATGTTTTTTTCAAATTAAGCATAAAATGTTTTAAGGTACCATCGGGTACATTTGAAATTTGTATACAACTCGACTCAACAAATATTTATTAAGTATGGTTTTTAACAAAGAAATTTAATTTGAAAGGCATTTCGACAAATTTTAAAATCAGTCTTAAAATGGTTTTCAAAATGTTTTCTCTGTAGCAAACCAAATTCGATTCGTAATGTTTGGGCGGGTTTGGGGATGTTACAAAATTGGTATCGAGCCAGTTCAAAGCTCATTTGTGGGGCCCAAGGCCTAAAATGTTTTAGTAGGCCTTTGAGAAATATTTTGGTTTTGAATAGCATGGCACCGAGTCTCCGGCACCTATCCGCCTGTAAGTACTCCTAACATCCGTATGATTTATTTTCTCAGTAGAAGGGTAGGAAGCATGGAACGTAGATAGTAATAAGTACTTTAAACCTTAGGATTAGTTTACCCCAACAAGGACATAAAACTTTAAAAGCCTAATTAAACAAACCTAGGACCAAGTCGCGAGGAGTTAGGGTGTGGTAACCCCAGTGCGCATGTCTAGGATTGGATCCGGAAGAGCTTGGTACTTAGCAGGTCCTCGTGACTCACCTACTCTTCGCAGAATCCTACACAGTGCGTAGTTTCGGTTCACCCTAACCAAGAGGACTCGGTCATAGGCTAAACACAATAAATAAAACCCAAAAGGGATTAGCCATGTTTTCATGAAAACTCGAGTTTTAAAATTGTTTAAGTACTCTCTAGATATTAGGAAAAATTTATTTTGGAAAAAATCTTCAAAATATTCCCGGTTTACCAAAATTACCAAAATACCCCTAGTTTCCAAAATTTTGCCATACCTTTAATTTGAGAAATCTTTGAAAAGAACCCTCTAGTTTTGGGAAATTTCAAAAAGTTCTGAATTACGAAAGTTTAAAAAAAAAAAAAAAAAACTTTGATTTATTACGAAAATACCCCTGTAGGAAAATGACGAAAATACCCTTGGGATAGAAACTGGACAGAAACGTCCGAAGAGTGAATAGGAATGAAAGGTATTAGGGAATGGATGTTCTTCTCTGTGTGAACTAGGATAGAGGACTTAAAACCTTATGTGATCGAAAGAATCTCTATTAAACTCCCTTCATAAAAAAAAAAAAATTTCTTCGCGAATAACCAAGTGAAACAAAGTACTAATCCATAAAATTTTTCTAAATAGATTAAAAGCGCGATAGTTAGAATGAGCTCTAGAGGACGGGGTCGTCGTGGACGCGGAAGGGGAAGGATGACCGTGTCTGAACCCGTTAGGTCGGGTCAAGGTTCTGAGAATGAAGTACCATCGCCACCACCACCTCCAACTTTTGAGCCGAGGAGAGCGAGATCGAGCCGGAGGTGAGGCAAAGTGTCGCAAGTCGTGTTGCGAGTCCTTGAGTTGGTGGTGGGGCTAGTGGAAATTTGGGAGCTCAAAAATCTGTTCTCGGCGACTCCGATCTAACTTGAGCCGAGGTATTTCGGGGTGTGTCGGGAGTGGCACCCGGTCTTGTGAGTATTGGTTGGAATCCTTTGAAAGGATTATGGGTGATTTGGATTTCACCGCCGAGGAGAAGTTGAAGGGTATTATCTCCTTGCTTCGGGATGAGTCTTATCGGTGGTGGCTCACCGTAAGGGATGGAGCGGTGGCGAGAAAATCTCACGTGGGAATTCTTCAGGAAGCTTACCAAAAGAAGTATATTGGAACTAGCTATGTAGACGACAATACGAAGGCTTTCTTGAACTGGTTCGGGGAAATAAGTCAGTGGCGGAATATGAGGCCGAGTTCCTCCGGTTGAGTAGGTATGCTCGTAGTATGGTGGGTACCGAGCATGAACGTTGTGTTAGATTCGAAGATGGGCTGAGAGATGAGCTGAGAATGATGATAGCTCCACAGCGGAGAGCGGGAGTTTCTTTGTCCTAGTAGAGAAATCAAAGGTTCTTTGAAGAGGTAAGACAGATCCGTTAAGCGGAACCAAGAACGGAATTGGAATAAGAGGAGCTCGGAACCTTCAAAGTTCTCGGGTAATGAACAGAAGAGGACGAGGTTTGATGGGTCAGATCAAGCTGCTAGGCCTGCTGCTACTACTAATCCTCAATGGCCGCCACGGTGTGATAAGTGTGGCAAGTTTCACAAGGGGGAGTGTTGGAATGGTAATCGAGGATGTTTTGAGTGTGGATCGTTCGATCACCGTGTGTAAGGGATTGTCCCCGGAAGTTAGCTAAGAATCAGCCCGGAGGGTCGAACCGTGCTCGAAAGTTAGAAATGAAGGACCACCACGGCAGAGGTCGTGGTAATGGTGATGGTAGCGGGCGTGGCCGAGGTGCTTTGAAGGTACAGAGGCGAGGCAACCAAGGTTGGTTTATGCGGTTGGCGTCGCGAGGAGGAAGATGTGCCAGATATGACAACGGGTAAGTTCTTATTTCCAGAATACCCTCAATTGTCTTATTTGTGGTTACGTTAGTTTGTTCTTTTGAGTTGGTGAAGTGTGGGAAAAATTTGATTATGAACTTGGAGAATGTGTTTAGAAATATGATAATTCTTTAAGATCGAGTGCGCAGTGATAGGAGCGTAGTGTGGCGAGATAGGAGGTACGACTGTGAGCTAGTTGGAAATTTCGAGGACGAAATTTCTTTAAGGAGGGTAGAATTGTAACATCCCAAAATTGGGCCTAGTAGGATTGAGCCGATTGGGAATTGGGCTTTAGGAAAATTTGAGTATTATTTTTGTGTTGGCTCGGGTAGGAATTTTGTGTGTTAGAATAGTTTTGTGAAGGCTTGATTTTATTAAGGAAGCTAGAATAAATTTTTAGTATGGTTTATTTAATGAAGTGGATTAAGTGAGCTTAGCACTTAAGTTAATTTAAGTGTTAATTAAAGCATAAGAGGAGTAAGTGGCAAGTTGGTTAAGGAGCTTGAAAGGTGGCTTGAGGTTAGAGGTTCGAGTATCATGGAAAGCATTTTTTTTGAAGACTTTATTTTGTGTTCTAGCATTGATGGACGGTCAACCTATGTTTATGATAGGTTGGACCTTATGTTTTTGGCAAGTTGAATTTTTGTTTAAGGAAAGCATGATGTTGGGGATAAGAATCTTGAACTTATGGCATGATGAGGGGACAAAGGCATGGAATAGGGAGGATGTTTTGGAAAGTAATCCTAGGCTTTAGTGCATGTATGTGGACGGCATGGGTGTCTAGGTGGGTGGCCGAATTTTGTTAGGTGGTTTAGGGGGGGAATATTTGGCCAATTCCTCTTTTGTGCATCTTTTTGCATTTTGCTTTTCCTCTCCAAAAACTCTTCTTTGGCCGAATGTTTATTGTACATTTTGTGCAAATTTTGCTTTTTGTTTTAGCCTTCATTTCATTGAACCAAAAATACTATTTTCTTTCTCTCATCTTTCCACTTGAAACTAAAACTTCATTTTGGCATTTTATGCACTTTTCTTTTTGGTAAACAAAGAGTTGGCGAATCTTTCAACCCCATTTTCTCTCTTATTCTTTTCTTTCATTTGGCCGAACCTCTTTCTTCTCCAAACTCATTTCTTTTCTTTCTTCCATTGTTGATTAAACCGAATCCCCATTCACTCATTGTTATTCTCTTTTCTACTTACATTCCCTCACTTTTATTCACATATTTTTCTCCTTTCATTACTATATAGCCGAAATCTTTCCTTCTCCATTAGAGTTACTTTGGTCGAATATCAAGGGAGCACAAGATCCTTTTTGGGATTCTTTTTCTAGCATTAGTAAGAGGGAAGCCATAGCCATTAAGGGAAGCTTTTGGGATTTATTCTCCTAAAGAAAGGTGGTAAGTAACATTCGGCTATAGGCTTTGGTTATGAATAGATGTGCAAGCTAATTATTATCAAGTGTTTTGGTAGGAATCTCGATAGGACAAGTGACAAATACGGGAATTCGGTGAATTGGAGGAAACAACGTCTCGGGATTTTGCTAGTATATTCGAGAATTGCTAGAAAATAGGTGTGTAAGATCTCTATACACACTTTATTAATTTACGTGCTATTATTATTTGCCTTAGATCTTTTGGTTGTGATTTGCTTATGGCTAAGCATGGAATTGTGTAAGTCCCCTAATTTGTAATTTTTGATATATGATTTGTATGCCATTACATGATGTTAAATGCTATGACATGAAACATGATAATTGATATATAAGCATGTGATGGTGGGATTGATGAGAGGAGGGGGATGAATTATGGACTGTCGTCAGTGGTTTTGACCACAAGATGGGTTGGCCCCATCAGATTATTGTGACCTATGGTCATCAGTGGTTTTGACCACAACGATTGATTAATTTGCGACTAAGTCCCAGTGGTTTGGTACCACCAGTGGTTTTGACCACACTTGATTATTGTGACCTATGGTCATCGGTGGTTTTGACCACCACGATGGGTTGGCCCCATCATCCGATTTGTGACTCTAAGTCATCGGTGGTTTTGACCACGGTGGTTTTGACCACACGGGGTAGAAAAGGAGTATGGATGGCTAGTTGGGTTGCATGTGCATGTTTATTAATGACTTGTGTATGAGTTACTTTACCGGGTGGGGGATTACACACTGAGTCTTGGTGACTCACCCCTTTCCCTTAACATTTTGCAGATGAGTAGATCGCGGAAATGGAGCCGGATGGACTCGAGGTGGCCATGCAGTGGAGTTTTTAATAAATGAATTTTGGGTTTTATTATCTTTCTTTTGGATTTATGTTGTTTAATTGTAATAAGGCCTCCTAGGATTATTTTATTATTGCTGCATGTTTTGAATGTTTTGTTTAAACTATTTGATGATGTTAAAATGGATGCACATGTTTTTTTCAAATTAAACGCAAAATGTTTTAAGGTACCATCGGGTACATTTGAAATTTGTATACAACTCGACTCAACAAATATTTATTAAGTATGGTTTTTAACAAAGAAATTTAATTTGAAAGGCATTTCGACAAATTTTAAAATCAGTCTTAAAATGGTTTTCAAAATGTTTTCTCTGTAGCAAACCAAATTCGGTCGTAATGTTTGGGCCGGGTTTGGGGATGTTACAATCACCATTCCTTTTGACTACCCTTATATCAAGATTTGATTTGATTAATAGCCTAACTATGTTTTTATTTCAGTAATTATGTATTTATGATTATTCTTAAAAATAAAAAAAATAAAAAAACGAAGTATATCCATTATTCATTATTAGTTATGTGATTAAATGAGCTTATACATAAATTCCAAATATCGAAGAAGAAGCTCGTATTATTAAGTACTATTAGTTTTCAATTGATGTAATTATTATTAGTTCATTAGTTCTTAGTTAGGTAATTTGTCAATTCAATCTCGATTCTAACCCTCTAATTCAGCCTTACTCCACACCTTAACCCTAGCCCCGTTACAACCCTAACAAAGACCTTTTGATTTTTGTTTTCATCTCATATTTCAGTGGTGGAGATTTGATTTTCATGCAAGCCAATGGGATTAAATCTTCATGCTCGACCTTTGAGTGCCTAATTGTGAACCTTAAACACTTTGAGTGATTTGACTGAATCTTTTGTAAGGATGTCAATCCTTGTCGGTTTCAAATTAAAGGTAATCATCTAGATAAGGGAGAGCGCCTATGTTTTGAGCTACAAAATCTATGACTTATCTTGTTTGAATTTTTAGGACACTTTGAATTGAATTATCCATGTATAAATTATCTATGAATTATGATGAGACACTATCAATGACTATTATGAATTGAGGAAAGTTCGTTTTAATTGTAAGTTGAGAATTTTGCTTGAGGACAAGCAAAAGCTTAAGTGTGGGGGTATTTGATAAACCGTAAAAGTAACATATTCTAAACCCACATTTAGTATGCTTTTGGATGATTTAAGCCCCAATTTATGTAAAAAGGTGCTCTTAATCCTTTCTTTTCATGTCTTATACTCAGGAAAGCACCCGATGACGAAAAGAACGAGAAACGGGCTTAAAGCGGACCAAATTGGGCCAAGTTAACGAAATCGCACGGCCTGGACTTCAAGCCACATGGACGTGCCACCATTCCTACTAGAACACGGCCTTACCACGAATTACACGGCCGCGTGCCTCATTCAATGATGTCGAACACGGCACAGCCCACGATTTTACGGGCATGTGCCATGGCCGTGCCTCTGCCGTGGAGAAGAGCAATTTCATTCGGGAAAGGATACTTAGGGAGAAAGAAACGTGTTTCAAAAGCCTATAAATACACCCTAGGTACCAGCTGAAAGGGGGCGGAGAGCTAGGCCAAGAAGCCAAGCCGAAAAGGTCAGATTTGTGGGAATCACTCGAAGATAGCCAGTTGATCCATCTCAAGAAGCCGAAATTCTACTCAAGACGGAGGATCTCCTCTTCAATGCCTTCAGGGGGTTTTAGGGATTTCTTATGTTTTGTTTTATCTTTTCTCTTGAGATGTTGTCTTTTATTATTATTATGAACTAAACCTTCGGATACCCGAAGGGGATGAAACCTATGAGGAATCTTGTTATTTGATTTTTTGAATTATATGATAATAACTTAGTTTGTTCTTAATTGTGTGTGAACTTAATCCAAATCTAATGTGCTTAGGTGGAGGAGGAATAGACCCTGCCTAAGAGTAGATCCAACATAATTAAGTGGAGTTGATCGCACGCCTAGAGATAGGGTGACGAGATTTTTCCGGATTAGGGCGAAACCTAATATGGGAGTCCACAAATCGATTTACTGCTATTCTAGGGGGTTATTATAAGCGAACGAGAGTTCCACTAATTAACCTAGGGTTAGACGTTATTCGCCTCAAGAGATGGTTTAATATACGTTAGGGAGTCTCACGGATCAAACTAAGTAAATAAATCATATGGTTCAAGGTTAGATAACAAGTGAAGTCTAGGTGGATTTTTCCTAAGGGTATCATTTGAGTCAACTGAGTTTTCCCAAAAGTTATTTCCCGAATTCATTCTTTTTGTCTTTGTGTCTTAGCTTAGTAAGTAGATTAGTTTTAGTTTAAACAATCATCACTTTATATTAAGGCTAAATAATAAAAAGACGGTGAGTATTAGTACTTTTAGTTCCTTTGGGTTCGACAATCCGGTCTTGCCTAAACTATACTACTGTTCGATAGGTGCACTTGCCTTTAATCGTTGTCAGAGTTGGTTTCCAGGTTCGATCATTCTTTTATAAATTTTAAAACTCTGATTTACAGCGATCAACATCACATTCGGCTCACATTTATATATATTTAACACATATTCATCATCTTTAAATAATTACCTTTCGTATCATCTTTGCCTAAACCATCTTGTATTGCATAAAAACATATTCAACAACTCATCTAAATCAAGTATTACATTCGGCTACTTCATGTTAAATTCATCTTCACATTCGGCATTATGACAATTAACTTGCTTAAAATCCTTTAACATATGCGCATAGTACAAAATAAAATTCAAATCAATCCAATTGTTTAAAAATTACCTCAGAAATTAACGAATTAAGCTTCCCGGCTATTCGTTTAACTTTGCTTTTCCCCGATCCAATCCCGTTTCCTTTTGTTCTTGATCTAATTAAGTTCAAATTAAACTCATTTAAATACATTTCCATTCAATTTAATCCATAAATACTTAATTGTGCAAATTACTATTTTACCCCTAATATTTACAATGTTTACAATTTAGTCCTTATAGCTCAAAATACAAAATATTAAGAATTTAACCACACCTATTAAGGGCCGAATATTCATAGCCCCTCTATCAACTCATTTCTTCCATTTATCTTGCTATTTAGTCCTTTCAAGAATTTTCTTTTTATAAATTCATCCTTATACTAAACTCCATCAAAAATTCTAAAGAAAATCTTATTAATCTAGCATGCTTATATCCTATTCTATCATTAACCACACAAACACCAAATTTCCATCCATGGCAACACTCGAATTATACAACCAAATCAAGAATTCGGGCATGGGCTAGCTAAATTACATGGCAACAACCTCAAAAATGTTAAAATTAAAAAAAACTAAGTTCAATCACTCACCTTATTTGAACATGCAAATGCCGAATGGTTGAGAGCTTAAACTCCTCTCTTCTTCTTTTATTTTCGGTGATCAGGGAAGAAGATGATGATATTTTTCCTTTTGTTTTTCTTATTTTAATGTTATCATCTTATTATAATATTATTTCATAACATATTATTTATTATATAATATAATTAAACACTCCCCACTACATTTTTAAAGTCAATGCCGCCCACTATCTTTCCAAAAGGTAAATTTGCAACCTAAATCCTCATGCAAAAGAAAACAATTTAATTCAATCACTCTATTTAGTAATTGACTACTTTACTACTTATGCTATTTAATCCCGTATCTAAAATTAAGCATTCAAACAGACGAATTAACCTACCATATTTTAGGACATGCTCAAACACATAACATAGATATCAAATTAAATATAAAAATATTTATCTAACCCGGATTTGTGGTGTCGAAACCACCGTTCTGATTAGGGATAAATTTGGGCTGTTACAACTCTCCCCCCTTAAGGGATTTTTGTCCCCGAAAATCTTACCGTTGAATAATTTTGGGTAGCGTTTTTTCATAGAATCTTCAAGTTCCCACGTTGCTTCCTCAACCCCGTGCTTGTGCCACATAACTTTAACCAACGGGATTTTCTTATTTCACAATTCTTTTACTTCACGAGCTAAGATGCGAATCGGTTCTTCTTCGTAAGTCAAGTCGGGTTGAATTTCAATCTCTGTTGGGCTGATCACATGAGAAGGATCGGATCGGTATCGTCGAAGCATTGATACATGAAAAACATTGTGAATCTTGTTTAGCTCAGATGGCAACATGAGTCTGTATGCAACCGGCCCAATGCGTTCAATAACTTCATACGGCCCAATAAATCGCGGACTCAGCTTTCCTTTACGACCAAATCTCAGTATCTTTTTCCACGGTGAGACTTTCAAAAATACTCGGTCACCCACCTGGAATTCTATATCTTTATGTTTCAAGTCCGCATACGACTTCTGACGATCTGAGGTGGCTTTCAAACTTTCTCAAATTACTTTTACTTTCTGCTCAGTCTCTCTGATTAAATCAACCCCGTGTATCTTGCCTTCACTTAGCTCGGTCCAATATAAAGATGTACGACATTTTTGACCGTACAATGCTTCATAGGGTGCCATTTTAATACTTGATTGAAAGCTGTTGTTGTACGCAAATTCAATCAAAGGTAGGTATCGTTCCCATGTACATTCAAACTCAAGAACGCAACATCTCAACATATCCTCGAGTATTTAAATAACACGCTCAGATTGACCATTCGACTGAGGGTGAAAAGCTGTACTGAAATGTAACTTGGTACCTAAAGCATCCTGCAGTTTCTTCCAAAATTGCAATGTGAACCTCGGATCTCTATCCGAAACAATAGAAACAGGTACTCCGTGTAATCGTACGATCTGCGATATGTAAAACTCAGCTAACTTATCAAGTGAGAAATCCGTACGTACCGGAATAAAATGGGCCAATTTCGTCAATCTATCAACAATAACCCAGATTGAATCTTTCTTACTCGACGTCAACAGTAAACCCGATACGAAATCCATCGTGATTCGATCCCACTTCCACTCAGGTACCATAATTGGTTGGAGTAGTCCCGATGGCACCTGATGCTCGGCTATCACTTGTTGACATACCAAGCACTTCAACACATAGTCTGAAATGTCTCCTTTCATACCATGCCACCAGTAATGCTGTCTCAGGTCGTTATACATTTTCGTGCTACCCGGCTAAATTGACAATCTACTATTATGAGCTTCGTCACAAATCATTTGAATCAATTCAGGGTTCTTAGGCACACATATCCGATTCTTAAACCGTAGACATCCTTCAGCATCTATCTGAAAATCTGAATTCGCACACGAGCCACAATGACTCCTTTTTACTTTTAAATCATCATCAACCTCTTGAGCTTCACGAATCTGTTGTACAAACGGTGGTCTCGCTTTCAATTCTACAATGATCACACCATCATCGGTCATAGCTATATCTGAATTCATTGCGCATAGAGCAAATAGTGACTTTCGGCTAAGTGCATCGGCAACAACATTAGCCTTTCCCGGGTGATAATCAATCACAAGCTCATAGTCTTTCAACAGTTCTAACCATCGTCGCTGTCTCAAATTCAGATCCTTCTGAGTCATTAAATACTTTAGACTCTTGTGATCCGAATAGACGTGGCATTTCTCACCGAATAGATAGTGACGCCATATTTTTAAAGCAAAAACTATAGTAGCCAATTCAAGGTCGTGTGTCGGATAATTCCTCTCGTGCGGTTTCAACTGTCTCAAAGCGTAGGCTACAACTTTACCCTCCTGCATCAAAATACAACCCAGCCCATTTAAGGATGCATCGCTGAAAACAACGAACTCCTTACCCGACTCTGGCTGAACAAGCACTGGAGCTTCCGTTAATAAGGTCTTCAGTTGATCAAAACTCTTCTGACACCTTTCTGACCATTCGAATTTAACGTCTTTCTATAATAGCTTTGTCATCAGTGATGCTATCATATAAAACCCTTTCACGAAGCGTCTATAATATCCGGCAAGTCTTAGAAAGCTACGAACCTCAGAAACATTCCGCGGAGGTTTCCAATCCAGTATAGCCAAGATTTTACTTGGGTCAACCCGAATACCCGATGCTGAAATGACATGCCCCAGGAAGCTAACTTCATTCAACCAAAACTCAAATTTGATGAATTTTGCGTACAACTACTTATCACGCAAAATCTGTAATACCAGCCTCAAATGCTCGGCATGCTCGGTTTCATCACGTGAATAGATCAGTATGTCATCTATGAATACCACTACTAACCGATCTAGATACGGTCTAAATACCCGATTCATCAGATCCATGAAAACAGTAGGAGCATTAGTGAGTCCAAACGGCATCACCAAGAACTCATAATGACCGTATCTCGTCCGAAAAGTAGTTTTTGGTATATCCGAGTCCCTAACTCGCAACTGATAATACCCTGACCTCAGATCAATTTTCGAGAACACTGAGGCTCCCTTAAGCTGATCGAATAAATCATCAATACGTGGCAACAGATATTTGTTCTTTACAGTCACCTTATTGAGTTGTCGATAATCGATGCACATTCTCAAAGTTCCATCCTTCTTTTTCACAAATAGAACTGGCGCACCCCAGGGAGAGAAACTCGGTCGGGCAAAACCTCTATCTATCAAATCTTGCAACTGAGCCTTCAACTCTTTTAATTCAGTCGGTGCCATTCTATACGGAGCTATCGAAACCGGAATGGTCCCTGGCACTAGCTCAATACCAAACTCTACCTCACGAATGGGTGGCAATCCCGGTAATTCCTCTGGAAACACATCCGGATACTCACCAACAACTGGTACAGATTCAATCTTCTTTTCGGTTACCTTGCTGTCAATCACATATGCAAGATAAGCTTCGCAACCCTTTCTCAAATACTGTCGAGCCAACATCAAAGATATCACAGCTGGTAGCCCATTCAAATCCACAGATTCAATTCGAATTATCTCGTTATTCTTGCACCTCAAATCCATAGTCTTTCATCTGCAATTCACTACTGCGTCATGTATAGTTAACCAATCCATACCGAGGATAATATCGAACTCGTCAAATGGTAACAACATCAAATCAGCCGGAAAACATGAGTCTCGAATCATTAAAGGGAAATTCTTGCACACTCTATCAACTAGTACACATCGACCCAGGAGGCTCGAAACCCGAATCACAAACTCAGTAGACTCAACAGGTAGAGTCTTACTGGATACTAATGTTTCACACACATACGAATAAGTTGAACCGGGATCAATCAGATCAGTTACACTAGTATCAAAGAGAGTGAAAATACCGGTAATGACGTCTGGAGATGAAGCCTCCTCTCTAGCACGGATGGCATAAGCTCTAGCCAGTACACGGGCCTCTGATCGAATAACCGCATCTGAAGTCCCCCTCTGAGCACCACTCCTACCTCCCACAATACGAGATGGTCTACCTCTAGCTGTAGTGCTGCTCGGTCTCGCACTTTGAGTAATACCCTTTTCAGCGGTCTCCGGGCAATCCCGAATGAAATGATCCTGCGAACCACACTTATAACAAGTGCAATTAATAGATTTACTCCAACACTCGTCGAAATGCCGTCTGCCACACTGTTGACACTCTGGTTTGCTCGGTCGAGCGTTGCCAACACTAGCAACTGATGCAGCCCGAGAACTCACTGGTGGTCGTTCTCGTATAGAAATCCCAGTGTTAGGTTTGGACTGGCTACCATCATTCTTGAACTTCTTCGTTGCCATTTGAGAAAATTTACTCACAGGTCTCTTTCGGAAGTCTTTAGCTTCAAACTCGGCTTTTCGCTTTTCCTTTCCTAGCTCTTCAGCTTTACAAGCTCGTTCAACCAGTACTACGAACTCGTTTATTTCAAGGATGCCAACCAGAAGCTTTATATCTTCGTTTAAACCATCTTCGAATCTCTGGCACATAGCAGCCTCAGATGAAACACATTCACGAGCGTAGCGACTAAGTCTCACAAACTTGCACTCGTATTCGGATACGATCATACAACCCTGCTTGAGCTCGAGAAATTCTTTACGTTTAGAGTCTATGAAACGCTAACTTATGTATTTCTTACGGTATTCCGTCTGAAAGAAGTCCCAGGTAACTCTCTCCTTTGGAACAACTGATACAAGAGTATTCCACCAATAGTAGGCGAAATCCCGTAATAATGATATGGCACATTTCAGGCACTCATCAGGTGTGCACGATAGCTCATCAAAGACACGAATAGTATTATCGAGCCAAAATTCAGCTCGTTCAGCATCATCATCGTCTTCGGCTCTAAACTCTTGAGCCCCGTGTTTTCTAATGCGACAAATCAGAGGCTTGCTTGCTCTCTCAGAATTTATAATCGGGGGTACCACCGGTACTACAGGGGGTGTGTTTGGATTCAGAGGTTGTTGAACAGTCGGATTGGTTCGTATATACTGACAGAACCAATCATTCATCATGCTATAGAAGGCTTGTTTAGCCCCCTCTTCAGGATTACTCGCAGCTGGTCGAGATTCCTCCGGCACGGTCCCTTGCGCGAGAACAGGCGCCATGCTCTCGACATCATCAGCTATAGTTCGCTCGGGATCAGGATCCATTACTATATAAAAGAAACGAACACATTTTACTGTCAGAAGTCATCACATTATCACATCACAAAATATGGCATGTATAGCTAGACTCTCATGCGCTACGTTAGTCCGAGAACCGACTAAACCGTAGCTCTGATACAAATAAAATGTGACACCCCTAACCCATATCCATCGCCGGATTAGGGTTACAGGCATCACTAAACTAAATACCAGGTCAAAGCACTCCATCCTAACTATCTCTTAATAAATTCATACCATTTCATACTATCACGAATAAACATGTAAATCTCATCTAAACTTAATACATCAACGTGCATATTACAATTCACATAGTCATTTAAAAGCAATGGCCGAATAGGTATATAGTACTTAAACATTTATTACATTTCTATTTTCAACCATACCTTCAAGCATATACTGTTATTAAACATATGATACACTTCAAGTCATGAATACTCCCCATTTCAATATCACATATGAAAATACCATTTACTTACCTACCTATCTCACAATGGAATATACGGATCAAATTCGCAATGATCATTTCATATGCATAACATATAGTCATAGGCATATCTTAACTAGACATTACATTCGTAAATTATCCATTCATTTCTTATGGCCGAACACTCATGTGAACATCCAAAGAATATTTAAAGTTTCCCAACTAAATAATTGTAATGGCCGAATGTTTAAAGTTAATTAGTTTACATTAAATCACCAATGAATCGATTTCACTCATAGCTTAATATGAGATAATTTCTAAACTAAACCTATAAGTCATTCAACAAATATTCATTTGCCTTGTATAAAACACATGCCATACATGATTTCACGAATATGCACCTATCAAAATGAACTTATAATATAGTTGAATATACACACACATAAGCAACATCTCAAGTATAGTTAAGTAACTCAAACTAGCAAGAAAGAAAGCCATATTCGCATGGCCCTTTATATAATATATACAAATTATCAAAAAGGAGTAATTTAGCCTATACATGCCATAGACCTTAGGTTCAAATACAAAAAGATACCAAATTTGATGATAATGGGATTGACTTCAAGATGATCCCCGAGCTCGAGCTTCCACCTTAAAAATCTAAGGAACAAAAGCAACAACACCCAAGTAACCTATTATAGCTTAGTAAGTTTTAAACAATCTATCATATAATATCAATATTACTCAAATTAATATAATCCAAAAATGGTAAACATAAATTTATCATTACTCATTGTAAAATACATCATAGATCACCTATTCACTCTCACATTTGGTTTTGAATACATATGTAATACACTTCTATCATCACTCATTCTCATCTACTAAAATTCAAGCCCTTAACACAAAGTCATAATATGCTATCACATAATGTGCTCGGTACTTTATGAATCGCACACTTAGTGCTTTACAACCGATATCGCACACACAGTGCTCGGTGTATAAGTTCGCACATTTAGTGCTCAGACAACCGATATCGCACATACAGTGCTTGGTGTATAAGTTCGCACACATAGTGCCACCAATCCCATGTTTCCTCACAAAGAAGTACACATATGTTCTAATCTTTATTCATATATACACATATTATTAATTAGGGATTAACCATATACATCATTTATTCACATATATATACATCACATTCGGCTCACATTTATATATATATTTAACACATATTCATCATCTTCAAATAATCACATTTCGTATCATCTTTGCCTAAACCATCTTGTATTGCATAAAAACATATTCAACAACTCATCTAAATCAAGTATTACATTCGGCTACTTCATGTTAAATTCATCTTCACATTCGGCATTATGACAATTAACTTGCTTAAAATCCTTTAACATATGCGCATAGTACAAAATAAAATTCAAATCAATCCAATTGTTTAAAACTTACCTCGGAAATTGACGAATTAAGCTTCCCAGCTATTCGTTTAACTTTGCTTTTCCCCGATCCAATCCCGTTTCCTTTTGTTCTTGATCTAATTAAGTTCAAATTAAACTCATTTAAATACATTTCCATTCAATTTAATCCATAAATACTTAATTATGCAAATTACTATTTTACCCCCAACATTTACAATGTTTACAATTTAGTCCTTATAGCTCAAAATACAAAATATTAAGAATTTAACCACACCTATTAAGGGCCGAATATTCATAGCCCCTCTATCAACTCATTTCTTCCATTTATCTTGCTATTTAGTCCTTTCAAGAATTTTCTTTTTATAAATTCATCCTTATACTAAACTCCATCAAAAATTCTAATGAAAATCTTATTAATCTAGCATGCTTATATCCTATTCTATCATTAACCACACAAACACCAAATTTACATCCATGGCAACACTCGAATTATACAACCAAATCAAGAATTCGGGCATGGGCTAGCTAAATTACATGGCAACAACCTCAAAAATGTTAAATTTAACAAAAACTAAGTTCAATCACTCACCTTATTTGAACATGCAAATGCCGAATGGTTGAGAGCTTAAACTCCTCTCTTCTTCTTTTATTTTTGGTGATGAGGGAAGAAGATGATGATATTTTTCCTTTTGTTTTTCTTATTTTAATGTTATCATCTTATTATAATATTATTTCATAACATATTATTTATTATATAATATAATTAAACACTCCCCACTATATTTTTAAAGTCAATGCCGTCCACTATCTTTCCAAAAAGGTAAATTTGCAACCTAAATCCTCATGCAAAAGAAAACAATTTAATTCAATCACTCTATTTAATAATTGACTACTTTACTACTTATGCTATTTAATCCCTTATCTAAAATTAAGCATTCAAATAGACGAATTAACCTACCATATTTTAGGACATGCTCAAACACATAACATAGATATCAAATTAAATATAAAAATATTTATCTAACCTGGATTCGTTGTCCCGAAACCACTGTTCCGATAGGGGCTAAATTTGGGCTGTTACACCTCGTTATGGGACTATATGCATACATAATGATATGTTTGAATGATGAAATACTTCGTGTTATAAAATGATTTGTGAACGTTCCGATTTGTTCGATAATACTCCTTAACCTTAATCCGGCGACGGTTACGAGTTAGGGGTGTTACAATATAAGCCTTACAATTGCTTACTGGGCTTATATTTAATCATTTGTAATTCCATATCAAAATAGGCCTGCTGGTCTGGTGGTTAAGATGTGTGCTGGTGTGCTGGAGGTCCTGTGTTCAAATCCCTGATTTAGCAAGGGTGTGATATTTTTACTCTGTTAGTGGATAGAGTTTCGGTTGAAATGAGAATCTGAGTAGTGGGTTTAGTTGAGTAATTTGAGGGAGATGGGGATAGTTGTTGGTTAATTTTTAATTTTTATTTGTTATTTTGAAATCCCCAGAACTCTTTTGACATCTGTTTTCCCCTTTCCTCTGCCGATTTCTATCTCTTCCTTTCCTGTTCTTTTTTCCTTCTCTTCGGTTTACCAAAATTGTCTTTGTTTTATTCAACGTTCAATTACGCTCGTTTGGTAAGTAACCGTTTTGCTATTACCTTCTTATTCGTGGTTGATTCTCTAAAAGGGGATTGTTTTGGTTCTTTCATTTAGGGAAAGGTCAAGATTCTGTTGGTGCTCCTGCAGCAAGTTAAGCATTAGGGGTTTCGTTTCGTCACCGGTAAGTTTACGGATTACATTATTGGATGTAGTGAGATTCAGTTTGTAGTATAAGTTCTGATTAATTTTCGAAAGTGATACTGAAATTGGGCCTGGATACGCTATTTTTAGGTTTCAAGAGGCTTAGGAGTGATTCTGCATCAAAACTGTACCAGGTGTGTATTCAATTGCGCAGAAAACAAGGTTTCGACGAAAGCCAAAAACCTCACTATCGACGTTACACGGGCGTGTGGTCGCCTGTGTGGTAGGCCGTGTGATGGAACACGGGCGTGTGTTTGACGAGGCCAGGCCGTGCACTCATGACACGGCCGTGTGATGGCTAGGCAGGCAATGTACGTCACACGGGCTGGACTGATTTATGCCGTGTGGGCCACACGGACATGTGGGTCCACACGGGGGTGTTGAATTTTGGGTCGGGCCGTGTGATCCACACGGCCAAGGAAAATTTGGGCCGTGTGGGCCACAGGGGTGTGTGGGCCCACACGGGCAGGCCTCATGGGCGTGTGAGCCCATTTTTACTGAATTGATTTCTAAGGTTGCACGGGTCGCCCAAGTCGACTGTGAACCTACTGTAGGGTCGGTAAGCACTACTTAGACCCCTAAAAGTGTGATACTGATTGTATGATATCTGTACTGAGCATGTTAATAATTTGCATGTAAATTGAATTGAGTGTATGTACTGATAATCACCTGATATTATGTCATCTATTGTATGTTGCATTGCATTGGGTTGGGATGATATTATTTGGAAGAAGTGTACTGAAAGGCTCTTAAGCCTAATATACTGGCAGCCCAGCTGCAAACTACTATTTGTGCCACATTCGGTACTACCTGGAGTGTAGGGATGGGTGTGTTGATTTAATCCCCACATGGAGTGTAAGGTTGGACGGAGATGGTGTGTAGAGGCTGGTTGGGTAGGATTTTGTTACTGAATATTGTATATCTTTTACTGATATTATGAAGGGCTAAGACCCTTGTGCATATTGATACTGATACTGAAAGGGGCTTAGGCCCAAGGCTTTTTTTTACTGTGCACTATGCTTACTGTTATTTTTTTTCTGTGGGATTACACACTGAGTTTACGTAAACTCACCATTCTTTGTTTAATGTGCACAGGTAATCCCCATACTTGACAGATCGGTGCAGCGGAAGACTCGACGGTGGCCACACATATTTATACTATTTTAATTTCAGTTTTGGTAATTATTTCTTAATTATTTTCTGGGTTATTTTTTATGTAAATTGGACTTTTTGGACTAGTTGCTTTTATTTCGAATTTTAGACTGTTTTCGTGGACTTAATAACTGCACAAACTCAACGAACAAACGGTCTTCTCTAAAACAAAGGGGTTTTCCTAAGATGGACGAATTTACCTAATTAACTCGGTTTTTCATAAAATAAATGATTTCTAAAGCTTCCGCAACGAATTGTGTTTTAAAACAATCAATTAATTAAGTAAGCGGTTTTGGAATCAACAAGAGTAAATAAATGAAAATGGTTTTATCGTAACAACTTAGTTTCAACACGCTATCATGTGACATCACCAGATTCGGCCATAACATCTAGGCCGGGTTTGGGGTGTTACATTTAGTGGTATTAGAGCCAGGTTATAAAACTCGACTGTGGATTTGGGTTTTCAAATTTTGTTTTTAATAACTGATTTTCAAATGATTTGAAATGTTTTGAAACGATTTGACTGAGTATGTGGTACACCGAGTCTCCGGCGCTGATACTGTAAGTTTTCTGAAACTGTGACAAGGTTTAAACTGAAAATACTGTAGATAGAATATTCTGAAACTGCTATAGGTAGTACACTGTGAAAACACTCTAGATAGTGTATATTGAGACTGTAGCAAAACTGATAGAGACTGTAATTTACAAAAATCACTCTGAATTACCGAAACTGTTTGTAACACCCCTTACCCGTATTCTACACCGGAACCGGGCCCGAGGCATTACCGAATTAAAACCACTTGATCGCCATTTAGGCTCAACGTGACTACTCTCAAAAGCTACCACAACTACCTTATTAAGGACCTACGAGGTCTTAAACATACATACGAGAGCTCCCGAGGCTCTACCGAAACTTTATCGATCTTAAAATTTCTTTCATTCAGACAAGGGTCGCACGCCCATGTGGAATGGGACACGCCCGTGCACCCTCAAGACATGCCCGTGTCTTCCACCCGTGGTCGACACTGACTAAATTCATACGGCCTGGACACGTCCGTGTTCTCCACCCGTGGTGAACACTGACCACTTTACACGACCTAGGCACACGCCCGTGTGGCTAGTCCGTGGTCTATTCTGACTTGAAATGCTAACATGCAGGGGACACACGGCCAAGTCACACGCCCATGGGCTAACCGTGTGTCACACATGGCCCAGACACACGCCCGTGTGTCTACCCACATGGACAAGAACAAAGCTATTTGTCATGCCCTTCTCACCCCTCTAGCATACACAACAAGTACTCATTCAACACATCTATAACCAACTCATAATGAACATAATCTTACATGGATAAATACATCTTTTCATATAATAATGTAGCCATCAACTATGGCATTATACAAAATAGATTATCCATCTAAAGGCCAACACATCTTAGCCAAAACAACAAAATACCCTAACGTGTCTAGCCTCTATACATGCCATATACAAAACATTAAGTCCAATGTACCAGAGTGTGTTGATAGTGTGGGCGATCTTCCGATTAATCCGCGTATCACGATTCAATCCTTGTTCTCTATAAGACAAGGGAAAAGAAAGGAGTAAGCTTTGAGCTTAGTAAGTTTACACATAAACAATTTAAGCATTCTAGTATAAGCTAAACAACAATTAGCATTATACTAACATATGTAATTCACATCCACTACTATGCTTACTCTTTCTTTCCCTTACCACATTTCCAACACATCATGAGTTACATACTCATAATCATTGACATGCACCCCTGCACTCAATAGCACATTTACTCAAAATACAACACATCATTATTTCTCAATAATACATCCACACAAATGACTAAATTACTCGGTGGTTTCGCACTTAGCCCACCACAATCGGATCATAGGGTAGTATCGCACATAGCCTACCACAAAGGATAATTATAGTGATTCTGCACATAGCTCACTAAATAATATGCTTAACAATAGTATCGCACACAGACCATCATTGTTAAGTATCAAGGTGGTATCGCACTTAGCCCACTATTAAGCATTATCACTACACATTCACATGTCTACTTTGTAATACATTTATCCATTCATAACTACTATCTCATTTATTCCACTAGAATCGAATAGGTTCTCAATCATGCTAAACATTAGCTAGCATTAACAATGTATACACATAAATGCATCGTTCATACGTAAACTTACCTCGGTACTCAAAAAGTATGGAGATGCGCAATTTAGTCCACGACCTTGCCCTTGCCTCGGTTATGATCCGGGCTTCGTCTTTCTTGATCTAAAATGATAAATCAACCCGTTCAATACACACATTGACTAAATTAACCCTTATCTCATACTTTAGCAAAATTACCATTTTGCCCCTAAACTTTCTCATATTTACACTTTTGTCCCAAGGCTCGTAAAGTGATTTTCATTCAACTTTCTAGCCTTTCATGCTTAGCCGAATCATTTACTCAACTAAAGAAATCGTCAATTCTCACTAAATCACTCATGTATGACCAATCTCAAGACTTTCACAAACTAGTCCCTACATGCATTTTTCATGGAATTCACTTAGCAAAAGATGTTTCTACTACATCAAGCTTTCATATTCTTCCATAAAACATCAAAATACATGCATGTCATAAATGGTTACATTTTTGAACATCAATCCTAGCTCAACATATTGCTAAAAATAGCTTACTCATGTTACTAGGACTTCAAAAATACGAAGAACATTAAAAATGGGGCTTGGATGCACTTACTAGCAAGCTTGAAAAATTGAAGAACCCTAACAATGGCTCCCTTCAAATTTCGGCAGCTTGGAGAAGAAGATGAATGAAATTCTATCATCTTTTTCCCTTTTTAATCACTTTATTAGCAAATGACCAAAATGCCCCTTAGTCAAACTTTTCCAATACCATCCACTCATGCCCATTTTTGTCCAAAAATTAGAATTTGGGAAAATTAATATTTAAGGACCTCTAATTGATAATCCAAAGCTATTTCATACAATTAGCTTCTAGAATTTCACCTTTTACAACTTTTGCAATTTAGTCCTTTTGGACAATTCAACCGCAATTTAACAAAATTGCTTCATGAAACTTTCACACTGACATGCAAACATAGCATAAACCTCAAAACTCATACATATACCTCGGATTTGTGGTCTCGCACCATTATTCTGACTAGGCCCTAAATCAGGATGTTACAACTCTCCCCCCTTTAGAGATTTTCGCCCTCGAAAATCTTACCAGTAAAAAGGTTTGGATGTTGCTCTCTCATGCTTTCTTCCAGTTCCCACGTAGCCTTTTCCACACCGTGTTTTTGCCATAACACTTTCACTAGGGCTATGCTCTTATTCCTCAACTGTTTCACTTCTCGAGCCAAGATCTTAATCGGCTCCTCTTCATAAGACATATCCGGTCTTATCTCAATTCCCATTGAAGGAATTACATGAGAAGGATCGGAGCGATACCGTCGCAACATCGACACATGGAACACATTATCGATCTTATCCAATTCTACCGGCAAAGCCAACCGGTATGCTACTGGCCCAACTCTATTTGTAATCTCATACGGCCCTATGAATTTCGGACTCAATTTCCCTTTTCGTCCAAATCTCATGATTTTCTTCCACGATGACACTTTCAAAAACACTTTGTCGCCCACCTCAAACTCAATTTCTTTTCTTTTCAGATCCGCGTACGACTTCTGTCGGTCCGAAGCAACTTTCAGACTATTACGGATTACTTTCACCTTCTCCTCAGTCTCTTTTACTAGATCGACCCCATGGATCCACTTCTCACTAAGCTCAGTCCAATACAGAGGAGTCCGACACTTACGACCATACAAAGCTTCATACGGTGCCATCTGTATACTCGACTGATAACTGTTGTTGTACGCAAACTCGACCAAAGGTAGATACCTCTCCCAACTACCTTCAAATTCTAACACACAGTATCGAAGCATATCTTCGAGAACTTGAATCACTCTTTGAGACTGACCATCTGTTTATGGATGGAACGCAGTACTGAAATTTAACCTCGTACCCATGGCCTCTTACAACTTCTTCCAAAACCTCAAAGTAAACCTCGAATCTCTATCCGATATTATAGAAATAGGCACACCATGTAACCTCACTATCTCTGCAACATACAATTCGACTAACTTGTCCAGTGAATAATCAACACGTACTGGAATAAAATGAGCCGACTTTGTCAATCTATCCACAACAACCCACACAACATCTTTCTTTGTCGGAGTTATAGGCAACCCCGTCACAAAATCAATGGTAACCCGATCCCATTTCCATTCGAGAACCATCACTGGCTGAAGCAATCCCGAAGGCACTGGATGCTCAGCTTTCACTTGTTGACAAATCAGACACTTTGCCACAAACTCAGAAATGTCTCTTTTCATACCCGGCCACCAATAAGACTTTTTCAAGTCATTATACATTTTCGTACTGCACGGGTGTACTGACAAATAACCACAATATGCCTCATGTAAAACCTTTCAGATCAATTCTTCATCTCTAGGTACAAAAATTCTGTCATGGTACAACAAACAACCATCCGAACCCACTCGAAACTCAGGATCACTTTCTAATCCACACTTAGCTCTCTTAGCTTGCATCTCACTATCATTTCTCTGAGTCTCACATATCTGTTGAACAAATAGTGGCTTAGCTCTCAACTCTACCAATATAGCACCATCATCAGACAATGCTAAACTTGTGCTCATAACTTTTAGAGCATACAAGGATTTCCTACTCAAGGCATCCGCAACCACATTCACTTTTCCTGGGTGGTAATCAATGACTAACTCATAGTCTTTTAATAACTCGAGCCACCGCCTCTGTCGCAAATTCAAATACTTTTGATCCATCAAATACTTCAAACTCTTGTGATCCGTAAAGATTCGACACTTCTCACCGTATAAATAATGTCGCCAAATCTTTAACGCGAAAACAATCGCAGCCAACTCCAAATCATGAGTCGGATAATTCTTCTCGTGCAGTTTTAACTACCTCGAGGCGTAAGCGACTACCTTACCCTCTTGCACCAACATGCAATCGAGACCATTAAACGACGCGTCACTGAAAACCATGAACTCTTTCCCCGATTCTGGTTGAACCAAAACCGGTGCCTCAGTCAACAATGTTTTCAATCTCTCAAAACTCTGTTGACATGTCTCAGCCCAATCAAACTTGACATCCTTATGCAACAATTTCGTCATCGGGGTAGCAATTAAAGAGAACCCCTTTACGAAATGTCCGTAATATCTCGCCAATCCCAAGAAGCTTCGACTCGACGACACGTTCCTCATTGTTTCCAATCCACAATAGTCGAAATCTTACTCAGGTCAACTCTAATACCATCACCCGACACAATGTGTCCTAGGAATCCGACCTCCCGGAGCCAAAACTCACACTTGCTAAACTTAGCATACAACTGCTTATCCCTTAAAGTTTGCAAGACAATTTTCAAATGCTCCTCATGATCGTTCTCATCCCGAGAATAGATCAATATG
Organism: Gossypium sturtianum; assembly: GCA_025698515.1. Classification (NCBI taxonomy): domain Eukaryota; kingdom Viridiplantae; phylum Streptophyta; class Magnoliopsida; order Malvales; family Malvaceae; genus Gossypium; species Gossypium sturtianum. The sequence goes on along the minus strand of CM046946.1, from coordinate 18,300,242 downwards.
TTGTCAATGAAGACAACTACAAACTTATCCACATATGGTCGGAAGACACGGTTCATCAAATCCATAAAAATCGCAGGTGCATTGGTTAAACCAAACGGCATGACTAAAAACTCATAATGGCCATACCTTGTTCGAAATGCAGTTTTCAACACATCTTGCTCTTTCGCTCACAACTGGTAATAACCAGACCTCAGGTCGATCTTGGAGAACACTGTAGCTCCTTTCAGTTGATCAAAAATATCATCAATCCTTGGTAAAGGATACTTATTCTTCACTGCCGCTTTGTTAAGTTGCCTATAGTCTATACACAACCTCATAGACCCATCTTTCTTTTTCACAAATAGTACCGGAGCACCCCACGGTGAGTAGCTCGATCTTGCAAAACCCTTATCTGTCAAATCTTGCAACTGAACCTTCAGTTCTTTCAACTCTAAAGGTGCCATCCTATACGGAGCAATTGAAATAGGTGCTGTTCCTGGAACTAACTCAATCCCAAACTCGACCTCTCTCTCTGGAGGTAATTCGGGTAACTCTTCCGGGAATACATCTGGATACTCACATACCACCGGTACTATATCAAACTTTACTCCAACCTCTTGAGTATTCAATACAAAAGCGAGATAGGACTCACACCCTTTTCTCAAACATTTCTCAGCCACTACGGAAGAAATCATCACTGGTAGACTATCCGATCCACCTGATTCAACCCGAACAACATCTCCGCTCTCACACTTCAATTCAATAAATTTACTACCACCGTTCACTAAGACACTATGGATAGTCAACCAATCCATGCCAAGGATTAAGTCAAACTCATCAAACGGCAACAACATAAGGTTTGCCGAAAAATAATGACTCATAATCAACAAAGGACAATTTTTACACACATTGTCCACTAACACATGCTTACCTAACAGGTTTGACACCTTAACCACAATATCCGTAAACTCAACGGTCATACTAAAACTAGATGCCCATCTTATGCAAATATAAGAATGAGTAGACCCTGGATCTATTAAAGCAATAACAAAGGTGTAAAAAAGAGAAAAAGTACCCGTTATCACATCTGGGGAGGATGCCTCTTCGCGAGCGCGAATGGCATACGTCCTCGCAGGTGCCCGACCCTCCGGTTTCATAGTAGAGTCTTTGGACACACCTCTACCACTAGTCCCACCTCTCGGGTTCCTTTGTGGTCTACCCCTTGCAGACATATCGCTAGGTCTTGTCTCTTGCTTCTCTTCCTTGTCATCCCTCTCGAGGCAATTTCGGATAAAATGGTTGGGGGAACCACACTTATAACAACTTCGGTTCTTTCCTCAACACTCTCCGGTATGATACCTACCACAACTTGGACACTCCGGTTTGTTCTTCAAATTTCCCACACTTTCCATCGAAGTGGATTGGACTCTCAAACCCAAACGAGTGTTGTCCAAGTTTCGATGTGAATATCCCACTGGTGCTGTCGTCCGAGGAGTCACTTTTTTAGATCTTTTCGACTGGGCTTGATATGATTTGCCCATCGGTCATTTTCTCGCATCTCGGGCTTCACTTACAGCCCTTTTCTTTTCCTTACTCAACTCCTCGGCCTTACTTGCCCTTTCAACCAGCACCACAAACTCTTTCAACTCCAAAATACCCACTAGGAGCTTAATATCCTCGTTCAGTCCATCTTCGAACCTTTTACACAAGATGGTCTCCGTCGACACACATTCTTGGGCGTACTTGCTAAGCCTAACAAATTCGCGCTCATATTCTGCTACTGTCATTCTTCCTTGCATTAACTCAAGGAATTCTTTCTGTTTTCGATCAGTAAACCGCTGGCTTATATACTTCTTCTGGAACTCTTCCAGAAAGAAATCCCACGTCACCCGCTCTCTCGGGACTACCGACGTCAACATCTTTCACCAATGGTATGCCGAGTCCGTCAGCAAAGATACGACACACTTCAGGTTTTTTTCAGGTGTACAAGAGAGTTCATTGAATACTCTCATTGAGTTCTCTAGCCAGAACTCTGCCCTCTCGGGGTCATCATCTACCATAGCTCTAAACTCCTCAGCCCCGTGTTTCCTAATCTTTATCCACCAGGGGTTTCGATATCCTCACTACATCAATACCTTGATGAGCCACTAGAATTGGCTGAGGTATAGGAGGAGGTGGAGGAGGTTGAGCATTAGGGTTCGCTCGAACATAATCCGAGTACCAATTACTCATCATCTGGAGAAAGGCTTCTCGAGCCTCTTCCCCTTAACCCCTAACCTCGGGTCCACTCTCAACAGGTGTGGTTCCTTGCACAGGAGCTGGCGCATTACTAGCTGCTTCATCAGCAGTCGATTGATCGGGATCCATACACTATATAAAACAAGGTTTAAAATCATCAGAAACCACCACACTATCATTGTACACTTATGGCATGTATAGCTAGACACTTACATTCGCCACGGTAGTCCTAGAATCGACTAAACCATAGCTCTAATACCATTAAATGTAACACCCCTTACTCGTATTCTACACCAAAACTGGGCCCGAGGCGTTACCGAATTAAAACCACTTGATCGCCACTTAGGCTCAACGTGACTACTCTCAAAAGCTACAACAACTACCTCATTAAGGACCTAAGAAGTCTTAAACATACATACGAGAGCTCCCGAGGCTCTACCAAAACTTTATCGATCTTAAAATTTCTTTCACTCAGACAAGGGTCGCACGCCCATGTGGAATGGGACACGCCCGTGCACCCTCAATACATGCCCGTGTCTTCCACTCGTGGTCGACACTGACTAAATTCACACGGCCTGGACACGCCTGTAATCTCCACCTGTGGTGAACACTGACCACTTTACACGACCTAGGCACACACCCGTGTGGCTAGTCCGTGGTTTATTCTGACTTGAAATGCTAACATGCAGGGGACACACGGCCAAGTCACACGCCCATGTGCTGATCGTGTGTCACACATGGCCCAGACACACGCCTGTGCATCTACCCACATGGACAAGAACAAAGCTATTTGTCATGCCCTTCTCACCCCTCTAGCATACACAACAAGTACTCATTCAACATATCCATAACCAACTCATAATGAACATAATCTTACATGGATAAATACATCTTTTCATATAATAATGTAGCCATCAACTATGGCATTATACAAAATAGATTGTCCATCTAAAGGCCAACACTTCTTAGCCAAAACAACAAAATACCCTAACGTGGCTAGCCTCTATACATGCCATATACAAAACATTAAGTCCAATGTACAAGAGTGTGTTGATAGTGTGGGCGATCTTCCGATTAATCGCGTATCACAATTCAATCCTTGTTCTCTATAAGACAAGGGAAAATAAAGGAGTAAGCTTTGAGCTTAGTAAGTTTACACATAAACAATTTAAGCATTCTAGTATAAGCTAAACAATAATTAGCATTATACTAACATATGTAATTCACATCCACTACTATGCTTATTCTTTCTATCCCTTACCACATTTCCAACACAACATGAGTTACATACTCATAATCATTGACATGCACCCCTGCACTCAATAGCACATTTACTCAAAATAAAACACATCATTATTTCTCAATAATACATCCACACAGCTAAATTACTCGGTGGTTTCGCACTTAGCCCACCATAATCAGATCATAGGGTAGTATCGCACATGGCCTACCACAAAGGATAATTATAGTGATTTTGCACATAGCTCACTAAATAATATGCTTAAAAATAGTATCGCACACAGCCCATCATTCTTAAGTATCAAGGTGGTATCGCACTTAGCCCATTATCAAGCATTATCACTACACATTCACATGTCTACTTTGTAATACATTCATCCATTCACAACTACTATCTCATTCATTCCACTAGAACCGACTAGGTTCTCAATCATGCTACACATTAGCTAGCATTAACAATGTATACACATAAATGCATCGTTCATACGTAAACTTACCTCGGTACTCAAAAAGTATGGTGATGCGCAATTTAGTCCACGACCTTACCCTTGCCTCGATTATGATCCGGGCTTCGTCTTTCTTGATCTAAAATGATAAATCAACCCGTTCAATACACACATTGACTAAATTGACCCTTATCTCATACTTTAGCAAAATTACCATTTTGCCCCTAAACTTTCTCATATTTACACTTTTGTCCCAAGGCTCGTAAAGTGATTTTCATTCAACTTTCTAGCCTTTCATGCTTAGCCGAATCATTTAATCAACTAAAGTAATCATCAATTCTCACTAAATCACTCATGTATGACCAATCTCAAGACTTTCACAAACTAGTCCCTACATGCATTTTTCATGGAATTCACTTAGCAAAAGATGTTTCTACTACATCAAGCTTTCATATTCTTCCATAAAACATCAAAATACATGCATGTCATAAATGGTTACATTTTTGAACATCAATCCTAGCTCAACATATAGCTAAAAATAGCTTACTCATGTTACTAGGACTTCAAAAATACGAAGAATATTAAAAATGGGGCTTGGATGCACTTACTAGCAAGCTTGAAAAATTGAACCCTAACAATGGCTCCCTTCAAATTTTGGCAGCTTGGAGAAGAAGATGAATGAAATTCTATCATCTTTTTCCCTTTTTAATCACTTTATTAACAAATGACCAAAATGCCCATTAGTCAAACTTTTCCAATACCATCCACTCATGCCCATTTTTGTCCAAAAATTAGAATTTGGAAAAATTACTATTTAAGGACCTCTAATTGATAATCCAAAGCTAGTTCATACAATTAGCTTCTAGAATCTCACCTTTTGCAACTTTTTCAATTTAGTCCTTTTGGACAATTCAACCGCAATTTAACAAAATTGCTTCATGAAACTTTCACACTAACATGCAAACATAGCATAAACCTCAAAACTCGTACATATACCTCAGATTTGTGGTCTCACACCACTAATTCGACTAGGCCCTAAATCGAGATGTTACACTATTTACATAAAACATCTGTTAATAAATACTGAAATTGTAACTGATTCATAAAATTCATAATACAGATAAATCTGACTAGACATGAGCGTACGAGGTATCCATGGACGGGGTACTAGAGGCCGTGGAAGAGGCCGTAAAGGGGTTCGAGCTCAGTCTTTGTATCTGGCAGCATGCCTAATTTAGACACGAGTGAGACTCCAGTGTCGCCTGCTACTGAGGCTGGATCTCAAGATCGCATGGCTGGTGACGACGCATTGTCCCATGCTATGCTAAGGATATTGGAGAGGGCTGCTGGGCCCAACACTGGATCTGGGGGTCGAAGGTCGATTACGAAACGACTCCGGTCTAATGGAGCGAAACTCTTCAAGGGTGTCACTGGGGTCGCCCCTAATGTGGCCAAGTACTGGATTGAGGCCACGAAGAGGATCATGGATGATCTAGATTGCACCACTGAGAAGAAATTAAAGGGTGCAGTCTCACTGCTACAGGATGAGGCTTACCAGTGGTGGCTGACTATTAAGGAGGGTACTCAGCCCGAACGTCTGACCTGGGAGTTCTTTAAGACTGCCTTCTAAGGGAAATATGTGGGGGCGAGCTACGTGGATGCCCGTAGGAGGGATTTCCTGAACCTTACCCAGGGAGATTGATCTGTGGCTGAGTATGAGGCTGAATTCCTGTGACTGAGCCGCTATGCAAGAGGTATGGTGGCGACTGAGTATGAACAATGTGTCCTCTTTGACGATCGCCTCAGGTATAATTTAAGAGTCCTGATAGCTCCGCAGAGGGAGCGTGATTTTTCTTCACTAGTTGAGAAGGCAAAGATCACGAGGAGGTTAAGCACGTATAGCGCCAAAACCGTGACAGAGAGAGAGGTAGAAACAAGAGGGATTCAGAGCCCTCGAGTTCTGTACAGAGGCCTAGGAAAAAGGCCAGACCTGATGGGCCAGTAAGAGCAGGACCCCTTGTTACTGCTATTGGACTGCAACCATGTGTTGGTTGTGGTAGACGCCATCGGGGCGAGTGTTGGAGGAGGAATGAGGCGTGTCTGAGGTGTGGATATTAGATCACTGTATTAGGGAGTGTCCGTTGAGGGTCGATCAGATGCAAGCTCAGAGTCTTTGGTCTTTTGTCTACTACTTAGGAGCAGCAATGAGCCACCGAGAGGCCGTGGTCAGGCTAGGGGTGCTAACGGTATGGGCCGTGGTCAGAGGCTGGGACTCAAGATCGCATGGCTGGTGACGACGCATTGTCCCATGCTATGCTAAGGATATTTGAGAGGGTCGCTGGGCCCAACACTGGATCTGGGGCCAAGGGTCAGTTATGGAACGACTCTAGTCCAATGGAGCGGAGCTCTTCAGGGGTGTCACTGGGGTTGCCCCTAATGTGGCCAAATACTGGATTGAGGTCATGGAGAGGATCATGGATGATCTAGATTGCACCCCCGAGCAGAAATTAAAGGGTGCAGTGTCACTGCTGTGGGATGAGGCTTACAAGTGGTGGCTGACTGTTAAGGAGGGCACTTAGCCCGAATGTTTGACGTGGGAGTTCTTTAAGACTACCTTCTAAGGGAAATATATGGGGGCGAGCTACGTGGATGCCCGTAGGAGGGAGTTCCTGAACCTTACCCAGGGAGATCGATTTGTGGCTGAGTATGAGGCTGAATTCCTGCGACTGAGCCGCTATGCGTGAGGTATGGTGGCGACTGAGTATGAGTGATGTGTCCGCTTTGAGGATGGCCTGAGGGATAATTTAAGAGTCCTAATAGCTCCGCAGAGGGAGCGTGATTTTCATTTATTGGTTGAGAAGGCAAATATCGCGAGGAGGTTAAGCGCGCTGAGCGCCAAAACCGTGACAGAGAGAGGTAGAAACAAGAGGGATCCGGAGCCTTCAAATTCTATACAGAGGCCTAAGAAAAAGGCCAAACCTGATGGGCCAGTAAGAGCTGGACCCCCTGTTACTGTTACTGGACTGCAGCCATGTGTTGATTGTGGTAGACACCATCAAGACGAGTGTCTGGGGCGTGTCTGAGGTGTGGATCATTGGATCACCGTATTAGGGAGTGTCCGTTGATGGCCGATCAGATGCAAGCTCAGGGTACTGGTAATGTACAACTACAGAGGGTAGCACAGCAGCCACCGAGAGGTCGTGGTCAGGCTAGGGGTGGTAACGATATGGGCCGTGGTCAGAGAGCACCGAGTAGAGGTGCTGGACGGACTGAGGCGAGGCAGCCTACTTTAGTATATACTGCTCGTCGCCGAGAGGACAGAGACACTCTAGACATTATCACTGGTACGTTTCTTATTTTTGATGTACCATATCTTGCATTAATAGACATAGGGTCTACTCCCTCATACATAGCTAGTAACATATTTAAAAATTTGGGGATTTCGGTTGAAAGCACTACAAGTGAGGTTACTGTACTGAGTTCGTTGGGACAGTCTATAAGGGTTAATAATCAGAGATGTACCGTTAGAGGTTCAAGGGGCGATCTTCTTGGCTGACTTAATGGAGCTTCTGTTTGGGGAGTTTGACCCAATATTGGGAATGGACTGGTTGGTCAAGCATCGTGCCAGCTTGGACTGTGCGACTAAGAGGGTTGTATTGAGAATTGAGGAGGGTAATGAGGTAGTCATGATTTGAGAGCGTCGGAATACTTATCTAATGTGATTTTTGCACTGGTGGCTGAGAAACTGGTTCGTAAGGGATGTTAGGCGTGTTTGGCCTACCTAAGTGTTTCTGCTTCTGGGGACTCTACTATAAAGGTTATCTGTATTGTAAGGGATTTTTCGGACGTCTTTCCTGAGGAGCTACTGGGTTTACCTTTGAATCGGGAAGTGGAGTTTGGGATTGAGCTTTTCCCTGGTACAGCTCCGGTGTCTATCGCTCCCTATCGAATGGCACCGAAGGAGCTTTCGGAACTTAAGGCTCAGATTCAAGAGTTATTGGATCCTGGGTTCATCCGCTCTAGTGTGCCTCCGTGGGGAGCACCGATACTATTTGTTAAGAAAAAGGATAGATCCATGAGGATGTGTATTGACTATCGGCAACTGAATAAGCTGACCGTCAAGAACAAGTATCCACTTCCGAGGATTGATGACCTATTTGACCAGTTTCGAGGAGCTTCGATATTCTCTAAAGTTGATCTTCGGTCTGGGTACCACCAGTTGAGGGTTAAGGAGGTTGATGTGTATAAGACAATATTAGGACTCGTTATGGTCACTACGAGTTCCTAGTGATGCCATTTGGACTGACTAATGCACCGGCAACTTTCATGGATTTGATGAACTGAGTATTTCAACCCTACCTAGATCAGTTTGTAGTGGTGTTCATCGACGACATATTGGTTTACTCGAGAATTGAAGATGAGCATGACTAGCACCTTAGGATTATTCTTCAGATTTTGAGGAAAAAGTAACTTTATGCTAAGTTCAGCAAGTGCGAGTTTTGGCTTCGTGAAGTCACTTTTCTGGGTCATGTGGTTTCTGCTGAGGGGATTCGAGTGGATCCTCGAAAGATTGAAGCTATATTGGATTGGAAGTAGCCTAATAACGTGTCTGAGATCCGCAGCTTTCTGGGGCTGGCAGGTTTTTACCGACGGTTTGTGGAAGGTTTCTCACTGATTGCAGCACCCTTAACTAAGCTGCTATGTAAGGGTGTACTATTTGTCTGGACTGATGCGCAGCAAGAGAGCTTGAAGAAGCTCAAGACTGTACTGACTGAGGCTCCTATTCTGATACAGCCTGAACCTGGAAAGGAGTTCACAGTTTATAGCGAAGCATCACATGTCGGTTTGGGATGCGTGTTGGTGCAAGATGGTAAGGTGGTAGCATATGCGTCTCGTCAGATTAAGACACAAGAGGCGAATTATCCAACGCATGACTTGGAGTTGGCCGCCGTGGTATTTGCACTAAAAATTTGGAGGCATTATCTGTACGGTGAGAACTGTATCATTTACACTGATCACAAGAGCCTCAAGTATCTCTTTACTCAGAAAGAGTTAAATCTTAGGCAGCGTAGATGGATTGAGCTGCTTAAGGATTACGACTGTACCATTGAGTACCATCCAGGCAAGGCCAATGTGGTGGCTGATGCATTGAGCCGTAGGGATATGACTGATTTGAGAGCAATGTTCGCTCAACTTAGCCTGTTCGACGATGGGAGTTTGTTGGCTGAGTTGCAAGTCAAACCAACTTGGATTGGGCAGATTAAGGGTAAGCAGTTGGAGGACGAGTCTTTGGGTCCTTGGTTTCAACAGATTGAGAGTGGTAGCACTACAGATTTTGGGTTAAACTATGAGGGTGTGTTGTGTTTCCGTGGCCGAATATGTGTGCCGAATGATTCTTATTTGAGACAGTCTATACTGAGAGAGGCGCATAGTAGCCCTTACGTTATGCACCCTGGTGGGAATAAGATGTATTGAGATCTTCAAGAGTTGTATTCGTGGCTGGGGTTAAAGCATGAGGTTACTAATTTTGTTGGCCGTTGTCTGACATGCCAGCAGGTTAAGGCTGAGCATCAGTTGCCTTCGGGTTTGCTACAGCCGATTAAGATTCCCCTTTGGAAGTAGGAATGTGTGACGATGGACTTCGTTAGTGGGTTACCCTTGACACCCACTAAGAAGGATTTTGTCTGGGTTATCGTAGATCGATTGACTAAGTCTTCGCATTTAATTCCGGTTAGGACCGACTAATCTCTTCAGAAGTTGGCAAAGCTTTTTATTTCTGAGATAGTGAGACTGCATGGGGTACCGGTTTCTATTATCTCTGATAGGGATCCTCGTTTCACGTCTCAGTTTTGGAAGAAGCTACATGAGGCTCTGGGTTCAAGGTTGGACTTCAGTACTGCGTTCCATCCTTAGATCGATGGTCAATCGGAGAGGGTGATTCAAATACTGGAGGATATGTGGAGGAGTGATCGTGTCCAAACTAACTATGACAACGAATAAGGCAAGCGCACCTATCGTTCGGTAGTATAGCTATGGCAAGACTAGAAATATCGTATCCTCAAGAACCAAGAGTACTTGTAGTTACTATCTTTTTATTATCTAGCCTAAGTATTAAGAGAATCGATGTTTAATTAACTAATTACTAAACTAAGGATGCTAAGACACAGAGAGTGAATTGGGAAAATACTTTTGGGAAAACCAGTTGATTAAGACAATACCCGAGGAAGAATCCACCTAGACTTCACTTGTTATTTAACTCTGAACCAGACGATTTATTCACTTGACTTGATCCGTAGGATTCCCTAATTTATATTAATACCTCTTTCGAGGCTACTAACGTCTAAACCTAGGTTGATTAATTGAAATCTCTTTCTAATTAAAACCCCTAGTGTTGCATTAACTCGATCTATGGACTCCCATATTAGGTTTGACCCTAATCCGGCAGATTTTCGTCATCCTATCTCTAGGGTTGCGATCAACTCCGCTTAACTATGCTAGATCTACTCTTAAATAGGGACTTTTGCTCCACTGCCTAAGCACATCAATACTTGAATCAATATCCTGAAATATTAAAAAAAGAATTAAGAACACATAATTAAGAACAAATCAAGTATTTATCATATAGTTCAGAAAACAATAACAAGATCTATCTTAGGTTTCATCCCCCTCAGGTATTTGAGGGGTTTAGTTCATGTTTAATAAAGAATACATCTCAGAAGAAAGTAAATAACAAAACATAAGAAAAACCCTAAAAACCCCTGAAGGAAATTGAAGGGAAGATCTTTTGTCTTGAGTGTGATTCCGACTTCTGAGATGGATCAACTGGCTTTCTTGGAGTAATTCCCTGTGTTCAGCCTTCTCTGGCTTCGCCCCCTTTTAGGTCATACTTAGGGTGTTTATATAGACTTCGGAATGTCTTTCTTCGCCCCTAAGTAACCTTTTTCGAGTAGAATTACAACGGGACACAACAAAGACAAGCCCGTGGAGCACGCCAGTGTGAATCGAGCCCAGGCCGTGTTTGGGCCTGCTAAGGTGGCACGGTCGTGTGATGACCTCTAGGCCATGTGGATTTCTTCCTTTGGCCCATTTTATCCGTTTTCGGCCCGTTTCTCGTTCTTTTCTTCCTCCTATGCTCTCTTAAATATAAAACGTGAAATTAAAGGATTAGGAGCATCAAATTCCACAATTCAAGGGATAAATCATCCAAAAAGTATGCTAAATGCGGGATTAAAATATGTATATATTACGGTTTATCAAATACCCCCACACTTAAGCATTTGCTTATCCTCAAGCAAAATTCTCAAATCACAATTAAAATCGAATTTCCTCAATTCATAACCTTCATCAATAATGTTTCATCATAATTCATAGGTAATTCATACATTGATAATTCAACCAGAAGGTTCCTAAAGATTCAAGCAATCAAAGTCATAGTTTTTATAGTACGAAAGATTGGTGTTTCCCCTTACCTAAATAATCACCTTTTAATTCAAAATCAACAAGAATTGACATCCTCACTAAGGGTTCACTCAAATCACTCAAGGTGTTTAAGGTTCAAAAATTAAGCACTCAAGAGTCAACATGAAAAGTTAATCCCATAGGCTTGCATGAAAATCAAATCTCCACCACTATAAAATGAGATGATACACAAATCAAAAGGTCTTTAAAAAGGGTTGTAACGGGGCTTGGGTTAAAGGTGTGGATAAAGGCTGAATTAGAGGGTTAGTATCGAGACTGAATTGATAAATTACCTAACTAGGAAAATAACTAAAACTTAAATAATTACATCAATTAAGAATTCGTCACTAATAACACGAGCTTTTTCTCAAAATGTAAAATTAAACGTAAGCTCAAATAACATAGAACTAATAATGGATATACTTTCTTTTTTTTAAATAACAAATCAAGTACAATAATAATAAGATAGAATTTCAGAACTGAAATAAAGAAAATAGTTAAGTAACCGATCAAATCAAATCTCGATATAGGGGTAGTCAAGAGAAATGGTGATAACAAATACAAAGTGGGTTTTGGGTTAATATTAATGGGTGAGTCAAGAAATGGTATTTTAGTCTCAAAGTGGTTCACTAAGGATTAATTAAATGGGTAGGATTTTTAGTGGAATAAGTGGGTTAAAACCTAGGTGCCTTTATCATATCTGTATATCAAATCAAAAGTATGGTCTCGACATGTATAATCGAAGCAAGTTCTAGAATAACAAATCAATATTGACAAACTCATAATCAATAAAGTGAGCACGAAAAATGTATGCTCTAAAAGGCTCAAGATCTCACAAAAATTATGGGCTTTTGATGTCAACCTTATAAATTTCAAACTTCAAGGTAATAATTAGATTCAGGTAGACAACCTAACAAATTTTTAATTCTGAAAATAAACTCATCATGCTTGATTCTCTAGTCTCCTAAAGTTTAAATCATCACTGCACAATTAACTATGACTTAATCCAAAACATATCAATGAAAACCATAAATCAAAAGAAATTTCATTCTAACAGTAATATAAGAAGATTATTTAAGAACAATATATAATTCAGGGATTTGAGAATAATGCAAAAAGTTAGGAACTTTTCAAGATAAAATTCACCCCCACACTTAAGATGTACATTGCCCTCAATGTACAAAGAAAGATAATAACCATGTAGTAATAGATCATAAGAGAGGGAGAGAGGTGAAACTTCCTGGATTTTGGATGGATTTCTTGAGTTGGGAGTGTGGAAACTTGATTTGGAGGTGAAAGATAAGTTGGAGGAGGCGTTTCTGGTGGTGGTATGGTGGCCGCCAACAATCACTGCACTAGATGAAGAAATTGGGCAACTTGTGAAGAAATAGCCAGGAAATAATAAGAATAATTCAAAATATACTAAATATGTATTTAAAGATAAGAAAGATAAAGAAAAGGAAAATAAAGGAGAAGAGAAAAGAAAAAGAAAAAGTAAATGGACTCAAATGTCCTTGGCTTGTCGAGTCGATGAAGCGGCCGTCATGAACTTATGTAGATCGGTCTCACACGGGGAGACTGTGCTAGGGTCCTTTCGCTTCTTCGACATGGGGATGGTGATGAGTGTAACGCCCCAAATTTGGGCCTAGTAGATTTGGGCCTATTGGGTTGTAACGCCCCAAAAATCCTGAAACTTTAAATTTCGTGCCTTTGAGGTTGGTATGTATGAGTAGCACTTAGAATATTAATTTTAAGGTATTATCGGGATTATTTGAAGTCTTAGAGATAGGGAAGACCATAGGGAAAAATTTATTTTTCTTGCTTTAGTGGACCCTAGTCTCAGGCATTAGGCCTCTTAAGCGATTAAGGGAAAATAGGACACAAATGGGCTTGTGGTCCAATGCAAGGTGGCGTCACTAGGGGAGCTACAAGGTGGCGTGAAGAGGTCCAAGGTTCGAATAGTGGTAAAGTATTTTTGGAGTGTTTAATTTTGCATAGTAGACAGCCAGAATTGTGTCGAATTCCTTTGAGAGGTTCATTGGGTTCCATTACTTTTCTTTTTCTCCCCCTTAGCCGAATTCTTCTTTTTGCCGAAAAAAAACCCCATCATCCCTTTGCCGAAATTTTGGTTTTCTCTCTAGCCGAATTCCCCATACCTTCTCTTCTTAAATTCCTTTTCTTGTTCACCTTTAGTTCTAGCTGATCACTTTTCCTCTTCTTCTCCCTATTGGTGTCGAATTGTCTCTGTCACCATACTAATCTCAAAAACCGAATTTAGGCCACAGGATCGAAAGTGGATTTGGTAAGTATTCGGTTATCCTCTCTTGTATGTTTTGCTAAAAGCCGAAGGGCTATCTAACTGTCCTATCATTAACTCTGTGATAACAAGGATAAAGTTCAAAGATCGCAAGCATGGTAGGATCGTTAGCAAGGGTAAGTGTTCCTTACTTCGGTTTAAGGGTTGGCCGAATGGTCATATATGTTGTGAGGGTGACTTGTGTTGGATGGAAGTCATCTATTACTTAGGCTCTAATGTTTAAGTTGGTACAGATCTAGGGTCTAATCGCAGTTGGTGTTAAAGAAATGAGCTATTAAAGCTTGTCGCACACGGTAAGGCTACGGTGAGGTTTCAGTTTTTGATAAAGTTTGTATTTAGCCTATGATTAATGATTAAGGAATATCGAATGTAGGTTCGTGACTAAGAGGAATTCATAGCACGAGCTATTACCAGGTGTGTAAAAACACTACACACACGATATCGACAATGCCGAAAGGCCGAAAAGCTGAAAGTGGCTAAATGGGCTTGCCGAACTTGTGGGCCCAAAATGGCAAGGGTTGATATGTGAGCATGAATGATGAATTGGCATGAACGGTTGTATGATTTGATCGTATTCGAGTCCAATGGGCTATATGAGCATGAAATTGGTTTAACGGGCTATATGAGCATGAAATTGGCTTAATGGGCTATATGAGCATGAAATTGGCTTAATGGGCTATATGACATGAAATGGGGTTAACGGGCCTTATGGGTTTTTAGAAATATATGTTAAGGTTTAATGAACTCTAGGCCTAGTTTGACAAACTCTTGAATAACATAAAACTCTTCTAATAATTAAACATGTCCGTGGACAAGTCACTGGGTTGGAGTGTGGCAACTGACATATGCATGTCTAGGAGTGGATCTAGGGAGAGCTTGGTACTTAAGCGGTCCTAGTGGCCCACCTCCTCTTTTCTGAGATCCTACCTGGTGCATAGTGTTTGTTCACTTTAACCGCGAGGACTTGTTGATGGGCCAAAGTTCATAACTAAAACCTGAGATGAAAGAATTACGAAAATACCCCTGTAGGGCAGAATTACAGAAATACCCCTATAGGGTAGAATTACGATAATACCCCTATAGGGTAGAATTACGATAATACCCCTGTAGGGTAGAATTACGAGAATACCCTTGATTGTGAAATGACTAAAATACCCCTATGTGATGAGTATGAGTTTTATGGATGTTACTCATGAGCATGCCGCATTCATATGATATTCTGTTTAGGATGCATATGGGTGGGAATTATGGTACGGAGGAAGAATTTGAGGATCGCATAGTCGCTTGACGACCGTGGATCCACCGGTGGCTTCAAGCCCATTATATGATTAGCAGCTTTGCTGCAACGTTGAGTAGTGCCGCTGTGAGTGCTACCATTGGTGTGTAGCGGAGGGGTGAGTCGAGCTAGAATTCCCCACAGGTGTATAAGGTTGGAAGGGAAATGGTGTGTAGCGGATGGATTTTTGGGGAGGGTTTTGATAAACAGAAATAGTAACATATTTTAGGCCCACATTTAGTATGCTTTTGGATGAATTATCCCTTATTTTATGTAATTTGGTGCTCTTAATCCTTTCTTTTCATGATATATACTCAGGAAAGCACCAGGGGATGAAAAGAATGCAAAACAGGCTTAAAACGGGACAAATGGGCCAAAGCATGAAATTGACACGGCCTGGACAAAATATCACACGGCCGTTCCTCACTGATCATCTAGAACACGGTCCAACCCCGACTCACACGGCCGTGTCTCATTAAAGGAATCCGAACACGGCCTGTCCACGATTTACATGGGCGTGCGCCATGGCCGTGCCTCTGCCGTGGAGAAGAGCAATTTCATTCGGGAAAGGATACTTAGGGAGAAAGAAACGTATTTCAAAAGCCTATAAATACACCCTAAGTATGACATGAAAGGGGGGCCCAAAGCCATCGTCTAGGGGCGTCGTGCTAGGTCAGAGAAGGCAGATTTGTGGGGATTCACTCAGGGATAGCCAGTTGATCCATCTCAAGAAGCCGGAATTCTACTCAAGACGGAGGATCTCTCCTTCAATTCCTTCAGGGGGTTTTAGGGATTTCTTATGTTTTGTTTTATCTTTTCTCTTGAGATGTTTTTCTTTATTGTTATGAACTAAACCCTTCGGATACCCGAAGGGGATGAAACCTATGATGAATCTTGTTATTTGATTATTTGAATTATATGATAATAACTTAGTTTGTTCTTAATTATGTGAGCTTAATCCAAATCTAATGTGCTTAGGTGGAGGAGAAATAGACCCTGCCTAAGAGTAGATCCAACATAATTAAGTGGAGTTGATCGCACGCCTAGAGATAGGGTGACGAGATTTTGCCGGATTAGGGTGAAACCTAATTAACCTAGGGTTAGACGTTATTCGCCTCGAGAGAGGGTTTACTATACGTTAGGGAGTCTTACGGATCAAACTAAGTAAATAAAATCGTATGGTTCAGGGTTAGATAACAAGTGAAGTCTAGATGGATTCTTCCTAGGGTATCGTTTAAATCGACTGAGTTTTTCCCAAGTTATTTTCCAAATTCATTCTTCTTTGTCTTAGAGTCTTTAGTTTAGTAGTTAATTAATTTAGATTAATAAACAACTTCACGTATTTTAGGCTAAATAATAAAAAGAAAGTTAGTATTAGTACTTTTAGTTCCTTGGGTTCGATAATCCGGTCTTGCCTAAACTATACTCTTTTGTTTGATAGGTGCACTTGCCTTTAATCGTTGTCGAGTTAGTTTCGAGTTCGATCATTCTTTTATAAATTTTAAAACTCGATTTACAATGATCAAGTTTTTGGCGCATGTTCTTGGGGAACTAAAATATTAAGAAAACTCTATTTTTATTACTTTAGCCATTATTTTTATTTTTTACAATTTATTTTTATTTTTAGTTTTAATTTTAAATTTGCTAAACTTTCTTTCTTTCTTTTCCTTGCAGGTACCTCTAGTTTATGACTAGAAGGAACCCGAGAGGACCTTTGGAATATGAAAGTGATATTGAAGCTACCGCTCGAAGAAATCGCAGAGAAATTAGGCGAGCCCTAAATTACCAAGGAGAGCGAGAAGACAGATCCAATCCTACTGAAGGGATGGACGAAAATAATCTTCCACCACAAGATGTAGGAGAAAATAATGCTCCTCGTACTATGTTTGATTATGCTAAACCGCATTTAACAGGAGCCAAATCTAGTATTGTTAGGCCTGCTATAGCTGCTAATAATTTTGAATTAAAGCCTAACACTATACAAATGATTCAATAGTTTGTTCAATTTGATGGTTTACAGGACGAAGATCCAAACGCTCATATAGCTAATTTTTTAGAGTTTTGTGATACCTTCAAAATAAATGGCATTTTTGATGATGCCATACGACTTCAGTTATTTCCCTTTTCATTACAGAATAAAGCTAAACAGTGGTTAAACTCATTACCACGAGGGTCAATCACTACATGGGAACAAATGACCGAAAATTTTTTATTAAAATATTTCCCACCGGCCAAAATGGCCAAATTACGTAATGATATCTCTTCTTTTGTGCAGATGGATTTAGAAACACTATATGAAGCATGGGAGAGATATAAGGATCTCTTGAGAAGGTGTCCGCACCATGGTTTACCTTTGTGGCTCCAAGTCCAGACTTTCTATAACGGTGTAAACCCCTCAACGAGGCAACTAATTGACTCGGCCGCCGGTGGAACCCTGAATAATAGAACTCCGGAAGGAGCCTACGAATTTATAGAAGAGATGTCGCTGAATAACTATCAGTGGCAAGTTACAAGAACAAGGCCAAAAAAAACAGCTGGAGTTTACAACCTCGACGCAGTAACCATGCTATCAAATTAGGTAGAGTTGATGAATAAGAAGATTGATAGTTTGTGTTCTTCGCAGGTACATCCAGTCATGCAGTGCGACACAAGTGGAAGCTGGCGAATCCACGAGTACCCACCCTACCAACCGGGCACAGAGAGCGAACAGATGAACTATATAGGTAACAATTTCAGATCTAATAATAACCCATATAGTAATAATTATAATCCAGGTTGGAGGAACCACCCAAATTTTTTGTGGGGAGGACAAGGAAATCAAAGACAACAACCTCCTCAAAATTTCCAAAATCAGCCCTATCCACAGTAAAAGAAGCCGAATCTTGAAGAGACGTTGAACAAATTCATAGCATCCACAGAAGCCCGTCTCCAAAAAATTAAGGTAACACTCGACACCCAACAAACATCGATCAAAAAGATCGAAAACCAAGTTGGAGGACTTACAAAGGTAATCGGGGAAATTACCCAGTTAGTCAGAGAAATTGCCAAGGTATTATCCGAACAACCGCAAGGGCGTCTACCGAGTAATACTGAAATTAATCCAAAGGAGCAAATCCAAGCCATAACAGCTCAAGAAAGCGAAGAAGTAGACGAACCCAGTCCAACACAAGGAAACGAGGTAGAAAAAGGTAAAGTTGAGGTAACACAAGACAAGCCAAAACCGGTAATCAAGGAGTACCAACCTCGCGTACCTTACCCTGAGGCATTAAGAAGAGACGACACAGAAGAACAGTTTGGTGAGTTTCTTAAACTTTTAAAGAAATTACATATTAACTTACCATTACTTGAATCTCTTTCGCAGATGCCAGATTCTAGGAAATTTTTAAAAGAGCTTCTGACAAACAAACGGAAGTTAGACGAGTCGTCACATGTGGAACTTAACGCAAAGTGCTCAGCAATTCTCCAAAATAGGCTACCACAAAAGCTAAAAGATCCAAGGAGTTTTACAATTTCATGTTTAATTGGTAGACTAATTGTTGATAATGCGTTAGCTGATTTAGGGGCAAGCATAAATGTCATGCCTTATAAATTGTTTAAACAATTAGGTCTAGGGAAACCCAAACAAACTAGGATGAGCATTCAATTAGCTGATAAAACTGTTAGAATTCCTAGGGGTATTATCGAAGATGTTCTTGTGAAAATCGACAGATTCGTTTTCCCAGTAGACTTTGTTGTCTTAGACATGGATGAGGATAATTCGATCCCCCTAATCTTAGGAAGACCCTTTTTAGCGACTGCCAGGACTAAAATTGATGTTGATGCAGGAGAACTCATACTTTGTGTAGGTAATGAGACAGTCACCATCAAGGCTCTCGATTCGGCTAGAACATCGAGTAATCAAGGTGAGAACGTAAATTCTACTAATAACCATTCGGTTAACCCTTATTTTTAGGAAGCACCACCAAAGAATACAACTGGACCCGATCCTAAACCCCATGCCAACAAAGAAATAACTAATGAAGATCGAGGGATTCAGTTCGATGATCTAGACGAGTGGAAGACACAGTTCAACGAGAAATTAGGGATACACGAAAAAGAACCAAAACCACACAAGATAAAATCGAAAGAGCCCCCAAAAGAGCTAATAGGAACAACAAACGACTTCAAAATAGGGGATCGGGTAACGTTAGATCAGACAGATCCTCAAATATCTCCTCCAGACCCTAGCACAAACAAAGAAATATCTTTTAGGGTAACCAGTGTTTTCCCACACGGAACAGTCGAGGTAAGTAATCCTATTTTTGGTACTTTTACTATAAACACATCTCGACTTAATTTTTTTCACGAAGACGCAAATGATAGCATGAGGAAGGACTTCCAACTCCTCAAACCATCCTGACAAAGCGAACGAGAGGAGAGTCTAGCTTAAGACTATAAACTAGCGCTTCTCGAGAGGCAACCCGAGCACTAACATAATTTATTCTCACATTTTGCTTTATATTTATTTTTCTTTTCTTCTTTTCTTTCTGAACACTTATTTATAAACTAACAAGGGGTGCAGAATTCCAGGACACACGGCCTTACACACGGCCGTGGCCGTGGCCGTGTGGACCATAAAAATCCCCGTACTGACATAGCAGAGGCCGTGCGAATCAATTCCAACCATTTTTCGACGTCACGGATCCAACCACTACACCACGGGAACCGAAAAAGAGGCACGCCCGTGCCCCATAAACGTGTAAAGCTACTGATTTTCCAACCACGAAAAGAACACGCCCGTGCCTTACGACCGTGCGAAGCTACTGACTTGCCACCATGGGCAGAACACGCCCGTGTCTTCCAACTGTGGTCGACTCAAAAACAAACGTAGAGAATCAACACACCCTACGACACGACCGTGCGATGCGACCGTGTGAATCGACACACCCTCAACCCACGGGCGTGGTAAATTGCCAGACTTGAGATTCTATTTAAATACCATGCCCCTCTCCTTTCTCTCCTTACCTACTCTTCTTCTTCTTCCTTCCTTTCTTTTCTCCCTTTTGTTTCTTTTTCCTTTTCCTAATAAGTCCTCAGACTCTTGAGCTACAACAAAATCATATCCATGGCAAAGAAGCGTAAAAGGCCAATCTCCTCAAAAAGAGACCGATTCACCTGAGTTCATGCCGGCAGCTTCATCCAAACAATAAGCCAAGGGTCTTTGAGACCAATTATCTGTTCTTCTATTTTTATCTTCTCATTTATTTTCCTTCTCTTTAACACTCTTATGCTTAATTTAGTTTATTTTATCTTAGTTTCTTGATTTTAGGTTCTAAAGGCTGCTCGAGAATCACGCCACTTCCACCATCACTGAAACACCCCAAACCCGGCCCACGAGCCTCGACCCGATCTGGCATGCTCCTCGAGTAAAACACTCCCAAGAGCTTGTTCGTTAGTTCAGAAAATTTGGGTCATTTTGAAAAGAAATTTGGGTTGAGTTGTGATTGAATTGTAAACGGTGTCTATATAGAAGCCTTTAGATAATTAAAACTTTATTTCCGTATTTGAAAACTATAAGTTAAAAGAAATGCCGGTGTTTAAGTGTCAAAACATTAAAAATTCATTTTTAGGGGAAAAGGTTAATAATGGTTGATTTAATAATAATTGTTATCATAATAAAACAAATAAAATGCATGCATAAAACAGTCTAATAATAATGGCCTTATTACATCAAAAATCAAAAACCCAAATTAAATCCAAAATACTTAAAATATAACAAGTTCGAAATAAAATAAAGTCCCGAACTGAGCATGGCCCCCACTAAGCTCCTGCCGACCCGGTCCATCACTGAGCGTCACCTGAAAAATATTCCCACAACGGGGTGAGTCAAACAGACTCAGTGTATAGTGACCACACTAAGCCCTAATGATTCAAGCATATCAGATCATACATATACATATTACAATTTACAAATAATGATGCATTCCCGAACCCAAACCTAGATGCCATCCGCTACACATCACCCGTACCAACCATCACACCGTGGGGACTACTAAGTCAACCCTCCATCCGCTACACATCATCGAAGGCGATCATTTGTAGACGACGTGCTCATCGCCCTTATATATTGTGGCATAGCCACCAGATAAACTCTTTGTGACATAAGTCACCACATTCGGATTATGTGACCGAAGTCACCACATTCAGATATTTGTGGTAGCAACCACCAGATCACTTCCCCTTTTCATATAGCCCATATGCCCATGTCATACAAAACATGCAATATCATGCCATATTCTTTATTCACATTCTTATAGTTTCACATATGTGCCATACCAGATATTTATCATATTATACTCATAGTAGGAGTAGGATTACGTACCTGAGTACTTTGTACCATTGCATGGTACCTTAGCCATAACTTTCACATTCTTAATAACACATGCATTAAAACAACACCATAAATCTATTAAAACTTAGGGTAGGGCTACACAACTGGTATTACTGCTTTACAGAAATCCCGAAAACCCGATCTAATGCTTTAGATCCTTAATTCCTACATTCGGCCAACACTTAGTGCTTTAGCAAATCCCAATCGGCTTATACAATCAAATCCCGAAGGGTTATCACAACTTAAATTCTTACCTTGCTACCGATTTGATTACTAATTAAATCCCGAAACTCTATGGTACTCCTTCCTTCCAATCGGCCAATGCTAGATCACTTGACTTGGTTAATTTCGGCTTTTGAACGAATAAGGAATAGATTAGAATTACTAAATATGGCCTTGGCCGATTGTTCAAGTTCACTTACCTTGTGAATCTTAAATCCCGAAAACCACTACTTGCTTCGAAAATTGACGAAATCCCTATATACCACATGTCAGATTCGGCTTAAACCTTAACCCATGAAAGTGGCCTATGGTCGAATGCTACATATCACTTACCTCGATCACTTCCAATCCTGAAAGACTCCTTCCAAGTTTCGGCCAAAGAAAATAAAAGAGATCAGTCTCCCTAACGTCGTCTTAATCGAAGATATAGAAAATTAAATGACAAAGAACTCCTTACCAACTTAGTCGAATATCCTTGCTTGAAACAAAGAGTAGAATATCCTTGCTTGACAATCGGCTATGGCTAAGAAAACTTACTTTCGGCTTTTGAAACTTGCGACAAAGAGAGAAGAATAAGACCACCTTGAGATTCGGCTATGGCTCCTAGTGGAGATAGGATATTCGGCTATCTCAAGTGTATTTCGGCTTTTGAGAAACTATGAGAAGAAGAAAAGATTGATGATGGAGATTCGGCTAGAACACAGGTTATTTTGGCTTTGGCAAAATAAAAGAGAAGAGAGGATATTTGCTAGAGAATTCGGCAGAGACTCAAAGGAAAAGAAAAGAAAGTAAATGGCCCTACTCCTTCCTTGGTGAGAAAATACCACCCTTAGATTCCCTCAATCGCCAACTCTCCTTCCCCTACCTCATCTCTTCTTTTTCTCATATTTTCTCTCCATTTTGCTCATTCAAAAATAATTGAAATAAATCCATAATTATCCTTTGCTTTAGCCGAAATTTTAAAAGGATTTAATCACATCTAAAACTCCTCCCTCAGTCCCCTAATGTCGTCCACTACTCCTCCTTGTTGCCGCAAAATAAAAGCTCTTATTTTGCTTCCCTTGTGATTCGAACCTTGGCCCACTTGTACAAGCTTGTGGCGTCACTTACAGAGGCTTTAAGTGGCGCCTCCTTGCCACTTTACCAAGCCCATTTCTGTGTCTAATTTCACCTACAATTTCTCTTAAGGCCTATCAGGCTTAGCTCCCTCTTTTTAGACTTAAAGTCAAATAATTTCTAAGGCATTTGACTACACACTAGGGTTCACAAAATTCATAAAACATACTTATAATACACATAGGCATGCTTTCACGTAAAATTCAACAATTATGCATAAGCCATAAATCCCAGATGTTACAGTTCTACCCCCTTAAAATAATTTCGACCTCGAAATTACCTGGCTAAAACAAGTGAGGGTATTGCTGTCGCATTGCCTCCTCCGGCTCCCAAGAAGCTTCTTCCGATCCATGATTACGCCATAACACTTTGACTAAAGGAACTGATTTCCTCCGCAACACTTTCACATCTAGTTACAAGATCTGAATCAGCTCCTCCTCGTAGGACAGATCTGGCCTTAGTTCCACCTCTTCAACTGGCATTATATGAGATGGGTCTGATCGATAACGACGTAGCATGGAAACATGGAATACGTCATGCATCTGCTTCAACTCCGGTGGCAACTCTAACTGGTACGCCACTGGTCCAACTCGCTTCAATACCCGATAAGGTCCTATAAACCTGGGACTTAACTTCCCTTTGCGACCAAATCTTATCACCTTCTTCCAAGGTGATACCTTCAGAAACACTTGATCTCCCACATCAAATTCTATCTCCTTTCGTTTAAGATCTGCGTACGACTTTTGCCTGTCAGATGCTTCCTTTAATCGTGCCCGAATTACCTCAACCTTCTCCTCAGATTCTGCCACAATCTCTGGACCCAAAACTCGTCGTTCCCCTAATTCCGTCCAACACGTAGGAGTTCGACACTTCCGACCATACAACGCTTCATATGGTGCCATTCGAATACTCGCTTGATATCTGTTATTGTAAGCAAATTCTGCTAACGGCAAATACTCTTCCCAACTTCCTCTGAAGTCTATCACACAGCCTCTCAGCATATCTTCCAACACTTGGATTACTCGTTCAGACTGACCGTCCAATTGTGGATGAAACGCCGTACTAAAGTATAATCTGGTGCCTAAAGCCTGATGTAGAGCCTTCCAAAATCGAGACGTAAACCTTGGATCCCTATCTGAGATAATCGATACCAGCACTCCATGCAACCTCACAATTTCCGCCACGTATAACTTCACCAACTTCTGCAAAGAATAATCAAGTCTCACCGGAATGAAATGCGCGAACTTTGTCAATCGGTCCACTATCACCCATACCGAGTCCTTCTTAGTAGGCGTAAGGGGAAGCCCACTAACGAAGTCCATGGTAATTCTCTCCCACTTCCACTGTGGAATCTTGATTGGCTGAAGCAATCCTGACGGAACTTGGTGTTCAGCCTTAACTTGCTGACACGTTAAGCACTTGCCGACAAATTCTGTAACTTCCTTCTTAAGACCAGGCCACCAAAACTGTTCCCTTAAATCTCTGTACAACTTACTGCCTCCGGGATGCATAGCATAAGGGCTACTATGCGATTCCCAAAGAATTCTCTGCCTAAGTTCCTCATTCTTCGGCATACAGACCTTACCCTTGAAGCACAACACTCCATCGCTGCTAACACCATAATTCTCCAACTCCCCACTCTGTACTTGCCGTAGCTTAGCACTTAAATCCTCATCAGCCAACTGTTTCTCTTTCACCTCATTCAACCACGTCGGCTTGACTTGCAACTCTGCCACCAAACTTCCATTGTCGTACAAGCTTAGATGTGCGAACATCGCCCTCAGGTCTGACACTACTTTCCGACTTAGGGCATCTGCCACTACATTCGCCTTGCCTGGGTGATACTCTATAGAACAGTCGTAGTCTTTCAATAATTCCACCCACCTTCGCTGTCTCAGGTTCAGCTCTTTCTGATTCAGTAGATACTTAAGGCTCTTGTGGTCCGTGTAGATCACTAACTTCTCTCCATAAAGATAATGCCTCCATACTTTAAGAGTAAAGACCACCGCCGCCAATTCTAAGTCATGTGTCGGGTAGTTAACCTCGTGTGGCCTCAGTTGTCGAGATGCATAAGCAACAACCTTCCCGTCTTGCATTAGAACATATCCTAATCCTGTGTGAGAAGCATCACAGTACACCACAAAGTCCTTTCCTGCCTCCGGTTGAATTAAGACCGGAGCTTCAGTCAAAACCCTCTTAAGTTTCTCAAAGCTCTCCTATTGCTTATCTGTCCAAACGAAAGGTACCTCATTTCTCAACAGCTTTGTCAAAGGTGCGGCTATTGATGAAAACCCTTCTACAAACCTTCTGTAGTAGCCGGCTAATCCCAAGAAACTGCGAACCTCAGCCACAGACTTAGGTGGTTTCCAATCTAATACTGCCTCAATCTTTCGAGGATCCACCCTTATTCCTTCATCAGACACTACATGCCCTAAGAATGCGACCTCTTTCAGCCAAAATTCACACTTGCTGAATTTGGCGTAGAGCTTCTTCTCCCTTAACACTTGCAACACTATCCGGAGGTGCTCGTCATGTTCTTCCTCAGACTTGGAGTATACTAGGATGTCGTCGATGAACACAACGACGAACCTATCCAAGTAAGGTTGAAAAACCCGGTTCATCATATCCATGAACACGGCTGGGGCACTCGTCAAACCAAACGGCATTACTACGAACTCATAGTGTCCGTATCTTGTCCGGAAAGCCGTCTTATGGATGTCTGCTTCCTTCACCTTAAGCTGATGATATCCAGACCTTAGATCTATCTTTGAGAATACCGCTACCCCCTTAAGCTGATCGAACAAGTCGTCTATCCTCGGCAACGGGTACTTGTTCTTGATGGTCAGCTTATTCAACTGACGATAATCTATGCACATACGCATAGTTCCGTCCTTCTTCTTCACAAACAAGACCGGTGCTCCCCATGGAGACACACTGGGTCGGATAAACCCACGATCAAGCAACTCTTGGATTTGAGCCTTGAGCTCAACCAACTCCTTCGGTGCCATTCTATACGGAGCGATAGATACTGGCGCGTTCCAGCAAACAAGTCAATTCGAACTCCACCTCCCCGTCGAGGGGTATTCGAGTAATTCCTCCGGAAAAACATCCACAAACGCCTTTCTTGTTTCTAACTCCACTAACTCCCCTTCTTTGGCATCCAACGCCCTAACAAAAGTCGAAATGCCTTGCACCCTTTTGAACCATCTTATCGACCTTTAAGGCGAGAGACTACGTTAGATAAGTAGTTCCTTCTTTCTCCTATCATAATTATCACCTCATCCTCCGGCGGCCCTTAACTCCATTCATTTAGTGCACAATCCAATATAGCCGGTGTTCCACTAGCCAATCCATGCCAAGTATGAGATCGAATTCTCCGAAGAGTAGTTCCATTAAGTCGACAGAGAATACCATTCCTTGAATCTCTAGAGGTACTCTCCGAAAGATCTTATTCACCACTACAGTTTGACCTAATGGGCTTACTACAGTCATCTCCCTATCAGAAAGTTCAGAGGCTATGCCTAGAGTTTCAACTACTCTACATGCAACATAGGAATGGGTCGAGCCCACATCAATCAAAGCAAACTAAGGCTTGTCAGCTATAAGGAACTTACCGGTTATGACGTCCGGTGCTTCTCCATCCTCCCTTCGACGAACTGCATATACCAGACCCGGCTGCCTTGCCTCAGTATTGCCAACGCCTCTGCCTGGTGTTCCACGTCCTCTTCTAGCACCATTTCCTCTATTATTCGGACCACGACCTCGCTGAGGCTGCTGTCCACCTCTTCCGGCCTGATTAACACTCTGCCCTGTTGGTCGGCCCCCGTCTATCTTTATCGGACAGTCCTTGATCACGTGTTCCTTAGACCCACACTTGAAACATCCTCCTGTCTTTTTCCAACACTCTCCTAGGTGCCTCTTCCCACACTCAGCACAAGTACGGTATTGCCCTCCTGTACCAACTTGCTGACCTCGCGGCCCATCAACTCTAGGCCTCTTTTGCACATTTCCAGATGATCCTGACGATCCGAATCCTCTCTTTTGTCTATTCCGATCAGAGTTCTGCCTTACTGAGTCCTTAACTCCTTCGGCCACTTTAGCCTTCTCCACTAGCACGGCAAATTCCCGTTCTTGCTGCGGAGCTATCAATAACCTCAGATCATCTCTCAGTCCGTCCTCAAACCGGACACATCGTTCATGCTCCGTAGCCACTATCCCTCGAGCATACCGACTCAGCCTTAAAAATTCAGCCTCGTATTCCGCTACGGACTTATTCCTTGAACCAATTTCGAAATGCCTTTCTCTGTGCATCAATGTAATGAGTACCAACATACTTCTTCTGATACGCCGCCTTAACATATTCTCAAGTGAGATCCTCAGCTGTGGCACCATCCCGAACTGTGAGCCACCATTGATATGCTTCGTCGCGAAGTAGTGCCACCATCCCTTTCAGTTTCTCTTCAGCAGTTAAATCGAGCTCATCCATAATTCGCTCGGTTGCCTCCAACCAATACTCAGTCGTACTGGGTGCCACACCAGATATGCCACGGAATACCTCAGCTCCGTTGGCTCGATGTCGCTCGGGTACAGATCTCCGAGCTCCCATATTTCCTCCTGCTCCAGCTACCATTTCAAGAACCCGCAGACATCGCTGCGATATCGCATCATCCATGCGATCTTGGTTATTCAAAGGCCAAGCGGTTGGTGGTGGGGGTGGTGGTACCTCATTCTCAGACCCTTGACCCGATCTAACGGGTTCCGATACGGCCATTCTGCCTCTACCACGCCCTTGCGTATTACGACCACGTCCCCTAGAACTCATTTCTACGATCGCACTTTAATCTGATTAAGAAATTTTTATGCATTAGTATTTTGTTCCACTGATTATCCGCGAAGAAATTTTATGAAAAGAAGTTTAATAGCAGTTCTTTCGATCATTCAGAGTTTTCGTTTCAAGTTTTCTACCCTAATTCAGAGAAGCACAATCATTCAGTAGTACCTACAGCACACATTCACTATTTAAACATTTTCGTCTATTCCTATCCTAGGGGTATTTTCGTCATTTCTCCTACAGGGGTATTTTGGTAATAAATCGGGGTCAATTTGAAAATCTTAATAAATCAGGGCACTTTGAAATTTTCAAAACTCGAGGGTACTTTTGAAAATTTTCTCAAATCAGAGGTATGGCAGAAATTTTGGAAATCGGGGCTATTTTGGGTAATTTTGTAAGTCAGGGGTATTTTAGTAATTTTTTTGTAAATCGGAACTAATTTGCAAAATTTTCAATCTAAACTCTGCTACAATTTAAAGGGGTAATTTGGTGATTTTAAAAGCTAGGGTTTTTATAAAAATACGGCTAATCCCTTTCGGGTTTTAATCATTGAATTTAGCTTTGTGATTGAGTCCTCTTGGTTAGGGTGAACAGTAGCTACGCACCATGTAGGATTCGAGCGAAGAGGAGGTGAGTCACGAGGACTGCTTAAATACCAGGCTCTCCCTGAATCCAATCCTAGACATGCGTACAATGGTTGCCACACCCTAACTCGGCGACTTAGTTCACAGGTTTGTTTAATTAGGCATTAGGGTTTTATGTAATTGTTGGGGTAAACTAGTCCTAGGGTTCAAATACTTAATATACTAATCTACGTTCCCGATATACCCTTATACAATTCATACTATAAATCACACAATGGTTAGAAGTACTTACCTGGTGGACTTCGGGTCGGAGACTTAGGTGCCATGCCAGAAAACCTGCTCATTTCACAAAAATGTTCACAAAATTCGTTTGGGCTCATTTTGAAAATGTTATGGGCTTTAAACCAAAGGCTGAGAGTTTAAAACTGGGCTCTGATACCAAGCTAAAACACCCCAAACCCGGCCCACGAGCCTCGACCGGATCTGGCATGCTCCTCGAGTAAAACACTCCCAAGAGCTTGTTCGTTAGTTCGGAAAATTTGGGTCATTTTGAAAAGAAATTTGGGTTGAGTTGTGATTCAATTGTAAACGGTGTCTATATAGAAGCCTTTAGATAATTAAAACTTTATTTCCGTATTTGAAAACTATAAGTTAAAAGAAATGCCGGTGTTTAAGTGTCAAAACATTAAAAATTCATTTTTAGGGGAAAAGGTTAATAATGGTTGATTTAATAATAATTGTTATCATAATAAAACAAATAAAATGCATGCATAAAACAGTCTAATAATAATGGCCTTATTACATCAAAAATCAAAAACCCAAATTAAATCCAAAATACTTAAAATATAACAAGTCCGAAATAAAATAAAGTCCCGAACTGAGCATGGCCCCCACTAAGCTCCTGCCGACCCGGTCCATCACTGAGCGTCACCTGAAAAATATTCCCACAATGGGGTGAGTCAAACAGACTCAGTGTATAGCAACCACACTAAGCCCTAATGATTCAGGCATATCAGATCATACATATACATATTACAATTTACAAATAATGATGCGTTCTCGAACCCAAACCTAGATGCCATCCGCTACACATCACCCGTACCAACCAACACACCGTGGGGACTACTAAGTCAACCCTCCATCCGCTACACATCATCGAAGGCAGTCGCTGCAGACGGCGTGCTCATCGCCCTTATATATTGTGGCATAGCCACCAGATAAACTCTTTGTGACATAAGTCACCACATTCAGATTATGTGACCGAAGTCACCACATTCAGATATTTGTGGTAGCAACCACCAGATCACTTCCCCTTTTCATATAGCCCATATGCCCATGTCATACAAAACATGCAATATCATGCCATATTCTTTATTCACATTCTTATAGTTTCACATATGTGCCATACCAGATATTTATCATATTATACTCATAGTAGGAGTAGGATTACGTACCTGAGTACTTTGTACCATTGCATGGTACCTTAGCCATAACTTTCACATTCTTAATAACACATGCATTAAAACAACACCATAAATATAGTAAAACTTAGTGTAGGGCTACACACCTGGTATTACTGCTTTACAGAAATCCCAAAAACCCGATCTAATGCTTTAGATCCTTAATTCCTACATTCGGCCAACACTTAGTGCTTTAGCAAATCCCAATCGGCTTATACACTCAAATCCCGAAGGCTTATCACAACTTAAATTCTTACCTTGCTGCCGATTTGATTACTAATTAAATCCCAAAACTCTATGGTACTCCTTCCTTCCAATCGGCCAATGCTAGATCACTTGACTTGGTTAATTTTGGCTTTTGAACGAATAACGAATAGATTAGAATTACTAAATATGGCCTTGGCCGATTGTTCAAGTTCACTTACCTTGTGAATCTTAAATCCCGAAAACCACTACTTGCTTCGAAAATTGACGAAATCCCTATATACCACATGTCAGATTCGGCTTAAACCTTAACCCATGAAAGTGGCCTATGGCCGAATGCTACATATCACTTACCTCGATCACTTCCAATCCCGAAAGACTCCTTCCAAGTTTCGGCCAAAGAAAATAAAAGAGATCAGTCTCCCTAACGTCGTCTTAATCGAAGATATAGAAAATTAAATGACAAAGAACTCCTTACCAACTTAGTCGAATATCCTTGCTTGAAACAAAGAGTCGAATATCCTTGCTTGACAATCGGCTATGGCTAAGAAAACTTACTTTCGACTTTTGAAACTTGCGACAAAGAGAGAAGAATAAGACCACCTTGAGATTCGGCTATGGCTCCTAGTGGAGATAGGATATTCGGCTATCTCAAGTGTATTTCAGCTTTTGAAAAACTATGAGAAGAAGAAAAGATTGATGATGGAGATTCGGCTAGAACACAGGTTATTTTGGCTTTGGCAAAATAAAAGAGAAGAGAGGATATTTGCTAGAGAATTCGGCAGAGACTCAAAGGAAAAGAAAAGAAAGTAAATGGCCTTACTCCCTTCCTTGGCCGAAAATACCACCCTTAGATTCCCTCAATCGGCCAACTCTCCTTCCCCCTACCTCATCTCTTCTTTTTCTCCTATTTTCTCTCCATTTTGCTCATTCAAAAATAATTGAAATAAATCCATAATTATCCTTTGCTTTAGCCGAAATTTTAAAAGGATTTAATCACATTTAAAACTCCTCCCTCAGTCCCCTAATGCCGTCCACTACTCCTCCTTGTTGCCGCAAAATAAAAGCTCTTATTTTGCTTCCCTTGTGATTCGAACCTTGGCCCACTTGTACAAGCTTGTGGCGTCACTTACAGAGGCTTTAAGTGGCGCCTCCTTGCCACTTTACCAAGCCCATTTCTGTGTCTAATTTCACCTACAATTTCTCTTAAGGCCTATCAGGCTTAGCTCCCTCTTTTTAGACTTAAAGTCAAATAATTTCTAAGGCATTTGACTACACACTAGGGCTCACAAAATTCATAAAACATACTTATAATACACATAGGCATGCTTTCACGTAAAATTCAGCAATTATGCATAAGCCATAAATCTAGGATGTTACAATCACCAACAACTCCGTCACCTTCAAAGTCACACCCACCTCTCGAACCATCTACCATAAGGATTCTCAAGCCCCTTTATCTTTTAAACTTAGTTTATTTTCCTTCTTAGTCTCCTTCTCTTTATCTTCCTTGTCTTTAATTATATTATTAGTATATTATTAAGGTTTCTTTAGATTTCTTGACTAATCCTGCATGAGCCTCCCAATTTCTTCATCTAGCACAGGTTCGTCATCTAGACGGCCCATCACCACCACCAAAGACACAATCTCCTCTCAAGGAGCCATCCAAAAATTCAGGGAGTTTCACTTCTTCCCATATCTTATGATTTTATAATGATATTATCTATCTTTGTACATTGAGGGCAATGTACATCTTAAGTGTGGGGGGGTGAACAACCTAAAAAGGTGCCTAACTTTTTTCATTATTCTCAAATTTCTAAAATTAGGTACCAAACATTTTGCATTATTCTCAAATCCCTGAATTTAGTCTTGTTTGAAAGTAAATTACTCATATTATGATTAGGATGAAATTTCTGATGATTTATGATTTTTATTGATATGTTTTAGATTAAGTCATTGATAATTAAATTTGAAGAATACTAGAGAATCAAGCATGATAAGTCTATTTTTTAGAAATTAAAAATTTTCTAGGTTGTCAAACTGAGTTTAAATATTACTTTGAAGTTTGAATTTTACGAGGTTGACATCAAAATACCCATAATTTTTGTGAGTTTTTGAGCCTTATAGAGCATATATTCTTTTTCTTGCTCACTTTATTGATTATGAGTATGTCAACATTGATCTATTATTCTAGAACTTGCATCGATTATACATGTCGAGACCACATTTTTTTGATTTGATATACAGAGATGATAAAGGCACCTAGGGTCTAACCCACTTGCTCCATTTAAAAAGCCTACCTTCATAATTAACCCCTAGTGAACCCCTTTTAACCCTAACAACCCTATTTATTGACATAACCGCTAATATTAACCCAGAACCCCTTTGTTTTTGCTATCACCATTCCTTTTGATTACCCTTATATCGAGATTTGATTCGATTAATAGCCTAAGTATGTTTTTATTTCAGTAATTTATCTTTTATTATGTATTTATGATTGTTCTTAAAAAAAACGAAGTATATTCATTATTAGGTATGTGATTAAACGAGTTTATACATTTAAATTCCAAATATCGAAGAAGAAGCTCGTATTATTAAGTACTATTAGTTTTCAGTTGATGTAATTATTATTAGTTCATTAGTTCTTAGTTAGGTAATTTGTCAATTCAATCTCGATTCTAACCCTCTAGTTCAGCCTTACTCCACACCTCAACCCTAGCCCCGTTACAACCCTAACAAAGACCTTTTGATTTGTGTTTCATCTCATATTTCAGTGGTGGAGATGTAACACCCCAAACCCGGCCAACACACCACGACCGAATCTGGCATGTCACAGAGTGAAAACGATTCGAAGAAAACAGGTTACCGGTTTATTTTCAGTGAAAACTCTTCGATTGCTTGTGTTTGGGGAAAACCGATGTATGTATAGTGGAAAATGTTCAGTTGCTTTGAAATCATGTGAATTGTACTACCCGATGGTAGAGTTTAGAAAACTCGTTGCGTAGCTTAGTTTGAAAACTTGGATTATCAGGTTACTAAAGCAAATCAAGTAATTACTTAGCCATATTTAAAACCAAATCCAAAGCAGATAAAATAATCCAAAACATAATTTAAAGGCCTTGTTACAAACCTAAATAAAAACCAGAATTTAAAGTAAAATGCCCAAATCAGATGTCCATGTAAAACCGAAGCAATTATCGGATGGCCACCTCGAGTCCACCGGCTCCTCATCTGCGATCTACGAATCACTGAAAGATAAAGGAGAAGGTGAGTCACCAAGACTCGAGTGCATAATCCTCCCGATTATTGCAACATGCTTACACAAATCATAATCAAGCAAACATATCATGCACCCAACCTAACCATCCACAACTCCATTTCCTACCGTGTGGTACCAAACCTTTGGTAGTGCCAAACCACTTTGGTGACCCAAAGTCACCGATATCAATAATAATGTGGTGCCAAACCTTTGGTGACCCAAAGTCACGAATAATCCAATGTGGGGCCAACCCACGTTGTGATGCCAAATCTTTGGCGACAATCCCGTTTATCAAATGTGGGGCCAACTCACCGTGGTGCTAAGCCTTTGGGACCAGTCGCTATGAGGTGCCAAACCTCTGGTGACCCAAAGTCACGAAATCAATCTGTGGTACCAAACCACTTGGAGGTGCCAAACCTCCAGTGACCCAAAGTCACAGATATCAATCTTCCTCCTCTCATATCACCCACCATAGTGCTCATGTACATGCAAATCATGCTATCATGCTTAATCATTAAACATACAGTGAAACATAGCATATGCGATTTCAACCGAATCAATTATCTTAAACTTATCAAACGGACTTACCCGAGTCCTTGCGCATACCCAAAAGGGTACCAAATCGAAATCTACACTGTTTAGGCTTTTAATAAAGTTTAGGTTATTAACAAGTTTACGACGATTAGGAAGTGTGTAAGGTACACACCTGATTACTAACGCGATTACTGAATCCCGAAGGTCCGGATCTATCGTACTAGATCCCCTTTTTCTACATTCGGCCCACACTAAGATCATTAGCAAAAGCCATTCGGCTATACTAGCAAATCCCGAAGGGTGAGATAACGCATAACCAAACACAACCCTTACCTTACTTCCTTTCAAACGCTAACCACAACCCAAGATGTGCGAGACTGATCTTTCCCCTACAATCGGCCAACATTAACACTTAATCTTAATAGCCTTCGGCTTTTCAGATCGAATCGGCATGAAACCTTACCACTGACTTATTGAAGTTTCTTGACAGGAAAGAGATGACCCCGATCTACTACTTCAAAGTCCCGAAGGTCCTATAAGAAACCAATTGCATGGTTGATTAAAAGCCAAGACAAATGCCGAAATTCGGCTTTTGTCTACACATGACGATAGAGAAAAAGAGAAAGTGAGAATAGAGTTTCGGCCAAGATTACTTACCCTCTTCAAATCCAATTAGAGAAGAACCAAGGGAGATCTATGCTTGGTTGATATTCGGCTAAAATAAAACAAGAAGAAAGTAGGGAGATTTCGGCAATGGTGATGGACTTCAATGTGATCCGGCTATGGCTGAAAGAAGAGAAAAGCAAATAAGATTCGGCTAAAGTGAAAGGAGAGAATAGGAGAAAGATGAATGGTATTCGGCTTTGGTTTAAAGAAAAGAGATTAAGGAGTTTCGCAAAAAGAGGAAGAAAAAGAAGAAGATTCGGCACAAGAGAGAATGAAGAGAAAGGAAAGTTGTTGATTTGAGAAGAAGAGCTGTTGATGCGGTTTTGAACAATTATGAGAGAAAGAAAAAGAGAGATGGGAGAGAAGGAGATTCGGCCAAGCACTTGAAGAAGAAGAAAAAGAAATAAAACTAAGGAAGTTTAGGTGGACATTCGGCTAGGTGCTTTCAAGAGAATTCGACAGTGCAAAAAGGATTTGGCTTTTGCTTCAACATGGTGCATTAAGGGAAATTCAATGAGCAAAGAGGAGTTTCGGTTTGCTTCTCAACCGAATGCACTATAGCCTAGACTAGCCAGAAAATTTCCTCCTAAGCTAACTATGGAGGGACGGCACACCTAGCAAGTTCCCCAACCGAACACTCCTCCTCCACTATTCAAAATTCGGCAAACACCTCAAATTTCTCACGACCAACAATTCAAATGTGTTTGAATTCCACAAGCTCCTAAATTTTCTCTTCTCCACGGTTTAAATTAATTTGACTTAATCAACAAATCGATGAGTTTGAGTGAGCACAACTCTTCCCTCCTTAGCGTCAAAATGGTAGCGAGAAAATGGGATCTCATTTGCTCGAACACGAGCTCCCCTTCCCCTGCATGTGGCGTCACTCTCAAGGCCCTAAGTGGCGCCTCCTTGCCACTTTCCCAAGCCAATTCTTGTGCTTAATTTTACCCCGAAATATATTTAACCCCTCGCTCCTTCAGCTCCCATTGAACACAGCTTAAAAACAAAATTTTTCTTATAGCTCGGGCCTACCCTCGGCTTATACCTAGACCCTAGAACACCTCAATTAATACCACAATCAATAAATACACATGCAAGAACAATTTAAACACAATAGCCCCTATTTAAGGATGTTACAGTTCTACCCCCCTTAAAAATAATTTCGGCCTCGAAATTACAGTCAAAGAGTTGAGGGTATTCTTTGCCTCATCACATCCTCTGGTTCCCACGTAGCTTATTCTACGTCATGATTTCGCCATAATACCTTTACTAATGGAACTGACTTCTTGCGCAAGACTTTCACATCCCGATCTAGAATCTGCACTGGTTCCTCTTCCATGGTCAAATCTGGGCTCACCTCAATTTCCTCCACCGATACAACATGCGATGGATCCGAGCGATAGCGCCTAAGCATGGAGACGTGGAACACATCATGTATCGACTCACTCATTACGGGCAACTCAAGGCGATAAGCTCACTGGTCCCACTCGTCCCAACACCTTATATGGGCCAATAAACCTTGGACTTAGCTTGCCTTTCCTTCCAAATCTCAAGACTTTCTTCCACGGCGAGACCTTCAAGAAAACCCTATCACCCATCTGCGAACTCTATATCTCTCCGCTTAAGATCGGCATATGACTTCGCACATGCGAAGCTTCCTTCAAACGAGCCTGAATCAACTTGACTTTATCCTCGGTCTCAGCAACCAACTCTGGTCCCAACATCCGGCGCTCCCCAATTACATCCAGCGGTAGGTGTACGACACTTCCTACCATACAACGCCTCATATGGTGCCATCTTAATGCTTGCCTGGTAACTATTGTTGTACGCAAATTCAGCTAACGGTAGAAATTCTTCCTAGCTGCCTCTAAAGTCCAAAACACAGCCTCTCAGCATATCTTCCAAGATTTGTATAACCCTCTCTGACTGTCCGTCTGTCTGCAGATGAAATGCCGTACTAAAATCCAACCGCGTTCCTAATGCCTGATGCAACGCTTTCCAGAACCTCAACGTGAACCTGGGATCCCTATCCGAGATGATCGATACCGGCACCCCGTGCAGCCTCACTATCTCCGCCACATACAGCTTTGCTAACTTCTGAAGCGAGTAATCAACCCTTACCGATATGAAATGAGCTGACTTAGTCAGACGATCCATAATTACCCAGACTGAGTCTTTCTTTCTTGGCGTAAGGGGTAGTCCACTGACAAAATCCATAGTGATCCTTTCCCACTTCCACTGCGAAATCTTCATCGGTGAAGAAAAACGACGACAAGAATCGATGTTCAGCCTTGACTTGCTGACACGTCAGACATTTACCCACAAACTCAGTTACTTCCCGTTTCAGACCCGGCCACCAAAACTGCTCTCGTAAATCCCGTTACATCTTGCTACCTCCAGGATGCATAGCGTATGGACTACTATGTGCGTCCTGAAGAATCCTCTGCCTTAACTCGACGTCCTTCGACATACAAGCTTTCCCTTGAAAACATAGTACTCCATCACTGGACAAGCTGTAACCTTCCAACCCACCATTCTGAACTTGCAACCTCCGAGCATTCAAACCCTCATCCTCTAACTGTTTCTCCTTAATTTGTACTACCCAATTCAGTTTTACCTACAATTCTGCCAACAGACTCCCGTCGTCGTACAAGCTAAGATGAGCAAACATCGCTCTCAAGTGCGACACTACCTTACGGCTCAACGCGTCGCCACCACGTTAGCCTTGCCGGATGATACTCAATTGAGCGATCGTAGTCCTTCAACATTCAATCCATCTCCGCTGTCTCAAGTTCGAGATCTTTCGAGTCAATGAGATACTTCAGACTTTTGTGATCCGTGTAGACTATCGACTTTCTCCGTACAAGTAATGTCTCCATATTTTGTGGCGAAAACCATCTGCAGCTAATTCCAAGTAATGCGTTGGATAGTTAACCTCATGCGATCTCAAATTTGCCGAGAT
This sequence comes from Gossypium sturtianum, assembly GCA_025698515.1. Classification (NCBI taxonomy): domain Eukaryota; kingdom Viridiplantae; phylum Streptophyta; class Magnoliopsida; order Malvales; family Malvaceae; genus Gossypium; species Gossypium sturtianum. Next base: position 18,263,081 of record CM046946.1, on the reverse strand, counting down.
GCATATGCCACTACCTTCCCTTCTCGCATCAACACACATCCCAAACCAAAGTATGTGATGCATCACAATAGACCGTGAATTCCTTTCCGCCTCAGTGAATCAAAGCTGGAGCTTGATCGAATCTTTCTCAACTTGTCGAAACTTTCTTCTTTGTTTCTCAAACCACACAAATGGAACTCCTTTCCTCGATTAATTTGGTCATAGGTGTTTGCGATTAAAGAAAATCCTCAACAAATCTGCGGTAATACCCCGCGAATCCTAGGAAACTCGAACTCACGCCTTCGACTTAGGCGGTTTCGGTCCAACAACGCCTCAATCTTTTGAGGATCCACTCTAATCCTCGGTGACACCACGTGACCCAAGAAAGTCACCTCTCTAAGCCGAACTCGCACTTACTAAATTTGGCAAATAACTGCTTTTCCCTCAGAATTTGCAAAACTACCCGCAAATGCGCATCATGCTCCTCCTCAGACCTTGAGCACACCAATATGTCGTCTATAAACACCACGACAAATCGATCCAAATCTGCTTTGGAACACCCAATTCATCATGTCCATGAATGCCGACGACGTTAGTCAACCCAAAGCGGCATTACGAAACTCATAGTGCCCATACCGAGTGCGAACGCCGTGCGGTGGATATCGACCTCTTTCACCTTTAGCCGATGATACACGACCTTAGGTCGATCTTCGAGAAAATCGATGCCCCTTAAGGCCGATCAAACAAGTCCTCTATCACGGGCAATGGATACTTGTTTTTGATCGTCGACTTATTCAATCAAGCGGTAATCTATACACATCCGCATTGTATCATCCTTCTTCTTGACAAAGAGCACTGGCGCTCCCAAGGTGAAACACTTGGCCGGATGAAACCCCGGTCCAACAACACGAATCGAGCCTTCACTCTACCAATTCCTTTGGCGCCATCCTATCTGAGGGTAATAGACACTGGCGTGGTCCTGTGTAACAAATCTATACCAAATTCGACTTCCGATCCGGAGGCGGACGGAAGTTCTTCCGAAATCGTCGACAAATTCCTTCACCGTTCGGACATTCTCCACAGCTGACTCCTTGGCCTCCAAGGCACAGACATGAACCATAAACGCCTTGCAACCCTTCCTGACCATCTTCTCAGCTTTCAAAGCAGACACCACATTAGATAGATAATCTCTTCTATTACCTATCATCACCACTTCTTCACCCTCAGACGTTTTCAAAACCATGCGCTTAGCCGCGCAATCCAAAATTGCCTGGTACTTTACCCACCAGTCCATCCTAAGAATCAGATCGAACTCCCCAAACGGCAGTTCCATCAGATCAGCTACAAACACTACCCCTTCGAGTTCTAGGGGTACATCCCTATACAGCTTATTTACTTCTACAGAGTGACCTAGAGGGCTAATTACTGTCATCTCCCTAAAACTAATCTCAGAGTCTAAGTTCATTGTCTCTACTATGCTACTAGCAACATACGAATGCGTCTAACCCACATCAATCAAAGCAGTATATGGAAATCCAAAGATTAAGAACGTACTGGTTATCACGTCCGGTGCGTCGCCCTCCTCTCGATGCCTCGTTGCATATACCAATCCCTACTGTCTAGCCTCGGTGTTTACTGCTCCTCTGCACGGTGCTCGCGGCCTCGACGAGAACCATTACCTCCTCTACGAACCACGACCCTCTGCGGTTGTGGTCCTTCATTTCGAGGCCCGAGCACGGCCACGACCGTCGGTGAATCTGGCTAACTTCCGTGGACAATCCTCACACGATGATCCAACGAGCCACATTCAAAACATCCTTTTCCACCAATCCAACATTCTCCCCAATGAGATTTCCCACACCGATTACACTATACTGGTCACGATTAGCGTGAATGAGGCCTCCCAGTTGATTCGACCCACCATGCCTAGCCCTTTTCTCGAGAATTACCAACCGACCCGGTGATCCAAAACCTCTCTTATGTCTATTCTGTCATGATTACGCCTCATGATTCCTTGATCCCCTCGGCTATCTTAGCCTTTTCTACTAACACAGCAAACTCTCGCTCTTCTTTGTGGAGCAATCAATAATCTCGGCTCATCCTCAGTCCAGTCCTCGAACTCGACACATCGCTCGTGCTCGTAGCCACGATACCTCGAGCATCTGGCTCAACCTTAAAATTACGCCTCATACTCCGATCACGGACTTACTCCCGAACCGATCTTAGAAACGCCTTCCATTTGTGCATCAATGTAGCTAGACCCAATATATTTCTTACGACGATAAGTTGTCTTAAAATAATCCCAAGTGAGATCATCCACTGCAGCACTATCCCGAACCGTGAGCCACCATTGGTATGACTCATCCTGGAGAAGCGACACTATCTCTTTTAGTTTCTCCTCAGCAGTCAAATCCAAGTCATCCATGATTCGCTCCGTGACCTCCAACCAATACTCAACCGTATTGGGTGCCACACCAGAAACACCTCAGAATTCCTCAGCTCCATTGGCTCGGAGTCGCTCAGATACAGATTTCCGAGCTCCCGCACCTCCACCTGCTCCAGCCACTCTCTCAAGAACTCGCAGCATCACCTGCGACACTGTGTCATCCCCTGTCTGATCCTGAAACTCAACACCTACAGCTAGTGGTGGTGGCGGCATCTCATTTTCCGACCCCTGACCAGACCCCACTGGTTCAGACACAGTCATCCTACCCCGACCGCGTCCACGAGTATTACGACCACGACCTCGAGTGCTCATGTCTAACGTCTTGAATTATCTGATTTAAAAGTTTTATCCAACAGTTACTATTCCACTATTATTAAGGCACAGTCTTATGATCAGTTCTTATTAAAGTGTTTTGTCTTCGCGAGTTCCCAGAATCCTATAGGTTTTAGTCTCTAGGGTAGTCCACTATCACTAGTCGTTCATAACATATATCATCATAATCAAATGCAAACATCGAGTTAGGGGTACTTACACCGGGCGGATTGGTCTTTGGAGACTCGGTGCCATGCTTTTGGACCACTGTATTTTCGAGCAAAACTTTTGGAACCACATTTTAAAACATTTTGGGCCTCGGGCCCACAGCCGAGCTTTTGAAACTGGCTCTGATACCAAAATTGTAACACCTCAAACCCGTCCAACACACCACGACCGAATTTGGCATGTCACAGAGTGAAAACAATTCGAAGAAAATAGGTTACTGGTTTATTTTTGGTGAAAACTCTTCGATTGCTTGTGTTTGGGGAAAATCGATTTATGTATAGTGGAAAATGTTGATTGCTTTGAAATCATGTGAATTGTATTACCCGATGGTAGAGTTTAGAAAACTCGTTGCGTAGCTTAGTTTGAAAACTTTGATTATCGAGTTACTAAAGCAAATCAAGTAATTACTTAGCCATATTTAAAACCAAATCCAAAGTAGATAAAATAATCCAAAACATAATTTAAAGGCCTTGTTACAAACCCAAATAAAAACAGAATTTAAAGTAAAATGCCCAAATCGGATGTCCATGTAAAACCAAGCAATTATCGCATGGCCACCTCGAGTCCACGGCTCCTCATCCGCGATCTACGAATCACTGAAAAGATAAGGAGAAGGTGAGTCACCAAGACTCGATGCATAATCCCCTCCCGATTATTGCAACATGCTTACACAAATCATAATCAAGCAAACATATCATGCACCCAACCTAACCATCCACAACTCCATTTCCTACCCGTGTGGTACCAAACTTTGGTGGTGCCAAACCACCTGGTGACCCATAGTCACGAATAATCCAATTGTGGGGCCAACCCACGTTGTGATGCCAAATCATGGCGACAATCCCGTTTATCAAATGTGGGGCCAACCCACGTGGTGCTAAGCCACCTGGGACGAGTCGCTATGAGGTGCCAAACCTCTGGTGACCCAAAGTCACGAAATCAAGCTGTGGTACCAAACCTTTGGAGGTGCCAAACCTGCGGAGGTGCCAAACCTCACAGTGACCCAAAGTCGAGATATCAATCTTCCCCCTCCTCTCATATCACCCACCATAGTGCTCATGTACATGCAAATCATGCTATCATGCTTAATCATTAAACATATAGTGAAACATAGCATATGCGATTTCAACCGAATTAATTATCTTAAACTTATCAAACAGACTTACCCGAGTCCTTGCGCATACCCAAAAGGGTACCAAATCAAAATCTACACTGTTTCGGCTTTTAATAAAGTTTAGGTTATTAATAAGTTTACGACGATTAGGAAGTGTGTAAGGTACAAACCTGATTACTAACGCGATTACTGAATCCCGAAGGTCCCGATCTATCGCACTAGATCCCTTTTTCCTACATTCGGCCCACACTAAGATCATTAGCAAAAGCCATTCAGCTATACTAGCAAATCCCAAAGGGTGAGATAACGCATAACCAAACATAACCTTTCCTTACTGCCTTTCAAACGCTAACCACAACCTGAGATGTGCGAGACTGATCTTTCCCCTACAATCGGCCAACATTAACACTTAATCTTAATAGCCTTCGGCTTTTCAGATTGAATCGGCATGAAACCTTACCACTGACTTATCAAAATCGCTTGACAGGAAATAGATGACCCCGATCTACTGCTTCAAAATCCCGAAGGTCCTATAAGAAACCAATTGCATGGTTGATTAAAAGCCAAGACAAATGCAGAAATTTAGCTTTTGTCTACACATGTGCAGAGAAAAGAGAAAGTGAGAATAGAGTTTCAGCCAAGATTACTTACCCTCTTCCGTCAGATTAGAGAAGAACCAAGGGAGATCTATGCTTGGTTGATATTCGCCAAAATAAAACAAGAAGAAAGTAGGGAGATTTCGGCAATGGTGATGGACTTCAATGTGATCCGGCTATGGCTGAAAGAAGAGAAAAGCAAATAAGATTCGGCTAAAGTGAAAGGAGAGAATGGGAGAAAGATGAATGGTATTCGGCTTTGGTTTAAACAAAAGAGATTAAGGGAGTTTCGGCAAAAGGAGGAAGAAAAAGAAGAAGATTCGGCACAAGAGAGAATGAAGAGAAGGGAAAGTTGTTGATTTGAAAAGAAGAGACTGATTATGCGGTTTTGAACAATTATGAAAGAAAGAAAAAAGAGAGATGAGAGAGAAGGAGATTCGACCAAGCACTTGAGAAGAAGAAGAAAAAGAAATAAAACTAAGGAAGTTTAGGTGGACATTCGGCTAGGTGCTTTCAAGAGAATTCGATAGGTGCAAAAAGGGATTTCGGCTTTTGCTTTAACATGGTGCATTAAGGGAAATTCGATGAGCAAAGAGGAGTTTTGGTTTGCTTCTCAACCGAATGCACTATAGCCTAGACTAGCCAAAAATTTCCTCCTAAGCTAACTATGGAGGGACGGCACACCTAGCAAGTTCCCCAACCGAACACTCCTCCCCCACTATTCAAAATTCGGCAAACACCTCAAATTTCTCCTGACCAAAAATTCAAATGTGTTTGAATTCCACAAGCTCCTAAATTTTCTCTTCTCCACCGGTTTAAATTAATTTGACTTAATCAACAAATCGACAGAGTTTGAGTGAGCACAACTCTTCCCTCCTTGGCGTCAAAATGGTAAGCAGAAAATGGGATCTCCGCTGCTCGAACCTGAGCTCCCCCTTCCCTGCATGTGGCGTCACTCTCAAGGCCCTAAGTGGCGCCTCCTTGCCACTTTCCCAAGCCAATTCTTGTGCTTAATTTCACCCCAAAATATATTTAACCCCTCGCTCCTTCAGCTCCCCTTGACCAAAGCTTAAAAACAAAATTTTTCTTATAGCTCGGGCCTACCCTCAGCTTATACCTAGACCCTAGAACACCTCAATTAATACCACAATCAATACATACACATGCAAGAACAATTTAAACACAATAGCCCCTATTTAAGGATGTTACAGGAGATTTAATTTTCATACAAGCCTATGGGATTAACTCTTCATGTTTGACTTTTGAGTGCCTAAATTTTGAACCTTAAACACTTTGAGTGATTTGAGTGAATCTTTTGTGAGGATGTCAATCCTTATCGATTTTGAATCAGAGGTAATTATTTAGATGAAGGGAAACACCTATGTTTTGTGCTACAGAATCTATGACTTATAATGTTTGAATTTTTAGGACTCTTTGAGTTGAATTATCCATGTATAAATTATCCGTGAATTAGGATGAAACACTATCAATGACTATTATGAATTATAGGAAGTTCGTTTTAATTGTAAGTTGAGAATTTTGCTTGAGGACAAGCAAAAGCTTAAGTGTGGGGGTATTTGATAAACTGAAATAGTAACATATTTTAGGCCCACATTTAGTATGCTTTTGGAAGAATTATCCCTTATTTTATGTAATTTGGTGCTCTTAATCCTTTCTTTTCATGATATATACTCAGGAAAGTACCAGGGGATGAAAAGAACGCAAAATAGGCTTAAAACGGGACAAATGGGCCAAAGCATGAAATTGACACGGCCTGGACCAAATATCACACGGCCGTGCCTCACTGATCATCTAAAACACGGTCTAGCCCCGACTCACACGGCCGTGTCTCATTAAAGGAATCCGAACACGGCCTATCCACGATTTACACGGGCGTGCGCCATGGCCGTGCCTCTACCGTGGAGAAGAGCAATTTCATTCGGGAAAGGATACTTAGGGAGAAAGAAACGTATTTCAAAATCCTATAAATACACCCTAAGTATGACATGAAAGGGGGGGCCCAAAGCCATCGTCTAGGGGCATCGTGCTAGGTCAGAGAAGGCAGATTTGTGGGGATTCACTCAGGGATAGCCAGTTGATCCATCTCAAGAAGCCGGAATTCTACTCAAGACGGAGGATCTCTCCTTCAATTCCTTCAGGGTGTTTTAGGGATTTCTTATGTTTTGTTTTATCTTTTCTCTTGAGATGTTTTTCTTTATTGTTATGAACTAAACCCTTCGGGTACCCGAAGGGGATGAAACCTATGATGAATCTTGTTATTTGATTATTTGAATTATATGATAATAACCTAGTTTGTTCTTAATTATGTGAGCTTAATCCAAATCTAATGTGCTTAGGTGAAGGAGGAATAGACCCTGCCTAAGAGTAGATCCAACATAATTAAGCGGAGTTGATCGCACGCCTAGAGGTAGGGTGACAAGATTTTGCCAGATTAGGGTGAAACCTAATATGGGACTCCACAGATCGATTTACTGTTATTCTAGGGGGTTATTATAAGAGAACGAGAGTTCCACTAATTAACCTAGGGTTAGACGTTATTCGCCTCGAGAGAGGGTTTAAATACGTTAGGGAGTCTTACGGATCAAACTAAGTAAATAAAATCGTATGGTTCAGGGTTAGATAACAAGTGAAGTCTAGGTAGATTCTTCCTAGGGTATCGTTTAAATCAACTGAGTTTTTCCCAAGTTATTTTCCAAATTCATTCTTCTTTGTCTTAGAGTCTTTAGTTTGGTAGTTAATTAATTTAGATTAATAACCAACTTCATGTATTTTAGGCTAAATAATAAAAAGAAAGTTAGTATTAGTACTTTTAGTTCCTTTGGGTTCGATAATCCGGTCTTGCCTAAACTGTACTACTATTCGATAGGTGCACTTGCCTTTAATCATTGTCAGAGTTAGTTTCCAGGTTCGATCATTCTTTTATAAATTTTAAAACTCTGATTTACAGCGATCAGGTTTTGCATTACCTTGTTTTGCATATGATATGATATGATCTGATATGAGGTCATTGTGGGCTAAGGCCCAAGACCACCGATTTTGATAGGGCTTAGGCCCAATGTGATAATTGTATATTAAATCGATTGCCAATGGTCGTACACACTGAGTTTTGAAACTCACACTCTTTTATTTAATGTTTCAGGTGACGCTCAGTAGACGGCTCGACGTGGAAGAGGGACTTGGAGATGGCCACATTGCAAGTTAATTAGAAGTTTTTTTGTTTATTTGTTTCGAATGACTTTAGTTTAAATCCTTTATTTTCATTGGTTGTAATAAGGCCTTGTATCTCCAATTTGACGTTACTTATGGGTTTTATTATTATTTCATTTTGCTTAATTTTTATTTTAACTTAAATAAATTTCTAAAGTTGAACAAGGTTTTCAAAATAACTATAACCTATGGGCTTTTATTTTAAAACATGGGCTTTCATCTTAACTTAACAAGATTCAAGGATTTTGGGCTTTTAGGCCTTAGATTTTAACTTAGCAAAAATTGTTTGAGATTGTGTCTTTGATGTGACATTCCCAGATTCGGCCATAACGTCTGGGCCGGGTTTGGGGGTGTTATAGTGAGGATGGTGAAAAAGAACTATGGTGTTTAGGGTTGAGAGAAAAGTGTTTGGTGGAGAAGATGAATAGTGAGGGGTTTATATAGAAACAGGGGTACACGGGCGTGTCACACGCCCGTGTGAGTCGTTTTGAGCCTTGTGCTTTGAAGATTAGGGTTTTGGTACACCTGGTCTTGTGGCCCACGTTCGTGTGTCTTGGGCGTGTTGTCCCACACGGCCGTGCCGAGCTTCATTCGCTTCTCCCACGCTCGTTTCATTCTTCCCCACGCTCATGTTAATTCAACAGGTTTGGCCACAGTTATAAAGCACAGGCGTGTCGCACTCTCGTGTCATTTACTCAGTTTCGACCATGGTCGAATTGCACAACCGTGGTGTTTTGTCGTAGCCCGTGTTTTGGGAATTTTTCGGCCTTGGTCCGTACGGCCTCCGCCACGCCAATATGCATACTCGTGGTGCCCATACGGCCACGACCACGCCCATGTGTAAGGCCGTGTGGAGGTGAAACCTATACTTTAAAGCATAAATGAAAGTAAAAACAAACTAATTAGCATGGTTAGAGCTCGGGTTGCCTCCCGAGAAGCGCTTGTTTAAAGTCCTAAGCTAGACTTACCTTTCATTCGCACGATCATGGTGGTTTGAGGAGTTGAAACTCCTCTTTCCTGCTATCAATTCTAACAATATATGGTTCGAGTCGAGTAGTGTTTACCTTAAAAGTGCCTAACTTAGGATTAGTTACCTCGACTGTTCCGTATGGGAAGACATTCAGTACCGTAAAAGGGATCTCTTCATTAAGGTCTGGAATGGTGATTCGAGGGTCTGTCTTTTCCAGCAATACTTGATCTCCTATTTTGAAGTGATTTGGTGTTCCTAGTTTCTCCTTGAAATGTGTCTTCCACTCGTCGAGTTCCTCGACCTGAAGCCTTCGTTTCTCATGAATTACTTCTTTATTGGCACGAGGTCTAGGATCAGGTTCAGTTATATGTTTTCGTGGTGCTTCCTGTAAAGAAGGTTGAACTAATTGGTTATTAATAGAATTTATGTTCTCACCTTTTTCACTTGACGTCCTAGCCGAGTCAAGAGCCTGAAGAGTGATCGTTTCATCACCTACACAAAGTTTGAGTTCACCTGTACCAACGTCAATTTTAGTTCTAGCAGTTGCTAAAAAGGGTCTTCCTAAGATTAAAGGAACATTTTTGTCCTCATCCATGTCTAAAATGACAAAGTCTACTGGGAATATAAATTTATTAACTTTTACTAGTACATCTTCAATTATACCCCTAGGAACTCTAATGGTTTTATCAGCTAATTGAATGCTCATCCTAGTTTTTTTGGGTTTCTGATCGCTGTGAATCAGAGCTTTAAAATTTATAAAAAGAATGATCGAACCTGGAAACTAACCCTGAAAATGATTAAAGGCAAGTGTACCTATCGAACTGTAGTATAGCTTAGGGAAGACCGGATTATCGAACCCAAAGGAACTAAAAGTACTAATACTAACTTTCTTTTTATTATTTAACCTAAAATACGTGAAGTTACTTTTAATCTAAAATTAACGAATTACGAAGCTAAGGACACAAAGATGAAAAAAGACTAAAATTGGGGAGATAACTTTCAGAAAAACTCAGTTGATTTAGACGATACCCTCAGGAAGAATCCACCTAGACTTCACTTGTTATCTATCACTGAACCATATGATTTTATCTACTTGGTTTGATCCGTAAGACTCCCTAACTTATATTAAGCCCTCTCTCGAGGCGAATAACGTCTAACCCTAGGTTAATTAGTGGAACTCTCGTTCTCTTATAATAACCCCCTAGAATAGCAGTAAATCGATCTATGGACTCCCATATTAGGTTTCACCCTAATCCAACAAAATCTTGTCACCCTATCTCTAGGCGTGCGATCAACTCCGCTTTATTATGCTAGATCTACTCTTAGGCAGGGTCTATTCCTCCTCCACCTAAGCACATCAAATTTGGATAAAGCTCACATAATTAAGAACAAACTAAGTATTTATCATATAATTTAGAAAATAATAACAAGATTCATCATAGGTTTCATCCCCTTGTGTATCTCAAGGGTTTAGTTCATAACTAAATAAGAAAACATCTCAAGAGAAAAGATAAAACAAAACATAAGAAATCCCTAAAACCCCCTGAAGGAATTGAAGGAGAGATCCGCCGTCTTTAGTAGAATCCCGGCTTCTTGAGATGGATCAACTGGCTATCTTCGAGTGAGTCCCACAAATCTAACCTTTCCGGCTTGGCTCCTTGGCCTAGCTAACCGCCCCCTTTTCAGCTGACCCTTAGGGGGTTTATATAGGCTCTTGAAAAACATTTCTTTCTCCCTAAGTATCCAAATCCGAGTGAAATTGCTCTTTTCAGCGACAGGGGCACGGCCATGGCACACGCCCGTTTGGATCATGGACAGGATATGCTCAGACTTCTTTAATGAGACACGACTGTGTGAATCGAGGGAAGACCATGTTCTAGATGATCAGTGAGGCACGGCCGTGTGGGCTAAGGTTCAGGCCGTGTCGATTTCTTCTTTGGGCCATTTTGGTCTGTTTTGAGCCCGTTTCTCGTTCTTTTTATCCTTGGGTGCTTTTCTGGGTCTAAGACATGAAAAGAAAGGATTAAGAGCACCTTTTTACATAAATCAAGGGATAAATCATCCAAAAGCATACTAAATGTGGGATTAAAATATGTTACTATTTCGGTTTATCAAATACCCCCACACTTAAGCTTTTGCTTGTCCTCAAGCAAAATTCTCAACTTACAATTAAAATGAACTTTCTACAATTCATGATTCCTATCAACAATGTTTTATCATAATTCATAGATAATTTATACATGGATAATTCAACTTAAAGAGTTCTAAAAATTCAAACAGTCTAAGTCATAGATTTTGTATCTCGAAAATATAGGTGTCTCCCCTTATCTAAATAATTACCTTTAATTGAAATCGACAAGGATTGACATCCTCACAAAAGATCCACTCAAATCACTCAAAGTGTTTAAGGTTCAAAATTTAGGCACTCAAAAGTCGAACATGAAAAGTTAATCCCATAGGCTTGCTGAAAATCAAGTCTCCACCACTATAATATGAGATGATGCACAAATCAAAAGGTCTTTACTTGAGGTTGTAACTAGGGCTTGGGTTAAAGGTGTGGAATTAGGCTGAATTAGAGGGTTAGAATCGAGACTCGATTTGACAAATTACCTAACTAGAAAAAATTAACTGATAAATAAATAATTACATGAATTGAAACTTTGAAACTAATAATACGAGCTTCTTCTTCAATATTTGGAATTCAAATGTATAAGCTCACTTAATCACATAACTAATAAAAACTAATAATGAATATACTTTGTTTTTTTTTAAGAACAAACTAAGTAATAATAAAGAACTTTAACAACTGAAATATAGAACATAGTTAGGCAACTGCTCAAAATCAAATCTCGACAAAAAGGGAGTCAAGGAATGGTGATACAAATATACAAAGGGTTTTGGGTTAATATTAGTGGGTGAGTCAATAAAAAGGTTGTTAGGATTGAAAGGGGTTCACTAGGGGTTAATTGTGAAGGTAGGTTTTTTAATGGAGTTAGTGGGTTAAAACCTAAATGCCTTAATCATCTCTGTGTATAAAATCATAGGTGCGGTCTCGATATGCATAAATGAGGCAAGTTCTAGAATAACAAATCAATGTTGGCACACTCATAATCAAAAAGTGAGCAAGAAAAAGAATATATGCTCTATAAGGCTCAAAATCTCACAAAAATTATGGGTATTTTTGACATCAACCTCGTAAATTTCCAACTTCAAGATAATATTCAGATTTAGTTCAACAACCTAGAAAATTTTAATTTTAAAAAATAGACTTATCATGCTTGATTCTTTAGTATCTTAAAATTTAATTATCAATGCACAATTATCAATGACTTGATCTAAAACATATCAATAAAAATCATAAATCATGGAAATTTCATCCTAATTAGTAATATGAGAAATTTACTTAAAAACAAGACTAAATTCAGGATTTTGAGAACAATGCAAAAAGTTTGGTACTTAATTTCAGAAATTTGAGAATAATGAAAAAGTTAGGCACCTTTTTAGGTTGTTTACCCCCTACACTTAAGATGTACATTGCCCTAAATGTACAAAGATAGATAATATAAATGTAATGTTCAGATCAGAAGATATGGGGATAAGTGAAACTCCCTGAATTATGGATGAAATCCTTGAGTTGGCAGTGGTCGTGGTGAAAGATAAGTTGGAGGGCCGGTGGTTGCCCACGATTTCTGCGCTAGATGAAGAAATTGGGAAACTCGTGGAGGATTAGCCAGGATTTATTAAGACAAATTTAAAATAAACTAAATATATAATTAAAGATAAGAAAGGTAAAGAGAAAGAAAATAGAAATTGAATTAAACTAATGCTAAAAGATAAAGGGGCTTGAGAATCCTTATTGGTAGGTGGTTCGCGAGGTGGGTGTGATTTCTCTGGTGTGTGTGGTGGTCTTTGGCGGTGGTTGAGGTGGTGTGGTTCCCAAGCAGCCTTTAGAATCTGACACTAAGAAACTACGATAAAATAAACTAAATTAAGCAGAAGAGAAGTAAAGATAAGGAAAATAAAGGAGAAGATAAAAATGGAATAACAGATAATTGGTCTCAAAGACCCTTGGCTTGGCGAATGATTGAAGCGGCCGGCATGAACTCATGTGAATCGGTCTCCCTTGTGGAGACTATGATTGGCCTTTTACGCTTCGTTGTCATGGATATGATGTTGTTGTAGCTCAAGAGTCTAAGGATTTATTAGGAAAAGGGAAAAAGAAATAGGGAGGAAAGAAAGAAAGAAAGAAAGAGAGAAGAAAGAAGGAGAGTGGGTTGAGAAGAGAAAGGAGAGGCGCATGGTGTTTAAATAAAATTTCAAGTCTGGCAGTTTCCCACACCCGTGGGTTGAGGGTGTGTCGATTCACACGGCCGCCTCGCACGGCCATGTTCTAGGGCGTGTTGGTTACCCCAGGCTCGTGTCTAGCCTGTGTTCGACAAGTCAGTATGTTGGCACGGTTATGGGGCACGGCCGTGCTACTTTGTCGGTGCCCGTGGGGGAGTGGTTAAGTCCGTGAGTTCTAAATTTAGTTGCTCTGACTTGTACCGTCCTGCCATGTTAGTACCAAGATTCTTGAGGTACACACGGCCACGGCCACGTGTGTGTGCGAGGCCATGTGGCTGGAATTCTCGCACCCTTGTTAGTTTAAAGTGGATATTATAAAGAAAGGATAAGATAGAATAAGAAAAAAATAAAAAGTTAATGGGGTTAGTGCTCGGGTTGCCTCCCGAGAAGCGCTCGTTTATAGTCTTAAGCTAGACTCTCCTCTCATTTGTCAGGGTGGTTTGAGGAGTTGAAAGTCCTTCCTCATGCTATCATTTGTATCTTCGTGAGAAGATTTAAGTCGAGATGTGTTTATAGTAAAAGTACCAAAAATAGGATTACTTACCTCAACTATTCTGTACGGGAAAACACTGGTTACCCTAAAAGGTATTTCTTTGTTTGTGTTAGGGTTCGGAGGAGATATTCGAGGATCTGCCTTATCTAACAGTATTTGATCTCCTATTTTGAAGTGATTTGATGTTCCTATGAGCTCTTTTGGAGGCTCTTTCAGTTTTACCTTGTGTGGTTCTATTTCTTCGTCGTGTATCCCTAATTTCTCCTTGAAGTGTGTCTTCCACTCGTCTAGCTCATCGATCTTAATCCCTTATTCCTCATGAGTTATTTCTTTGTTGGCTTGGGGTTTATTATCGGGTTCAGTTGTATTCTTTGGTGGTGCTTCCTAAAAATAGGGGTTAACCGAATGGTTATCGTGAGAATTTACATTCTCACCTTAATTATTCGATGTTCTAGCCGAAAGTCGAGAGCCTTGATGGTGATTTGTCTCATTACCTACACAAAGTATGAGTTCTCCTGCATCAACATCAATTTTAGTCTGGCGAGTTGCTAAAAGGGTCTTCCTAGAATTAGGGGATCGAATTATCCTCATCCATGTCTAAGACAACAAAATCTACTGGGAAAACGAATCATCAATTTTACAAGAGCATCTTCGATAATACCCCTAGGAATTCTAACAGTTTTATCACCTAATTGAATGCTCATCCTAGTTTGTTTGGGTTTCCCTAGACCTAATTGTTTAAACAATTTGTAAGGCATGACATTTATGCTTGCCCCTAAATCAGCTAACGCATTATCAATAGTTACTCTACCAATTAAACATGGAATTGTAAAACTCCCTGGATCTTTTAGCTTTTGTGGTAGTCTATTTTGTAACATTGCTGAGCATACTGCGTTTAATTCCACATGTGGATCCTCGTCTAATTTGCGTTTTTTCATCAAGAGATGCTTTAAAAATTTCCTTGAATCTGGCATCTGTGAAAGGGCTTCAAGTAGCGGTAAGTTAATATGTAATTTCTTTAAAAGTTTAAGAAACTTACCGAACTGTTCCTCTGTGTCGTCTCTCATTAACGCTTCGGGATATGGTATGCGAGGTTGGTACTCCTTGATTACCGGTTTTGGCTTTTCTTGTGTTACCTCAGCCTTACCTTTTTCTACCTCGTTTCCTTGTATTGGACTGGGTTCGTCTACTCCTTCACTTTCTTGAGCTGTTATGGCTTGGATTTGCTCCTTTGGGTTAATCTCAATGTTGCTTGGTAGACGCCCTTGCTGTCGTTCAGACATTAGTTTGGCAAGCTGTCCCACTGACTTAGTGACTTCCCCTACTTGATTCTCGATTGCTTTAATCGATACTTGTTGGTCACTAAGTGTTGTCTCGATTTTTGGCAATGGGCCGATGAGTCGCCATGAATTTTGCTAATATCTCTTCGAGGTTAAACTTCTTCTCTTGTGGATAAGGCTGATTTTGGAAATTTTGAGGAGGCTGTTGTCTTTGATTTCCTTGATTTCCTTGTCCTCCCCACGAAAAATTTGGGTGGTTCCTCCTACCTGGATTATAAGTGTTACTATAAGGGTTATTATTTGATCTGAAATTATTACCTATATAGTTCATTTGTTCGTTCTCTGTGCCCGGTTGGTAGGGTGGGTACTCAGGATTCGCCATAGTTCAACTTGCGTCGCACTGCATGACTGGATGTACCTGCAAAGAACACAAACTATCAAGCTTTTTATTCATCAACTCTACCTGATTTGATAGCATGGTTACTGCGTCAAGGTTGTAAACTCCATTTGTTTTTGTTGGCCTTATTCTTGTAACTTGCCAGCGATAGTTGTTCAAATGACATTTCTTCTATAAATTAAATGCATTTGCTTCAGGAGTTTTATTATTCGAGTTCCACCGTGTTTGAGTCGATTAGTTGCCTCGTTAAGGGGTTTACCGTTATAAAAGTTTAGACTTGGAGCCACAAGGGTAAACCATGGTGCGGACACCTTCTCAAGAGATCCTTATATCTCTCCCATGCATCGTATAATGTCTCTAAATCCATCCGCACAAAAGAAGATATATCATTGCGTAATTTGGCCGTTTTGGCGGTGGGAAATATTTTAATAAGAATTTTTCGGTCATTTGATCCCATGTAGTGATTGACCCTCGTGGTAACGAAGTTTAACCTTTGTTTGGCTTTATTCCTTAATGAAAAGGGAAATAACCAGAAGGCGTATGGCATCATCGAAACGCCATTTATTTTAAAGGTATCATTGAACTCTAAAACGTTGGCTATATGAGTATTTGGATCTTAGATCCTGTAAACCATCAAATTGAACAAACTATTGAATCATTTGTATAGTGTTAGGCTTTAATTCAAAATTATTAGCACTATAGCGAGCCTAACAATACTAGATTCGGCTCTGTTAAATGCGGTTTAGCATAATCATACATAGTACGCGGAGCATTATTTTCTGCCACATCTTGTGGTGGAAGATTATTTTCGTCCATCCCTTCAGTTGGATTGGATCTGTCTTCTCGCTCTTCTTCTTTGTAATTTAGGTTTCACTTAATTTCTCTATGATTTCTCCGAGCGGTAGCTTCAATATCACTATCGTATTCTAAAGGTCCTCTCGGGTTCCTTCTAGTCATAAACTAGAGGTACCTGCTAGGAAAAGAAAGAAAAATTTAGCAAATTTAAAATTAAAACTAAAAATAAAAATAAATTACAGAAAATAAAAATTGGCTAAAGTAATAAAAATAGAGCTTTCTTAATATTTTAGTTCCCCGGCAATGGCGCCAAAAACTTGATCGTTGTGAATCAGAGCTTTAAAATTTATAAAAAGAACGATCGAACCTGGAAACTAACTCTAACAATGATTAAAGGCAAGTGTACCTATCGAACAGTAGTATAGCTTAGACAAGACCGGATTATCGAACCCAAAGGAACTAAAAGTAATAATACTAACTTTCTTTCTATTATTTAACCTAAAATACGTGAAGTTACTTTTAATATAAAATTAATGAATTACTAAGCTAAGGATACAAAGACGAAAAAAGACTAAAATTGGGGAGATAACTTTCAGAAAAACTCAGTTGATTTAGACGATACCCTCAGGAAGAATCCACCTAGACTTCACTTGTTATCTATCACTGAACCATATGATTTTATTTACTTGGTTTGATCCGTAAGACTCCCTAACGTATATTAAACCCCCTCTCGAGGCGAATAACGTCTAACCCTAGGTTAATTAGTGGAACTCTCGTTCTCTTATAATAACCCCCTAGAATAGCAATAAATCAATCTATGGACTCCCATATTAGGTTTCACCCTAATCCGGCAAAATCTCGTCACCCTATCTCTAGGCGTGCGATCAACTCCGCTTTATTATGCTAGATCTACTCTTAGGCAGGGTCTATTCCTCCTCCACCTAAGCACATCAAATTTGGATAAAGCTCACATAATTAAGAAC
Source organism: Gossypium sturtianum (assembly GCA_025698515.1). Classification (NCBI taxonomy): domain Eukaryota; kingdom Viridiplantae; phylum Streptophyta; class Magnoliopsida; order Malvales; family Malvaceae; genus Gossypium; species Gossypium sturtianum. The sequence continues at coordinate 18,245,916 of CM046946.1, read as the reverse complement.
AAACTAAGTATTTATCATATAATTTAGAAAATAATAACAAGATTCATCATAGGTTTCATCCCCTTCAGGTATCTGAAGGGTTTAGTTCATAACTAAATAAGAAAACATCTCAAGAGAAAAGATAAAACAAAACATAAGAAATCTCTAAAACCCCCTGAAGGAATTGAAGGAGAGATCTGCCGTCTTTAGTAGAATCCCGGCTTCTTGAGATGGATCAACTGGCTATCTTCGAGTGATTCCCACAAATCTGACCTTTCTGGCTTGGCTCCTTGGCCTAGCTAACCGCCCCCTTTTCAGCTGACCCTTAGGGGGTTTATATAGGCTCTTGAAATACGTTTCTTTCTCCCTAAGTATCCAAATCTGAGTGAAATTGCTCTTTTCAGCAACAGGGACACGGCCATGGCACACGCCCGTGTGGATCGTGGCAAAGCCGTGCTCAAATTTCTTTAATGAGACACGGCCGTGTGAATCGAGGGAAGACTATGTTCTAGATGATCAGTGAGGCACGGCCGTGTGGGCTAAGGTTCAGGCCATGTCGATTTCTTCTTTGGGCCATTTTGGTCCGTTTTGAGCCCGTTTCTCGTTCTTTTTATCCTTGGGTGCTTTCCTGGGTCTAAGACATGAAAAGAAAGGATTAAAAGCACCTTTTTACATAAATCAAGGGATAAATCATCCAAAAGCATACTAAATGTGGGATTAAAATATGTTACTATTTTGGTTTATCAGTTTCCCTAGACCTAGTTGTTTAAACAGCTTATAAGGCATAACGTTGATGCTTGCCCCTAGATCTGCTAAAGCATTATCAATAGATAAACTACCAATTAAACAAGGAATCATAAAACTCCCTGGATCTTTTAATTTTCGTGGTAGTTTTTTTTGTAGAATTGCTGAGCACACTGTATTTAGCTCCACATGCGACGTATCGTCTAACCTCCGTTTGTTTGTCAGAAGCTCTTTTAAAAATTTCCTTGAATCTGGCATCTGCGAGAGAGCTTCAAGAAACTGTAAGCTAATATTTAATTTCTTTAAAAGTTTAAGAAATTTACCAAATTGTTCCTCTGTGTGGTCTTTCTTCATTGCGTTGGGATATGGCACTCGAGGTGTATACTCTTTAATGATAGGTTTCTGTGTATCGTGGCTTACCTCAACCTTACCTTTATTTACCACGGGTTCTTGCCTTGGCTCAGATTCGGATTCTACTAACCCTTCACTATTGTGATCAGTAATGGCATAAATTTGCTCCTTTGCGTTAGTTTCAGTGTTGCTTGGCAAGGAACCTTGCGGTCGTTCTGAGATTAGCTTAGCTAGCTAACCTAACTGGTTCTTGATCCCTTGAATCAATGCCTGCTGATTTTTGAGCATTGTCTCGTTGTTTTGAAAACAAGTTTCTGACACTGCGATAAATTTTGTTAGCATCTCCTCAAGGTTCGGCTTTTTCTCTTGGGGGTAGGGTTGCTGTTGAAAGCCTGGATTGTAAGAGTTACTATAAGGATTATTTTGAAGTCGAGGATTGTTACCCGTATAGTGAACTTGCTCGTTTTCAATGCTTGGGTCGTAAGGCTGGTATTCTGTATTGCTCATCCCTCCTCCATTTACATCGCATTGCATCACTGGGTGTACCTATGAAGAACCATATAAACCATCAATTTTCTTATTTAAAAGTTCTACCTGATTTGATAGCATGGTTACTGCGTCGAGGTTGAAAACACTGGTAGCTTTTGTCGGCTTTGTCCTCATAACTTGCCACTGATAGTTATTCAGTGACATCTCTTCAATGAATTCGTAAGCCGCTTAAAGGGTTTTGTTATTTAGGGTTCCACCGGTGACTGCATCAATAAGCTGCCTAGTTGAGGGGTTCACACCGTTATAGAAGGTTTGAACCTGTAGCCATAATGGTAACCCATGATGAGGGCACCTTCTCAATAAATCCTTGTATCTCTCCCATGCATCGTAAAGTGTCTCTAAATCCATCTGCACAAAAGAAGAGATATCATTCCTCAACTTAGCCATTTTAGCCGGCGAAAAATATTTTAACAAAATTTTTTCGGTCATTTGCTCCCATGTAGTGATTGATCCTCGTGGAAGAGAATTCAACCACTATTTGGCTTTATTCCTTAAAGAAAAGGGAAATAACCAAAGGCGAATGGCATCATCAGAAACGCCATTAATTTTAAACGTATCGCATAATTCCAAAAAGTTCGCTAAGTGTGTGTTAGGATCCTCATCCTGCAAACCATCAAACTGAACAAACTGTTGTATCATCTGTATTGTGTTAGGTTTCAGTTCAAAATTATTGGCAACGATAGGAGGTCTAACAATACTTGATTCAGTTCCTGTTAAATTAGGTTTAGCATAATCATACATAGTTCGAGGAGGAAGATTTTCGGCCTCCATAGGAGGAAATGGATTATTCTGGGGATCAGCCATCTCTTCCGTGTTATTAGTATCGTCCTCTTGCTCTTCTTGTAGGTATTGTAGGCTTCGACTAATTTCTCTTCAGTTTTTGCGAACGGTTCCTTCTATATCACTATCGTAAAGTAGAGGTCCTGACGAGTTTCTTCTAGTCATAAACTAGAATACCTACCAGTGGCAAGGAAAAAGAAAAATTAGCAAACTAGAAATAAAATAAAAATTAATTGCAAAAATAAAAATGGCTAAAGTAATAAAAATTAAGTGTTCCTAATATCTTAGTCCTCGGCAACGGCACCAAAAACTTGATCGTGTCCAAACTAACTATGACAATGAATAAGGCAAGCGCACCTATCGTTCGGTAGTATAGCTATGGCAAGACCAGAAATATCGTATCCTCAAGGACCAAGAGTACTAGTAGTTACTATCTTTTTATTATCTAGCCTAAGTATTAAGAGAATCGATGTTTAATTAACTAATTACTAAACTAAGGATGCTAAGACACAGAGAGTGAATTGGGAAAATACTTTTGGGAAAACTAGTTGATTAAGACAATACCCGAGGAAGAATCCACCTATCGCGCACTTGTTATTTAACTCGAACTGACGATTTATTCACTTGACTTGATCCGTAGGATTCCCTAATTTATATTAATACCTCTTTCGAGGCTACTAACATCTAACCCTAGGTTGATTAATTGAAATCTCTTTCTAATTAAAACCCCTAGTGTTGCATTAACTCAATCTGTGGACTCCCATATTAGGTTTGACCCTAATCCGGCAGATTTTCGTCATCCTATCTCTAGGGTTGCGATCAACTCCGCTTAACTATGCTAGATCTACTCTTAAACAGGGACTTTTGCTTCACTGCCTAAGCACATCAATACTTGAATCAATATCCTAAAATATTAAACTAAGAATTAAGAACACATAATTAAGAACAAATCAAGTATTTATCATATAGTTCAGAAAACAATAACAAGATCCGTCTTAGGTTTCATCCCCCTCAGGTATTTGAGGGGTTTAGTTCATGTTTAATAAAGAATACATCTCAGAAGAAAGTAAATAACAAAACATAAGAAAAACCCTAAAACCCCTTGAAGGAAATTGAAGGGAAGATCTTCCGTCTTGAGCGTGATTCTGGCTTTTGAGATGGATCAACTGGCTTTCCTAGAGAAATTCCCTGTGTTCAGCCTTCTCTGGCTTCGACCCCTTTTAGGTCATACTTAGGGTGTTTATATAGACTTCGAAATGTCTTTCTTCGCCCCTAAGTATCCTTCTCCGCGTAGAATTACAATGGGTCATGGCAGAGACACGCCCGTGTGAATCGAGCCCAGGCCGTGTTTGGGCCTACTAATGTGGCACGGCCGTGTGATGACCTCCAGGCCGTGTGGATTTCTTCCTTTGGTCCATTTTCTCCCTTTTCGGCCCGTTTCCCGTTCTTTTCTTCCTCCTATGCTCTCCTAAGTATAAAACATGAAATTAAAAGATTAGGAGCATCAAATTCCACAATTCAAGGGATAAATCATCCAAAAAGTATGCTAAATGCGAGATTAAAATATGTATATATTACGGTTTATCAAGGAGCTATGCTATTGATTTCCGAGGCAGTTGGGAGGATTATCTGCCGTTAGCCGAGTTCGCCTACAATAACAGTTTCCAGTCCAGCATTCAGATGGCACCTTACGAGGCTTTGTATGGTCGTAAGTTTCGCACTCCCTTGTGTTGGACTGAGTTGGGTGAACGACGTGTTCTGGGTTTTGAGTTGGTTTCTGAGACTGAGGGTAAGGTCAGATTGATTCAGGATCGACTAAAAGCAGCATCGGACAAACAGAAATCTTATGCGGATCTGAAGAGACGCGAGATTGAATATTCTGTGGGGGATTTCGTATTTCTCAAGGTCTCGCCATGGAAAAATATTCTGAGGTTCGGTCGTAAGGGCAAGTTGAGCCCTAGGTTTATTGGGCTGTATCGGGTTCTGAAACGAGTGGGACCGGTCGCTTATTAGTTGGAGATACCTTCAGAGTTAGATCTTATTCACGATGTGTTCCACGTCCCGATGTTGAGGCGCTACCGCTCTGATCCCACGCATATTGTCCCTGTTGAAGAGATTGAGGTTAGGCCAGACTTGACCTTTGAAGAAGAGCCAGTTCAAATTCTGGATTACGATGTAAAAGTGCTTCGGAAGAAGTCCATCCCATTAGTGAAGGTGTTGTGGCGGAATAAGAGCAATGAGGACCCCACGTATGTAACTGTCCGGTTTAGACCCTTGTCGAAATAGTGGTTTCGAGACCACAAATCTGAGTTAAAAAAGTATTTTAAAATTATTTTCTATGCTTACAGCATGTGTGAAAGTTTCGTGAATTAATTTTATTATTTGTGTGCTTAATTTGAGAAAAGGACTTAATCGCAGAAAATGTGAAAGTGGCTTGATAATTGTTAAATTGCTATATTGCTATGATTTATTAAATGTTAAGTCCTTAAAATGGAATTGTGCCATTAGTATGGTAGATGGACGGTTATGGGCTTATATTGTATGGTTTTATGATTAAAATTACAAAGGTTAATTTTGTAATTTGTATATTAATTAGTAATTAAATAAAACAAAAGTATGATATTAGCCATTATTCATCATCTTTGTGCCGAAAATTCAAATAAAAGAAAAGAAAAAGAACAAGCTTCATTCGGCTAGGTTTAAGCTTGATTAAGGTATGTTTTGGTTTTGGTTTTTGATAATTTCTACGTTTTTGATATCGTTGCTTAGTATACTATCAAGCCCATGCCTTAATTTTAGAATTTGATGAAGATTTTGAGATATGCCATTGATGATTTTGTAAGCTTTGTGATGTTAGTTGATGAAATATGAAATATATGTGTTAGATTAACATGTTTTGTCTTTGGATTTTTTATGAATTTAAGTAATTTGGACTAAATTGTGAAAATAATATTTTGAGGGACTAAAATGAGAAATAAATAAAATGTGTGTACTTAGATGAAGCATATGAATATTCGGCTAAGCATGGGTACAAAGAAATTATGTGTATTTTGTGATTTTGTGAAATAATGACTTAAATTTCAAAATGTGAAATATGAGGGCTAAACTGTAAAATGCCCTAAATGTGTGTTTTTGGATTGAATTAAATGATTTGGTGAATAAATGAGTTAAATTTTAATATGTATAGATCAAGAACCAAAGAAAACGGATTTAGATCGGGGCAAGTCGAAAGTGGTCGATTAGTAGATTCAATTCGTTTATCCCGAATACGAGGTAAGTCTATATACAAATAAATGTATTTGATTTGATTTATTCATGTTCATATGAAATCGAATTGTAACGAATGACTATGGAAAATGTACAAGTGAAATCTGAGAAAGTATCGACAAAGTGTCAATGTCTGAAAAGTCCCGTACGAACCTTAGGAATAGATAGGATTCATATGTCATGACATGGGGATTTCGATATGTGATATCGTGTAAGACCACGTCTGGGACGTTGGCATCAATTTGAGAATTACGTGTAAGACCATGCCTGGGACATTGGCATCGTATATGATTACGTGTAAGACCCTTTCTGGGACAGTGGCATCGATATTTGATTACATGTAAGACCACGTCTGGGACGTTGGCATTGTAAGAGTATTCCGAGTTATTCGAGTATCCTATTTGATTCCAAATGGTTCAACGGGCATTTCGAGAAATGAATGACTATGTGAAATGTATAACCGATACAGGTACGTTCGAAATGTATGCAAAGTTTGATTATGAAAAGTAAGTATATGTGAGGTTGCGAAAGTGAGATATGTGAATAGAATTGTTGTGATAATATGTGATACATATAAACAAATGTGTTATGATCTAATGCAATACATGGAGATGTGATTTGTTGGTAAGCAATCGTTAAACAATTGAGCCAAATAAGAAATATGAATTTGCAATTGAGATATACAAATGATCTTGTATTTGATATGGTCATAAAAGTTTATATGATAAGTTTATTTATATATGGCTTACTAAGCTTTTGAAAGCTTACCTTGCGTTTGTTTGCATTGTTTTATAGATTATCAAAGCTACGGAAGGCTCGGGGATCGTCAAGGATCATCACCACACTATTAAACTCTATTTTGGCACCTTTTGAATGAGTACATAGCTAAGTATGGCATGTATAGGCTAGTAGTTTTGGATTATGTTTGAGATGTATATAAAGCCATGTGATATGGCTTGTAAATGGGATGTGAGTATGGTAAATATTAGTCCATGTTTTGTGATGTAAAGTTAGTATATTTTGATGAAAGATTGACTTAATGAATTGGTAAATTTTTTGTTGGATTTTGGTTAGAAATGCTTGTGTTTGTTATGAGATAAATTGTGCACTAGTTGATATGATTTCTATGCTCATGAATGGTAGGAAAAGATAGTCATTTTTGGTATGTCTTAGTTATTTTTGAGGTGTGATTTGATGCCTATTTGTTCTTGTAGGATTGATCATAAAATGGGTGGCAAATTGGCCTTGTAAATGGCCTACATTTGCCCACACGGTTGAGCACACGGACGTGTGGCTCGACCGTGTCACTTAAATTTGTAATTCAAAACAAGTTAGTGTCGACCACGGGCCAGACACATGGGCGTGTGACAGGCCGTGTGAGATAAGTCAGTGTCAACCACGGGTAAAGCACACGGGCGTGTCCTCGTCCGTGTGGACAAGTCAGTATGTATGCCCTGTTTTGCCACGGCTTGGACACACGGGTGTGTCTGAGGCCGTGTGAGGCACACGGCCTGCCCACACGGGCGTGTGACCTCTGTAACTTTGAAAAATGTTTAATTTTCAGAAAATTTTGTATGCGCTCAGTTTAGTCCTAACCCTTTCTAATGCATGTTTAAGGTCCCGTAAACCTATTTAAGGGACTCTATGATTATAAATTGTTAAGTTAAGATGTGAAATGATTGTAAATGGTCCAAAATGTTTAGTAATGCATCTTAACCCTATTTCGGTGATGGTTTAGGGTTAAGGGTGTTACAACGTAGGAGCCTGAGGATGCGATGCGTCAGCAGTATCCTCACCTATTCTGATCAGGTAAATTTCGAGGACAGAATTTTCTTTTAGAGGGTAGAGTTGTAACGCCCCAAAAATTTGTGTTTCGGCTTTTGTAAATTTTTGACACAACTGTGTATCTGCTTCTGTGGTTAAGTGTTCTGGGTGTGTGTGTGAGGTCTTAAGTTCAAGCCTTAGCTTTGGCAAATTTTGGTATTTTTCTGATATAAGCCTTACACATGCTTACTGGGCTTATATTTAATCATTTGTAATTCCATATCAGAATAGGCTTGCTGGTCTGGTGGTTAAGATGTGTGCTGGTGTGCTAGAGGTCCTGTGTTTGAATCCTTGATTTAGCAAGGGTGTGATATTTTTGCTCTGTTAGTGGATAGAGTTTCGGTTGAACTGAGAATCTGAGTAGTGGGTTTAGTGGAGTAATTTGAGGGAGATGGGGATAGTTGTTGGTTAATTTTTATTTGTTATTTTTATTTTGTTTTTTTTTAAATCCCCAAAACTCTTCTGACGTCTATTTTCCCCTTTCCTCTGTCTATTTCTATTTCTTCCTTTCATGTTCTATTTTCCTTCACTTTGGTTTATCAAAATTGTCTCTGTTTTATTCAACGTTCGATTGCGCTCGTTCGATAAGTAATCATTTTGCCATTACCTTCTTGTTCGTGGTTGATTCTCTAACAGGGGATTATTTTGGTTCTTTCGTTTAGGGGAAGGTCAAGATTCTGTTTTTGCTCCTGTAGCAAGTTAAGCGTTAGGGGTTTCGTTTCGTCACCGGTAAGTTTACGGATTACATTGTTCGATGTAGTGAGATTTTGTTCGTAGTATAAGTTCTGATTAATTTTCGAAAGTGATATTGAATTTGGGCCTGGATACGCTGCTTTTAGGTTTCAAGAGGCTTAGGAGTGATTTCGCATCAAAACTGTACCAGGTGTGTATTCGATTGCGCAGAAAATAAGGTTTCGGTGAAAGTCGAAAACCTCATTATTGACGCCACACGGGCGTGTGGTTGCCCGTGTGGTAGGCTGTGTGATGGAACACGGGCGTGTGTTTGACGAGGCCAGGCCGTGCGCGCATGACACGACCGTGTGATGGCCAGGTAGGCCGTGTACGACACACGGGCTGGACTAATTTGTGCCGTGTGGGCCACACGGTCGTGTGGGTCCACATGGGTAAACCACACGGGCGTGTGGGATTTTGGGCTGTGCCGTGTGATCCACACGGGCAGGCCACATGGGCGTGTGAGCCTATTTTTACTAAATTGATTTCTAAGGTTGCACGGGTCGCCCAAGTCGACTGTGAACCTACTGTAGGGTCGGTAAGCACTACTTAGACCCCTAAAAGTGTGATACTGATTGTATGATATCTGTACTGAGCATGTTAATAATTTGCATGTAAATTGAATTGACTGTATGTACTGATAATCACCTGATAGTATGTCATCTATTGTATGTTGCATTGTATTGGGTTGGGATGATATTATTTGGAGGAAGTGTACTAAAAGGCTCTTAAGCCTAATGTATTGGCAGCTCAGCTACAAACTACTGTTTGTGCCACATTCGGTACTACCTAGAGTGTAGGCATGGGTGGGTTGATTTAATCCCCACATGGAGTGTAGGGTTGGACGGAGATGGTGTGTAGAGGCTGGTTGGGTAGGAATTTGTTACTGAATACTATATATCTATTATTGATACTGTGAAGGGCTAAGACCCTTGTGCATACTGATACTGATACTGAAAGGGGCTTAGGCCCAAGACTTATTTTTTACTGTGCACTGTGCTTACTGTTGTTTGTTTTCTGTGGGATTACACACTGAGCTTACGTAAACTCACCCCTCTTTGTTTAATGTGCACAGGTAATCCTCAGACTTGGCAGATCGGTGCAGCGGAGGACTCGACGGTGGCCACACGTATTTTATACTATTTTAATTTCAGTTTTGGTAATTATTTCTTAATTATTTTCTGGGTTATTTTTATGTAAATTGGACTTTTTGGACTGGTTGCTTCTATTTCGGATTTTAGACTGTTTTCATGGATTTAATAACTGCACAAACTCAACGAACAAACGGTCTTCTCTAAAACAATGGGGTTTTCCTAAGATGGACGAATTTACCTAATTAACTCGGTTTTTCATAAAATAAATGATTTCTAAAGCTTCCTCAATGAATTTTGTTTTAAAACAATCTATTAATTAAGTAAGTGATTTTGGAATCAACAAAAGTAAATAAATGAAAACGGTTTTATCGTAACAACTTAGTTTCAACACGCTATCATGTGACATCACCAAATTCATCCATAACATCTAGGCCGGGTTTGGGGTGTTACAGATCAGACCCTTCACATGTGATTTCCCCGACAGAGGTCGAGATTCGACCCGATATAACTTATGGTGAAGAACCGATCAATATTTTGGCTCGGGAAGTTAAACAGTTGAGAAATAAGAGTATAGCCCTAGTGAAAGTTTTATGGCAACGACACGGAGTCGAAGAGGCTATGTGGGAACCTGAGGAAGCTATGCAAAAACAGTACCCAAACCTATTCTTTGGTAAGATTTTCGGGGACGAAAATCCCTAAGGGGGGAGAGTTGTAACAGCCTGATTGTGGGGTTAGTCGGAACAGTGGTTTCGGGACCACAAATCTGAGATAGAAAAATTTATTTTTATTACATTTCTATGGTCTACAGTTATACGAAATGATTTCGCGAAAATTTTGTTCGAAAATTTTGACGTTTAGGCACTCAATTTAGTAAAAAAGGACTAAATTGTAAAAAGTGCAAAAGTTGAGTTCTACATGCTAGAGGTGTCTAATTTCTATGAAATTTTAAATTGAAGGTCCTTAGATGGTAATTATACCATTTGTTAAGTTAGTGGACAGAAATGGACATGGTGAGATAAAATTTCAAAGTTTTAAGTGAAGGGCATTTTAGTCATTTGGTAATTAAAAGAATAAAAATGGAAATTAAAGTTCATCTTTCTTCAACCTTGGCCGAAACTTTGGAGAGCACCATTTCTAGGGTTTTGTCATCTTTCAAGCTTGATTGTAAGTACATCCTAGCTCCGTTTTTAATGCTCTTTTTGTTTTTGAAGTCGTTATCACTCGATCTACTTATTTCTACCATTAATTTAAGAAAAGATCAAGGTCTAGGGTTTGAACCATCTTGGATATTTGTGTATTTTGATGTCTAATGGTAGATTATGCATGTTTGATGTGTAATAAACAACTTTTACTAGGTTGTTTTTGATGAAAATGCCAAAAGGACCTATTTGTAAAAAGATTATAAAATGTGTGTAGAAGTGTGATTAAATGAAAAATATGGACTGCTATAAGTATAAAAGAGGATCGGCTAGGCTTGGGAATCGAAGAAATTGAATGGATTTCATTTTTCGAGCCTAGGGGCAAAAATATAAATATGTCAAAGTTTAGGGGCAAAAATGTAATTTTTCATAATGTGATTTTTGGACTGAATTGAATAATGTGAATAATAAATGAGTTAAATTTGCTATTATAGATCAAGAGAAACGAGGTTCGGACCTAGATCTGGGGAAAAACAAAGTATTTGACGATTAGGTCCTATTCCTACTATTTTTGTACCGAGGTAAGTTCGTATGTAAATAATGCATTGTTATTTATGCTTTAATTGCTTTATTATTATATGAATTGTGATTCCCTCTTGAATGAAATCGACAAAGTTTGACAAACGAGAAATTCCGGTTGAACCTTAGGAATAGGTAGGATACAAATGTCATGACATTAAGGTTAATTAAGATTACGTGTAAGTCCATATCTGGGATATGGCATCGATACGAGATTTCATGTAAGACCATAGCTGGGCTATTGGCTTCGATATGAGATCCCATGTAAGACCATATCTGGGATATGGCATTGGTATGGTACTATGTGTGTGAGATTCCCCGAGTATCCTTTAGTATTCCAAGTGGTTCAACGGCAAACGTAACAGAAATGTTAACGTTGCGAAAGACCATGGTGTGTTGCCAATTGGTACAGGTATGTACGTAGAACTTATGCCTAATGAGCTCGATATGTGAAGAATCTCTCGGTAAGGTTATGATTGTGCAAGATATGATATTAAGGTTTCAAATAATTTCCATGCCAAGTTGGACTATGAGATTTTTTAATGACATCTATGTTAATTCATTTCATGTTAGTTGCATGATAAATGTGTGTTTAAGATGCTTATTATTTGCATAGGAACTTACTAAGCTTTAAAGCTTACTCCCTTTTCTTTTCCTTTGTAATTCATTTCATGTTAGTTGCATGATAAATGTGTGTTTAAGATGCTTATTATTTGCATAGGAACTTACTTAGCTTTAAAGCTTACTCCCTTTTCTTTTCCTTTGTCTTATAGTGTCACCAAACCAGCTCGGGGATCGGAGATTGTTGGAGATCCATTCACACTATCAAATTATCATTTTGGGTACTTATGATTACAATATTTTGAGTTATGGCATGTATAAGGACTTGGTCTTTTTGTTATGTGTCATAATTGATTTAGCCATATGTGTTGGCTTCAATAGTTGATAATTCATTTTGTAAATGGCCATTTGATATTGGTTAATATTGGTTAAGTATATATACATATGATTATGTTTTCAAGAATGTGGGAAATTGCATGGTTTGAGATGCTAAGTATGTGATGTTTGTATGTTATAAATGATAGCATGTAAATGATATGTGGATGCCTTGAGTATGGCTGATTGGGTTGAAAGTATATGATTGGATTGGTACTATGTTTTGTTGTGTAGGTTGGTGCATGGAAGGGTGGCAAAAAGGCTTGGTAAATAGCCTTATATTTGTCCACACGGGTAGACACACGGGCGTGTATCTAGGCCGTGTGCGACACACGGTCTGCCCCATGGGCATGTGTTTCGGTCGTGTGTCCCCTGCACCTTAATTGTTGCAAAATAGAATGCTCAGTAATGAGCACACGGGCAGAGACACGAGCGTGTGTCTCAGCCGTGTGGACGGCACAACCTCGAACACGGGCGTGTGCCTTGGCCGTGTGAAGTCTGCACCTATTGTATGAAAAATTATAAAAATTTAATCGATCACACGGCCTAAGCACACGGGCGTGTGACTTGACCGTGTGACCTCAATTTGATGATGATGTCATAAACAGAAAGCTCCCTAATTTGAACACGGCCTAAAACACGAGCGTGTCTTAGGGTCACACGAGTGTGTCTCGAACCCACACAGGCGTGTGACCCCTTTTTCATGAAAAATTTTCTAAGTTTTCCAAAAGTTTCCAAAGTTTTCGGTTTAGTCCCGAACCACTTCCGATGCATGTTTTGGGCCTTGTAGGCTCATTTTAGGGACGATATGAATGTTTTTTGAAAGGTTTTAAATTTGAGTGGAATTTCCTGTCTCGGTTTGAATGTTTTCTTGTGAATAAGTCCAGTAATGCCTTGTACCCTATCCCGGCATCGGATACGAGTAAGGGGTGTTACAGCCCGTGTGCCAGGCCGTGTGAAAACTGGAGGGTATACTGACTTATGCCACATGGCCAAGTCATACGCCCGTGTGGTAGGCCATGTGAAGCTGCTAACTTGGTTTCTAAATAAGTACCAGGGGACACACGGCCGTGTCACCTAGCCGTGTGCCACACACGACTGAGACACCCGCCCGTGTCTATGCCCATGTGGACAAAATAGGCTATGTTTCAAACCACGTTTCTTACCCAAAGTTTTGTCAACCTAGGCATACCAAATAACATATGACCATATCCTCAATAGGCATTCAAAACAACCACAACCAAGTTCAATTCATACAATTCGAATACCAACAACAACATTGCTCAAAAACATCACAATTGGCCATTCAAATTCATACTAATTTCACATCCAAAAATCACCTAAATGGTTAACTTCATAATATGCATTATTTTGACTAATACTTAACATGCTAATTCATTCTCAATTTCAACCATTTTCTACCTTCATTACCAATTCTTAACAAGGCATTCACAAAGAAAATATAAACCACATAACAAAAGGCCATTTACACATATATACATAACCAAGTATACCAAAATAAGCCAAATCACATATAACATCCTGAATTTTTGGGCCTATGCGTTTAATGGGTGGATATGTTTAATGTGTTAATTTAAGTGTTAAGGGTCCAAATTGGGATCAGGCTTAGGTAGAGGCCTTGATTAAAATTATCTGTTTGGGCATTATAGGGTTTAAAAGGTAGTATCTATGTTTAAAATACCAAAGTGGGCTTGTGGCCCAATCTTAGGAGGTGACGCCACACAAGGGAGTAAGGGGCCCAAATTTAAGTTTCATGGAGCCCAATTCTTTTTTGGGCATTAGGATTAGGTGGAGTGGATGGCAACAAGGCTAAAATTTAGGGGTTTTAATGTTTAAAATATGTGGATAATAAGCAGATAAAGGCTATTATTTAGGAATTTATTTTATGTGGATAATAAGTAGATAAAGGCTAAAATTTAGGGATTTTAATGATTAAAATATGTGGATAATATGCTGATAAAGGAGGGAGGAGGTAGAGATAATTAAGTCTCTTTTAGATGAGCTAGTAGATTAAGATAAAGGAGAAAATATAGGATTTATCTGCAAGGTTAGGTAAGTGCCGAAATTTCTATAAATAGGGGGAATATCTCTTCAATTTCAGCATCTGGGTTTTTCTCTCATTCTTTTCTCTTCTTCTCTGAGTAAAAGCCGAAAACTCCTAAAGTTCTATCTTCTTCTTCATTCTCTGTAAAAGCCGAAATCTCTAAGCCTATTCCCTCATCTTCACTTTGATTCAAAAGCCGAAACTCTTTTCATTCTTTTTCTTCCTAGCCGAAATCTTCAAGTCTCTTTCTTGTTTTCTTTTCTTCTTCTCTTTTCCTGTCAGAAACCGAAACTCCTCACTCAAGTATTTTAAAAGCCAAAGACACATCAGCCTTCTCTTGTTCATACTTTTTCCGAGATTTTTCCTAGAAACCGAAACTCATAGATCTCTAAGTTATAGAATCGTGTTACATTCGGGATTCCAAGGTAAGAGGATTTGTTTATTCATATATATAAAATCGGGTAGAATACTAACTATGGCCGAATATAGGAGAGGCATATTTTCACATCTTTTTGGCTTTTTGAGCAAAGTTGTAGATCGGTTTAGCGAGGGATCGACATTAATCAGGTGTGTAGATCTTTAACACACTACTAAGAAATCTGTTTGTATGTCTATTTATAAATGTTATGGGCTAAAAAGCGGAATGAGGTCTGTATAGGCAGTCGAATGGAACCCTAAAAGGGTTAGGCAAGGATGCAGTGCGTAAACATAGAACTCCCTATGTGTATCGAAAAATATATAAGTCGCATGATGTTTTCTTTATGTATGTATGCATGGGGTGGGAATGATGATATTGAAGGGAAGTGTATGATAGGTCACTTGGTGATCGGTGGTAGAAATCCCACATAATTTAAATGAAAGGTCACATAGTGATCGGTGGCGATGCCACGTTAAATGATTCCTAATTAATAGGAATAGGCGATGCATTTGTCGTTTTGGTGTGTAGCGGATGGAGGGTTGATTGTAGAAATCCCCAAGGTGTGATGGTTGGTGCGGGATGGTGTGTAGAGGATGGAAACCTAGGATGAGTTGGGTTTTTCATTATTTATTGTTTATCATGTGATTATGATTGATACCTTTATGTGTTTGTGGGCTCAGGTCGTTGTGTGTTTTGAGATTTATACACTGAGTCTTGGTGACTCACGCTTTCCTTTTTCTACTCTTCCCGGATGAGCGGTAGATCGTGGACATGGGAGCCGAGACGGACTCGAGGGGCCATCAAGCTTTGTTTCTATAAATTATTTTTTTTGGGGGATTTCTTTAAGTATTATTTTATTTTTACTTTGGAATTATCAATGTAATAAGGCCCCATAGTTTTATCCAACTAAGTAGTTTTAATGTTACGCAACTTATGAGATTATGTCAAAGGTTTAATTATACTTAATACAAGGTTTTATTTTTAAAATGTTGCTTACTTACTTAAATAATGTCTATTTAATTTCGACTTCCAAAACCAACAAGACAAAAGTTTTCAATGTACAAACCGTGACATGCGAGATCCAATCGAAACGCATGGGCGGGTTTGGGGTGTTATTTTTGGTATCGAGCCGGTTCAAAACTCGGCTCTGGGGGTTTTTTTTGGGCTCAAAACGTTTTCTAAAGTTGGGTTTTCGAAACATGCATATTTATACAGGTCTATTAGCTCAGCATGGCACCTGCGTCTCCGGCCCAAGTTCGCTAGGTAAGTACTCTGAACCATTGTATGATCTTTATATATGTGGGCTTAATGGGCCTAGTGGGACGTAGATTAGTTAGAATTAGAACTTGATGGACTCTAGGCTTAGTTTAAACCACTTCTTAAATTTTCATAAGACTTAATTTCACTAAGCAAACCCGTGAACGAGCCACAAGACTAGGGTGTGGTAACAGGCATACGCATGTCTAGGATTGGATCTGGAAGAGCCTGGTATTTAAGCAGTCCTAGTGACTCACCTCCTCTTCGCTGGAATCTTACCTGGTGCATAGTGACTGTTCACTTTAGCCATGACAGGGTGTGGCAATAGGCATACGCATGTCTAGGAGTAGATTCAGGGAGAGCTTGGTATTTAAGCAGTCCTAGTGACTCACCTCCTCTTCGCTGGAATCTTACCTGGTGCGTAGTGACTGTTCACTCTAGCTATAAGGACTTGTTCATGGGCTGAACCCATAATTAAAACCCGAAAGGGACTAACCACCCTATTTTGCAAACAAAAACCCCTAAGTTTTGTACATTTCCAAAAAAAAAAAGATATACTTGATTTGAAAATGTTCACAGCCATGAAAAATTTACCCAAAAACCCTATGTTTACAAGAGTAACTAGATCTTCCAAAGTACCCCTGTTTTGAAAAAAAAATTCAAAATATTCCTGGTTTGTAAAATTACCAAATTACCCTTGTTTTGTAAAATGACCAAAATACCCCTGGTTTGTAAATTATCAAATGATCCCTGATTTGTAAAATTACCGAAATACCCCCGGATCACAAAATTACTGAAATATCCCCAGATTTCAAAATTATCGAAATACCCTTGGATTGTGAAATTACCAAAATACCCTTATTTTACAAAATCACCAAGAAACCCTATTTTGGAAAATTACGAAAATACCCCTGTAGGATAAATTACGAAAATACCTCTGGGTAGTGGAATAACTAGAATACCCCTATGTATTGAGTGTGGATGTATGGACGTTGTATGTATGTTGATTGTTGAATGTATGTAGTTTATAGAACTAGGAAAGGTGAACTTGAGACTGAATTGCGAATTCGAAAGAACTACTATTAAAACTACTAATCATAAGACTGTTCGTGGATAATCAGTGGAAGAAAACCAATAATTCACAAAAAATTTTAATCAGATAAATGCGAATCGATAGCATGAGTACAAAGGGACGAGGACGCTCTAGATGTGAATACCAGGTGCGTATTCTACCATAGTGTACTAAGTGTTTATTTTGGGTTTAGAATTGGAGTCGCAAGTAAAGCATGGTAGTGAGACTTAGGTAGTACGATTAATAGTTAGTTGGAAATTTCGAGGACGAAATTTCTTTAAGGGGGTAGAAGCAGTAACATCCCGAATTTTTGGGCCTATCGTTTAATGGGTGGATATGTTTAATGTGTTAATTTAAGTGTTAGGGGTCCAAATTGGGCTCGGAGCTTAGGTAGAGGCCTTGATTAAAATTATCTGTTTGGGCATTATAGGGTTTAAAAGGTAGTATCTATGTTTAAAATACCAAAGTGGGCTTGTGGCCCAATCTTAGGAGGTGACGCCACACAAGGGAGTAAGGGGCCCAAATTTAAGTTTCATGGAGCCCAATTCTTTTAATTTAAGTTAGCTAAATTTTGGGCATTAGGATTAGGTGGAGTGGATGGCAACAAGGCTAAAATTTAGGGGTTTTAATGTTTAAAATATGTGGATAATAAGCAGATAAAGGATATTATTTAGGAATTTATTTTATATGGATAATAAGTAGATAAAGGCTAAAATTTAGGGATTTTAATGATTAAAATATGTGGATAATATGCTGATAAAGGAGGGAGGAGTTAGAGATAATTAAGTCTCTTTTAGATGAGCTAGTAGATTAAGATAAAGGAGAAAATATAGGATTTATCTGCAAGGTTAGGTAAGTGCCGAAATTTCTATAAATAGGGGGAATATCTCTTCAATTTCAGCATCTGGGTTTTTCTCTCATTCTTTTCTCTTCTTCTCTCGAGTAAAGCCGAAAACTCCTAAAGTTCTATCTTCTTCTTCATTCTGTAAAAAAAGAAATCTCTAAGCCTATTCCCTCATCTTCACTTTGATTCAAAAGCCGAAACTCTTTTCATTCTTTTTCTTCCTAGTCGAAATCTTCAAGTCTCTTCCTTGTTTTCTTTTCTTCTTCTCTTTTCCTGTCAGAAACTGAAACTCCTCACTCAAGTATTTTAAAAGCCAAAGACACATCAGCCTTCTCTTGTTCATACTTTTTTCGAGATTTTTCCTAGAAACCAAAACTCATAGATCTCTAAGTTATAGAATCGTGTTACATTCGGGATTTCAAGGTAAGAGGATTTGTTTATTCATATATATAAAATCGGGTAGAATACTAACTATGGCCGAATATAGGAGAGGCCTATTTTCACATCTTTTCGGCTTTTTGAGCAAAGTTGTAGATTGGTTTAGCGAGGGATCGACATTAATCAGGTGTGTAGATCTTTAACACACTTCTAATAAATCTGTTTGTATGTCTATTTATAAATGTTATGGGCTAAAAAGCCGGAATGAGGCTGTATAGACAGTCGAATGGAACCCTAAAAGGGTTAGGCAAGGATGCCAAGTACGTAAACATAGAACTCCCTATGTGTATCGAAAAATATATAAGTCTGCATGATGTTTTCTTTATGTATGTATGCATGGGGTGGGAATGATGATATTGAAGGGGAAGTGTATGATAGGTCACTTGGTGATCGGTGGTAGAAATCCCACATAATTTAAATGAAAGGTCACATAGTGATCGGTGGCGATGCCACGTTAAATGATTCCTAATTAATAGGAATAGGCGACATTTGTCGTTTTGGTGTGTAGCGGATGGAGGGTTGATTGTAGAAATCCCCAAGGTGTGATGGTTGGTACGGGATGGTGTGTAGAGGATGGAAACCTAGGATGAGTTGGGTTTTTCATTATTTATTGTTTATCATGTGATTATGATTGATACCTTTATGTGTTTGTGGGCTCAGGTCGTTGTGTGTTTTGAGATTTATACACTGAGTCTTGGTGACTCACGCTTTCCTTTTCTCTACTCTTCCAGATGAGCAGTAGATCGTGGACATGGGGCCGAGACGGACTCGAGGGCCATCAAGCTTTGTTTCTATAAATTATTTTTTTGGGATTTCTTTAAGTATTATTTTATTTTTACTTTGGAATTATCAATGTAATAAGGCCCCATAGTTTTATCCAACTAAGTAGTTTTAATGTTCTGCAACTTATGAGATTATGTCAAAGGTTTAATTATACTTAATACAAGGTTTTATTTTTAAAATGCCGCTTACTTACTTAAATAATGTCTATTTAATTTACGACTTCCAAAACCAACAAGACAAAAGTTTTCAATGTACAAACCGTGACATGCCAGATCCGGTCGAAACGCATGGGCCGGGTTTGGGGTGTTACATCACATGGCTAAACACATAACCAAAACATACATCATTTACAAGCCAAATCAATTGGCTATATACATTACCAACATATAGGCCATATTAACTACAACACCTATACATGCCATATAACCAAATACACAAATTCAAAAGTACCAAAACAACAGCTGGATAGTGTGATGAGATCTCTGACAACTCCCAATCAGAGTAAGCTTCGAAATCACTATAAAACACGAAAAAGTAAACAGAGTAAGCTATTAAGCTTACTAAGTTCGTATAGCAATAAACTCAACTTACCATATAAACACAATTTAAGTAATCAAACATATCATAATATAACTCATATTGATCCACAAACCTATCACATATTTATTCACAAGGTTAGATATGAAATTCACAAGTTTCATACACATCAAAGCTTATATGATTCACATATCATACCTGTTATGATACGTATCAATCAATTATTCTTTCATACCATCAATATACCCGTTGAACTATTTTGAATAATATCGGATACTCGGGAATCTCACACTAAGTGCCAATACATGGTCGAAACCATCTCAATCTCATATCTCATATGTAAATGCTCATCTCGAGCTATCATCGGGTCTGCTCACACAAGCTGACGGTCAAGATGTAGCTACACGATGCTGCTCACACAAGCTGATGAGTAACCGCAACACATGCCAAAAAACTCAGCCACCGGTAGAAAGTACGAACCAGCACCCAAAACACAATAACCCCTAATGACATGTCGTTTGTATCCTATCTATTCCTAAGGTTCAACCGGGATTTTACACGTCGCCAAATCTTTGTTGAATATTTCCATGAAGTCGTATTCATCAAAAATGCAATAATAAATCATCTAAAACACAATTACATTAAGGTTTATTAACATACGAACTTACCTCGAATTTACACAAAGAGAATCGAGCTATCAATCCACTATTTTGTGTTTCCCCCGATCTAAATCTGAACGTTGCTTTTCTTAATCTATATATAATCAAATTTAACTTATTCAAAATACATTCTATTCAATTAAATCTAAAAATCATGCTTTGGCAAAATTACACTTTTGCCCCTTAAATTTTGAATTCTTTACAATTTAGTCCCTAGCTCATAAAATGAAAAATTCATGAAATTCCATTTCAACCCGTACTATTTGAATTCCATATAGACTCATAGCAGCCCAAAATTTTTATTATTTCACACATTTCACCATGAATTTTACACATTTTACAAATAAATACCTAATATGCAATTTCAACCAAAATCACTTAACAAATGTTGTTTATCTAACAACAACCATTTATTTTCTATCATCAAACATCAAAACACATACACATTCATCAATGGTAAAACCCTATACTTTTAACAGCTTTGCAAATTAGTCCCTGGGCTAGCTAGATTAAGCTACAATGACTCCAAAAACATAGAAATCATTAAAAACGGAACAAAAATCACTCACCAATTGCACACACAAGCTTGGCCGAATGTGAAGGATGAAAAATGGCTTCTTGCCCTAGAATTTTCGGTTGGAGAAAGATGGAAGAAGATGAAAATTTGTTTTGTTTTATTTATTTTGACTTTAATTACTAATTACCAAAATTAACCTTAAAATTTATCACAAATTTCAAAATTTCCAAGCCATTATAATCCACTAACACATTAATGGGATATTTACTACTTAAGGACCTCCACTTTAAAGTTCTATAGCTATTAGACACCTTTAGCTATTAGAACACAACTTTTACACTTTATGCGATTTAGTTTTTTTTATCGAATTAAGCATGCAAACGTTAAAATTTCTTAATGAAATTTTTATACAATCATACTATCATGCTGTAGACCTCAAAATGATAATAAAATAAATATTTCAACCTCAGATTTGTGGTCCCAAAACCACTGTTCTGATTTGACTAAAAATTGGCTGTTACAGGTTTAGGCGGCAGACACAAAGGAAAAGAAGAGAAAAATTAAAGAGAAGAAAAGGAGAGGAAGAGGAAGGTGTGGCTAGGGTGAAAAATAATGACTAAAATTTGAAAAAAAAATAAAAAGTAATATTTATACCTAGGTTTACTCGGTATGGGCAGCACAAAAATAGGGAAAAGGGGGAAATTTTGCAAAATTGAGCTATTTTGTAAAGGAATGGATTCAAACTTGAGAACTTGATCTGATTACATCGCTTCCTTATTTTTATCTCAACCACTAGGCTATTTCCTCATCTTTGAAATAATTTTGCATTCTATTAAGCTAAAATTTGGGATGGTACATTTACAGTGTTTATGGATTCCATGAGGAACTAATCCACTTATGGGGGATTAATGAGTGGATGTGTGATTAATTAATTGATGTGTAGGGTTTTTTTAGTGGATCAACTATTTGGGATTTAAAGAACTTAAACCCTTGTCCTGAAACCCTAGGAAGTCATCTAGGTGGGAATTAACCTAAAATTTGTATTGCTTGACTGTGAACCCCTTATCCCAATCCAATTTTGACTGTGAGGTCAAGAGATAAGTAGTTCTCACTGACTAGTTAGCTTAGTGGAAGATCGAGAGATCCTACTAGGATAGCGACTAGTTGATTGAGTGGAAATCTGAAATAGGAATTAGTTATGATCACCAAAGCAAGCTAATACCTTATGCTTAGAATTGGTTGAGTTTAAAGATTAGGTTTTCTTTTGTCATTATTTTTTGCATGTAATTTCTTTCCACAGATTTATAGATAATTTCTCTATTTTATGTTCGTCTTGATATAATTTATTTAAATTATTAATTAGATCTATTTTCGTTTAGGTTAATATTAATTCAGTACTTGCCTCTCTTGGGTACGATCCTCGGAGTACTCGCCTACTTCGTTGTAACTATATTACAACTTGACCTGTATACTTTCGGACACCACCTCAATATTATTTCTTTAGTTGCAATATTCACACTATAGATGTTAGTACGTCTGGAGGCGGTCAGGGATCAGAGCATCTATGTCTAATCAACACTTTGGTGCTTATTATGGAGTGTTAGAGGATTAATCTATGTACTCATAATTGTGTTTGTATCCAATTAATTGGGGATAATTTTGATATTGGAATTGCTGCAATGAATTGATATCTTGAGATTATCTATCTCGAGTGCGAATACTGCAATAAAATATAGAAATACGAGGTAGAATCCGCAAGTATACGAGTCAAGTTGTAACATAGTTTTACAATGAAGTAGGTGAGTACTTCGAGGATCGTACCCAAGAGAGGCAAGTGCTAGATCAATTCTAACTTAAACAATAAAATATCTAATTAGTACTTTAAACCAGTTATAGTATGAGAACATAATAAAAGGGGGGTTTTTTTAGGGTTTTTATAATGATAAAATAAAATAACATAAAGGAAATAAAGTTTTAGAGATAGAAGAGTAGAGTGAATCAAATCTTGATTATGGATGATCAGCTCGCTTCGGTAATCCCAATCAACTGTCGTCTCGGGTTCTTCGTCATACAACTAGTCGTTACCCTAGCAGGATCTTCTAATTATCCACTAACATAACGAGTCAGCAAGGACTACTTATCTTCTGACCTCACAGTCTAGACTGGTTTGGGGTGAAGGTGTTCAGGGATGGACAATACAAATTTTGGGTTAATTCCCACCTTGATGACTTCCCAGGGTTGTCAGGCCTAGGATTTATTTAATGTTATTCCTTTCCTAAATAGTTGGTCTGTTGAATAACCCTACAAAACTATTAATAGATCATACCTCCACTCGCTAATCCCTTGTAGGAGGATTAGTTCCTCATTGCTTTCATAAACAATGTGGAGTTGATGTAAAGAAAAAAATATGATAAATGAATTGAAGTGTAGTGTAACACCCCTCACCCGTATTCACCGTCAGAATAGGGTTACGAAGTACTATCGGAACTACAACACTTTTAAACATACATTGTACAATTTATCAATTCAAATACAAATCAATCACAATCAATCATAGTGTCCCTTAAACGAGCCTACGAGGCCTTAAACATTCATTGAGAGTGGTTCGGGACTAAACCGATAACTTGGGAAATTTTTCAACACTTATAAAATTTTTCTACAAAACAGGGGACACACGCCCGTGTGACCAGGCCGTGTGTCTCACACGCCACTAGACATGTCCGTGTCACAGGCCGTGTGAACATTCGAAATGGGAGCACATGGCCGTGTCCCAACCCGTGTCCTACCCCGTGTCCAAACAAGTGAGGATACTGACTTGGGTCACACGGCCAACCACACGCCCGTGTGCCAGGCCGTGTGCTAGGCCGTGCCAAACATGTAGGGTATACTGACTTGTGCCACATAGCCGATCACACGCCCGTCTGTGAGACCGTGTAGAGCATACTGAATTCATTTCAATAACAACACCAGGGGACACACGACAGTGTAACATGACCGTGTGTCACACACGGCTGAGACACACGCCCGTGTCTCTGCCCGTGTG
Organism: Gossypium sturtianum; assembly: GCA_025698515.1. NCBI lineage: Eukaryota > Viridiplantae > Streptophyta > Magnoliopsida > Malvales > Malvaceae > Gossypium > Gossypium sturtianum. The sequence continues at coordinate 18,222,309 of CM046946.1, read as the reverse complement.
GACAAAAATAGGCTATTTACCAAGCCATTTTGCCACCCCATTTGGTACACATCTTCAACTATACAATTGACACCAAACCATAGCATAATATACCATCCAAAACATCCAATCCAAGTCTAAATCTTACCATTTCAATACTAACCAATTCAAGGCACATAAGTACCACAGTACGCCATCTAAATTCATACCAATCCTTATAATCTCAAATCATCAAAATGACCATTATCAAAGATACATTATTAGGCCTAATTTCACAAGCATACTTATATCCACAAATCATCAATTTATCATTCATAGTACCTATTATCATCAATCATCACACAACCATCAAACAACTCAATTCACAAGACTTAAATACACATATATGAACATTATTCAAACATACCAAACGAATCAAAATGGTCCATCACACATGGTTATATATATATATTTACACACCAAACATAAACATTTACAAGCCAATTCATTTGACCAAAGTCATTATCAAAATATAACTAACATGACTCAAAGTCCCTATACATGCCATATACTTAAAATACCAAAATTCAAAGGTACCAAGTGATAGGTGGTAGTGTGAAACGATCTCCGACGATCCCCGAGTCCAAGCTAGCTTCGATATCACTATAAAACACGAAAAAAATACACAAAGTAAGCTATAAAGCTTAGCAAGCTCTTATGTTAACAATGAGAAAATATCACCATTCATTAATCATTCAAATAATAGAAAACAATATACAACAATTCTATTAGATCTCAAAGCTATCAAATGATCATTCACATAACTTACCAAGGAACTCATCAATTCCATAGTTTCAATACTCAATTCATTACTGTACGTACATGTACCATCTTGTACAATTCTCATACTCGACCACATCCTTCATTTACCCTTTGAACCATTCAGAATAGAAGTCGGATACTCAAGATCTCACACGATAAGTACCTATACTATGGCCCGAAGTCAAATCAAGGTAACTTATCCGAAATTCTGATATCATGGCCCAAAGCCAAATCAGCCGGTATGCATGGACCGAAGCCAAATTGGTATATCTCGCACTCGAAGTGCTAATAACATGGCCCGAAGCCAACTCAAATATACCTGATGACATGTCACTAGCATCCTAAATTATTCTTAAGATTCAATCGGGTTTCCAACTGTCGAATCATTTTCGAACTCGTCCGTAATCACATAATCACAATTCATGCTATATCAAAGCATATAAAATACATTTGAAATGAAATTATAACATACGAACTTACCTCGGATGTTAAAACGACGAATCGAGTCAATTAGTTAATCACTTTATCTTTTCCCCGATCCACGTCTATATTTCACTTTTCTTGATCTAAATATATTCAAAATTTACTTATTCAATCATCTATTCATTCAATTTAGTCCAAAACAAACTTTAAAACACATTTACACTTTTGCCCCACATATTTTACATTTTTTACAATTTAGTCCTTATTGCATAAAATCACAAATTAGTGAAATTCCAATTATACCCATGCTAGACGAATTGCTATTATTCCCCTAGCAGCCCATATTTTTCATTTATTTCACATTTTAACCACTAACTTTACACATTTCTCAATTTAATCCCTATTTTACATTTTCACTAAAAATCACTTAACAAAACTTGTATATCTATTAACAAACATTCATAATCTATCAAGAAACTTCAAAACACATGCTTATTAATAAATGGAATCATTCAAAATCTTTAAAAATTTTGCAAATTAGTCCCTAGGTCAGCTAGTACTAGTTGCAACGATCTCAAAAACATAGAAATCATTAAAAGCGGGACAAAATGGACTTACAATTAAGCTTGCATGTAGCCGAATCCTAAAATGGAAAAATATGGTTTCTTATCTTCCAATATTTGGTTGAAGAAGATGACTAGAAGATGGTAATGTGTTTTTATTTCATTTACTTATTCTTATTTAACTATTTACTAATATAACCTTTAATAATAACCTTTAAACATTACAAAACCTTGTCCAAGAATGTCCACTCAAGTTTCAAATGGTTTAATTACCATTTAGGGCCACTATATTTAAAAACCAAGGCTATTTGACACATTTAACTAATAGAACAACACTTTTGCATTTTACGCGATTTAGTCCTTTTTACCGAATTAAGCATTCAAACGATAAAATTTCTTAACAAAATTTTCACACAAACATATTATCATGCTGTAGACATTAAAATAATAATAAAATAAATATTTTAACTTTGGATTTGTGGTCCAAAAACCACTGTTCTGATTTGACAAAAATGGGCTATTACATGTAGAGTTAAAGAAAATGCTTGATTTGTATTAAAGATTGAGAACAAATCCACAGAGTTTGATGATCTCCAAAAATCAGATATCTTGACAAAGAACAACTGAAAGTAAGTCCTAAAAACCTAAGAAAGAAAGAAAACTAAACTAAGTTTAAAAGAAAGAATGTAGGGTAATTGAATGATGTCTACAACATGTGCCATATGAGCCTATTTATAGATTCTAAGTCCTTTTCGTCCTTAACCCTAGGTTAGATGACGTCCTCGAGCTTTAAGTTTGATTGGACAGACCAAAATGCCATTGTTTCTTATTTAATTTCCGTTCCAGAGTCAATGTCACAACACACCAGGACATGTGTCCTGAAATGGCAGTGAATGTACTCCTCTTGAGCTATCTTCAGGGGTATGTCGCTGCACCCTTAGACTATGTCGTGACATTGAAGGTAGTCTTGAGATTTATTCATTTTACTCCCTATGTTGCGACATTAGACATCCTATGTTGCGATGTAGCGACTAATATCAGTTTAGTATGCCTTCTAAAGGTCTCCTGCACACTCACAAAGTGCGTTAGCTCACCCTTAGAACTAATTCTGCCCTTAAGGTCAATAAAAGACTCAATTTTCACATTTTATTCACTTATTAAAAACTTAAGAAAACATAATTCAAACCTACTAAAAATGCTTGTTTTCAAGCTCCTAAAGTGCGAATAATTAGTTTAATCTGCTACACTGAATTACGGCAGATCATTTTTTATCAAATACAAACCTATAACCCTATTTATAGAACCATATAACATTGAATCATCATGTTTATGTTGATAATTGTGACTCTGTGTGGTTATTCTAAATTAATGTTAAATTGTTTGATTAAATTACTTGAAATAGTTTGAGTTGCTTTAGGAATGTAATTTGACGTCACATGTTGGATCCAGTGCCCTAACTGTAGTATTTTCATCTATGTAGACATGTAATTTTTTAAAACAAATTGGTTAATTTTATTAATGAATTATATTAATACCCTTTTATATTTTTCTCATGTGGTTTTTGTATATAAATAAAAATAGAAGTAAATATTAGCTCACTAGTTGTCTAATGTTTAAACTAATACTAAGCGGTATTACATGGTTGAATCGTAATACGGAAAGACAACTTATATTAGAAGATGAACCTAAACATGTCCTTATTCTAATAAAAAATGAGCAAACTAATTGAAAGACTAATATGTCATCTATCAAGTCCAATTGGGGAGATGCCTTATTTTGGGCATCGGAGCAGATGACTCCCATAAAATAGAGACATAGATGTGTCTGACTGAACTAGGAGTACATTAGACTAGACCCAAGTATAATAGATCATGTATCTGTTTATGGTTTTATTCACCTGTGACGTTCTTAGTGTAGCATACCTTAATCTTAAGTGAATAATGGACTATGTATGTGTGACTCGTATACTTTGATGTAAGTAAAAGCCTGAGTTCAAATAGATAAGGAACCGAAAGCTGGTACATTGGGTATACGACTTTTGTAGTATGTAGTATCATTCACAATAGTGGAATTCATAGCCCGAGATATGAGTAAATGATATCCTCTCATTGGCATTACATGATAAATGAAAAGTAAACGTGGCCACGGGTCATTTTCTTTATGATGAATGACTTGATTACTATTTGATAGTAATTGAATTTTTTATGAATCAAGATGTAATGGTTACCATGAGAAAAATATGATCACATTGGGAGAATGGATTTATCCCAAAAAGATTAAAGCTACCCTATGAGGGTAACACACTTATGACAAGGTCATTGGATGAGAACTGATCGAGTTTCTTTTGTAATGGTATGTCATTAGGGAGAGCTCAGTCATGATACTATAGTGGAATGACTTCGTGGCAAAATGAGTTAATAATTAATAGGCAAAAAGCTAAAACTTAATTATAAATCATTTGAACCCTAATTACATATGTCCAATCGATCCCTCCATTATCTCGTTGAAATTGAAAATGAATTGCATATTGAATCAAATGAACATAAATGAATAGAAATGGTAAAGTTGGAGAAACGGGAAACTGTAACAGCCCGTTTTTAGTCAAATCAGAGCAGTGATTTTGGGACCACAAATCTGAGGTCAAAATAATTATTTTATTATTATTTTAATGTATACGACATGATAGTATGATTGTGTGAAAATTTTGTTAAGAAATTTTATCGATTGAATGCTCAATTTGATAAAAAAGGACTAAATCGTGTAAAATGCAAAAGTGGTGTTCTATTAGCTAAAGGTGTCTAATAGCTATAGAACCTTAAAGTGGAGGTCCTTATGTGGTAATTAGCCCATTTATAAAGTTAATGGACATTCTTGGACATGTATTAATTGATTTTAATGAATTATAACAAAGGTTAAATAAGTAAATTAATAAATTAACTTAAGTAAAATAATAGAAACATAGTATCATCTTCCCAAATAAGCTTCCACCACCAAAAATAAGAAGTAGAAACACCATTAAAAGAGCTTCAAGGTTCGGCCAACTATCCTTTGTGCATGTAAGTTCATTTTTGTCCCGTTTTTAATGATTTTTATGTTTTTGATATCGTTGCAGCTTAGTCTAGCTAGCTTAGGGACTAATTTGCAAAATAGTTAAAGGTTTAGGGTTTTTTAATTGATGAATATAGGTGTATTTTAATGTTTGATGATAGAAAATGCATTCTTGTTGTTAGATAAACAACATTTATTAAGTGATTTTTAGTAAAATGTCCAATTAGGGATTAAATTGTGAAATGTGTAAATTTTGTGGTTAAATTGTGAAATAAATGAAAAATATGGACTGCTAGGGACCTAATTGAAATTTAGCTAGCATGGGTTTTGGTTGATTTGCATGAATTCGTATTTTTATGAAATAAGGACTAAAATGTAAAGATGTTGAATTATTAGGGGCAAAAGTGTATTTTTTCCATAATGTGATTTTTGGGCTAAATTGAATAGAATGATAATTAAATACGTTAATTTTGATTACATTTAGATCAAGAAAAGTGAAATTCGGATTTAGATCGAGGAAAGAATAGAATATCAGACTAACCGACTTATTTCGCCATTTTTGTATTCGACGTAAGTTCGTATGTATTAAGCATTATTATATTTTTATTTTAAATGCTTTGATATTGCATAAACGAGAAATCCCGATTGAACCTTAGGAATAGATTAGGATACAAATGACATATTGTTAGGGGTTATGTGATTTGGGTGCTAGTCCATACATCCTACCGGTGGCTGAGTTATTTGGCATGTGTTGCGGGTACTCGTCAGCTTGTGTGAGCAGCACAGTGTAGCTTCGTCATGACCGTCAACTTGTATGAGCAGACCCGTTGGTAGATCGAGAGTGAGCATTATATGTGATACAATACTGAGATAGCGTCGACTATATATATGTGGCACTTAGGGTGCGAGATTCCCGAGTATCTGATAGTATTCCGAATGGTTCAACAGGTATATCAGAGATTTGGTTGTGTAAATGTTGATACGAGGTAGTACAGGTATGTACATAAACCATACAAGCATTGAATTGAAGAAACTTGTGAAATTTATGTCTAACTTTGAGAAGGGAAATTTTGGCATGTTGATGGTTCAAAATGAGATATGTTATGATATGTTTTAATTGCTTCATTTGTGCATATTTGGTGTGTTAAGTTTACTCCTATACGAACTTACTAAGCTTTATAGCTTACTTTGTTTATTTTCCGTGTTTTATAGTGAAATTAAAGGTAGCTCGAATTCGGGAATCGTCGGAGACTTCATCACACTATCCAACTATCACTTTGGTACTTTTGAACTTAAGTATTTTGAGCATATGGCATGTATATGGACTTTGGTCATGTTGGTATATGTGTTGTTAATGAATTTAGTCATTTGAAATGGCTTGTAAATATTAAGAGTTTGGTTTTGTATATAGCCATGAGAGTTGGCTTAATTTGGATGGTTTGGTTGTGTATATATATGTGCATATGGCTTGTGTTGTGAGTTTGTAGATGAATGTATGATTCTTGTTGATTATAGGTGTAACACCCCCAACCCGTATCCATCGTCGGAATAAGGTTACGAGGCATTACCAAGGAGTACAAAACACTTACAGATAATTTGAAATCATTATCGTTCAAATACTGAGACTAATTATAAATGTTCCTTTAACGGACCCTCGAGGTCCAAATCATGCATTAAGATCGGGTCGAGACTAAACCGGATCCTTAGGAAAAATTTTCGTGAATTTTAATATTTTTCTCGCATATAAGGGCCACACGCCCTAGATACACGCCCATGTTCTGGGGCCGTGTCCTCCACACGGATGAGACACACGGCCGTGTCTCTGCCCGTGTGGCCGATTCGAGGCTAAAATTCAAGATGCAGGAGACACACAACCGGACCATACGCCCATGGGGTAGACCGCTTGTCACACACGGCCTAGACACACGCCCGTGTGAACAAAAATTATGTTATTTTCCAAGCCATATTTCTCACTCACTTGATCCTTTATCTTTACCAACATTTTAATAGTGTCAAGAACCAATTTAAGATATTCAACCAAGCCTTATACTTATTACCCTTTGTTAGTCGTACACTTCATATAAATAACAAGAAAAGTATATGGGCTCAATTCTTATTAAATTCCTCTTATACCTATACTTTTTCACATTATGTATTCATATTACATATAATAATCATACCTCTGTATTTCATATACATTTTCATAACAATTTGTCTTGGTTTCTAACTACTTCATATTTGAGTTCTACTCATCAAATCATTTGAAACATCATCTTTACACAAATAGTACACTTGAGGTGTACAGTTCTATAATTATGAATAAAAACATTTATCAAACATATTCCATGTTTTTATATATCACAGTCTCATATTTCCATGTATAAAGTACCATCATTTCCTCGTATTTCAGACAAATACGTGTAACAATTCATAGACATGCAACACACTAACTCTTCCTGCCAATCACAATTTAAATTGACAAATCACTTATTGAGTCCTATTTCAATGTTCACTAAAATCTATCATATAAATTTGGATATACATATCCACCAATAGATTCCATGTACATATATCATCATCTCAAATTTCCACATACATTTACTTTCCACATTATGAACTCAAATAACATATAAAAGATATACCAATGTATTTCAAGTATGTTTTCATAATATTTCATTTCGAATTCAGATTATTTCATATTAGAACTTTTCTCATTAACTTATTTGGAATACCAATTCATACGGATAATACACTCAATGTGTACAAATATATAATCAAAAATGAACTCATTCATCAACCAAGATTTATGTTCATGTCTCAACAACTCGTATTTCCTTATATCACATAATTCTATGTAACACTTACTAAACTTTGTCAAATTAGAGAACGTCTTACAGAATTGGTCTGCACCGGTATGCACTAAATTTCACTGATAATCACTGATGTCATAGCACAGCTATGGTCTTTTCACTAGAATGCCATAGCTCAGCTATGGTCTTACATCTTCACTATCATTATGCCATGGTGAAACCATGGATTTATCTGTCAATTCATCACTTCACTAGAATGCCATAGCCCAGCTATGGTCTTACATCTTAAACTCGTATCACACCGATGCCATATCCCAGATATGGTCTTATGCGGAAATCACTTATCACTTTATTCTGATGCCATAGCCCAGCTATGGACTTATACGGATATCTCTTATCACTTGTAGCCGAAGCTACCACTTATCATTTTTAGCCGAAGCTACCACTATTCACTTGTAGCCAAAGCTACCACTTTTCACTAATCAGGTAGCCGGAGCTAACTCTTTTCACTTGATCAGGTAGTCGTAGCTACCACTTATCACTTATCACATAAGAGCTCACTCTCAAGCTATTCACATTCAACGGTCTGCTCACACAAGTTGTCGGTCATTACGTAACTACTCAGTGCTGCTTACACAAGCTGTTAGGTATCCGCAACACATGTCGGATTACCCAGCCACTGGAAGAACTTATAAGGCCAGCACCCTTTTCACATAGTCACAAATCTCGGGTCTGCTCACACAAGCTGTCGGTCATTACGTAACTACTCAGTACTGCTCACACAAGCTGTTAGGTATCCGCAACACATGCCGGATTACCTAGCCATTGGTAGAACTTATAAGACCAGCACCTGTTTCACATAGTCACAAATCTCTGGTCTTCTCACACAAGCTATCGGTCATGACGAGCTACACGGTGCTGCTCACACAAGCTGTTGAGTATCCGTAACACATGCCGGATAACTCAGCCACCGGTAGAATGTACGGTCCTGCACCCGGATCACTTATTTCACTTAGTACAATGCCATGGACTTATTTCACTTAGCACAATGCCATGGACTTATTTCACTTAGCACAATGCCATGGTTTAACCATGGTCTTTTACCGTCAATTCACATTTCACTATGCAACGATCGTGATCGATCCTGCATTTTTACTCAATTCGAACATTTACTGAAATTTCCATAATTTAATAAAATATATTATAATGGTGCTTAATTAACACAAATCAACAACATTTATCAACATACAAACTTACAAATTCAATTTTTATATCATAATGATAATCACAATTTCAAAGTAAATATTCGAAATAAAACATTATATCATTTCTAATTTAACATTTATCGATTATAATCGGGCATGTGATCAATTTATACACAAGTCATTCATATATTTTTCCTCGTCCTCCTCTACATCCACATCCTTAATATAAATAACACACTTGTAAGTAACATTATCTATAATTTTCACTATTTACTTATATGAATATTCAAGCTGTCCATCTGTGTCATAGTCACTAAATTATTTTTATCTTGAGATACAGAACTTGAAACTAAGATCAGCTAATTTTCCCTAAAACTAGACTCACATATATTCTTACCATAAAATTTTCAGAAATTTTGGTTTATCCAATAAGTACAATTTATTCTTTAAAGTCACCCTTCTTCTGTTGTCTGAAAGTTCCAACCCTTCTTCACTAAAAATTAATTATCTCTTTCTACGGGATTCAGATGATGTTCCCGTTTGTTTCTCTTAAATTATACTCATTCAGGATTTTAAACATATAAATTTAAGCCCCTAATTGTTTTCATCCAATTTTTTATTATTTTCCAAAGTCGGAACAAGGGAACCCGAAATCATTCTGACCATGTCTCACAACATTTATTATATCTCATGATTCACAATTCCATTGCTTACACTGTTTCTTCTATAAGAACCTAGACTCAATAAGCTTTAATTTCATATTTTATTAATTCTTTAATTCGATTTCTACAATTTTTAGTGATTTTTCAAAGTTAGACTACTGCTGCTGTCCAAAACTATTTTAGTGCAAAATGTTGATTTTCATTTTGCCCCAAATTTCACAGTTCATACAATTCAGTCCTTGCTCAATTAACCCCTCAATTGAGCTAATTTTTATCAATTAATACTTTATTCTATCATTTTTAAACTACTTCATAACCCTTGGAAATCAGAAATTTAGCACTAGACCTTAATTCCAAACTCTTTCACAATCAGGTCCTAAAATCAATTTCCATCAATTTTACTTGATAAAATCATCATATATCAAAATTAAAGCTTCAATTCTATGTTTATTCATCATATGCTTCCAGCACTCATCCATAGAAACTTTAAAAATTAGCCATGGAATCAAAAACTAATGACATAGTAAGTTGGACCCAATTGTAAAAGTCCAAAAACTTAGAAATTTCAAGGAGAAAGCAAGAATTAAACTTACATGAAGCTTGAGTATGAAAACCAGCTTGAACCCTCTTCCATGACTGATTTTCAGCTGATGAATATAAAGAAAAATGATGAGAGTTCTAGATATTCCAATTTGGTCCCATTTTTATTTAACTAATTTTGGCAATTTTCCAATTTTGCCCTTATTTCACCCATTTCTTGATTTTTCTCAGCTATTGCCACCCAAAATATCTCCTTTAGGCTTATTTGCACTTTAGGTCCTTCCTCATTTGACAATTGAGCTATTTAATCCTTCTAGCAATTTTTAAACCTTTTTCAATTTAGTCCTTTTTATTTAATTAACCACCCGAACGTCAAAATTTTCTAACAAAATTTTAATACTACTTTATTGACACTCCGTAAATATTTATAAAAATATTTATGGCTCGGTTTATAACACCGAGATCTCGATACCTCTTTTTCTCAATTTCTTGACCAAATAAATCTTTATAAAACACAATTTACTATTTTAAAAATCTTTTAAAAGCTACATTTGGCTCGTAAATTTTAAATAATATAGTCTACGAATTTATTTGTCAGATTTGGTGGTCTCGAACCACTATTTCCAACATCGCTAAAATTTAGGCTGTTACAATAGGTATTGTGGACGTCAAATGGTTGGTATTTTAGAATTAGTATGCTTATTTGTTTAGGCAAAATAATGCATAATTGTAAGATGCCATTTAGGTGATTTGTGATTGTGAATTAGCATGAATGAGATTGTCAAATTTGGTACTTGTGTATATTGTGGTTAATGGTATGATATTATCATGAATTGAGCTTGATTGGAGTTGATTTGGAATGCTTACTATATGACAAGTTTTGGTGCCAATTGGGTTGATGTAGGTGTAAGTAAGTTTGGGTGGCAAGATGGCTTGGTAAATAGCCTATTTTTGTCCACACGGGTAGAGAAACGGGCGTGTGCCTTAGCCGTGTGTGACACACGTTAGGTTACATGGCCGTGTGTCCCCTAGTGTTGAATTAGAAATCAAGTCAGTATGCTCCACACGGCTGAGCACATGGGCGTGTGACTTGGCCGTGTGGCATAAGTCAGTATACCCTACAGGTTTGGCACGGCCTAGTACACGGCCTGGGACACGGGCGTGTGAGGCCATTTCGTAAGGCATACGGGCTAGTCACACGGGCCTGTGTGCTGGCCGTGTGACCCAAGTTAAAGAGTTACATGAGGTCGGACACGGGCTGGGACACGGCCATGTGATCCCATTCTGAATGTCCACGCGGGCTGTGATACGGGCGTGTCTTTGGCCATGTAAGACACACGGCCAGGCCACACGGGCGTTTGTCCCCTGTATTTTGAAAAAAAAAAATTCTATGTTTTCTAAAAGTTTCCCAAATTACCGGTTTAGTCCCGAACCACCCCGAATGCATGTTTTAGGCCTCGTAGGCTCGTATTAGGGACAATGTGAATGAGGTTGATTGATGATTATATGTAAATTGAAAAGTGTATGTGAAATGTATGTTTAATTGAGTTATAAGTCCGGTAATGCTCCGTAACCCTATTCTGGCATTGAATACGGGTGAGGGGTGTTACAGAAACATTCGGAAATGAATGTGCTTTTCGCACTAAGTATGGAAATGACCTAAGAATTAATTTATGGTTTTTCAAATTATTAATTAATTAATTAAAGTTCAAAAATAGAATTAAATTGATTGGTCATTGTGAACCAGTTGGATGTAGAAATATTTAATATGTTTTCTTATAGATTCTTTTACGGTAAAGTTGTGACACCTGAATTTCTTTTAAGGACTCAAATATATAGGAGCCCGAGGAGTTAATTGAGCAAAGTACAGGGTTAGCAGACTCTACTAGGAATTTTAGAAAGATTTGTGACTGTTGGGCAAATAATTAGATTTCAATTATGGTTTGGTCAAGATGGAACTGGTTGGTTCCAAAGTGGGAGACAAAATAATTACAAGCAATTGGCTAAGAGAGATTGGGAGACCATGTATATTATTTATATATATAGGTGAAAGTGGACGTTCTAGCGAAGAAGAGGAGAACTTAGGAGAGCTCTGCGTTGTAACACCCCAAACCCGGCCCAAACAATATGACCGAATTTGGTTTGCTACAGAGAAAAGATTTTGAAAACCATTTAAAACCGATTTTGAAATTAGTTGAAATGCCTTTCAATTTAAATTTTCTTTGTTAAAACCAAACTTAAAATATTCTTTGAGTCGAGTTGTTTAAAAATTCGAATGTACCCGATGGTACTTTAAAACATTTTGCATTTAATTTGAGAAAACATGTGCAACCGCTTTAACATCATCAAGTAGTTTAAACCAAACATTCAAACACGCAGCAATAATAAAATCATACTAGGAGGCCTTATTACAAATAAGCAACATAAACCTAAAAGAAAGATAAATAAAATCCAAAATTCATTTATTAAAAGTCTCCATGCATGGCCACCTCGAGTCCATCCGGCTCCTCACCCGCGATCTACGAATCACCTGAAAAATTAAAGGAGAAGGTGAGTCACCAAGACTCAATGTGTAACCCTTCCCGGTTTAGTGCAACAACATACACAAATTATAACCAATTAACATGCATAAGTTTAAAATGCACCCAACCTAACCATCCATACGCCTTTTTCTACCCAGTGTGGTACCAAACCACCGGTGTTTGCCAAACCATCGGTGTCCAAAGACACAATTGTGTTACCAAAACACGGTGACATATAGTCACAGATGTGATGCCAAATCACTGGAGATACCAAATCTACGGTGTCCAGAAGACACAAATCGAATGATGGGGCCAACCCATCGTGTGATACCAAATCACCGGCGACGATCCCATATCTCAAAGTGGGGCCAACCCACGGTGGAATTAACCACAGGGGACAAGTCGCTATGAGGTGCCCAAACCTCCGGAGGTACCAAACCTCTGGTGACCGTAGTCACGATGTGTTACCAAAACACGGTGTCCGCTCGACACGAATATCACTGCCCCCTCCACTCATCAACCCATATCAAACAATTATGTATATTTACTGAAATCATGCAAAAAGGTTTATTTTAACAACATTAATAAATTTATCATTTCCATATGTCCAATAATACACATACCAAATGTGTCATGCTTCCCAAAAGCATCAAATAGTAATCTCATAGTCACAAAGACTTACCCGAATCCTTGTTAATACCATGATGATATTACATCCATGTCTACATAAATCGATTAGGCATAATATAACACTTAGCATATTAAAAAGTTATAAGATGTGTATGTACACACACAGTATTTAACGAAAGCCTTAAATCCCGATTAGACAAATCGGCCACACAAACTTTCCTTGTCCCCAAAAGCCTTCGAACACTATCCAACACACTCCTAAAAGAATCGGCCTCACTTCCCTACAATCAACCATCATCATTAAGGTTTATTAGCCTTCGGCTTAAACGAAACTTAAAAGAATAATCCTTTGAAATAAACCCTTCCCACCTTACCAAAAACCGATTGCTAGAGAAGTCCCAAAGAAAACTATGTTACCTTCAATATTCGGCCTAAGAGATTCAAGATAGAAGAAGAATATTTTCGGCACAACAAAGAGGTATATTCGGCTATAGGACAAAAAGAAAATAATGGGAAGAGAAATATAATTTCGGCAAAGAAGAGTGTATAGGAGGTTTTTGATGTTTAAGCAAAACAAATGGGAGAACAAAAAGGTTAATGCAAGTTTCGGTTTTTGAGAGAATGAAAAGGAGAAAATAGCAAATGATCAAAAATGACCAAATGGTCAAAAGAGTTTAGGCTTACCACAATGTAGAATTCGGCCAAAAAGAAAAGTGTTTGAGAGAAAATGTTTTGCAACTTTTGCACCAAATGAAAGAAATGACCAAAAAGAAAAGACTTCAATCCTAGCCAAACTAAGGTAAAATTTCGGCTCCCCCCTTTAGCCACTTTGCCGTCCAAGTTCATGGCATAAAGGCCATGAATTTGTTTCCAAAACATTTCCCACAAACCAAGCCTTTGTCCCTCAATTTACCATAACTTCAAGATATCTTACCATAACCTTAGGAATCTTATCCCTTATTCCATGCTTTCCTTAAACAACAATTCAACTTACCAAAAATTATTAGTCCACCTATCATAATTATGTTTGACCGTCCATTAAAGCTAACATACAAAAATAACTTTTAAAAATGCTATACCTACTACTCAACCACTAACCTCATGCAACCTTTCAAGCTCTTTAACCAACTTGCCACTAATTCATCTTGTGCTTTAATATACACTTAAATTAACTTAAGTGCTAAGCTCATTTAATCCTCTTCATTAAATAAGCCATACTAAGAATTATCCTACTAAACCGAGCTTACTCAAGACCCCTAATTAAGTCTTATAACACCACAAATAATATCACGAAACTTAAACACAAGCAAAATAATTCAATCACGAATAACCCCTATTTCAGGATGTTACAGTTCTACCCCCCTTAAAATAATTTCGTCCTCGAAATTACCTGATCAGAAGAGATGGGGGTATTGCTGCCGTATTACATCCTCGGGTTCCCACGCCGCTTCCTCCGTACCATGGTTTCGCCATAGCACTTTCACCAAAGGTACCGACTTTTCACGCAGAACCTTGACATCACGATCTAAGATCTGAACTGGTTCCTCCTCGAACGATAAGTCAGAGTTAACCTCAATCTCTGCTACTGGCACGACGTGCGATGGATCCGACCTATACCGTCTAAGCATCGACACATGGAAGACATCGTGAATCTGACTCAACTCTGCTGGCGATTCGGTGATAAGCTACCGGTCCTACTCGCTTCAACACAAAGATATGGGCCGATGAACCTTGGACTTAATTTCCCTTTTTGCCCAAAGCGCAACACCTTTTCCCAAGGCGACACCTTCGAGAAAGACTTTATCTCCTACCTCGAATTCCATTTCCTTGCGCTTGAGATCGACGTAAGACTTCGCGATCCGACGCTTCCTTGAGACGAGCCGAATTACCTTAACTTTATCTTCGGGCCACCACCAACTCTGGACCCAAAACCGACGTTCACCCAATTCCGCCCAACACGAGGAGTACGGCACTTCCGCCCATACAAGCTTCATATGGAGCCATTTGGATACTCGCTGATAACTATTGTTATAAGCGAATTCCGCCAACGGTAGATACTCCTCCCAACCGCCATCGAAATCCGTAACGCAACCTCTAAGCATATCTTCTAAGATCCGAATCACTCTCTCCGATTGTCCGTCGGATTGCGGATGAAAAGTCGTCTTTGAAGTCCAATCTCGCACCCAAAGCTTGATGCAACGCTCTCCAAAACCTCGATGTAAACCTCGGATCCCTATCCGAGATAATCGATCTTGGCACACCATGCAATCTCACTATCTCGGCTACATATAACTTAGCTAACCTCTCAAGCGAATAATCTACCCTTACAGTATGAAATGCGCTGATTTAGTCGACGATCCACAATCACCCAAATCGAATTCTTCTTGCTAGGCGTAAAGAGGTAATCCACTCGACAAAGTCCATGGTGATCCTCTCCCACTTCCACCGAGGAATCTTCACTGGCTAAAGTAAAACCGGATGGCAACCGATGTTCAGCCTTGACTTGTTGACACATCGACACTTACCCACGAACTCGCCATTTCCCGCTTTGCACTGCCACCAAAATTGCTCTCTCAAATCTCGATACATCTTGCTACCTCCGGGATGCATAGCATATGGGCTGCTATGTGCGTCCCAAGAATCCTTTGTCTCAACTCCACATCCTTCGGCATACAAGCTCTTCCTTTAAAGCACAAAACTCCATCATCTGGATGGACTAAAATCCTCTAATCCACCATTTCGGACTTGCAACCTCCGATCATTCAAACCATCATCCTCTAACCGCTTCTCCTTATCTGATCTAACCAAGTCGGCTTGACTTGCAATTCGCCAAAAGACTCCCATCATCGAAGCAGACTAAGTCGAGCAAACATCAATCTTAAATCCGATACAACCTTACGACTCAACGCGTCGCCACCACGTTAGCCTTACCAGGATGATACTCGATCGAACAGTCGTAGTCCTTCAACACTCAATCCATCTACGCCTCAAATTCAAATCCTTCGAGTCAAGAGATACTTAAGACTCTTGTGATCCGTATAAACTATCGACTTCTCTCCGCACAAATAGTGCCTCCATATCTTCAAAGCGAAGACTACACCGCTAACTCCAAGTCATGAGTCGGATAATTAGCCTCATGTGGTCTCAATCGCCGAGATGCATAAGCCACTACCTTTCCCTTCTTGCATCAAGACGCATCCCAAACCAATATGTGATGCATCGCAATAAACCGTGAAATTCCTTGCTCGCTCAAAGTTGAATCAAACCGGAGCTTGATCGTAATCTTCTTCAATTTGTCGAAACTTTCTTGCTCCTCCTCGGTCCACAAAAATGGAACTCCTTTCCTCAACAACTTGGTCATCGGTGCGGCAATCAAAGAAAATCCTTCCACAAATCTTGGTAATACCCGCTGGACCTAGAAAACTCGAATTTCAGCCACGATTTAGGCGGCTTCCAATCCAACACCGCCTCAATCTTTCGAGGATCCACTCTAATCCCTTCGGTCAAAACAACGTGACCCAAGAAAGTCACTTCCTAAGCCAAAATTCGCACTTACTAAATTTCGCATCTGTTGCTTTTCCTCGAATCGCAACACTACTCGCAAATGCGCATCATGCTCTTTTTTCGACTTGAATACACCAAAATATCATGTATAAAGACCACAACAAACCGATCCAAAATCGTTGAAATACCCTATTCATCATGTCCATGAAAGTCGCTGGTGCATTAGTCAAACCAAACGGCATCACCAGAACTCGTAGTGTCCATACCGAAAGTACGTAAATGCCGTCTTATGGATATCGACCTCTTTCACCTTCATTTGATGATATCCGGACCTTAAATCAATCTTAGAGAAAACCGCATTTCTTTGGTGATCAAACAAGTCATCTATCCTCGGCAAAGGATACTTGTTTTTAATCGTCGACTTATTCAATCGGCGTGTAGTCTATACACATCCGCATCGCACCATCCTTCTTCTTGACAAAAGTACCGGCGCTCCCCAAGGTGAAACACTTGGTCGAATGAAACCTCGATCCAACAACTCTTGTATCTGAGCCTTCAATTCCAACAATTCCTTCGGTGCCATCCTATACGGAGCTATAGACACTGGCGCCGTTAAGATAACAGATCTATACCGAATTCTACCTCACGATCCGGAGGCAACCCCGGAAGTTCTTCAGGAAATACGTCAGCAAATTCCTTTACAGTTTGAACATTCCTCACAGAAGACTCCTTAGCTTCCAAAGCACACACATGAACTACTTAACGCCTCACGCCCTTCCCCGACCATCTTTTCTGCTTTCAACGCAGATACCACATTGGATAGATAATCTCTCCTATTACCTATCATGACCACTTCTTCACCTTCAACCGTCTTCAAAACCAAGCGCTTAGCAAAGACAATCCAAACTTGCTTGGTACTTGACCAACCAGTCCATCCCAAGAATCGATCAAACTCCTCAAACTAGTTCCATCAGATCGGCTACAAACACTACCCCTTGGAGTTCTAGGGTACATCTCTATACTGACTTATCTACTTCTTCACAGAGTGACCTAAAGGACTAAGTGCAGTCATCCTCCTAGAAGCGGCCTCTGGGAACTAAACTCATGATCTCAACTATACTACTAGCAACGTAAGAGTGCGTCGAACCCACATCTATCAAGGCAGTATATGGAACACCAAAAATTAAAAACGCGTCGGTTATGACGCCCGTGCGTCTCTCTTCCTCACGACGCCGCAAAGATACACCAAACCAGTCGCGCTAGCCTCCGTGTTGCCAATACCTCGCCAGTTGCTCGCGACCTCCACTAGAGCCATAGCCACCTCTACCATAACCACGACCTCTCTCTGCGGTGCTGGTCCCTCCTTTCTCGAATCGGGCACGACCTTGACCTTCATATTGATTCCTAGCTTGCTTTACGCGAGTCTCTCACACGATGATCCAACGAACCACACTTGAAACATCCTTTCCCTCCGGTCCAACATTCTCCCAATGGAACTTCCCACAATGATTACACGGGTCGGTCTCGATTAGCAAACTGTGGACCTTCCGCGCCGATTTGACCCACTCGCCTAAACCTTTTCTCGAACATTACCACGACGACCTGCACGATCCAAAGCCTCTCTTGACTTGCTCCTATCATAACTTTACCTCGCTGGATTCCTTGATTCCTTGGCTACCTTTGCCTTCTCCACCAAGACAAGCAAACTCACGTTCTTCTTTGTGGAGCAATCAGCAACCTTAACTCGTCTCTAAGTCCATCTTCAAAACGAACACAACGATCATGCTCCGATGCCACTATTCCCGAGCATAACGACTCAACCTTTAGGAATTCCGCTTCATATTCGACACGATTTACTTCCTTGTACTAACCCCTAAAAGCTTTCCTTTGAGCATCAATGTAGCTTGAGCCAACATACTTCTCCGATAAGAATTCTTGAAATACTCCCAAGTGAGATCATTTGTCGTAGCACCATCTCGAACCGTGAGCCACCATCGATAGGACTCATCCTTAAGAAGCAACACCGCTCCTTTCGGTTTCTCCTCATTAGACAAATCTATCTCATCCATGATTCTTTCGGTCGATTCCACCAATACTCGGCGTGATTGGGCGCTACACCGGACACACCTCGGAAAAATTCAGCTCAGTTAGCTCGAAGTCTCTCAGAACCGACTTCCGAGCTCCTCCACCTCCACCAATTCCAGCTACCCTTTCCGGAACCCGTAGCATCGCTTGTGACACAGCGTCGCCACCCGCCCGATCTCGCTCTTCACTCCAAAGGTTGGGGTGGTGGTGGCGGTATCTCATTCTCGAGATCCTTGACCCGACCCGGCTGTGGGTTCGACGCACGACCATCCTACCCCTTCCGCCCACGATGGCCACGTCCTCTAAAGCTCATTCTAACTATCGCGCTTTAATCTGATTAGGAAATTTTTATGAATTAGTACATGTTTCACTTGATTATCCGCGAAGAAATTTTATGAAAAGAGTTTAATAGAGATTCTTTCGATCAAACAAGGTTTTAAGTCTTCTATCCTGGTTTACACAGAATAATACATCCATTCCCTATACCTTTCATACCTATGCACTCTTCGGGCATTACTGTCCGTTTCTAACCCAGGGGTATTTTCGTCATTTTTCCTAAAGGGTATTTTTGTAATAAACCGAAGAAATTTGAAAACTTTAACAAATCGAGATATTTTGAAATTTCTAAAATTGAGGAGTATTTTTCGAGAAATTCTCAATTTGAAGATATAGCAAAATTTTGGAAACCAGGGGTATTTTGGTAATTTTGTCAATCGTGGGTAATTTTGTAAATTTCAAAGTCAAGGTATTATTTTGAAATACAACATTTTTGAGTACTTTTGTAAAATAAAAATTTGATCAAAATTGGGGTAATATGGAAATTTTAGAGACCAAGGGTATTTTCGTAATTTTTTTTGCCACTAGGGGCATTTCGGTAATTTTGGTAAACCGAGAATATTTTGAAAATTTTCGAAGATAAATTTGTCCTACCATCTAAAAAAATAATTTAATGATTTTAAACCAAGTTTTCCTTAAAACATGGCTAATCCCTTTCGGGTTTTATTTAGGATTTTGCCTATGACCGAGTCCTCTTGGTTAGGGTGAACCGAAGCTACGCACCAGGTAGGAATCCCGCGAAGAGGAGGTGAGTCACGAGGACTGCTTAAGTACCAAGCTCTTCCGGATCCAATCCTAGACATGCGCACCAAGATTACCACACCCTAACTCGGCGACTTGGTCACGGGTTGGTTTTAATTAGGCCATTAAAGTCTTATGTCTTTGTTTGGAGTAAACTAGTCCTAAAGTTTAAAATACTATCACTATCTACGTCCCATGCTTCCTACCCTTCTACAGAATATAATTCATACAAAAAAAGTCAGAGATACTTACTTGGGCAAGGTTGGTCTTGGGATACTCGGTGCCATGCTTATTAAAAACCAAAATTTTTCAAAAAGGCCTACTAAAACATTTTTGGGCCTTGGGCCCCACAATAGGAGCTTTGAACTAGGCTCTGATACCAATTTTGTAACACCCCAAACCCGGCCCAAACAATATGACCGAATTTGGTTTGCTACAGAGAAAAGATTTTGAAAACCATTTTAAAACCGATTTTGAAATTAGTCGAAATGCCTTTCAATTTAAATTTTCTTTGTTAAAAACCAAACTTAAAATATTTGCTGAGTCGAGTTGTTTAAAAATTTCGAATGTACCCGATGGTACTTTAAAACATTTTTGCGTTTAATTTGAGAAAACATGTGCAACTGTTTTAACATCATCAAGTAGTTTAAACCAAACATTCAAACACCCAAAGAATAATAAAATCATACTAGGAGGCCTTATTACAAATAAGCAACATAAACCTAAAATAAAGATAAATAAAATCCAAAATTCATTTATTAAAAGTCTCCACTGCATGGCCACCTCGAGTCCATCCGGCCTCACACGCGATCTACGAATCACCTGAAAAATTAAAGGAGAAGGTGAGTCACCAAGACTCAATGTGTAACCCTTCCCCGGTTTAGTGCAACAACATACACAAATTATAACCAATTAACATGCATAAGTTTAAAATGCACCCAACCTAACCATCCATACGCCTTTTTCTACCCGTGTGGTACCAAACCACCTGGTGGTGCTAAAACCACTGGTGTCCAAAGACACAATTGTGTTACCAAAACACTGGTGACATATAGTCACAGATGTGATGCCAAATCACTGGAGATACCAAATCTCTCGTGTCCGAAGACACAAATCGAATGATGGGGCCAACCCATCGTGTGATACCAAATCACTGGCAGACGATCCCATATCTCAAAGTGGGGCCAACCCACGGTGGAATTAACCACAGGGACAAGTCGCTATGAGGTGCCAAACCTCTGGAGGTACCAAACCTCTGGTGACCGTAGTCACGATGTGTTACCAAAACACTGGTGTCCGTCGACACGAATATCACGCTCTCCACTCATCAACCCATATCAAATAATTATGTATATTTACTGAAATCATGCAAAAGGTTTATTTTAACAACATTAATAAATTTATCATTTCCATATGTCCAATAATACACATACCAAATGTGTCATGCTTCCCAAAAGCATCAAATAGTAATCTCATAGTCACAAAGACTTACCCGAATCCTTGTTAATACCATGATGATATTACATCCATGTCTACATAAATCGATTAGGCATAATATAACACTTAGCATATTAAAAAGTTATAAGATGTGTATGTACACACACCTGTATTTAACGAAAGCCTTAAATCCCGATTAGACAAATCGCCACACAAACTTTCCTTGTCCCCAAAAGCCTTCGAACACTATCCAACACACTCCTAAAAGAATCGGCCTCACTTCCCTACAATCAACCATCATCATTAAGGTTTATTAGCCTTGGCTTAAACGAAACTTAAAAGAATAATCCTTTGAAATAAACCCTTACCACCTTACCAAAAGCCGATTGCTAGAGAAGTCCCAAAGAAAACTATGTTACCTTCAATATTCGGCCTAAGAGATTCAAGATAGAAGAAGAATATTTTCGGCACAACAAAGAGGTATATTCGGCTATAGGACAAAAAGAAAATAATGGGAAGAGAAATATAATTTCTGCAAAGAAGAGTGTATAGGAGGTTTTGATGTTTAAGCAAAACAAATGGGAGAACAAAAAGGTTAATGCAAGTTTCGGTTTTGAGAGAATGAAAAGGAGAAAATAGCAAATGATCAAAAATGACCAAATGGTCAAAAGAGTTTAGGCTTACCACAATGTAGAATTCGGCCAAAAGAAAAGTGTTTGAGAGAAAATGTTTTGCAACTTTTGCACCAAATGAAAGAAATGACCAAAAAGAAAAGACTTCAATCCTAGCCAAACTAAGGTAAAATTTTGGCTCCCCTTTAGCCACTTTGCCGTCCAAGTTCATGGCATAAAGGCCATGAATTTGTTTCCAAAACATTTCCCACAAACCAAGCCTTTGTCCCCTCAATTTACCATAACTTCAAGATATCTTACCATAACCTTAGGAATCTTATCCCTTATTCCATGCTTTCCTTAAACAACAATTCAACTTACCAAAAATTATTAGTCCACCTATCATAATTATGTTTGACCGTCCATTAAAGCTAACATACAAAAATAACTTTTAAAAATGCTATACCTACTACTCGAACCACTAACCTCATGCAACCTTTCAAGCTCTTTAACCAACTTGCCACTAATTCATCTTGTGCTTTAATATACACTTAAATTAACTTAAGTGCTAAGCTCATTTAATCCTCTTCATTAAATAAGCCATACTAAGAATTATCCTACTAAATCGAGCTTACTCAAGACCCCTAATTAAGTCTTATAACACCACAAATAATATCACAGAAATTTAAACACAAGCAAAATAATTCAATCACGAATAACCCCTATTTCAGGATGTTACATGCGTGAAGCAGAAGTAGTGAGAATTGAAATATAGAAGCAAAGAAATTGAGAAACTAGGTAAGCTTCTTAACTTTCTCTGCTTGAGAACTAAAGGAAGAAGGAAGGTAAGGACTCCTAATAAGTTTTTTTAAACTAGGTTTTTGGGTTTTAAGGTTTAAATGACTTTGATTTAACCAAGTTAAGTGGTTGTCACGCTTAGCTTCCAAGACGAGGGAGCCTTTATCGTTGGCCAAGCTAAGCTGATAGTTGATCTACTGTAATTTGGTGTAGTATATTAAACTAATTTTCTCACTTTGGGAGCTTGAAAACAAGCATTATCATTAGGTTTTAATAATGGTTTAATAACTTTAACTAAATTCAATAAAATGTGCAAATTGAGTCTTATATTGACCTTAAGGGCCAAATAAGGCCTAAGTGTAACAACCCGTTTTTAGTTAAATCGGAACAGTGGTTTTGGGACCAAAAATTCAAGGTTGAAATATTTATTTTATTATTATTTTAATTTCTACAACATGACAGTGTGATTGTGTGAAATTTTCGTTCAGAAATTTTATCGTTTAAATGCTCAATTTGTTAAAAAGGACTAAATCGCGTAAAGTGTAAAACTTGAGTTCTATTAGCTAAAGGTGTCTAATAGCTATAGAAATTTAAAGTGGATGTCCTTATGTGGTAATTAGACCATTAATAGCATGAGTGTACATATATGGACATATTATTAAGTGTTTTTAAGGTTATTAGTTAAGGTTAATTTTGTAATTTGGTAATTAAGGTTAATTTAATAAAAACAACAAATTGTATCATCTTTTAGTCATCTTATTTCACTAAAATTTGAAGAGAAGAAAATACATTTTTAGGGTTTTCATTTTGTCAAACTTCTATTGCTCATTTAGGTATGGCTTTTGTCCCGTTTTTAATTATTTCTACGTTTTTGAGATCGTTGTAGCTTAATCTAGCTAGCCTAGGGACTAATTTGCAAAATTTTTAAAGGTTTAGGGTTTTACCATTGATGAATATGTATGTATTTTGATGTTTTATGATAGAAAATGAATGGTTGTTGTTAGATAAACAACATTTGTTAAGTGATTTTTAGTAAAATGTCCAAATAGGGATTAAATTGTGAAATGTGTAAATTTCATGGTTAAATTGTGAAATAAATGAAAAATATGGGCTGCTAGGGACTTAATTGAAATTCAGCTAGCATGGGTATAGGTTGAATTGTATGAATTTTTATTTTTATGAGATAAGGACTAAATTGTAAAAATATTGAAGTATTAGAGACAAAAGTGTAAGATGGTCTTAATGTGTATTTTTGGACTGAATTGAATAGAGTGTTAATTAAATAATTTAATTTTGATTACATTTAGATCAAGAAAAGTGAAATTCAAATTTAGATCGGAGGAAAAACAAAGTGTTGGACTAATCGATCATTTCATCGTTTTTGCATTCGAGGTAAGTTCGTATGTTAATAAGCATTAATATAATTGTGCTTTAGATGCTTTATTATTGAATTATTTGAGAATATGACCTTGCGGATATATTCAACGAAGATTCAGCATTGAGAAATCTAGGTTGAACCTTAGGAATAGATTAGGATATGAATGACATGTCATTAGGGGTTATGTGATTTAGGTGCTAGTCTGTACGTCCTACTGGTGGCTAAGTTATTCGGCATGTGTTGTGGATTCTCGTCAGCTTGTGTGAGCAGCACCGTGTAGCTTCGTCATGACTGTTAGCTTGTGTGAGCAGACCCGTTGATAGCTCGAGAGTGAGCATTATATGTGACATGAGATCGATATAGCTTCGGCTATATATGTGGCACTTAGGGTGCGAGATTCCTGAGTATCTGATAGTATTCCAAATGGTTCAATGGGTATATCGAAGATATGAAATGGTGAGAAATAGATACGTATCAGTACAGGTATGTACAGAAACTATACGAGCATTGAAACTATGAAAGTTATGAGATCTTGATTAATTATGTGATTGAATATATGTTAACCTTATATTTTTATGACTTTGAAGTATATTATGTTATATTACTTTAATGGTGATTAAATGGTGAGTTTTACTTATTAACTATACGAGCTTACTAAGCTTTATAGCTTACTTTGTTTACTTTTTCATGTTTTATAGTGAATTTCGAAGCTAGCTCGGATTGGGAGTCATCGGAGATTGCATCATACTATCGAGCATATACTTTGGTACTTTTGAGTTTATGTTTTGGTTATATGGCATGTATAGGAATTATGGTCATTTTGGATTAAGGTTTGGTAATGAATTTAGCCATTTGAGTTGGCTTGTAAATGTTAAGTGGTTTGTTATGTATATAGCCAAGTGATTTGGCTTATTTTGGTCAATTTGGTTATGTATATATATGCAAATTGCCTTTGTCTTGTATTGATAATTGCTATGCCAATGCTTGTGGTGAATGGTTGATATTAGAAAAATTATATGCTTGTGAGATTAGGCTAAATGATGCAAAATTGGAAGTGTTCATATTGATGATTTTAGATTATGAGTTTTGGTATGAAATTGAATGGCATATTGTGGTAATTGTGTGCGTTATTATGTTGGTATTGAAATGGTATGAATTATGATTGATTGAGGTTGGTTGAATGCCTATTTATGCTATGCTTTTGTGCCAATTGGGTTGGTTTAGGTGTGTGAAGTTTGGGTGGCAAGATGGCTTGGCAAATAGCCTATTTTTGTCCACACGGGCGTGTGTCTCAGCCGTGTGTGACACACGGTTAGGTTACACGACCGTGTGTCCCCTAGTGTTGAATTAGAAATCAAGTCAGTATGCTTCACACGGCCTAGCACACGGGCGTGTGACCTGGCCATATGGCATAAGTCAGTATACCCTACAGGTTTGGCACGGCCTAGCACATGGCCTGGTACACGGGCGTGTGAGGCCATTTCGAAGGGCACACGGGCTGGTCACACGGGCGTGTGGTTGGCTGTGTGACCCAAGTCAGAGAGTTACACGGGGTCAGGCACGGGCTGGGACACGACTATGTGATCCCATTTTGAATGTCCACACGAGCTTTGACATGGGCGTGTCTTTGGCCATGTAAGACACACGGCCGGGCCACACGGGCGTGTGTCCCTATATTTTGAAAAAAAAAATTCTAAGTTTTCTAAAAGTTTTCTAAATTACCGGTTTAGTCCCGAACCACCCCGATGTTTTGGGCCTCGTAGGCTCGTATTAGGGACAATGTGAATGAGGTTGATTGATGATTACATTAAATTTGAATATGTATGTGAAATGTATGTTTAATTGTATTATAAGCCCGGTAATACTCCGTAACCCTATTCCGGCATTAAATACGGGTAAGGGGTGTTACACTAAGGGTGAGCTAATAAACTTTGTAAGTGTGCAGGAGACCATTAGAAGGTGCGCTAAACTGATACTGGTCATTATATTGTAACACAGAGGGCTTGATGTTACAACATAGGGAGTAGAATGAAAAATTCCGAGACTGCCTTCGATGTTGCAACACAGCCTAAGGGTGTCGTGACATACCCCTGAAGACATCCTTAAGAAGAGTATACCGACTTCTATGTCACGACACAGGTCCTAATGTGTCGCGACATCGACTCTGGATAAAAATTAATACGAGCCAAGGGGCGTTTTGGTCCTCACAATCAAGCTTAAAGCTCAGGAGCACTAGCTAACTTAGGATTAAGGATCACTATCACCTGAAGTTTGATTGTGACATGTTATGGACACTAATTACTTAGTTTAGAATCTTTCTTTTAATTTAATTTAGAGTTTTCCTCTTTTCTTAGGTTTTAGATTTAATTTAAGTTTGTTCTTTGTTTTATCTCGGGATATCTGATTCGTTGATGCAATTAAACTTTGTGGATTCATTCTTCTTCGTAATACAAATCAAGCTTTTTCTTAAACTTTATAATTTTGATTCAATTATCATGTTTATGCTTTATATCGATTCTATATTGTTTACGAAATCCATGAGGAACTAATCCCTCTATGGGGGATTAGTGAG
Organism: Gossypium sturtianum; assembly: GCA_025698515.1. Classification (NCBI taxonomy): domain Eukaryota; kingdom Viridiplantae; phylum Streptophyta; class Magnoliopsida; order Malvales; family Malvaceae; genus Gossypium; species Gossypium sturtianum. The sequence goes on along the minus strand of CM046946.1, from coordinate 18,195,664 downwards.
TGGAGGTATGATTTATTAACTATGTTGTAGGGTTACTCAACGCATCCACTATTTGGGAAAGGAAGAACCTAAAACCCTAGGCTTGACAACCCTAGGAAGTTATCAAGGTGGGAATTAACCCAAAATTGGTATGGCCTATCCGTGAATACCTTAACCCCAAATCAGTCTAGACTGTGAGGTCGGAAGATAAGTAGTCCTTGCTGACTCGTTATTCTAGTGGACATATCAGAATATCTTGCTAGGATATCGACTAGTTGATTGACGAGGAACCCAAAGCGACAGTTGATGAAGATTACCGAAGCGAGCTAATCAGCCATAATTAGATTTTATTAATTCCACTTTTCAATCTCTTGATATTTATTTATTTAGTATATTTTTATTTTTATTTGCATAATATAACCTATTTTGAGTACTAGTTAGATCTTTTGGTTTTTAGGTTAAAATTGATCTAGTACTAGCCTCCCTTGGGTACGATCCTCGGAGTACTTATCTACTCCGTTGTACCTATATTACAACCTGACTCATATACTTATGAATATTGCTTCATTTATATATATCTTTTGCTACAGTATTCAAACTCTAGATGTTAGTACATCCAGAGGCGGTCAAGTTGTTGGCGTCGTTGTTGGGGAGGCAACGTCACTAGTTCAATTTTAATTTTTGCACTTCAGTAGGAATAATTAGGAATTTTTAAGGTTATAATTACGATTCTTAATTTATTTTGTTTAACTAATTAACATCATTGTTAATTGTCTTTTTTTTAGGAGGACCTTAATGCACATTTTTAATATGAACTACCACCATAGTAACTATAGGAGATCAGTCAACAGGAGTATGGATATTTTTTATTATATGTGGTTAGACGAAGACTTAGATTACGATGCTGATATTTACGAAGAAGGGGTCTATGAGGATTCAGAAATACAGGAGAACCAATGACTATTGATGATTGAATTAAGTCAAGCCTCAACCCCTTCCCAAGATGATAGCAACAACATCAATGTGTACTTAGGAAGATACCAATATGAATTCAGCCAAGGGTTGATCAAGGAGAAGAATGCAACGATAAACACTTGTGAGGAAAGGGAACTCCTGGACTATCATCTATCTCGGCAAATAGAAGAGTACCAAGATGAATCGAATGAAATGGCAATATGGGAACCTAGGAAACCAGTCGAGGAAACTGAGAGTAGATGGATGAATCAGACAGGCATGGAAATCATCTTCCCAACAACTTTAGGCTCTTCTGATGGGGCCAAAATACAAGAGTAGTGTAATGTGGACCTACAATTGGAGATAATGATATTTATGACCAATTTAGTGGAAGAAATCTCGACGTCCTGAGAACTCACAAAGAAAATCAAGGATAAACCGACGGTTCTAGCTGATAAGTCTGACTTGACTATACTTTGCACATCATGTAACGCCCCAAAAATTTAAGTATTTATTTATTGATGTTTGTAACACAAATACCTGTTGCTTCAGTGGTTGAGTGATTAGGGTGTGTTTGGGAGTGTCTGAGAAGTCTTGGGTTCAAGCCTGGGCATGTGCAAAAAAATTTTTTTTAGGGAATAAACCATTGCCTTTAGTTAGTAGGCTTTTAAATTATTATGTGTATAATAAGACATAAAAAGTATGCTCGTTTAGGGGGTAAGTGGGGTGTTACCTAGGCCAGAGGACAGAGGTCCGAATCTTGGTAGAGGCAAGGGAGTATTTATTTTGCTGTTGTGCCGTGGGAGGTGGTGGAGTTTGACTGAAACACTGAAGTGGTTGATAGGAATTCAAATTGAGTGGTTGAGGGGAGGTGTGATTAGATGGAGAGGTTTGAGGAGGGATTTTAGGAGAAAATCAAGGGATGAGAGGAGAGGGAATGTTGTGCCGAAAATGGACTCTGGGTACTCAAGAATTCGGCCAAGAGTGGTATGCCTCATTTTGTTTTTCCCTTTGGTGTTTTTTCTCTTTTTGCTTCAGAGGCCGAATGTGGTAGGGGATTTTGGCTTATTCTTCTATCTCACATCTTGCCTTTTTGGCAACCTTTCTCTTTGGCCGAATATACCCTTTTCCTTTCTTTTCTTCTCCTCTTCTCTTCTTTCTCTGTGTTGGCCGAATATTACCTTTTCCCAAATGGTACTGTGTTGGCCGAATATACCTTATTTGCCTCCTTCATTTTCTCTTCTCTCTTCTCCCTAAACCGTTTCCCCTGATCATTCCTCTCTAGTTGGCACCCAGGCTGATTCAATCGCTATTTTGTCTTTGGGTTAGTGATTGTTCTCTGACAAATCGGTACGAGCACTCGACTCCTTCTTGCTTTCTTTTAATTCGTATCAAGTTCCCTCTTTTCTTACACTGTTAAAGTCGAATACTCTTGTGTTGCTGTAACACCCTGGTTTTAGGGGTTAGATTTTTGGTGCTTAGCTCGGGTGTTGGCACACTTCAGTGTGTGTTTGGGTAAGTTTTAGGGGTCCTGAGAACCCTAGGTGGTGGTAGGTTGCTTTGGTAAATTTTTAGTTTAGGGGCTAAAAGGGGGAGTTTGGATGGAGAGGGCCTTAAGAGAATTTTTGGTGGGGTTTTGGCACCAAGATTGGAGTGGCAGAGTGGCGGGAGGCGCCACTTAGAGCATGGAGAAGTGACGCCACTTGAAGGGAAGGGGGCGGTGTTCGAGTTGCAAGGATGGCATTGTGGGTTGTTTTTTTTGGCGTCATGGAGGAGGGTATTGGACGGTTTTGGGAGGCTTGAAAGGTGGAGGAAGACTTGGTCTTCTCTTTTAAATTTGGCTAGGTAAGTTTGACCCATTCAAATTATTTTGAATGGATGGAAGGGAGGTGTTTTAGGAGAGATTTTAGGATTTTTTTTGGGAGCTTGGAGCTTGGCCGAATAGTATAAATAGGGGAGGTGCTCATTGTTCATTCACCATTTGCTTTCTCCTCACTAAAAGTTCTTGCTTCTTCTATTTTTATTTTCCCTTACTCTCTTGCCGAAAATAAGTCAAGAACACCCTTTCTTTTCCTTTCATTTTGTTGTAGCCAAAGTAGGAAGTGGGCTTATCCATTTTTTCCCCTCTCCCTTCACCCCTTTTCTTTGACCTTGCTTCAAACCGAGATCACCCTTAAAAGCCCGCCATTGCCGAATATCTCAACACCATTTTAGAGTCATTGCCGAATCACCATTTATTCTCTTACTCCACTTTTGTTGCAAGTCCCTGAGCCGAACTTCCTGGTGGTGGTGGATTCTTGTTAGAGCAAAGGGTAGTGGTTAGCAAGGTAAGGGTGTGTTAGTTTTCTTTGTGCTATAGTTTTTGTCTTGGCCGAATGGCCTAAGTGTTCATTGTTTTTATGCCAAGGCCGATTGTAGGGGAGAAGAGCCTATCGCTGGGAACCTTTTGTAAGTCCGTTAGTCTGTGAGTGCGAAGCGTATGATAGCGTTTCGGGTTTTGGTATCATTTAGGTGCGTAATCAACGCACTATTTCTACGATTGTTGGTTTGTTAATGTGTTTACATATATGTGATGTGTGGTTGCCGAATATGATGGCTTGTGTGGTGAATGGTTATTTTGGGTAACCATATGACAGGTGAGTAAAGTCTCTTGTATGAAATTATTTAAGATAAATACATGATTTGGTGTTTAACATGAGATGCCTTCTCTTTTGTTATGATCTGACATATTACCTTTTTCATACATATATGGGAGGTGGATTGATTCGGTGGAGGAAGAAGTGTACACAGGATGTACGTGGTCTAATGATAGCTCAGGCTACATTAGCGCTTGAAGGCTAGCTTTGTGCTACCTCAAGGGAGGTGTGGCTCGGTGCCCATCTCGGCGGTTGATGGCTATGTGCGTCACCGTAGACGGATTTTGATATCGGGATCACGATTGGTTGATCGGTGGCTCACCACGGCCTTGTGCAATAATTGCCAAGGTAAGGGGATGGATCACGATGTGATCGGTGGTGGTTTATCCACGGCCTTAGGCAGGAGTCCGCTAAGGTTGGTGTCACGGTTGGATAGTAGGTTGGGTGAGATGCATTCTTGCATGATTTGTTTCGATGGTCGTGTGTGGGTATGGGCCAAGCCCATACGGATGGAAATATGTGTTGTGGTTATGCACTCGAGTCGGTGGACTCACTCTTTTCATTAACCATTTCGTGTGACGCGTAGTTGGATCGGGTTCGAGAGGACACATGGTGGCCCATGCGAGAAGGAAGAGTTTAAACGTTTTAGGCTTACTTTAAGTATTTCGTTTTAAATAGAATATGTAATAAAGGCCTTTTGACTCTTATTTATTTTAGTTATTACTTTATTAGTATTTATTATGGTTTGAGGAATTTGAAACACCATGTGAAGATGATTATATTGTTCTAACCTACTTATTCAATTTGGCTTGTATATATTAATCTTTTAGTATGAGTATTTTTTTAATAACAAAGTTTTACTCATAAGTTTAAATAAACATGGATTTTTCAAAAGGTAGCAAGTTTTACTAAATTTTTCTAAGTTAAATAGATTTTTCCACCGTCTTTTCCGCTTTAACATAACCAGATTCGGTCGTAGTGAATGGGCCGGGTTTGGGGATGTTACAGTTGCTCTCAGTTTTCTTAGAACATCTCGAGGAGTAAATGAGTCGCAAGTGGTAGTGAAGCGTCCGAAACCCTTCTTTCGTCACTCAATCAAAGGTAACTATTTTGTCTTGCATTGTGGGTAAAGTCCGAATGCTCTTTCCCCTACCTTTGGGGTTCTGTGATGCTGTAAGTTATTACGTATGGATATAAGCCACGTATAAACAACTCTGATTAATAGAATCCGCTTGTAATGCAGATATCTGTCAGGGAGGTGGTAATCAACTCTCGTCAGTGGGCTAAGAGGGCTAAGCCACCTTTGCTCAACCAAGGCAAGTGTGGTGCTCACGGTTATTCGCGCGTTTTTACAAACAGGTGTGTAAACACTTCCCAAATCGTAAACCGACAAAAGCCGAAAAAATATGAAAGTTGACGCTACACGAGCGTGCGCTCGCTCACGTGGTAAATCAAATGCCTAAAACGTGGGCATTAGACTGTTGAGGCCACCATAAGCGCTTTCGTGGTCTTAGGCCGTTTTAGGCCACATTGGGCCGAAATGGGCTGTGTAGGCCCAATGGGCTTGTGGGCCCCACACGGGTAAGCCACACAGGCGTGTGGAGAAAATTGGGCCAAACTGTGTAATTTTCATGACTGAGACCAATTCTGGGCTATGTGGGCCATACGGGCGTGTGGGCCCACATGGGCCCGTATTATGGGCCTTGGGCCCATTTCACTATTTGACTGTAAAGGTTGCACAGGTCGCCCAAGATGACTGTGGACCTACTGATGGGTCGGTAAGTACACCTAGACCCCAAACTGATAAAATAAATGTTATGCCCCTATGGTAAAATGATTGTTATGCCCCTATGATATTAATTGACTGTATGCCTTATGTTATGTATGACTGTATATGAGCATGCCACGATTTATATATGTCCCATCCATGTATGATATGTTGCATAGGGATGGGATTATTATGATTGGAGGAAGTATACTGTACTGGTAGCTCTGCTGCAAATACTGTTTAGGGCCGCAACCGGTGCTAATATTTGAGTGTAGGGATGGGTGGGTGATTTTATCCCCACATGGAGTGTTGGGCTGGACGGAGTGGAGTGTAGAGGCTGGATGGGTAGGATTTTTTATTGCATGCCTACACTGATACTGATATTGTTATGGGCTAAGGCCCACACTGATACTGATATTGTAATGGACTAAGGCCCAACTGATCTGAATTGTTATTGATTTGGGCTTAGGCCCAGATTGTACTTGACTACGGCCTGATTGGCCATTTTGCTTATATGGGGTTACACACTGAGTTTTCGTAAACTCACCCCTCTGTTTCTCTATTCAGGTAATCCCCAGTCTTAGGCGGATCGGTGCTGCGAGGGATTCAGAGGTGGCCACACAACCGCACCTGCTTTTATATTTGAGTTTTATTTCCAATAAATTTAATTTGGGTTTTTTTTATGTAATAAGGCCTCTTTAAATTTTAACTTTTAATTTGTGATTTTACTTATTCAATTCATATCTGAAAGAAGTAGGACGCGGATTTTCAAAAGATAAATGTTTTTCAAAACACCACGTTTTCGTAACATTCGATAAAAGCTTCCGCATCAAACATTGTTTTAAATATAGCAACAAACTAATATGACCGACAAACTGCTTAAAACAACTTGAGTTTTAAATGAACAAAATACCCTTAAATATCTGTTATGATCATAAACAAGAATTAATATAGAACGGGATTTTCCACTTAAAGTATATTTTTGAAAAACACTTCAATGTGATGTCGCCAGATTCGGCCATAACGTCTAGACCAGGTTTAGGGTGTTACATTTAGTGGTATCAGAGCCAGGTTGCAAAACTCTGCTGTGGTTTTTGGGTTTCTTCTAAAAACTCGAAATTTTCAAAAGAACTATTCCAAATGATTTGGAAGTATTTTGAAATATTTTTACTAAATGTGTGGTACACCGAATCTCTGGCGCCGATGTGTAAGTCCTCTGAAACTTCTCCGAAACTTCTGTTTGTTTAAAGTGAAATATTGAGACTACTGTAGGTAGTAGACTGTATTGAAATATTTTTGTTAGGGAAAACTAAAACTGTAGTAAGACTGCATTCTGTGAAAATGAACTCTTAAATACTGATATTGCTTTCCATAATATATCTATTAATCAACACTGGAACTGTAAACTGATGCATAAAATTGTTAAAAATAGATAATATGCAAATATATAATGAGTACTAGAGGTATTCGTGGAAGGGGTACAAGAGGCCGTGGCGGAGGCCGTAGAGGTGCTCGGGTTGGGTCTTCGTCATCGGGCCACATGCCCAGCGCTGAAGCTAGAGAGACACCGGCTTCACCGGTGACTGAGACTGGGTCTCACGATCGAGCGGCTGGGGACAACGCATTATCCCAAGCTATGTTACGAATTCTGGAGAGGGTTACTGGGCCAAATACTATGGGTCGTGGGTCGGTCACAGAACGACTCCGGTCTAATGGGGTTGAGATTTTTAGGGGAATTGCTGGAGTGGCCCCTAACATGGCTGAATATTGGATGGAGGCCACAGAAAGGATCATGGATGACCTCGACTGCACCCCCGAACAGATTCTAAAAGGAGCCGTGTCATTGTTACGAGACGAAGCCTATCAGTGGTGGCTTATAGTTAAAGAGGGTACTCAGGCTGACCGATTGACATGGGAATTCTTCGAGACTGCTTTTCAAGGGAAGTATGTGGGCGCTAGTTATGTGGATGCCCGGAGGAGGGAATTTCTAAATTTAACTCAGAGGGATAAATCAGTGGCTGAATATGAAGCTAAATTTTTGCGATTAAGCGGCTATGCACGTGGGATGGTGGCAACTGATTATGAGTGGTGTGTTCATTTTGAGGACGGCCTCAGGGATAGTCTGAGAGTTTTGGTAGCTCCACAGAGGGAGCGAGATTTTGCCACACTGGTAGATAAGGCGAAGATCATCGAGGAGGTGAAGCGTACTGAGCGTCTGAACTGAGAAAAGGGTAGGAATAAGAGGGATTCGGAGCCCTCAAGTTTCGTTCAGAGGCCGAATAAAAAGGCCAGAGTGGATGGGCCGGTTAGAGTTAGGGCCCCTATTGTTGCTACTGGACCGCAGCCATGTGTTGACTGTGGTAGACGCCATCAGGGCGAGTGCTAGAAAAGGATTGGCGCATGTTTGAGATGCGGATCATTAAAGCACCGTATCAGAGATTGTCCACGGTGGCCTGATCAGATGCAAGTTAATGGCCGGGGTACTGTGTAGCCGTAGAGAGGTGTTCAGCAGCCACTGAGAGGCCATGGTCAGGCCAGAGATGGAAATGGTATGGGCCATGGTCGTGGAGCACCGGGTAGAGGTGCAGGTCATCGAGGCGAGCGGCCAGCTATGGTTTGCGCCAGACGTCGCGAGAGAGGACGGAGACGCCTGGATGTTATTACTGGTACGTTCTTTATCCATAATGTACCTTATACTACACTGATTGATGTTGGGTCTACGCATTCGTATATAGCATGCTCGGTGTCTGAAACTTTGGGTTTAATGGTTGAAACCACTGTGAGTGAGGTTACTATGTTGAGTCCTTTATTGAAGTCAGTTAAAGTAAACAAATTGTTCAGAGATGTACCTTTGGAGGTGCAAGGAACCATCTTTTTGGCGCACTTAATGGAAGTTCCTCTTGGATAATTCGACTTAATATTGGGCATGGATTGGCTGGTTAAGCATCAAGTGAATTTGGATTGTGCTACTAATCGGGTAGTACTGAAAACTGTGGAGGGTGATGAGGTGGTAGTAATAGGGGAGCGTCAGAATTATCTATCCAATGTGATTTCTGCCTTGAGGGCTGAGAAGTTAGTTTGTAAGGGTTGTGAGGCGTATATAGCCTACATCAGTGGTGCTGATTCTGAGGTTCTGTCTGTTAAAGATATTAGAACAATCAAAGATTTTCCAGATGTTTTTCCCAATGAACTATCTGGACTACCTCCAAACCCTGAAGTTGAATTTGGGATTGAGCTCCTACCGGGTACAGATCCGGTGTCCATCTCTCCTTATAGAATGGCACCTAAGGAGCTAGTGGAGCTTAAGGCTCAGATTCAGGAGTTATTGGATCGAGCGTTCATCCACCCTAGTATGTGTCCATGGGGAGCACCGATGTTATTTGTGAAAAAGAAGGATGGATCCATGCGTATGTGCATCGACTATCGGCAACTGAATAAATTGACTATTAAGAATAAGTACCCCCTACCGAGGATTGATGATCTATTCGACCAGTTTTGAGGAGCTTCGGTCTTCTCTGAGATTGATCTATGATCGGGGTACCATCAACTGAGAGTCAAAGAGGCGATGTGTCAACAATACCCTCATTTGTTTTGATCAGGTAAATTTCGAGGCCAAAATTTTCTTTTAGGGGGGTAGAGTTGTAACACCCCAAAAATTTAAGTATTTATTTATTGATGCTTGTAACACAAATACCTGTTGCTTCAGTGGTTGAGTGATTCGGGTGTGTTTGGGAGTGTCTGAGAAGTCTTGGGTTCAATCCTGGGCTTGTGCAAAAATTTTATTTTTAGGGAATAAACCCTTGCCTTTAGTTAGTAGGCTTTTAAATTATTGTGTGTATAACAATACATAAAAAGCCTGCTGGTCTAGGGGGTAAGTGGCGTGTTACCTAGGCCAGAGGACTGAGGTTCGGATCTTGGTAGAGGCAAGGGAGTATTTATTTTACTGCTATGCCTTGGGAGGTGATGGAGTTTGACTAAAACACTAAAGTGGTTGATAGGAATTCAAATTGAGTGGTTGAGGGGAGGTCTGATCAGATGGAGAGGTTTGAGGAGGGATTTTAGGAGAAAATCAAGGGATGAGAGGAGAGGGAATGTTGTGCCGAAAGTGGACTCTAGGCATTCAAGAATTTGGCCAAGAGTGGTATGCCTCATTTTGTTTTTCCCTTTGGTGTTTTTTTTCTTTTTGCTTTAGAGGCCGAATGTGGTAGGGGATTTTGGCTTATTCTTCTGTCTCACATCTTGCCCTTTTGGCAACCTTTCTCTTTGGCCGAATATACCCTTTTCCTTTCTTTTCATCTCCTCTTCTCTTCTTTCTCTGTGTTGGCCGAATATTGCCTCTTCCAAAATGACACTATGTTGGCCGAATATACCTTATTTGCCTCTTTCATTTTCTCTTCTCTCTTCTCCCTAAACCATTTCCCCTGATCCCAGGCTGATTCAATCGCTATTTTGTCTTCGGGTTAGTGATTATTCTCTGACAAATTGGTAAGAGCACTCGACTCCTTCTTGCTTTCTTTTAATTTGTAAGTTCCCTCCTTTCTTACACTGTTAAAGCCGAATACTCTTGTGTTACTTTCGGTTTTCTTAGAACATCTCGAGGAGTAAAGGAGTCGCAAGTGGTAGTGAAGCGTCTGAAACTCTTATTTCGTCACTCGATCAAAGGTAACTATTTTGTCTTTCATTGTGGGTAAAGGCCGAATGCTCTTTCCCTTACCTTTGGGGTTCTGTGGTGCTCTAAGTTATTACGTATGGATATAAGCCACGTATAAACAACTCTGATTAATAGAATCCGCTTGTAACATAGATATCTGTCAGGGAGGTGGTAATCAACCCTCGTCAGTGGGCTAAGAGGGCTAAGCGACCTTTGCTCAACCAAGGCAAGTGTGGTGCTCACGGTTATTCGCGCGTTCTCGCAAACAAGTGTGTAAACACTGCCCAAATCGTAAACCGAAAAAAGCCGAAAAAATATGATAATTGATGCTACACGAGCGTGCGCTCACTCGCGTGGTAAACCGAATGCCTAAAACGTGGGCATTAGACTGTTGAGGCCACCATGAGCGATTTTGTGGTCTTAGGCCGTTTTGGGCCACGTTGGGCCGAAACGGGCCGTGTGGGCCCAACGGGCTTGTGGGCCCCACACGGGCGTGTGGAGAAAATTGGGCCAAACTGTGTAATTTTCATGACCGAGACCAATTCTGGGCTATGTGGGCCACACGAGCGTGTGGGCCCACATGGGCCCGCATTGTGGGCCTTGGGCCCATTTTCACTATTTGACTGTAAAGGTTGCAGGGGTCGCCTGAGACGACTGTGGACCTACTGATGGATCGGTAAGTACACCTAGACCCTAAACTGATAAAATGACTATTATGCCCCTATGGTTAAATGACTGTTATGCCCCTATGGTATTAATTGACTGTATGCCTTATGTTATGTATGACTGTATATGAGCATGCCACGATTTATATATGTTGCATCCATGTATGATATGTTGCATGGGGATGGGATTATTATGATTGGAGGAAGTGTATCAGATCTTGGCTCTGCTTTGCAAATATCATTAGTCATGCCGCAACCGGTGCTAATATTGGAGTGTAGGGATGGGTGATAAATCGTAATATATACATATTTTAATCCCACATTTAGCATACTTTTTGGATGATTAATCCCATGATTTTTTGAATTTGATGCTCCTAATCCTTTAATTTCATGTTTTATACTTAGGAGAGTATAAGAAGATGAAAAGAACGAGAAACGGGACAAAAACAGACCATTTGGGCCAAAGTAGGAAATCAACACGACCTGAGCCCAAGCCACATGGCCGTGCCGCCGCTTTTGAGCTCAACCACGGCACCGATTCGATTCACAGGCGTGTTGCAGGCGTGTCCCGCCGTGGCAAAGAGGAATTTCACTCGGATTAGGATACTTAGAGGCGCAGGAACACATTCAAGCTTATATAAACACCTAAGTATAACCAAAAGGGCTTTTTGGTGAGGGGGGCCCGGCTAGGCAAGGAGCCAAGCCGGAGAGGTCGAATTGTGGGATTTACTCAAGAAAGCCGGTTGATTCATCTCAAGAAGCCGAAATCATACTCAAGGCAGCGGATCTCTCCTTCAATTCCTTTAGGGGTTTTAGGTTTTCTTATGTTTTGTTTTATCTTTTCTTACGAGATGTATTCTTTTATGATTATGAACTAAACTCCTCAGAAACCTGAGGGGGATCAAACCTAAGACAGATCTTGTTATTGTTTTCTGAACTATATGAGAAATACTTGATTTGTTCTTAATTATGTGTTCTTAATTCTTGTTTTGATATTTCAGGATATTGATTCAAGTATTGATGTACTTAGGCAGAGGAGGAATAGACCCTGTCTAAGAGTAGATCTAGCATAATTAAGCAGAGTTGATCGCAACCCTAGAGATAGGATGACAAAAATCTGCCGGATTAAGGTCAAACCTAATATGGGAGTCCATAGATCGAGTTAATGCAATCCTAGGGGTTTTAATTAGAAAGAGATTTCAGTTAATCAACCTAGGGTTAGACGTTAGTAGCCTCGAGAGAGGTATTAATATAAATTAGGGAATCCTACGGATCGAGTCAAGTGAATAAATAAATGGTTCATGGTTAAATAACAAGTGAAGTCTAGGTGGATTCCTCCTTGGGTATTGTCTTAACCAATTGGTTTTTCCCACAAGTATTTCCCCAATTCATTCTCTTTGTCTTAGCATCTTTAGCTTAGTAGTCAATTAATTTTAGATTAAATAACAATTTCCTTAATTCTTAGGCTAAATAATAAGACGAAAGTTAGTATTAGTACTTTTGGTTCCTTTGGGTTTGACAATCCGGTCTTGCTACTAAGCTATACTACTGTTCGATAGGTGCATTTGCCTCAATCGTGGTGATAGTTAAGTTTCTAGGATAGATCATTCATTATATAAATATTAAGACTATCGATACCAACGATCAAGTTTTTGGCGCCGTTGCCGGGGAACTGAATATTAAGAAAGCTCAATTTTTATTCCTTTAGCCATTTTTTATTTTTTGAAATTTACTTTTATTTTGTTTTTAATTTCGCTAATATTCTTTCTTTTATTTATTCCTAGTAGGTACCTCTAGTTTATGACTAGAAGGAACTCGACAGGACCCTTAATTTACGACAGTGATATTGAAGGTACCGTTCACAGAAATCGTAGAGAAATTAGGCGAAGCTTAAAATACATAGAAGAAGAGCAAGAGGACGATACTAATAACACGGAAGAGATGGCTGATCACCAGAATAATCCACTCCCTCCCGTGGTCACCGAAAATCCTCCTCCTCAAACTATGTATGATTATGCTAAACCTAATTTAATAGGAACTAAGTCAAGTATTGTTAGACCTGCTATTGCTGCAAATAATTTTGAACTGAAACCTAACACAATTCAGATGATACAACAATTTGTTCAGTTTGATGGTTTGCAGGATGAAGATCAAAATAATCACTTGGCGAATTTCCTAGAATTTTGCGATACTTTCAAAATAAATGACGTTTCTGATGATGCCATCCGTCTTCGGTTATTTCCCTTTTCTTTAAGGAATAAAGCCAAACAGTGGTTGAATTCTCTTCCACGAGGGTCAACCACTACATGGGATCAAATGACCGAGAAATTTTTATTAAAATATTTTCCGTCGGCTAAAACGGCTAAGTTAAGGAATGATATCTCTTCTTTTGTGCAGATGGATTTAGAGACACTTTATGATGCATGGGAGAGATACAAAGATCTATTGAGAAGGTGCCCATACCATGGATTACCCTTGTGGCTACAAGTCCAAACCTTTTATAATGGTGTAAACCCTTCAACCGAGCGATTGATTGATTGGCCGCGTGGCGGAACCTTGAATAACAAAACACACGAGGCGGCCTACGAGTTTATAGAAGAGATGTCACTGAATAACTATTAGTGGCAAGTTACAAGGACAAAGCCAACAAAAGCAGCCGAAATTTTAAACCTCGACGCAGTAACCATGCTATCAAATCATTTAAATAAAAAGATTGATGGTTTATGTCATTCTTTGCAGATACATCTAGTTATGCAGTGCAATATGGATGGAGGAGGGATGAACAACACAGAATACCCACCTTACAACTCGAGCGCTGAAAATGAGCAAGTTCACTATATGGGTAATAATTCCAGACCTCAAAATAACCCTTATAGTTATACTTATAATCCAGGTTGGAGGAACCACCCCAATTTCTCGTGGGGTAGTCAAAAAAACCAAAGACAACAATTCTACCCATAAGAAAAGAAGCCAAACCTTGAAGAAATGCTGACAAAATTTATAGAAGTGTCAGAAACCTGTTTCCAAAATACCGAAACGATATTGAACAATCAACAAGTATCGATTCAAGAGCTTAAGGATCAAATTGGACAACTAACTAAGTTAATTTCTGAAAGGTGACCAGAAAGTTTACCGAAGGAAAAAGAGCAGGTGCAGGCAATTACACTAAGAAGTGGAAAGGAGTTAGTTGAAACAAAGAAAAAGATACCAAATGAAACTGATAAGGCAAAAGATGAGGAAGTTGGGAATGCAACACCGGTTCGTGAAGAATGTAAACCACCAATCCCATATCCAACAAAGTTGAAGAAAGACCGATTAGATGCACAATACGTTAAATTTCTTGAACTTTTTTAACAATTACATATTAACTTACCTTTTGTTGAAGCTATTTCGCAGATGCTAACATACGTAAAATTCCTAAAAGAGCTCCTAACAAATAAAAGGAAGTTTGAAGAGATATCAACAGTGGAACTCAATGAAGAATGTTCAGCTATCCTCCAAAACAAGCTACCAACCAAATTAAAAGATCCAGGAAGTTTCACTATTCCCTATTTAATTAGTAGTTTAAATATTAAGAAAGCATTAGCTGATCTAGGTGCCAGTATTAATTTAATGCCTTATAAAATGTTTAAGCAACTTGGTCTTGGGGAACCAAAACCCACTAGGATGAATATTCAATTAGCTGACAGATCTATTAAATATCCTAGGAGAGTTATTGAAGATATTCTGGCAAAAGTGGATAAATTTATATTTCCTGTTGATTTTGTTTTGCTTGACATGTATGAAGACATTGAAGTACCTTTAATTTTGGGATGCCCCTTTTTAGCTACTACTAGGGCTGCTATTGATGTAGGTGATGGTAAACTTGTGCTAAGGGTAGGCAACGAGGATATTATTTTTCAAATTTACGATGCTATGCGGTATTCCAGAGAACAAGATGATTCATGTTATTTTATTGATGCCATTGATCATTTTATTAAATATTCTTTGCAGGAAATCATCCGTGACGACACGATGGAACTGGGTCTTACCCAAAGTGAGGGGGAAGATGATGATACCGGTGAGTTGAATACATCTACCTCTAGATAAAAGAAAGAAGAGGGCATTGAAATTAACGACGAACTAAAACAAAAACCCTCTATTGATGAGCCACCAAAATTAGAATTAAAATAGTTGCCAGATCACTTAGAATATGTATTTCTCGGGGATAATTCTACTTTACCAGTAATTATCTCTTCAGAACTGGAACCCAAAGAGAAAGACGAGTTGCTACAGGTACTAAAGGAACATAAAAGAGCCATAGCTTGGAAAATTTCTGACATTAAAGGAATAAGCCCATCGTTTTGCACCCACAAAATTTTAATGGAGGATGAGTATAAACCATGTGTGCAACCTCAAAGACGATTGAATCCCAACATGAAAGAAGTTGTTAAAGATGAGGTAATTAAACTTCTAGATGCTGGAATAATTTATCCTATTTACGATAATGACCAGGTAAGTCCTGTGCGAGGTTGTTCCAAAGAAAGGAGGCATGACTGTTGTAGCTAACGAAAAGAATGAATTAATTCCTACAAGAACAGTCAGAGGTTGGAGAGTCTGTATTGACTATAGAAAGTTGAACGATGCCACCAGAAAAGACCACTTTCCTTTGCCCTTTATTGATCAAATGTTAGAAAGATTATCTGGGCATATGTACTATTGCTTCCTAGACGGACTCTCCGGCTACTTCCAAATTCAAATAGCCCATGAGGATCAAGAAAAGACAACATTTACATGTCCATACGGTACGTTTGCTTATCGTAGAATGCCTTTTGGATTATGTAATGCTCCTGCTACTTTTCATTATTGCATGCTTTGGCCATCTTCGACGAACTTGTGGAAGACATTATGGAGGTATTTATGGACGACTTTTCAGTATTCGGTAATTCTTTCTATCTTTGCCTTAAAAACTTAAAACGGGTTCTAATGAGATGTGAGGAAACGAACCTTGATTTAAAAAAATTGGGAAAATGTCACTTTATGCTTTGAGAAGGGATTGTGTTAGGACATAAAATTTTTAGTAAAGGAATTGAGGTAGACAAAGCAAAGGTCGAAACCATAGAAAAATTACCTCCTCCTAGTTCAGTTAAGGCTATTAGAAGATTTTTAGGACATGCTGGATTTTATAGAAGATTTATTAAGGACTTTTCTAAAATAGCTAAGCCTTTAACAAAATTGCTAGAAAAAGACGTACCTCCAATTATAATTGCACACGATTGGAATTTACACTTTGAACTAATGTGTGATGCGAGTGATTTTCTGATGAGGTGCGTTTTGGGACAATGAAGAGACAAGCACTTTCAGTAGATCTATTACGCTAGCAAGACATTAACTAACGTGCACAAGAAAATTACACCACCACGAGAAAAGAATTGCTAGCTATGGTTTTTGCATTTGATAAATTTAGACAATATTTGATACTATCTAAAGTTATCGTTTACACTGACCATTCAGCTATTCGTTATCTTTTGACTAAATCCGATGCAAAACCTCGACTAATAAGATGGATTTTACTCTTACAGGAATTTGATTTGGAAATTCAGGATAAAAAATGAGCTGAAAATCTTGCAGCAGATCATCTTTCTAGGCTTGAAAATCCACATATCAAAGAACTCAACGAGAGTGAGATAAACGACTCGTTTCCTGAAGAACAACTCTTTTCTATAACCAACTCCGAGGTACCTTGGTTTGCAGATATTGCGAATTATTTAGCTGCTAACATCCTACCAAAAAGGTTAACACATCATCAAAAGAAGCGATTCTTTGCCGATGTGAAAAACTATTTTTGGGAGGACCCCTTTCTTTTCCGTATATGTGTAGATCAAGTAATTCAGAGATGTGTTACAAAGGCAGAAGCAAGTAAAAGCCTAGAACATTGCCACTCAGGACCTTCAGGAGGACATTACAGCGGGATTAAGACAGCACATAAAACGCTCGAATCAAGTTTTTATTGGCCAACTCTGTTTAAAGATGCCAACAGGTATGTTGCTTCATGTGATAAATGCCAAAGAACAGGTAATATCTCTAAACGCGATGAGATACCTCAAACATATATGCTAGCATGCAAAATATTCGATGTATGCGGTATTGATTTTATGGGTCCATTTCCTAGTTCATTTGGAAATAAATACATCTTAGTAGCAGTAGATTACATGTCAAAATGGGTGGAAGCTCAAGCTTTACCTACTAACGATGCTAGGGTAGTAGTGAGGTTTCTTAAGAAACTCTTCTCTCGATTCAGAACACCCAGAGCAATTATTAGTGATAGGGGTACTCACTTTTGTAATACTCAATTTCATAAAGTCTTAAAAAAATATGGAGTACACCACAGGACAGCTACCCCTTATCATCCTCCAACCAGTGGACAAGTGGAAGTAGCAAATCGAGAACTTAAGTGTATTCTAGAGAAAACAGTAGAATCAAACAGGAAAGATTGGGCATTAAAAGTCGACGATACTTTATGGGCCTATAGATCAGCGTTTAAAACCCCCATAGGAACATCCCCATACAAACTTGTCTACGGAAAAAGTTGCCATCTACCATTTGAGTTAGAGCACAAAGCTTTTTGCGCTATAAAATTCTTAAAATATGATCTTAAAACCGCAGGGGAGAAGAGGATGATGCAGTTGAACGAGCTAGATGAATGGCGAGCTAATGTGTAATATCCCGGGTTAGGGGCTATTTTGTTGTTGCATGACATTGCATGTGTTTAGTGTGCTGTGTTGCTATTTCGGTGTTTTAGGGGCTTAATTGTAGTCTAGGAGTGTGCTTGAGGGAATGGGAAAATTTTGGTTTTTGGGTGTTAAGTGAAGGGAGCCGAGAAAGTGGGGTTTAAGAATTTTAATCGAGGTTTCATTGCACAAAGAGGAGCTAGCTTAGTGGCAAAGCATGCGTTACATGGGGAGCTTGGTGTGGCGTCATCTACATGGAGTGGAGGTCTAGTGTTCGAGTGCAGAAGTCCCCATTTTGGTTTCTTTTTGGGACGGCATGGAGGAGAGGTAGAGGGCAACTAGAATTCCACCTTGGACCAAGTCATACCTTTCAAGCGTGTGGTGGAGAGCATTTGTAGGAGGAGACTTGGTCTTGTTGGTTTGAATGTGTGGATGTGAGTGTATGGGGGATTTGGCCGAATGTTGGGGAGTGGTGGAGTGTATGGCCGGTTTTGGGAAGTGGGGAGTGAGAAGGCCGAAATTACTCCTTTTGGAATGTGGTGAATATTCGGCCATTAGGAGACCAAATCAAATTCTTTTCTTTCTTTGACAAACCAAAGCCGAAATTCCAAAGAATTCTCTCATCTTTTTCTCACTTCTTGAAACGAGATACCAAGTCCCATTAGTTGCCGAAATTGTCTTGTTCGCATGGTTTGTGTGTAGCCGAATACACTCTTGCATCTATCCTTCTTTCTTCATTTGTGTAAGGTGAATCGGGTATCCTTTCTTCTCACACTCTCATTCATTCTCTTTTGTCATACTTGTGTAGAAATCATACCACTTCTAAACCAAGTTCTCTATTTTTACTTCTCCATTACTAGTAAGCGAAACCATATCATCTTCTTCTCTCAAACTCTCATTTGCTTTTCCCAATAATCCTAGCCGAATCTTTCATTTGTGCCTTACCATTTCATTAAGCCGAAACACTAGTTCCCAAAACACATTTTTATCTCTTTTTCTTTCTTTCAAAACCGTAAGTACTTGTCCCCATCCATTTTCTATTTTACTTTCTTTCTTTCTTTCTTCCATTTCAAGAGCTCTTGAGCCGAATCTCCCTTTTCTCCTAGGGGTTCTTGTGGCGAATTTTTAGTGGTTGGTGTTGGGGTAAGTTCTTGGCCGAATGGCCATTTCTCTTTTCTCTCTAGTGCTTGTGGTTTCGATTTGATTAAAGTCTATTTTGGTTTTGGTTGGAAGGAGTTAATTATTTCGTTTTAGGGTCTCCAGATTTTGGTGGCGATCAAGTGAAGCAGTCATCGTTGGTTGATCGTTGGTAAGTGGTGGTAAGAGTGATTGTTATTAGGCTATTCCGTTAGTTTCACTAAATCGAGTTGCAAAAGATTAAGCTGTTCTCTTTTTAGGGGTGGCCGATTGTTAAAGGAGAACCTTTGCTTGGTTCAAGATTTGGTAGGAAATCAAATCTAACATAAAGGTAAGGGTTCGATATTAACCCCTTTGGTTAATTGATGTTGGCGAATGTTAGGGATGCCTAACCCTTATGTTTGGCCGATTGTAGGAGCTAGTACTCGAGGGACTTAGATCGTTTCGTTGGGTTTCGAACTCGTATTTACGTGTGTGTAACTAACACACTATACTTAGTAATATTGTTATTAAACTGTTTGCCTATTAAAATCATGACAATATGATGGATTATTGGATACCCAAGCGGGGTATGTGTATGCGTATCGGGTAAGTCGGTATTGTTACTAGATTACCGATGATCTATATGGTATCATGACTATGTATGTATGTGATATGGGGCATGAGTCAAACATATTAGCATGATATGCATAATTTGTATGATATGCATGATTACATGATTTGGTTTGTTGATGGGTGATATGAGTGGAGGCAAGTGATGATTTTGTCTTGTGAGCACAGTGTTTTGGTAACACACTTTGTGACTTTGGGTCACCAGTGCTTTGGTAGCACATTTGTGTCTTTGGGACACCAGAGGTTGGGCACCTCATTGCGACTTGTCCTCGTGGTTTGACACCACCGTGGGTTGGCCCCACATGAGATATGGGATCGTCGCTAGTGATTGGGTATCACCACGATGGGTTGGCCCCATCATTCGATTATCGTGACTACGGTCACGAGTGCTTTGGTAGCACATTGTGTCTTTGGGACACAGTGTTTTGGTAACACATTGTGACTATATGTCACGGTGGTTTGGCACCACCGGTGGTTTGGTACCACACGGGTAGAAAAGGAGATACGGATGGTTAGGATTGGGTTGCATTAATCATGTTGCTATGTATGATGTGTGTTAGCATGTTGTTTCATCGGGAGCGGGATTTATGCCTTTGAGTCATTCGACTCACCCTCTCCTTTGACATTTCAGTGACTCGTGAAGCGCGGACATGGAGCCGGGATGGACTCGGGGTGCTCATGCCATGCTTAATAAAGTTTTACTCCAACTCTATCATTTGGGTACTTTAATTTAATTACTTTTATTTGGGTTTTAATTTGGAATTGTAAAAGGCCTTTAAATTATGTTTTTGATGGTTATGTTTTAATTAGATTCTCAACCGCTTAACAAACAACTTGGCATGAAATTTACTAAAACTTGGAAAGACAACGTTTTCAAAACTATAACATAATGTGTTTTAAAACATACCATCGGGTATCTCACTATGTTTTGCTATAAAGTAAGCTCAAGTGATTTTCAAACCAAACTCGATATTCGACTAAGTCAGAAAGGTTTCAAAATAGCACTAAGGAACCATTGGAAATGCTAAATGAAATCAACTCGTTCTTTTAACTATATACTTTGGATAAGTTTTCAAAATCTAATCAAACAGGCCTACTCAAATTTTCTTCAAGCTCACTATGTTTTCGCCCCGCTTTTAAACGGAAAATCCTATCTCTCAAAAACGTTTTCCCCGTAGCATACCAGATTCGGACGTGGTGTCCTGTCCGGGTTTGGGGTGTTACAATTGTGGTATCAGAGCCAAGTTCAAAGGCTCGGCTGTGGGCCTGAGGCCCAAAAAGGTTTTCAAAAGATTGTTTTGTTAGTCTTTATTCTTAAAGTATGAAAGGCATGGCACCGAGTCTCCGGCACCAGTTCGCCCAGGTAAGTGCCCCGTACTATTGCTTGTGAATTGATTGGATGTGATATGATTTGATGAATAGCAATAGTATACTACTTTAGAGATTGAAACTGATAGGATTCTGTGAACTCGCGAGAACAAATCCTCCTTAATATTCATAAGACTTGCTTTTAAACAAGTGGAATAAATACTGATGCATAAAAATTCTTAATCAGATACGTAGAAAGATTAGTCATGAGCGCTAGAGGTGGACGTGGTCGTGGACGCAGGTCGTGGTAGGATGACTGTTTACGAGCCCGTAGGATCTGGTCGGGGTTCGAGAAAATGAGATACTGTACCGCCACCACCGGAGGTGGTGAGTTCCAAGATCAGACTGGGGACGACGCAGTGTCACAGGCGATGCTGCGAGTGTTAGAAAGCGTAGCAGGAGTTGGTGGTGGCGCGGGAGTTAGGAAATTGTTCTGGCGACTTCGGGCAAATGGGGCCGAATTCTTCCGAGGTGTTTCGTGTTGTTGCTCAAAGATCGCTGAATATTGGCTGGAGGCAACCGAGCGGATCATGGACGATCTGGACTTTGACGGTGAAGAGAAGCCTGAAGGGCATCGATCGCTTCTCCGGGATGAGTCATATCGGTGGTGGCTCACGGTTCGGGACGATTGTGGCGCAGAGGATTTGACATGGGATTATTTCGTGGTGCATATCAAAAGAAGTACATCGGAGCTAGTTATATCGACTCCCGTGAAAGGCTTTTACGAGGCTTGTTCGGGGAGTAAATCTGTTTACAGTACGGTGAGTTCCCTGGCCGAGTAGGTATGCCGGGGGCATTGTGGCCACCGAGCATGAGAGGTGTGTTCGTTTCGAGGATGGTCCGCGAGACGACTTGAGGTCGCTGATTGCTCCTCGCCAGGAGCGCGAGTTCTTTGTCTTAGTTGATAAGGCTAAGGTAGCCGAGGGTGTTAAGGAGTCGGTGAGGCGGGGTATGGACCGAAATAGGCATAAGAGGAGCTTTGGGTCTTACGGATCGTCGGGTAATCCGAGAAGAGGGCTAGACCGAGTGGGCCAAATCAGACTGCTAGGGTTGTTCTTTGCTAAGGCGGGACCGCCGCAGATGTGATCGGTGTGGAAAATCTCATTGGGGTGGTTCTTTGGATTGGAGGAAAAGGTTGCTTCGAGTGTGGTTCTCTCGGAGCATCGTGTGAGGATTGTCCGCGTAGGTTGGCTAGATTGATCCCGAGAGGCAGGCCGTAATCGTTCGAGGTAGTGGACCGCCACCGCAGAGGGCCGTGGTAATGGCAGAGGTGGTAATGGTTCAGTGTGGGTCGTGGAGCACGGCGAGGTGCGAGTAGCTCGATGCTAGACACCTGGATTAGTGTATCTGCCGCGAGGCGCCGAGAGGAGGCAACGCACCGGACGTCATAACCGGTATGTTTTTGATTTTTGGTTCTCCTTATAACGCTTTGATTGATGTGGGTTCAACGCACTCTTATGTTGCCGATAGTATAGTAGAGACCATGGATTTAGGCTCGAGATATCTTCTAGGCGGATGACCGTGATTAGCCCTCTAGGTCACTCTGTAGTAGTAGATAAACCTGTTTAGAGGTACCCCTAGAACTCCAAGGGGTAGTGTTCGCCGCCGATCCGATGGAGCTGCCGTTTGGGGAGTTCGATCGATTCTTGGGATGGATTGGTTGGTCAAGTACCGGCGAGAGGATGGATTGCGCGGCCAAGCGCATGGTTCTTAAAACGGTCGAGGGTGAAGAGGTGGCTATGATAGGTAATAGGAGAGATTACTTATCAAATGTGGTATCCGCTTTGAAAGCGAGAGAAGATGGTCGAGGAAGGGTGTGAAGCATATGTGGTTCATGTGTATGCCTTGGAGGCTAAAGAGTCCTGCTGTGGAGAAGGTTTCGTCTTGTTAAGGATTTTCTTTGATGTTTTTTCCTGAGGAGCTTAGGGTTTGCCGCCGATCGCGAGGTAGAGTTGGAATAGATCTATTACCCTGAAGCTGCGCGGTGTCTATTGCTCCGTATAGGATGGCGCCAAAGGAGTTGGTGGAGCTTAAGGCTCGAGATCCGGGAGTTATTGGATAGAGGTTTCATCAGGCCAAGTGTTTTCGCCATGGGCGCGCCGGTACTCTTTGTTAAAAAGAAAGATGGCTCGATGCGGATGTGTATAGACTACCGCTTGATTGAATAAGTCGACGATTAAAAACAAGTATCCGTTGCCACGGATAGACGATTTGTTTGATCGGTGAAGAAGTCACTGCGGTATTTTGAAGATCGACTTGAGGTCCAGGTATCACCATTAAGAGTTAAGGAGGCCGATATCCATAAAACAGCGTTTGGACTCGGTATGGGCACTACGAATTCGGTAATGCCATTCGGGTTGACTAACGCACCGGCGGCGTTTATGGATATGATGAATAGGGTGTTTCAAAGCAGATATCGGATCGGTTCGTCGTGGTTTTCATAGGCGACATCTTGGTGTACTGGGGCGCGGAGGAAGAGCATGATAAGCATTTGCGAGTGGTGTTGCGATTTTGAGGAAAGCGACTCTATGCTAAGTTCGGTAAGTGTGAGTTACGCTTAGAAGTGACTTTCTTGGGTCATGTAGTGTCGGTGAGGAATTCGAGTAGATCCTCGTAAGATTGAGGCGATTTTGGATTGGAAGCCGCCTAAGTCGCTGGTGAGATTCGAGTTTTCAGGTTTGGCGGATACTCACAGAAGGTTTGTTGAGGGTTTCTCGTTGATAGCGGCGCCGATGACCAAGTTCTTTGAGGAAAGAAGTTTCGTTTTGTGGGACCGAGAAACAAGCGGGAAAGTTTCGATAAGTTAAAGAAGATTTTGACCGAGGCTCGGTTTTAATTCAACCTGAAATTGGTAAGGAGTACACGTCTATTGCGACGCATCACATACGGGCTTAGGTTGTGTCTTTGATGCAAGAAGGTAAGGTTGTGGCTTACGCTTCTCGGCAGTGAGGCCACATGAGGTCAACTATCCGGACATACGATTTGGAGCTAGCGGTTGTGGTCTTCGCCTTAAAGATTTGGAGGCACTACTTATACGGGAGAGATCGATAGTCTACACGGATCACAAGAGTTTGAAGTATCTCTTGACTCGGAAGGATTTGAATTTGAGGCGCCGCAGAGATGGGTCGAGTTCTTTGAAAGATTACGATTGTTCGATTGAGTATCATCAGGGCAAGGCTAACGTGGTGGCGACGCGCGTTGAGCCGTAAGGTTGTTTCGGAGTTAAGAGCATTGTTTGCCCATTTGAGTTTGTATGACGACGGGAGTATTCAGCGAGTTGCGAGTTAAGCCTACTTGGGTGGAGCAGATCAGAGAGAAACAGTTAGAGGATGTGATTCTAAGTGCGCGAAGGTTGCAAGTGCAGAATGGTGGTGTGGATGGTTACAGCCTGTCTAGTGACGAGGTTCTGTGTTTTCAGGGTAAGGCTTGTATGCCTAAAGATGTTGAGCCGAGGCGAGAAGATTCTTCAGACGCACATAGCAGTCCTTATGCTATGCATCCTGGAGGTAGCAAGATGTATAGGGATCTTAGAGAGAGCGATTTTGGTGGCCTGGCTTGAAGAAGGAGGTGTCGAGTTTGTTGGGAAGTGTCGACTTGTCACAGGTCAAGGGTGAACATCGATTCTGCCGTCGGGGTTGCTTCACTGTGAAGATTCCTCGATGGAAGTGGGAAAGGATAACCATGGATTTCGTCGGTGGGTTACCGCTTACGCCAAGCAAGAAAGATTCGGATTTGGGTAGTGGTGGATCGATCGACTAAATCAGCTCACTTTATTCCGGTGAGGTTGACTACTCACTCGAAGCTAAGCGGGCCGTATGTGTCGAGATAGTAAGGTTGCACGGTGTGCGGTTTCGATAATCTCGGATAGGGATCCTAGATTTACGTCAAGTTTCGGAAAGCGTTGCATCAAGCTCTGGGTACTCGTTTGGATTTCAAAGACGGCTTTTCACCCGCATGATCGCGGTCAATCGAAAGGGTCATTCAGTGTCTTAGAGGATATCTTTGAGAGGTTGTATCTTGGATTTCGTGAGGTAGTTGGGAGGAGTTTTGCCATTAGTGAGTTTGCCTACAACAACGATTACCAAGCGAGCATCAAGATGGCACCGTATGAGGCGTTGTATGGTAGGAAATGTCGCTCACCTACGTGTTGGACGGAGTTAGGTGAACGTCGCTTGTTGGGACCCGAGTTGGTTCTTTGAGACCGAAGATAAGGTTGTCGATTCGGATCTCGATTGAAGGAAGCTTTGGACCGCGCAAGTCTTGGCGCCGATCTTAAGCGAAGAGATATAGAGTTTCTTTGTGGGGATCGAGTTTTCTGAAGGTCTCGCCTTGGAAGAAGGTGTTGAGGTTCGGGAAGAAAGGCAAGCTAAGTCCGAGGTTTATTGGGCCGTATAAGGTATTGAGACGAGTTGGACGATGAGCGTATCGGCTTGAGTTGCCGCAGAGCTTAGTCAGATTCACGATGTCTTTCACGTTTCGATGCTTCGGAGGTATCGTTCAGATCCGTCGCATGTGGTAGCAATGGAAGAGATCGAGGTAAATCCAGATTTGACCATGGAAGAGGAACCTGTGCAGATTCTTGATCGAGATGTGAAGGTTTCGCGTAAGAAGTCCTGTGCCTTTGGTTAAGGTTCTTTGGCGGAATCATGGCGTAGAAGAAGCTACGTGGGAACCCGAGGAGGATGATGAGACAAAGAATACCCGCAACTCTTAATTTCGAGGTCGAAATTATTTTTAAGGAGGGTAGAACTGTAATATCCCGGGTTAGGGGCTATTTTGTTGTTGCATGACATTGCATGTGTTTAGTGTGCTGTGTTGCTATTTCGGTGTTTTAGGGGCTTAATTGTAGTCTAGGAGTGTGCTTGAGGGAATGGGAAAATTTTGGTTTTTGGGTGTTAAGTGAAGGGAGCTGAGGAAGCTGGGGTTTAAGAATTTTAATCGAGGTTCTGTTGCACAAAAGAGGAGCTAGCTTAGTGGCAAAGCATGCGTTACATGGGGGAGCTTGGTGTGGCGTCATCTACATGGAGTGGAGGTCTAGTGTTCGAGTGCGAAGTCCCCATTTTGGTTTCTTTTTGGGACGGCATGGAGGAGAGGTAGAGGGCAACTAGAATTCCACCTTGGACCAAGTCATACCTTTCAAACGTGTGGTGGAGAGCATTTGTAGGAGGAGACTTGGTCTTGTTGGTTTGAATGTGTGGATGTGAGTGTATGGGGGGATTTGGCCGAATGTTGGGGGAGTGGTGGAGTGTATGGCCGGTTTTGGGAAGTGGGGAGTGAGAAGGCCGAAATTACTCCTTTTGGAATGTGGTGAATATTCGGCCATTAGGAGACCAAATCAAATTCTTTTCTTTCTTTGACAAACCAAAGCCGAAATTCCAAAGAATTCTCTCATCTTTTTCTCACTTCTTGAAACGAGATACCAAGTCCCATTAGTTGCCGAAATTGTCTTGTTCGCATGGTTTGTGTGTAGCCGAATACACTCTTGCATCTATCCTTCTTTCTTCATTTGTGTAAGCTGAATCGGGTATCCTTTCTTCTCACACTCTCATTCATTCTCTTTTGTCATACTTGTGCCGAAATCATACCACTTCTAAACCAAGTTCTCTATTTTTACTTCTCCATTACTAGTAAGCCGAAACCATATCATCTTCTTCTCTCAAACTCTCATTTGCTTTTCTCAATAATCCTAGCCGAATCTTTCATTTGTGCCTTACCATTTCATTAAGCCGAAACACTAGTTCCCAAAACACATTTTTATCTCTTTTTCTTTCTTTCAAAACCGTAAGTACTTGTCCCCATCCATTTTCTATTTTACTTTCTTTCTTTCTTTCTTCCATTTCAAGAGCTCTTGAGCCGAATCTCCCTTTTCTCCTAGGGGTTCTTGTGGCCGAATTTTTAGTGGTTGGTGTTGGGGTAAGTTCTTGGCCGAATGGCCATTTCTCTTTTCTCTCTAGTGCTTGTGGTTTCGATTTGATTAAAGTCTATTTTGGTTTTGGTTGGAAGGAGTTAATTATTTTGTTTTAGGGTCTCCAGATTTTGGTGGCGATCAAGTGAAGCAGTCATCATTGGTTGATCGTTGGTAAGTGGTGGTAAGAGTGATTGTTATTAGGCTATTCCGTTAGTTTCACTAAATCGAGTTGCAAAAGATTAACTGTTCTCTTTTTAGGGGTGGCCGATTGTTAAAGGAGAACCACTGCTTGGTTCAAGATTTGGTAGGAAATCAAATCTAACATAAAGGTAAGGGTTCGATATTAACCCCTTTGGTTAATTGATGTTAGCCGAATGTTAGGGATGCCTAACCCTTATGTTTGGCCGATTGTAGGAGCTAGTACTCGAGGGACTTAGATCGTTTTCGTTGGGTTTCTGAACTCGTATTTACCAGGTGTGTAACTAACACACTATACTTAGTAATATTGTTATTAAACCTGTTTGCCTATTAAAATCATGACAGTATGATGGATTATTGGATACCCAAACGGGGTATGTGTACGTATCCGGGTAAGTCAAGATTGTTACTAGATTACTCGATGATCTATATGGTATCATGACTATGTATGTATGTGATATGGGGCATGAGTCAAACATATTAGCATGATATGCATAATTTGTATGATATGCATGATTACATGATTTGGTTTGTTGATGGGTGATATGAGTGGAGGGGCAAGTGATGATTTGTGTCGACGAGCACCGGTGTTTTGGTAACACACTTTGTGACTTTGGGTCACCAAGTGCTTTGGTAGCACATTTGTGTCTTTGGGACACCGAGGTTGGGCACCTCATTGCGACTTGTCCCCGTGGTTTGACACCACCGTGGGTTGGCCCCACATGAGATATGGGATCGTCTCGCTAGTGATTGGGTATCACACGATGGGTTGGCCCCATCATTCGATTATCGTGACTACGGTCACCAGTGCTTTGGTAGCACATTGTGTCTTTGGGACACAGTGTTTTGGTAACACATTGTGACTATATGTCACCGGTGGTTTGGCACCACCAAAGTGGTTTGGTACCACACGGGGTAGAAAAGGAGATACGGATGGTTAGGATTGGGTTGCATTAATCATGTTGCTATGTATGATGTGTGTTAGCATGTTGTTTCATCGGGAGCGGGATTTATGCATTGAGTCATTCGACTCACCCTCTCCTTTGACATTTCAGTGACTCGTGAGACGCGGACATGGAGCGGGATGGACTCGGGGTGCTCATGCCATGCTTAATAAAGTTTTACTCCAACTCTATCATTTGGGTACTTTAATTTAATTACTTTTATTTGGGTTTTAATTTGGAATTGTAAAAGGCCTTTAAATTATGTTTTTTGATGGTTATGTTTTAATTAGATTCTCAACCTGCTTAACAAACAACTTGGCATGAAATTTACTAAAACTTGGAAAGACAACGTTTTCAAAACTATAACGCAATGTGTTTTAAAACATACCATCGGGTATCTCACTATGTTTTGCTATAAAGTAAGCTCAAGTGATTTTCAAACCAAACTCGATATTCGACTAAGTCAGAAAGGTTTCAAAATAGCACTAAGGAACCATTGGAAATGCTAAATGAAATCAACTCGTTCTTTTAACTATATACTTTGGATAAGTTTTCAAAATCTAATCAAACAGGCCTACTCAAATTTTCTTCAAGCTCACTATGTTTTCGCCCCGCTTTTAAACGGAAAATCCTATCTCTCAAAAACGTTTTCCCCGTAGCATACCAGATTCGGACGTGGTGTCCTGTCCGGGTTTGGGGTGTTACATAATGCCTATGAGAACTCACGACTATATAAGGAGGCAACAAAGCGACGCCATGATGCTCGTTTAAAGCAATCAAAGTAATTCGAAGTAGGAGACTTAGTCCTGCTATACAATTCAAGGCTCAAATTGTTTCTTGGAAAGCTGAAATCAAGATGGTCAGGTCCATTCGTGATCAAAACTATTTTTCCCTACGGCACAATCGAGGTAACTCATCCAACTCGTGGCACATTCAAGGTAAATGGTCAGCGACTAAAAATTTATAATGGTGAAGATTTTAGGGATATAAGAGAGGAGCTTCGGCTCCGTGAACCTTCATTTAGAAATGAAAATAGGGTAAGTCTAGCTTAAGACTTTAAACAAGCGCTTCTCGGGAGGAAACCCGAGCACTAACTTCACTAATATTATATTTTCGATTTTTAGCACCCAACTACAAACTAACCAATTAAGTAAAGCGCAGGTTTCCCTACCACACGGACTTGAACACGGGCGTGGCCGTGGCCGTGTGGACACCACGAACAGGTACATGGGCGTGGCAAAGATGGTGTAGAAATAGGACAAAAATTTTCCCAAGCCACGGGCTCCGACTAGACGACACGGTCGTGCGACGCGGCCGTGGTCGAAACTGACTAAGGAAACACAGGCGTGTCATGCATCTAACCTGTGGCCAACACTGAGTAAAGGACATGGTTGTGAAACATGCTCGTGCTCTAAGGTCGTGGACGACACTGACTTAAGAACACGGGCATAGGATAATTTACACGGGCGTGGGAGAAGCGAACGAGACGATACACGAGCGTGCAAAATGGCTGTGTTGCCCAACACGCCCACGTAACATGGGCGTGTGACACAATTCAGACGTGCCTAAATTCAAAATTCCCGATTCACACGGCCCAAACAAATAGAACACGAGCGTGGCCTCTGCCCGTGTGGTCAATTCCCTATTTAAACCCCCTCCTATTCATCTTCTTCCCCAATCCCCAACCCTAGCCGTTTCCCCCAAAAAAAATCCCCAAATCCTCCTTCCCTCCTAAGTCCGGCCACCATCCTCCTCCTCCCTTCTTCCTTCTTCCTTCTCTATTTTCCTTTTCTATTCCTCATCCACACGCATCCCACACCCGTGCGCAGACGCCACAGCCACGCCCGCGCACCGCCACCAAGCCCGTGCTCCGGCCACCACCTCAACCGCGCCATTTCTCTCCGACAACTCCACCGATCACCTCTCCTTTTCACATTTTACATTTTACATTTTACTTCATTAAATTATATTATCATAGGAATTTTTTTTAGTTTCTAGTTAGTTTATCTCTATTACTTAATATTAGTTATACTCACTATTAGATTGTTAATTCATTTAGTCCTTGTTTAAGTAATAGCGATTAGTACTTATGCTGCTAAAAGTTATACAATATGTCTTGGCTAGAAATATTACTTGAATTGTTGAATATATGTTATTTTCAGGACCATAATGTCGTCCTCCCGAGGCAAGAAAACCGCAGTCCCAATCTCGAAAAAACGAAAGGGGCCCGGCTCATCATCAGCTAGCGCATCAACCGAAGTGAGACATCCATTTTTACGTTTTCCCCCTGGAACTCAGGAGGAACTTTTTCAGATCCTACAAGCGCGACCCCTCAGTCAAGGCAGATGTATCAATTGGGACGCTCTAGAACAAGTACAACTTGCTGATGATGTCCGGGCCCTACTAACCACGGACCATTGGGAGCGGTTTTTCGGTATTGTCGAGCCCACCTACCTCGAACTAACGCTAGAGCTTTGCTCCACTTTTCACTTGCAGGTGGTAATGACGAATCATGACGACCCAGGCACCATCCAATTCTGCCTAGGTGGGTTGGTTCACGAGATGAGTGTCCCCGAATTTGGAGTTGCTCTGGGCCTCTACACGGATGAGTTTATGAGGGAGAATGATCTTGCAAAACTCCATCGCCACATCCACAACTCACCTGTGAGATGTTGGTATAACATAGCCCCCGCCGCGGCCACTTATGACCCTAGTCGCTCCAAGGCGACAGCTCTCGCCCCATCTTTGAGATACTTACACGCTATCTTGGCTCATACATTGACGGGAAGGCGAGAGAGCACTGGGGTCGTTAACACTCATGACGCCTACTTCCTCTCGTGTATGACAAATGGGCACGTCTTCGACCTTGCCTACTTCATCGCTCTGGCCATTCAGCATCAGACAGAGCGCCATCACAAGGGGTCATTTCCATGGGGCCTTACGTAACACGGCTCGCGAGACACTTTGGTCTCCTTAACACCGCAGCACAATCAGCCTCTCTTACCTTGATAGGACAGATGTCTCCACAAGGCATGTCGACGATGATAAACATGAGGATGATCAAGCGTCGCCGCGGGTATGATCCTCCCTAATATCGGCTAGCCCATACCACCGAGGAGGAGGATCCTGAGGACATTACTGACGATGTCCCACACCCACATGAGGAGCCACAACCGAGCCATTGACCGGTTTATTTATGCCGCGCTTCACTTTCGTAAATCTCTCGCACGCCTCACTCGATTCTCGAGCATTATCAGTACTCGAGCAATTCAATGACACCGCTTGACGATTCGACAGCATTGAGGTGACTCTTCAGCAGATTTGCAATCACTTTCACATATCGCCGCCCCCACCACCTCGCGATCCAACCGATGATGAGGACTTTTGAGTCCTTTTTTATTTTTAGTTCTATCTTTATTTTTATCTTTGCTTTTAATTGATTTTTATGTAACCTTTTATTATAATTTGCTAGTTCACATATTTACCTTTTATTTTGTTCAAAACTTTTATTAGTAAAAGTCTAATTTCTTTTACTTCCGACTGTCTAATTTTTGAGTAAATATAACAATGAAACCCCCTAACAATTAACTGATGACTCTGCAGTTCTAAAAGCTTCAAGGTGCTACTAAGGAACTAGAATATTTTCACATACCTTCATCCCTACTTAGTTCATCATGCCTTTCATTTACTCCATCCCTACAAACTTCATTCTCAAGGAATCCATCCAAAAATTCAGGGAGTATCACTCTTATCCCTATCTTTTGATTTTCTACTATATTATTCTATATATCTTTGTACATTGAGGGCAATGTACATCTTAAGTGTGGGGGGTGAATTTATTCAGAAAAGTGCCTAACTTTTTTTCATTATTCTCAAATCCTGAATTATGTCTTGTTTTTAAGTAATGTTCTCATATTTACTGTTAGAAGGAAACTTCCTTTGATTTATGATTTTCATTGATATGTTTTGGATTAAGTCATTGATAATTATGAAGTGATGATTTAAACTTTAGGGGACTGGAGAATCAAGCATGATGAGTCTATTTTCAAAAAAATTGTTAGGTTGTCTACCTGAATCTAATTATTACTTTGAAATTTGAAATTTATAAGGTTGACATCAAAATCCCATAATTTTTGTGAGATCTTGAGCCTTTTAGAGCATACATTCCTTTTCGTGCTCACTTTATTGATTATGAGTGTGTCAACATTGATTTGTTATTCTAGAACTTGCTTCGATTATACATGTCGAGACCACACCTTTGATTTGATATACTAAGATGATGAAGGCACTTAAGTTTTAACCCACTTACTCCACTAAAAGCCTACCTTCACAATTAACCCCTAGTGAACCCCTTTAATCCTAACAACCCTTTTTATTGACTCACCCATTTATATTAACCCAAAACCCATCCTGTATTTGTTATCACCATTCCTTGACTCCCTTTTTGTCGAGATTTGATTTTGAGCAGTTGCCTAACTATGTTCTATATTTCAGTTGTTAAAGTTCTTTCCTATTACTTGATTTGTTTTTAAAAAAACGTTAGAAAATCTATTCATCATTAGTTCTATGTTCTATGAGCTTAAAACAATTAAATTCACATCTTTAAAAAAAGCTCGTGCTATTAGTATTACAAGTTTTCAATTGATGTAATTAATCATTATCAGTTTGTTGTTTCTAGTTAGATAATTTGTCAAGTCAATCTCGATTCTAACCCTCTAATTCAGCCTTTATCCACACCTTTAACCCTAGCCCCATTACAACCCTTTTTAAAGACCTTTTGATTTGTGTATCATCTCATATTATAGTGGTGGAGATTTGATTTTTATGCAAGCCTATGGGATTAACTTTTCATGTTTGACTTACGAGTGCTTTATCCTGAACCTTAAACACTTCGAGTGATTTGAGTGAATCTTTAGTG
Source organism: Gossypium sturtianum (assembly GCA_025698515.1). Classification (NCBI taxonomy): domain Eukaryota; kingdom Viridiplantae; phylum Streptophyta; class Magnoliopsida; order Malvales; family Malvaceae; genus Gossypium; species Gossypium sturtianum. The sequence continues at coordinate 18,163,216 of CM046946.1, read as the reverse complement.
AGGATGTCAACCCTTGTCGATTTTGAATTAGAGGTAATTATTTAGATGAGGGGAAACACATATGTTTTCATGCTACAAAAATATATGACTTAGATTGTTTGAATCTTTAGGACTCTTTGAGTTGAATTATCCATGAATGAATTATCTATGAATTATGATGAGACATTGTTAATGAGAATCATGAACTGAGAAAAGTTAGTTCTTAATTGTAAGTTGAGAATTTTGCTTGAGGACAAGCAAAACCTTAAGTGTGGGGGTATTTGATAAACCGTAATATATACATATTGTAATCCCACATTTAGCATACTTTTTGGATGATTAATCCCTTGATTTGTGGAATTTGATGCTCCTAATCCTTTAATTTCATGTTTTATACTTAGGAGAACATAGGAAGATGAAAAGAACGAGAAACGGGCCAAAAACAGACCAAATGGGCCAAAGTAGGAAATCAACACGGCACTGGCCCAAGCCCACACTGGCCGTGCCCCTTACTTGAGCTCCGACCACGGCCTGGATTCGATTCACACGGGCGTGTTGCACGGGCGTGTCCCTACCGTGGCAAAGAGGAATTTCACTCAGATTAAGATACTTAGAGGCGAAGAAACACATTCCGAAGCCTATATAAACACCCTAAGTATAACCTAAAATGGGCTTTTTGGTGAGGGGGCGTCCAGCTACGTCAAGGAGCCAAGCCGGAGAGGTCAGAATTATGGGATTTACTCGAAGAAAGCCAGTTGATTCATCTCAAGAAACCAAAATCATACTCAAGACGGCGGATCTCTCCTTCAATTCCTTCAGGGGGTTTTAGGGTTTTCTTATGTTTTGCTTTATCTTTTCTTATGAGATGTATTCTTTTATGATTATGAACTAAACTCCTCAGATACCTGAGGGGGATGAAACCTAAGACGGATCTTGTTATTGTTTTCTGAACTATATGATAAATACTTGGTTTGTTCTTAATTATGTGTTCTTAATTCTTGTTTTCATATTTCAGGATATTGATTCAAGTATTGATGTGCTTAGGCAGAGGAGGAATAGACCCTGTCTAAGAGTAGATCTAGCATAATTAAGCGGAGTTGATCGCAACCCTAGAGATAGGATGACGAAAATCTGCCGGATTAGGGTCAAACCTAATATGGGAGTCCATAGATTGAGTTAATGCAATCCTAGGGGTTTTAATTAGAAAGAGATTTCAATTAATCAACCTAGGGTTAGACGTTAGTAGCCTCGAGAGAGGTATTAATATAAATTAGGGAATCCTACGGATCAGGTCAAGTGAATAAATCGTCTAGTTCAGAGTTAAATAACAAGTGAAGTCTAGGTGGATTCCTCCTTGGGTATTATCTTAACCAATTGGTTTTTCCCACAAGTATTTCCCCAATTCATTCTCTTTGTCTTAGCGTCTTTAGCTCAGTAGTCAGTTAATTTTAGATTAAATAACAATTCCCTTAATTCTTAGGCTAAATAAAAAGAAGAAAGTCAGTATTAGTACTTTTGGTTCCTTTGGGTTCGACAATCCGGTCTTGCCACTAAGCTATACTACTGTTCGATAGGTGCACTTGCCTCAATCATGGTGATTGTTAAGTTTCTAGGCTAGATCATTCATTATATAAATATTAAGACTATCGATACCAACGATCAATGGGTGGGTGATTTTATCCCCACATGGAGTGTTGGGCTGGACGGAGTGGAGTGTAGAGGCTGGATGGGTAGGATTTCTGATTGCATGCCTACATTGATACTGATATAGTTATGGGCTAAGGCCCACACTAATACTGATATTGTAATGGGCTAAGGCCCAACTGATCTGAATTGTTATTGATTTGGGCTTAGGCCCAGACTGTACTTGACTACGGCCTTATTGGCCATTTTCCTTATATGGGGTTACACACTGAGTTTTCGTAAACTCACCCCTCTGTTTTTCTGTTCAGGTAATCCCCAGTCTTAGGCGGATCGGTGTTACGAGGGAGTCGGAGGTGGCCACATAACCGCACCTGCTTTTATATTTGAGTTTTATTTCCAATAAATTTAATTTGGGATTTTGTTTTTTTTTTAATAAGGCCTCTTTAAATTTTAAATTTTAATTTGGGATTTTACTTATTCAATTCATATCTGAAAGAAGTAGGACGCAGATTTTCAAAATATAAATGTTTTTCAAAACACCACGTTTTCGTAACATTCGATAAAAGCTTCCGCATCAAACATTGTTTTAAATATAGCAACAAACTAATAAGACCGACAAACTACTTAAAACAACTTGAGTTTTAAATAAACAAAATACCCTTAAATATCCGTTATGATCATAAACGAGAATTAATATAGAACGGGATTTTCCACTGAAAGTATATTTTTGAAAAACATTTCAATGTGATGTCGCCAGATTCGGCCATAACGTCTAGGCCGGGTTTGGGGTGTTACACATCATTAGTACTAAACTAGGCACCTCAAAAATTCAATGATCCAGGATTTTTCAGATACTAACAAGAATTGAAAAATATATATATAGGGCTTATGACCACATAGCAGGCATCAACTGAGCAGGACACCCGATATGCCTGGGGATAGAGTTGCGAGAGCCACGAAACATTCGATCACTACAAGAACCACTCAAGAAGATTATATGCAAACAAATAGAAAAATCTGATAGCTCTCGAGATTGGAACCCAAGCGGTGTAGTACATACTTCCTTGCTAATCAAGACATTAAAGATTACTCCTGTGAAGCAATTCCTGATAGATGAGATGAATAAGTACATACTGAGCAACAAATATGAACCACAATTCTCAAAACTCCTACGGGTCAATGATGTTAAGCAAAAATTAATGTGGTTGCAAGATTATGTAATCCTACAAGTGATTAATAGTTATGATCTGCGAAAAGAATTGTCAGTGGTTAGGGCATGCCGAAAAGGTAAGTTCAGAGAGAGACAACCACAGACGATAGAATGGCATGATGGGGGTTGGACTAACACGGATAGAAACAGTTTGCAGGGAGCACCTAAGTGCATGCTAACCAAGCTGACGGACGAGTCCGACAACAAGACTTGGCATTTTTACATAACTTTAACTAACTGTAAAAATTTGAATACTTCGCTAACCAATTAATTGAAATATTACAGGAACATCAAAGACAGGGCTAACAAGCATTTGAAGCACTCTGAAAATAAAAAATTTGCGGAAACAGCATTGCTGTCACGACACTATCACTTTGTGTTGCAACATCGTGTCCAGTAGAAGGAATTACAAAAATTATATTGATGTTGCGACACCACTCTCCTGTGTCGAGATATGCAGGACAATTTCCCAAAAATTCAAAATTACAGGGTGTGTCGCGTCACCGAACCCTGGTGTCGCGACATCGAAAAACTAATAGGGATATCGCAACACGGAACCCCTGTGTTGCAACATCGTTGGAATTTTCTATAGGGTTGACCTGACCCGTTCGCGTAACCTGGTTACATAACCCTTAACTTTCCCGATTTTTAAACCTAAAAACCTTTAATTTTAACTTTAAAACACCATAAAATCATATTGTTAAACTATTCTAAACACTAAACCCTTCTACAAACCCTCAATCTTTAAAATCATTTTCATCCAAAACCCTAGCAACACAAACTTCCATTGTTATTTCTCAGGCTTTATTTGGGTAAAGTTTCATCAAGCACTTGGAGAAGCAACAGAAACATTTGCAAGAAGGTCAAGGTTACGTAATCCCTTACTCGTTTTACTATTTCATTTATTTTTATTAATTTATATTTGCTTACTTTGAAATTGAACAGTAGAAATTGTCTCATAGGAAAAGCAAGAAGACAATGGTCCCAAAAACTCCAGATGTTTCAGACACTGTAAGATGTCATCATTTAAATGTCAACAAAAATTTTCTCGAGTCCCAGGGGAGACCTCTCATACAAGAATGCGGGTTCAAACCCTCCATGGTCCACTATAAAGAAATATGGACTTTATTCTCGTACCATCATTGGGAGTGTAACACCTCTAGCCCATCTTCGTCATTGGATTAGGGTTACGGAGTATTACAGTACAATTCAGAACATTTAATTTCAAACAGAACATTTATTCAATTCAAAATATAACAATCATTTACACATTCCATTTATAGCATACAATACACTTACGGGCCTTAAACCGAACCTACGGGGCCCTAAAAACAGCTTGGGAACTTTCAGGGATAAATTTGAAACAAAATAGAAAATTTTGGAAAAAACTTGAAAATTTTGGAAACATGGGTCACACAACCGTGTGACATAGCCCAGACTGTGTGAGCATTCAAAGTATTGACACATGGTCGTGTTCCATCCCATCTGCTCGCCTGTGTGGGTATTCGAAATAGGGCTACATGGTCATGTCACAGGCCGTGTGTCAAACCATGTGTATATTCGAAATATGGACACATGGATATGTCTCAGGCTGTATGTCAAACCCTGTGAAATCTGCACCTAAAATCAAACTAAAACACAGCCCTGTGGTGTGACCGTGTGTGTCACATGGCCGTGTCAAAGTCCGTGTCCCAGGCCATGTGCTCCATTTTAACCCCTATTGCTAGCTAAAACAAACACCAATTTTTGCACACCAAGACATACCATGCCTAGCTTGTTTCACATGGCTAAAAACACATTCAAACACATACCAAATGTCTCACATTCTATGTGCCTAGCCAATGTATCCTCATTGACACCACAAATGTTACACAAATACAATAAGCACATCACTTAAAAGATTACCATTACCTAATACCAAACACATACCATAAACAAATTCAATATGACCAACATCATAAACTATCTATAAAAAATAGCCATACTTTATTTCAACATCATTAAAGTTACCAAATCAAAACAATGCTTAACCAAAAGCAGAAACATTTCCATACCATAATATTATCAACATGAGACTTAGCTTACCAAATCACAACCATAAGCTTACTTACAATTTAACTAATAAATTAACCATAACCACATCAAGTCCTATATACACGCCACAACCAAAATTACTCAAAGAGAAAAGCTACCGAAGAGAGTCTGGATAGTGTGAGCGTTGAAGCTAATCCGTCCAAACTATTCCTCAAATTATTAACTACAGAAACAAAAATGAAAATAGGTAAGCTTAAGAAGCTTAGTAAGTCCATAACTAAAGATTTAAATAAACTTACCTCATTCCATAAATGAATAGTAAAAGAGTATTAAATTTCTAAACCTGAAAATCGTTTCCAAAATCAAATAATGTCAGTACGAAAACTTTCAATTAAGTAATTCATAAACCACAGTAGTTCAAATCAAAATAAATTATTCTTTGATATTTAAATTCATAAATCTGTTACCAATATCACATTTAAAAACGTACATTTCATACATATAACTATAAACTTTCCCTTTGTTTCAATATTGTTACAAATAACTTTTAAACACATAATCATTAATTATTCAACCTCATTACATAACATCTCCATATTCATATAAACATATCATCTCCAAATCATTCATGAATTCTATATCGATTTACCTTAAAAAATTAGATAACCAAAAGGATGAATTTCTAATTCTTGATAACTGAATGCAAGATCACACCACATTAGTATATAATCATATATAACATAAATGATACTTTTCAAAGAACTAGCTAAATTTTATCAATCACCATATCTCAATGTACTTATCAACATTTATACATAAACATTTCATAGTGTTATTTAACATATGGTAGCAATTTAAACGTTCCATAGAATTGAGCAAGTAAATAAGTTTTAAGTCAATTAATACATAGCCCGATGAACTATAGTAACTTGAATTGGATACTTAGGTAACTACACCACACTAGAGGCATCAAAGATGCGTGATAGAGGCACCGAAGTACAAACAAAGGCACAAATGTGCAATCGGAGGCACCGAAGTGCAATCTCGTACAATCATGCGTTCTAAGCCTATTGGCATGCCAAAAGTATCCTAATCATTTACTACGTTCATGTAACACCCCTAACCCCTATCCGTCGCCGAAATAAGGTTACGAGGTATTACCGATCACTCACTTCATAACATATACATATCTCATACATTTAGACATTCAAATACATATGTTATTCAAACACAGTCATATTATCCCTTACAAGGCTCTACGAGGCCTTAAAACATGCTTAGAAATGGTTCGGGACTAAACCGAACATATACAAAAATTCCCAAAACTTAGAATAATTTTCACATTTTCAAACGTCACACGCCCGTGTGGACAGGCCGTGTGCCTCACACGGCCTCCGGACACGTCCGTGTCACGCATCATGTGGAAACAGGGGCATACATATCGACTTGGTCACACGGCGATCCTGCGCTCGTGTGTGTCAGCCCGTGTGCCTATTTGAAATGGCCACACACGCCCATGTGCCAAGACTGTGTTCCACACACGGCCATCGACACGCCGCGTGTGTCTAGGCCGTATAACTCATCGACTTATTTTATTAAAGCAGTCGGGGTCACACGGTTGAGTCACACGCCTGCGTGTGCTCAAAGCCGTGGCACGAAATTAGGCTTGGTTTTAAGCCATATTTCTCACCCTCCTCATGCATACCTAAACCACATCATTTTGTTCCATTTCAATACAATTAATAGGCAGCCAAAACATGTTGTTACATATACATTTCATGCCATTCAAATTCCTAACCATATCAATGCACATTTCAATACCATTTGTTTAACCAAGAACATCCAAAATATACAAGATATAGTAATCAATATAACCTAATTCAATTATACAATATTTCCCAATTCAAACATCAATCCCTACCTCAAAAATGAACCAATTCATCAACTTAATTTTATGCGTTTCTTAAGCAAATACTCATCATCTATCAAATGATCATATGAATAACTCAAACCATTATTAAAATGGCCAAATACATTTAGATCATATCAAGCAAACCTCATAACAATTCTAAGCTATTTAGCCTGTAACACCCCATACCCGAGTCCGAGACTAAGACTGGATACGAGAAATTACCATGCTTGAACTCACTTAATCATGTACTTACGGGCTATAAAATTCTGTTCCGAAGTAAAAACTTATCTTTCTTAGTCAAATCAGACATGTCTTGGGCCTACGAGGCCTCAGACTTGTGTCCCGAAACTTTCGGAACTCATCTGGAAACTTTCTCTCCAAACAGGGGTCACACGTCCGTGTGACTTGGGACACACCCATGCACCCCTAAAACATGCCCGTATCTTTCACCTGTGGTGGATACTGGCAAATTACACACGGCCTAGACACGCCCGTGGCCCCAAATGGTGCCTAAAACCCCAGCATTCTGCCAATGCCCCACGGCCAAGGCACACGCCCGTGCTTACCACCCGTGGTGCACACTGACTACCTTAACACGACCTAAACTCTAGACACACGCCCGTGTGACTAGTCCGTGGTCTATTTTGACTTAAGATATAATGGTGCAGGGTGCACATGGCCTAGACACACGCCCGTGTGTCCATCCGTGTGGGCACTTAGAGGCTATTTACCAAGCCAATTGCCACCCTGAAATCAAGACCAAACTCATGCTCAATTCAGCAACTCAAGTATTACATCTAACATGAACAAGGATGCATACTTCATTGATAGATTAAAACATACATACGTAATCATTCATGACTCATCTCTTTGGCCATATACAAATAGAATACTAAGCTTGATAGCCAACACTTTGGCTAGTTTAAAAACATAACTCAAAATGAAATGTTTCTTATACATGCCATACTTAATATAAACAACTTGGCTATACCAAAATAGCGATTGATAGTGTGCTCGAGCTCGGTGGACGATGATCCACGAGATTAGCTTGGCGGAACTACATGGAAAGAAAGAATAAAGGGCGTAAGCATTTAGCTTAGTAAGTTTGCATATAATGCACATAGCAACATACTTGCTCAATATAACCCGTTTAACATAAACAATGGTATCATAAATCTCAGCTATTTAAGCTTACTTACTCATACTGATTCTTACATATCTCATGATACTTACTAGTCTCATACTCGTGAGGTAAACAAGGTACTGTATCACTTGATCACATAGATCAAAGCATACTCTACAATAATAATTATAATCTCTAGTACATCATTCATAATATGAGTAATACTCATTTCTAACTTGATAATAGCTTTTCTTACTTGTCTTTCTTGTTATCATTTTAACTTTACTCATTTGCCCGATGAATTTTTGCAAATAATCGAGGATACTGAATCTCATCCCACATAACTTGATGCCAAAGCCATATCCTCGATATGGTCTTACATGGGATCTCTCATCTTGGTATTGATGCCATGTTTTGACATGGACTTACTCAAAGTCTTCCTTGTGTGTTCCCTTGGGAACTTACCATTGCCATGTCTTGACATGGTCTTACTTGGTATCTTTACTCATGAACTGGTCAATGCCGAGCCTTGGCTTGGACTTACATGAAATCTTTTTTGTTACTCACCAATGCCATGCCTTGGCTTGGACTTACATGGAATCTCTCATCGTATGATAGCTGTTCAATGCCAAGACTTGTCTTGGACTTACATGACATCTTTGCTTGGAGACTCACCAATGCCATACCTTGGCTTGGGCTTACATGGGTCTTCATCTCATAATAACTCTTCAATGCCAAGACTTGTCTTGGTCTTACATGATAACTTGCTTGATTGCCGATGCCATGCCTTGGCTTGGTCTTATACGGACTTTCTCATTTCATGTGATAGATCGAGTATCCTAGGTAATTCAACTTCAATCGGGACTTTCTCATGCTTAATCTCATTATCTTCTTTGTTTATCGTAACATCAAACATTTTTCATGGTAATATTGTACATTATACTAAGCAATTCAATGATAATAATCATAAAGCTTAGAAATCATACAAACTTACCTCAATATACAAAATGTATGTAGATATGTAATTTAGTCCTCGACTTTGTTCTTGCCTCGGTTTCGATCCGGGCTTCGTTTTTCTTGATTTGCAAGCTTCAAAAATTTGAAGAACCCTAGCTATGGAGTCTCCCAATTTTTGGCACAAGGAAGAAGATGAATCAAATTTTTATCATCTTTTTCCCATTTTAATCATTTAATTGGTAAATGACCAAAATGCCCTTCTCTTTAAAAATTTACAAATTACTAACTCTTGTCCATTTTTGTCCAAAACTTATAATTTGGGAAAATTTCTATTTAAGGACTTCTAATTTATATTCTAAAGCTATTTCATACAAAAAGCTTCTAGAAACTCATATTTTGCAACTTTTGCAATTTAGTCCTATTTGATCATTCCATGTCAATTTCACAAAATTTCTACATGGAACTTTAATACTATCATGCAAACATGTCATAAACCTTAAGAACTCAATTTACTAACTCGCATTTGTGGTCTCGCGCCACTATTCGACTAGGCCCTGAATCGGGATGTTACAATTCTCCCCTCTTAGGAATTTTCGTCCTCAAAAATCTTACCAAAGAAGCGAGGTTTGGGTCTTGGTTTCTCATGCTCTCTTACGGTTCCCACGTAGCTTCTTCTATTCCATGTCTTTGCCACAATACTTTTACCAGGGCAATACTTTTATTCCTTAGCTGCTTGACTTCCCGAGCTAAAACCTTATTTGGTTCTTCACCATAAGTCATGTCGGGATGAATCTCTATCTCTGATGGGGTAATTACATGTGAAGGATCTGATCGGTAGCGTCTCAACATTGACACGTGAAACACATCGTGAATCTTTTCTAACTCTGATGGCAAAGCCAATCGATAAGCTACCGACCCAATTCTTTTAGTAATCTCGTATGGTCCGATAAAACGTGGACTCAACTTGCCTTTACGGCCAAATCTGAGAACTTTTCTCCATGGTGACACTTTCAATAAAACTTTATCTCCGACTTGATACTCTATCTCTTTTCTCTTTAAGTCCGAATAGGACTTCTGTCTATCTGATGCAGCTTTTAAACATTCACGTATCACTTTCACTTTCTCTTCAGCTTCTCTAACCAAATCAACCCCGTGAATTTGGTTTTCCTTGAGTACTTGAATTAACCTCTCCGACTGACCGTCAGTTTAAGGATGAAAAGCGGTACTAAAGTTCAACTTTGTACCCAAGGCCTCTTGTAACTTCTTCCAAAATCTGGATGTAAACCTCGGATCTCTATCCGAGATGATTGACAACGGAACACCGTGAAGCCTTACTATTTCTGAAACGTACAAGTTTGCCAACTTGTCTAGTGAGTAATCAACTCGTACAGGTATAAAATGAGCTGACTTCGTGAGGCTATCAACTATAACCCATACAGCATCTTTCTTGCTTGGAGATAATGGTAGACCCGTTACAAAATCCATAGTAATACAGTCCCATTTCCACTCCGGAATCAAAATGGGTTGAAGCAAACCCGAAGGTACTTGGTGTTCAGCCTTTACTTGCTGACAAATCAAGCATTTGGAAACAAACTCTGAAATATCTTTCTTCATTCTCGGCCACCAATACTGTTACTTTAAGTCATTAAACATTTTGGTACTACCCGGATGTACAGATAAACATCCGTTATGTGCTTCATGCAAAATTCTCTGAATAAGCTCGTCCTTTCTTGGTACACAAATTCTATCTTTGAACATCAGACTTCCATTGGGACTAATCTGAAAATCAGACTCAACATCTGCCTCGCACTGAGCTCTCTTGACTTGCAATTCACTATCTTCTTTCTGAGCCTCTAAAATCTCTTGGAGGAATACTGGTCTAGCTTTCAACTCAGCTAGAATAGAACCACCGTCGGATAAAGTCATCCGTGAATTCATTGCCCTTAATGCAAATAAAGACTTTCTACTAAAAGCGTCGACGACCACATTCGCCTTCCTGGGATGGTAGTCAATGACCAATTCATAGTCTTTTATCAACTCTAACCATCTCCGCTGCCTTAAGTTCAACTCTTTCTGTGTCATCAAGTACTTCAAACTTTTGTGATCGGTGAAGATCCGACATCTCTCACCATATAGGTGGTGTCTCCATATCTTCAATGCGAAGACTATGGCAGCCAACTCTAGATCGTGGGTCGGATAATTCTTCTCATGTGGCTTCAACTGTCTTGAGGTGTAAGCAATCACTTTTCCTTCTTGTATAAGTACACAGCCTAATCTATTTAAGGATGCATCATTTGTAAATCACAAATTCTTTCCCCTGTCAAAGTTGTACTAAAACCGAGCTTCTGTCAACATCGCCTTTAGTTTCTCGAAACTTCATTGGCATCTTTCTGTCCACTCAAACTTCACATTTTTCTGTAACAATTTAGTCATCGGGGTTGCAATCATAGAAAACCCCTTGACGTATTGTCTATAATAGCCAGCTAGGCCTTGAAAATTTCTAACCTCAGAGACATTTCTTGGTGGATTCCAGTCCATTATGGCCGAAATCTTACTTGGATCTACTCGGACTCCATCTCTCGAGACAATATGTCCCAGAAATCCTACTTCCTTGAGCCAAAATTCACTTTTACTGAACTTGGCATATAATTGATTTTCTCGAAGAGTCTATAAAACTGTCTGTAGATTCTCAGCATGCTCATTCTCATCTCGGGAATAAATCAGTATGTCGTCAATGAAAATGACTACAAACTTGTCGAGGTATGGTCTAAAAATGCGGTTCATTAAGTCCATGAATACCACAGGAGCATTGGTCAAACCAAAGGGCATGACTAAAAATTCATAATGCCCATACCTGGATACAAGACATTACTATGCTTAAACTTTCTTAAACATGTACTTACGAGCTATAAAATTTTGTCCGAATTAAAAACTTCTCTTTCTTAGTCAAATCAAACATTTCATGGGCCTACAAGGCCTCAGACTTACGTCCCGAAACTTTCGGAACTCATCTAGAAACTTTCTCTCGAAACAGGGGTCACACGTCCGTGTGACTCGGGACACGCTCGTGCACCCCTAAAACATGCCCGTGTCTTTCACCCGTGGAGGATACTGGCAAAATCCACACGACCTGGACACGCCCGTGGCCCTGGCCCGTGTGCCAAACCTTGGCATTCTGACTTATCCACACGGTCTGTACACACGCCCGTGTGCGTCAGCCGTGTGACAATTGAATTTCTAAGTGTCAAGTGCAGACTTCACACGGCCTTGGCACACGCCCTTGTGCCAACCGTGTATATCACACGGTCTGAACAAACGGCCGTATGACCAGCCCGTGGTCTAATCTGACTTAAGATACTAAGGTGCAGGAGACACACGGCCTAGACACACGCCCGTGTGTCTATCCGTGTGGGCACTTAGAGGCTATCTTACCAAGCCTTTTACCACTCCCGTTTGCATACATTCATATACTACTTCAAAACATTCTCAAATCATCAATTAAAACACATGAATTAACACATTTAATCATTAAAGAGATAAAGTCTTTATCCCATACACTAGGGAGAACTACTCCCAGTACAAATACAACCAACTTAAGCCATCATCTATGGTCATACACAACCATTTCTAGATTCTCTTGGCCCAATACAATTTGGCTACATCGGTTAGAACTTAATCAACATTAAAAGAATCCCTATACATGCCATGACTCATAAGGATTTGATACCTCATGCCAAGTGTCTGCTCGATAGTGTGAAAACATCTCCGGCGGTCTTCAACCCGAGCTAGTTAAAATAACCTATAAGGGATGAGAAAAGTAAAGGAGTAAGCAATAATGCTTAGTAAGCTCATCTGCATAATGTGTCAAATATTGATATTCATTGAATATACATAATTACAAAGTATCATGAAGAGTGTCTCTCACAAACTCATGGTTACTTGCTCAAATATTCTTGAAACTTACTCATTCAATCTCTTACCACATTCTTACCATGTCACAAGCCAATTTGCTCGTTCAATTAGCATACTTTCCTGCACTGATCACCACATGATCATATAAAACAACACATCAAGCATTTTCAATAAGCCGCTCATGCTACTAATATCTCGGTGGTTTCGCACTTAGCCCACCATTGAATCTCTAATAGGGTGGTATCGCACACAGCCCACCAATCATTTATACTTTTGGTGATTTTGCACTTAGCTCACCGTTATTTTACATTCATGGATAGTAATCCACATGTATATCTCTATTTCAAATGTTCATCCGAGAACATCCTCATATACTTCTATTCTTACTTAACTTTCTATGATACTCGTTTGCATTCACACAATACATTAATAAATCTATCTCATGCAACTAAAGTGTATTGAATACACATAACCCACTAAGGGTTCATCATACACTGAATCCATATCGATTCAATTCTAACACACATTTGTGCTTTTCATGGTACAACCACACACTTTCTTCCTTTTCACATATACGTTGAATCAGTCAAGTTATTAAATAACTCTCTTGAGTCTCATACTCATAATGTCACCTAGAATTTATACCCCAATAGGGTCTTACTTGCATTAACATATCGATGCCATGTCCCTGACATGGTCTTGTACGAATTCTTACATCGAGGCCATATTCCAATATGGTCTTACACGAGACTTTAACTATCATCATATCATTCTACATACATTTCCCATTACTCTTAGATTCAATTCTTTTGACCTCTCATTAAAGATATTTCATACATTCATATAGTAAATATACATTCCATACAACATTGGAACATTAAATTAACTAATACGTAATTGCAACATTTGCACATGAACTTACCTCGATGTCAAAAGGGCCAAAAGGGACATTTTTGCCCACATTTCTCTTTTCATCCGTTCTAGGTCCAAAACTCGTTTTCTTTGATCTAGAACAATGAAATTTATTGATTTAATCATTTATAAATCATCATACACCATAATCTACACTTTAGGCAAAAATGACTATTTTGTCCCTACTCTTTGGCAAAATTACAATTTTGCCCCTAGGCTCGTAAATAAATTTTCATCCATCTTATTTACTAATCAAGCCTAGTCAAATTATATTATCTTCTATAGCAATTCAAAGTTTCAACTATTTCATGCACTTATTACTAATTTGCAACATTTACAAATTAGTCCTAATTAGGTGTTTTCATAACAACACCTTTCACAAAAGTTGTTTCTCATCTCCCTATCATTCATTTTCTTCCATAAAAACTCTTCAAACAACATAAAATCTATCATGTTAAGTCCCTATACTTTCAACCATATTGCAAACTAGTCCTCTCATTAGCTAGCTTAAGCTTTAAGGGCTCCAAATATGCAAAAATCATCAAAAATAAACATCAAATTGACTTACTTGTAAGGATGAGATGTAGCTGAAATTTTCAAGCTTTCAAACCCTTAAGCTTGCTGATATTTTCGGTGGAGAAGAAGGAAAAGTGAAAAGATGATAGCCTTGGCTTATTTCATCTTATTTTATTCATTTGTCAGCTAATATCACCAACTTTTGACCATCATTTAATGCCTTTGTCCCCCTAGCTTCCTATGTGGCCGGCCATCACTAATTTAATGGCCTAATATCACTTTAAGGACCTCCAATTTATAATCCTTAGCTAATTGGCACCTCTAGCAATTCAAATAGAACTTTCGCACTTTACGCGATTTAGTCTTTTTTCGCAATTAAGCCCTCAATCGCTAAAATTAAAGCACCAAAATTCTCATGACTCTTTATAAACATATTATAACACATAAAATATCATGCAAATAATTTTATCTAACCTCGAATTAGTGATTCCGAGATCATTGTTCCGACTAGCCCCTAAATCGGGCTGTTACAATTCTCCCCCTTAGGGATTTTCGTCCCCAAAAATCTAATCAGGAGGAGTTGTTACCAACATTCTTAAAACGTTTCCATCTACTCTTCAAAATCGTGAATCCACTTATCCTCAAGTTTTTCTTGCCAATAACTTTTAAGCTATGATACATAAGGTCGAAACGTAACTTGAGGCCTAGGTTATTCTTCCTCTAGGGCATATACTCTGTAATCTACCAATTTGGGACTCTGCACATGTCCAAATGATCATTCGAATCTTTACTGGTTGATTTACTACAATTCGAATGACATTTCCCTTTCTTGGAAATTTTGTCAAACCAAATTTGAAATCTATAAGGTTTTATCTCACTTTCTCATTAAAGCATTCACCAACTGTAGTAGTCTTGTCTTGTGTGCTTTTGAAACTCAGCTTTTGGTGGTCAACTACTTCTGACCATAACTCGATCATATGGTGAAATGTACTCTATTGTCAAAACCTTTATGCTCATAACCGTACTTCCTTATTCTTGCATTAATAGATATGCTACTACTAATGCTACTACTAAATCTCATACTAAAACTTCTGCATAAGTTCTGGATTCATCATCATTCAAATTATATCTCAAGGAAACATCAACAACGGAAATCTCATCCAACTTGAATTTTATCACCTTAAATAAACTCATTCAGAGTTTATTTAAAATACCATTTACTATCTCACTTCTGAACCCTTTTGTTCTAAAAAGGAAATTCGCTCTAGTCATTAACCTCGCTGAAACTAGGATATTGCCAACTAGAGTCAACCGAGTAACTATCTCACATTACAAAACATGGATCTTCCCATGGATCAATACATAATATCTAACTCACAACACAGACACAAAAGTGATCGTCTCTGGATCACCAACCTGTCAACTCTTTCTCTCGATTCAGAGTGATCTCAGTACTAGAACTTTCAAATAAAGAGTTCTTTCTATAGCTTTCAACTCAACCATCACGGTTTGAACATTTCGATGAGCATATCTTTGTATCATGCTCCCAACTCACGTACACAGAATTTTATTCTCTTTACTAATTCATGCGTGAATATACATATAACTTGAATCATATCTCAATACATTAATCTATTATTTTCTCTACACTGAGAACCTATCTTAAGTACACTCTCATCTGAGTTTCTCTTGCTATGCTAATCTAGAACCTTTACTATCGTCATATCTCATTATAGCAGGGACATCTCGATCGAATTCGTTAACTCTATTTGGCTTACCCGAAAACCCATCACACAACGTGAAACTTGTGATTTCACCTCTTATACACGAATCATCACCAACTTCCTCCTCAAGGTACCCAATTAAGGTTACGAGGAGATAGAGGAAATGTCGATTTCAATTAATTAAATCGACAACTGTTTAGTCTACTTTTTCCGTCAGTTAACGTTCTCACACAATCACAATTTCATGAAAAGAATGACCACATCATCCTTGAAGGGAAACGTGTATTAGTACACAATACTAAAGGAGATCATTATAATCCCATCCATGGCATTAACTAACCATGCGCAAACCATAGGCTTCTAGCCAACTTACTCATACTTGCACTTATATAACACGTTCCGTGTCATATATCGTAATCGTCTCTTCGTGATTCATTCATGAGTACATGTTTTCACTCTTTCACATGACTTTAGTACCATTCTCATTTCTACCTCTAGACTCATCTATCTATCCCATTGATCACTAGGGATAATCAAAGACGTATGCTCATCGTCCTTCATGTAGGTACGAAACCAATGCCACATTCCCGAGGTGGTCTTATATAGAGTCACCTCTAAATGCCAATGCCATATCCCTGATAAGGTCTTATATGGACTTCCTCATCAAATATCGATGCCATATTCTGGATATGGTCTTATACAGAATCTCAACTCGGTGCCGAGGCCATGTCCAGGTCATGGTCTTATACGGGACCTTGTCTATCTCATATCTCGATGATAGCCTCATCATTTTAGTTCTCTAGGACTTCAACCTCATGTTCAACAACAGTTACTCTATTTAGTAGAGTATCATGTATCAGCGTGATACAAAGCATTCTCAACTATGCTAACATAAATATTGCATTAATCACATGCAAACTTATTCAACTTGACTCTCATAACATCTCATCATGATTTAACAGTGGTAAGGGGGTGAAGTCGTAGAGCCCCTAACTTGATTCTCGTGACTACATACATATGATTTAACATTCCTAATTAACGAAATATCATCGTAGTCACACAACTCGCTCCAGGCAAGTTTTCATACTTACTCATGTTACAATGGTTTCTATCACCCATAATTTTGAACAGTGACTTCACTTACTCGAGTTCCACCTTAACGTCTACTCAAGTAATCAACATTAAGCTCTAATTTCTCTTATCATTGCTTATCAAGTTATAGAATGTCTTACGGGTTTGAGTACATCGTTTACTTGATTTCCATAGTCCAACTATGGTCTTACTCGTATCACAACATCATAGCCCAGCTATTACTTTACATGTCATCACGATGCCATAGCCTCGCTACGGTCTTAAACGAAATCTCATATCAATACCAATGCCATATCCCAGATACGGTCTTACATGGAAACTCATACAGAAGCCAAGTCCCAGGCGTGGTCTCACACGGGACTACTACTTGATGTCGATGCCATATCCCAGATATGGTCTTATACGGGATCTCACAACAAATATTGATGCCAATGCCATGCCCCAGACATGGTCTTATATGGGATCACATATACCGCCATGGTCCAACCATGGTCTTATTCATCATTTTATCATTGAACGACCGTACTCATCTCCTGCATTCTACTTAATCAAATTTTTCAGTTTTACTCTCACACTATAATATGTGTGACTTTGTAACAGGGTCATAAGATGAAACATTATACCTTCTCTGCTTTAAGGGTCACACGTGAGTTTTAACCATGTGGACATATTTATCATAAACAATAGCATCACAAATCTCAAATGCTTACTTACTCTTACTGCTTCTCACATACATCATGGTACTTACTAGTCTCATGTTTGAAAGGTAAATAAGGTACTGTAATAATTGGATCACATAGATCAAGATACTTTACTATAACAAGCATAATCTCAACATCATCATTCATAACATGAATTATACTTGTTAGTCAGCCTTCACTAGCATGACATGATATCAACTTTACTACTAACTTTCTTGCTATCTCATTTAAGCTTTACTCTTTTGCCCGATGAATTACTATGAATGACTGAGGATACTGAATCTCGTTTCACATGTATCTTGATGCCAATGCTATATCCTTGATATAGTCTTACATGGGATCTCTTACTTGGTATCGATGCCATGTCTTGACATGGACTTACACGAAGTCTTGCTTGTGGGTTCCCTTGGGAACTTACCATTGCTATGTCTTGGCATGGTCTTATTGGTAACTTTACTCATGAACTGGTCAATGCCAAGCCTTTGCTTGGACTTACATGAAATCTTCCTTGTTACTCACCAATGCCATGCCTTGGCTTAGACTTACATGGGATCTCTATCTCTTGATAGCTTTTCAATGCCAAGACTTGTCTTGGACTTACATGACATCTTTGCTTGGAGACTCGCCAATGCCATGCCTTGGCTTGGGCTTATATGGGTCTTCATCTCATAGTAACTCTTCGAGGCCAAGACTTGTCTTGGTCTTACATGATAACTTGCTTGATTGCCGATGCCATGTCTTAACATGGTCTTATACGGACTTTCTTGTCTCATGTGGCAGATTGAGTATCCTAAGTAATTTATTTTCAATCCGGACTTTCATATACATGCTCTTAGTAACTTCTTTGTTTAATAAATCATTAAACATTTTCATGGAAATAATGTGCATTTAATAACATAGCAAGCAATTCAATAATAATATCCATGAAGCTTGAAAATCATACAAACTTACTGAAATTAGCTCGGTTGTGAATCATCTCTGTCTTAACAAAACAATTTCGTTAGAGCCGGGAGACATCACACTATCACTATCCACATATTGCACGTATAGCTAGACTCTTACTCGTGCTAGGTTAGTCCGAGAACCGACTAAACCATGCTCTGATACCACTAAATGTAACACCCCATACCCGAGTTCGAGGCTAAGACCGGATACGAGACATTACTATGCTTGAACTTTCTTAAACATGTACTTACGGGCTATAAAATTTCGTCCGAATTAAAAACTTCTCTTTCTTAGTCAAATCAGACATTTCATGGGCCTACGAGGCCTTAGACTTACGTCCCGAAACTTTCAGAACTCATCTAGAAACTTTCTCTCGGAACAGGGGTCACACGTCCGTGTGACTTGGGACACGCCCGTGCACCCCTAAAACATGCCCGTGTCTTTCACCCGTGGAGGATACTGGCAAAATCCACACGGCCTGGACACGCCTATGGCCCTGGCCCGTGTGCCAAACCTTGGCATTCTGACTTATCCACACGGTCTGTACACACGCCCGTGTGTCTATCCGTGTGGGCACTTAGAGGCTATCTTACCAAGCCTTTTACCACTCCCGTTTGCATACATTCATATACTACTTCAAAACATTCTCAAATCATCAATTAAAACACATGAATTAACACATTTAATCATTAAAGAGATAAAGTCTTTATCCCATACACTAGGGAGAACTACTCCCAATACAAATACAACCAACTTAAGCAATCATCTATGGTCATACACAACCAACTCTAGATTCTCTTGGGCCAATACAATTTGGCTAAAACGGTTAGAACTTAATCAACATTAAAAGAATCCCTATACATGCCATGACTCACAAGGACTTGATACCTCATGCCAAGTGTCTGCTCGATAGTGTGAAAACATCTCTGGCGGTCTCCAACCCGAGCTAGTTAAAATAACCTATAAGGGATGAGAAAAGTAAAGGAGTAAGCAATAATGCTTAGTAAGCTCAACTGCATAATGTGTCAAATATTGATATTCATTGAATATACATAATTACAAAGTATCATGAAGAGTGTCTCTCATAAACTCATGGTTACTTGCTCAAATATTCTTGAAACTTACTCATTTAATCTCTTACCACATTCTTACCATGTCACAAGCCAATTTGCTCGTTCAATTAGCATACTTTCCTGCACTGATCACCACATGATCATATAAAACAACACATCAAGCATTTTCAATAAGCCGCTCATGCTACTAATATCTCGGTGGTTTTGCACTTAGCCCACCATTGAATCTCTAATAGGGTGGTATCGCACACAGCCCACCAATCATTTATACTTTTGGTGATTTTGCACTTAGCTCACCGTTATTTTACATTCATGGATAGTAATCCACATGTATATCTCTATTTCAAATGTTCATCCGAGAACATCCTCATATACTTCTATTCTTACTTAACTTTCTATGATACTCGTTTGCATTCACACAATACATTAATAAATCTATCTCATGCAACTAAAGTGTATTGAATACACATAACCCACTAAGGGTTCATCATACACTGAATCCATATCGATTCAATTCTAACACACATTTGTGCTTTTCATGGTACAACCACACACTTTCTTCCTTTTCACATATACGTTGAATCAGTCAAGTTATTAAATAACTCTCTTGAGTCTCATACTCATAATGTCACCTAGAATTTATACCCCAATAGGGTCTTACTTGCATTAACATATCGATGCCATGTCTCTGACATGGTCTTGTACGAATTCTTACATCGAGGCCATATTCTAATATGGTCTTACACGAGACTTTAACTCTCATCATATCATTCTACATACATTTCCCATTACTCTTAGATTCAATTCTTTTGACCTCTCATTAAAGATATTTCATACATTCATATAGTAAATATACATTCCATACAACATTGGAACATTAAATTAACTCATACGTAATTGCAACATTTGCACATGAACTTACCTCAATGTCGAAAGGGCCAAAAGGGACCTTTTTGCCCACATTTCTCTTTTCATCCGTTCTAGGTCCGAAACTCATTTTCTTTGATCTAGAACAATGAAATTTACTGATTTAATCATTTATAAATCATAATACACCATAATCTACACTTTAGGCAAAAATGACTATTTTGCCTCTACTCTTTGGCAAAATTACAATTTTGCCCCTAGGCTCGTAAATAAATTTTCATCCATCTTCTTTAATAATCAAGCCTAGCAGGATCATATTCTCTTCTATGGCAACTCAAAATTTCAACTATTTCATGCACTTATTACCAATTTGCAACATTTACAAATTAGTCCTAATTAGGTGTTTTCATAACAACTCCTTTCACAAAAGTTATTTCTCATCTCCCTATCATTCATTTTCTTCCATAAAAACTCTTCAAACAACATAAACTCTATCATGGTAAGTCCCTAGACTTTCAACCATATTGCAAACTAGTCCTCTCATTAGCTAGCTTAAGCTTTGAGGGCTCTAAATATGCAAAAATCATCAAAAATAAACATCAAATTGACTTACTTGTAAGGATGAGATGTAGCTGAAATTTTCAAGCTTTCAAACCCTTAAGCTTTCTGATGTTTTCGGTGGAGAAGAAGGCAAAGTGAAAAGATGATAGCCTTGGCTTATTTCATCTTATTTTATTCATTTGTCAACTAATATCACCAACTTTTGACCATCATTTAATGCCTTTATCCCCCTAGCTTCCTATGTGGCCGGCCATCACTAATTCAATGGCCTAATATCACTTTAAGGACCTCCAATTTATAATCCTTAGCTAATTGGCACCTCTAGCAATTCAAATAGAACTTTCGCACTTTACGCGATTTAGTCATTTTTCACAATTAAGCCCTCAATCGCTAAAATTAAAGCGCCAAAATTCTCATGCCTCTTTATAAACATATTATAACACATAAAATATCATGCAAATAATTTTCTCTAACCTCGAATTAGTGATTTCGAGATCACTGTTTCGACTAGCCCCTAAATCGGGCTGTTACAATTTGATGAGCTATGATGGATGTTCAAAAATGTGTCCATGTATGACATGCATGTATTCTGATATTTTATTGAAGATTATGAAAGCTTGATGTAGTAGAAACATCTTTTGCTAAATGAGTTTCCATAGAAAATGCATGTAGGGACTAGTTTGTAAAAATCTTGAGTTTGGTCATACATGTGTGTTGTGATGAGAATTGATGATTACTTTAGTTGAGTAAGTGATTCGGCTAAGCATGAAAGGCTAGAAAGTTGAATAAAAATCACTTTACGAGCCTTGGGGAAAATAGTGTAATTATGAGAAAGATTTGGGGCAAAAGAGTAATTTTGCCAAAGTATGAGATGTGGATCATTTTGGTCAATGTGTGTATTGAATAAGCTGATTTATTCATTATAGATCAAGAAAGATAAAGCCCGAATCGAAACCGAGGCAAGAGCAAAGTGGTGGACTAATTGCACGTTTCTATACTTTTGAGTATCGAGGTAAGTCTATGCATAAACAATGCATTCATACTTACAAATTGTTAACACTAGATAGTGTATAGCATGGTTGAGAATGATTGAGAACCTATGTGGTTCAAGTGAAATGAATGGATGATTGATTAAGTAAGTAGATTTGTGAATGTGTTGTGATAATGCTAAATGGTGGGCTAAGTGCGATACCATCCTAATGCATATTAACGATGAGCTGGCTATGTGCGATGCTATCGTTAGGTATATTATCTGGTGGGCTATGTGCGAAACCACTATGAATACCTAGTTGGTAGGCTAAGTGCGATACTACCTTATTAATTGATTGTGGTGGGCTTAGTTCGGAACCACCGAGAGATTTGCTGTGTGGATGTGATAGTGAGGAGAATAGCTGTGTGGATGTATTATTGAGAAATAATGATGTGTTTTATATTGTGTAAATGTGATATTGAATGCAGGGGTGCATGTCAATGGTTATGAGTAAGTGACTCATGATGTGTTGAAAATGTGGTAAGGGATAGAAAGAGTAAGCATAGTAGTACATTATATGTTAGTATATTGCTAATTGTTGTTTAGCTTATACTATGTTGCTTAACTGTTTATGTGTGAACTTACTAAGCTCAAAGCTTACTTTCTTTCTTTTCCCTTGTCCTATAGAGCAATAGTGTTGAATCGAGATACGAGGATCAATTGGAAGATTGCCCAAACTATCAGCACACTCTGGTACATTAGACTCAATGTTTTGTTTATGGCATGTATAGGGGCTAGACAAGTTAGTGAATTTTGTTGTATATGGCTATGATGTGTTGGCCTTTAGATGGATAATCTATTTTGTATAATGCCATAGTTGTTGGCACTTTATTATATGAGAAGATGTGGTTATCTATGTGAGATTGTAAGATTTTGAGTTGATTATAGATGTGTTGTATGAGTGCATGATTGTGTATGCTAGATGGGTGAAAAGAACTTGGAAAATAGCTTTGTTCTCGTCCATGTGGGTAGAAACACGGGCGTGTGTTTAGGCCATGTGTGACACACGGTCAGTCCATGGGCGTGTGACTTGGTCGTGTGTCCCCTGCATGTTAGTATTTTAAATCAGAATAAACCACGGACTAGTCACACGGGCGTGTGCCTAGAACGTGTGTGTTAATCAGTATTGGCCACGGGCTAGCTACACGGGCGTGTGTCTAGAATCTAGGCTATGTTAAGGTGGTCAGTGTGCACCACGGGCGGAGAGCACGGGCGTGTTCCCTAGCCGTGCGGCATTGGTAGAATGCTTGAGTTTTCATGCACGGGTAGTGACCATAGGCGTGTGTGACATCCACGGGCGTGCCAAATCTTACACGGGCGTGTGAGCCCTGTTTAGATGGAAAAATTTTAAGATCATAAGAGTTTTCGATATGGTCTCGAGAGCCCTCGTGTGGTTGAGAGAGGCCTCGTAAGTCAGGACTGAGGTTGTTGTGATGGCCAAAGAGAGTGGTCATGTGGTGCCTAAGTGGCGATCTTGAGGATTTTATTACAGTAACGCCTCGTGCCCGGTTCTGGCGTTGAATACGGGTAAAGGGTTTTACAGCAAGTGAACATGATAATTTGAGATATAAGAGTAATATGACTAGTAAATGTATTATGCCATGAATCAAATGTATGAAATGACTTATAATTGTTCTATGTGATAAGTTTATTTGTATATGGCTTACTAAGCTTTTGAAAGCTTACTTTGTGTGTGTTTGCATTATTTTATAGATTATCGAAGCTACTGGAAGCTCGGGGATCGTCGAGGACCATCACCACACTATCAAACTATACTTTGGTACCTTTTGAAAATGTATATATTGAAGTATGGCGTGTATAGGCTAAAAATGTTAAGATATGTTTTGGAACATGTGTATATAGCATGCGATATGGCTTGTTAATGAATGTGAATATAGTAAATTTAGTCCATGCTTTATGATGTAAAGTTAGTATATTTTTTTATGAAAGTTTGGCATATTGAGTTGGTAAGTTTTGGATGGATTTATACATAAAAGTGAATGATGTTGTTATGAGTTAAATTATGCATAAATTTGATATGTTTTGGTTTTTTTTGAGTCATAAAATTATGCTTGTTTGATGCTTGTAGGTACGACCCTTAATGGGTGGCAATTTGGCCTTGCAAATGGCCTATAATTTCCCACACGGTTGAGCACACGGGCGTATGACCCGACTGTGTCCTACATTGTCTTATTTCGAAGAAAATCAATGCTGCACACGGGCCAGACACACGGGCGTGTGACAGGCTGTGTGGTACTAGTCAGTTTTGTACACGGGCTGAGACACGGGCCAAGGCACGGCCGTGTGAGGCACACGGCCTAGCCACACGGGCATGTGCCCTATTTTGAAAGAAAAATTTTATGAGTTTTGCAAAGTTTTGTATGTGCTCGGTTTAGTCCCGAACCTTCTCTTAAGCATGTTTAAGGTCTCGTAGATCTTTTAAAGGGACAAAGTGAATATGAATGGTGATGTTTTGTGGATGTAAGACGTATGTTTTTGAAATGTTTTGAGATGTCCGGTAATGCCTCATAACCTTAGTCCGGCGACGGATACGGGTTAGGGGTGTTACATTTGATTGGTATCAGAGCTACGGTTTCGTCGATTCTAGGACTAACATAGCGTGTGAGAGTCTAGCTATACATGCCATACATATGAACTGTGATAGTGTGATGAATCTTGACAGATAAAATGTGTTTTTCGTATAGTAAATGGATCCTGAACGTGCAGTAGCTGACGATGTCGAAAGTAATGCGCCTGCTACCACTCAAGGGACAGCGCCGACTATTTCTAGACCGGTTACTAGCGGTCAGGAAGGAGAGGCTAAACAAGCCTTCTTCCAAATGATGAATGAGTGGTTCACTCAGTACATTAGAACAAATCCGGCTGTTTCTCAACCTCCGCCCCCATCTGATTCCCCTTAGACTTCTGTTGTACCTCCGGTTATGAATTTAAATCTGTTGAATAAGCCTCCAGTCGATAAAATCTGTAAATATGGGACCGAAGAGTTCAGGGCTACTAATGATGATGATGCTGAGAGAGCGGAGTTTTGGCTCGAGAATACAATTCGAGTGTTTGATGAAATGTCGTGTACTCCTGAGGAATGTGTGAAATGTGTTGTTTCTTTGTTGAGAGATGCAGCTTACCAGTGGTGGAAAACGTTGATTTTTGTTGTTTCGAGGGAACGCATTACCTGAGATTTCTTTCAATCCGAATTCTGGAAGAAATACATTAGTCAGAGATTTATTGATCAAAAACAAAAAGAGTTTCTTGAATTGAAACAGGGTCGTATGTCTGTTACAGAATACGAGCGAGAGTTTGTGAGACTGAGTCAGTATGTAAGAGAATCTGTCTCGACTGAAGCAATAATGTGTAAAAGGTTTGAAGACGATCTAAATGAAGATATCCGTTTGTTAGTTGGAATTCTGGAAATAAAAGAATTTGTTGTGCTTGTTGATCGTGCGTGTAAAGCTGAAGAACTCGGGAAAGAGAAGCGAAAAGCTGAATCAGAAGCTAGAGATATGAGAAAGAGATCTTCAAGTAAATCATTTCAGTCTGCATCAAAGAAATTTTGAGATGAGTATAGCCGTTCAAAGGCTAATACGGGATATTCGAGCAGAGATCGTGTTAGATCACATCCGAGCTTCAGAGCTCCAGCTACTTTGATAGCTAGTATTGGAAATGTCAGATCTGAGCGACCCGAGTGTAGACATTATGGTAAAAGACATTCGGGTAATTATAGATTGAATGACCGAGCTTGCTTTAAATGCGAATCATTAGATCATTTCATCCGAGATTCTCCTGAATCTGTTGAACAAGAGATTGTACAGAATCCGAAGTCGGATAACGTTTCAGCTAGGGGTAGACCTTCCTGAAACACAAGAAATGTGAGTGGTAGCCAGATAGCTAAGAAAGATACAGTTGTAAGATCTAAAGCGACAGCACCTGCCAGAGCTTACGCTATTCGAGCTCGTGAGGAAGCTTCGTCTCCAGACGTCATTACCGGTACTTTTACTCTTTATGATACTTCTGTGATTGCATTGATAGATCCAGGGTCTACTCAATCATATATATGAATAAATTTAGTATCCAGTAAGACTTTGCCTATAGGGTCTACTGAATTTGTAATTAGAGTATCGAACCCCCTTAGGCAAAAGTGTTCTGGTTGACAAAGTGTGCAAGAACTGTCCGTTGATGTTTTGAGATATCTGTTTTCCGGCTGATCTGATGTTATTACCTTTTGATGAGTTTGATATAATTATGGGTATGGATTGGCTAACTTTGCATGATGTTGTTGTGAATTGCAAACGGAAAACTATTGATTTGAGATGTCAGAATGGTGAAATAATTCGGATTGAGTCCAGTGATTTGAATGGGTTACCGGTTGTGATATCAGTGATGAAAGCTTTGAATTATGTGAAAAAGGGTTACAAAGCCTATTTTGCCTATGTAATTGATTCGAAAGTAACTAAAAAGAAAGTTGAATCTGTGCCAGTTGTTTGTGAGTTTCCTGATGTGTTTCCTGAAGAACTACCGGGATTACCTCCGATTCGAAAAGTTGAGTTTGGCATCGAGTTAGTGCCGGGGACGACCCCAATCTCAATAGCTCCGTATAGAATGGCTCCGACAGAATTGAAAGAATTAAAGTCTCAATTGCAAGAGTTGACCGATAGAGGATTTGCACGATCGAGTTTTTCACCGTGGGGTGCTCCCATTTTGTTTGTGAAAAAGAAAGATGGTACAATGAGAATGTGTATTGATTATCGTCAGTTAAACAAAGTGACCATTAAGAATAAATATCCTCTGCCCAGAATCGATGATTTGTTTGATCAGTTGAAAGGAGCTTTTGGGTTTTCAAAGATAGATTTGAGATCAGGATATTATCAGTTGCGAGTAAAAGATTCAGACATTCTAAAAACTACTTTCAGAATGAGGTACAGACATTATGAGTTTTTAGTTATGCCTTTCGGACTAACAAATGCTCCTGTTATTTTTATGGATTTGAAAAACAGAATTTTTAGACCGTATTTAGATTGATTTGATGTTGTATTCATTGACGACATTTTGATTTATTCGCGTGATGAAATTGAGCATGCTGAACATTTGAGAATTGTGCTACAAACTCTGCGAGAAAAGCAATTGTATGTAAAGTTTAGTAAATGTGAGTTCTGGTTGCGTGAAGTTAGCTTTTTGGGACATATTGTGTCAGCATCCGGAATAAGAGTTGATCCAAGCAAGATATCAGCTATTTTAGAATGGAAGCCTCCAAAAAGTGTGTCTGAAGTCCGTAGTTTTCTGGGACTTGCTGGTTATTATCGACTGTTCGTAAAAGGCTTTTCGATAATTACAACTCTGTTGACGAGATTACTTCAGAAAGATGTAAAATTTGAATGGTTTGAAAAGTGTCAGAAAAGTTTTGATCAGTTGAAAGCTCTTTTGACTAAAGCTCTAGTGTTAGTACAGCCAGAATTCGGTAAAGAATTTGTGATTTATAGTGATGCTTCGTTGAATGGTCTGGGATGTGTTTTGATGCAGGAAGGTAAAGTTATAGCTTATGCCTCGAGACAATTGAAACCGCATGAAAAGAATTATCTGACACACGACCTTGAGCTAGCTGCGATTGTGTTCGCTTTGAAGATTTGGCGTCACTATTTATTTGGTGAGAAATGTCATGTGTTTTCAGATCACAAAAGTCTGAAATATCTGATGACACAGAAAGATTTGAATCTGCGTCAGAGAAGGTGGTTAGAACTGTTAAAAGACTACGAGTTAGTTATAGATTATCATCCGGGAAAAGCAAATGTTGTTGCTGATGCTTTGAGTCAAAAATCACTGTTTGTGCTACAAGCGATGAATGCTCATTTAGTTTTGTATGATGATGGTTCGGTTTTGGTTGAATTGAAAGCAAGACTGTTTTTCTTACAGCAAATTCGTGATGCTCAGAAAGTTGATAATGAAATGCTAGCGAAATGAGCTCAATGTAATTTGAATTCTGATTCTAAATTTCGAGTTGACGATGATGAATGTCTAAGATTCTGAGATCGGATTTGTGTTCTGAGAAATTCAGAGTTAATTCAGTTGATTTTGAACGAATCTCATAGTAGTAGTTTGTATATGAAATTTGGCAATGAAAGCTATGTATGGAAATGAACATTTGATATGTGAGCTACATTACATGATATGAGATTTTGAGCAAGTGAACATGATAATATGAGATATAAGAGTAATATGACTTGTAAATGTATTATGCCATGAATCTTTTGTATGAAATGACTTATAATTGTTCTATGTGATAAGTTTATTTGTATATGGCTTACTAAGCTTTTGAAAGCTTACTTTGTGTGCGTTTGCATTGTTTTATAGATTATCGAAGCTACTGGAAGCTCGGGGATCGTCGAGGATCATCACCACACTATCAAACTATACTTTGGTACCTTTTGAAAATGTATATATTGAAGTATGGCATGTATAGGCTAAAAATGTTAAGATATGTTTTGGAACATGTGTATATAGCATGCGATATGGCTTGTTAATGAATGTGAATATAGTAAATTTAGTCCATGCTTTATGATGTAAAGTTAGTATATTTTTTATGAAAGTTTGGCATATTGAGTTGGTAAGTTTTGGATGGATTTATACATAAAAGTGAATGATGTTGTTATGAGTTAAATTATGCATAAATTTGATATGTTTTGGTTGCTTTTGAGTCATAAAATGATGCTTGTTTGATGCTTGTAGGTACGACCCTTAATGGGTGGCAATTTGGCCTTGCAAATGGCCTATAATTGCCCACACGGTTGAGCACACGGGCGTGTGACCCGACTGTGTCCTACACTATCTTATTTCGAAGCAAATCAGTGCTGCACACGGGCCAGACACACGTGCGTGTGACAGGCCGTGTGGTACTAGTCAGTTTTGTACACGGGCTGAGAAACGGGCCAAGGCACGGCCGTGTGAGGCACACGACCTAGCCACACGGGCATGTGCCTTATTTTGAAAGAAAATTTTATGAGTTCTGCAAAGTTTCGTATGTGCTCGGTTTCGTCCCGAACCTTCTCTTAAGCATGTTTAAGGTCTCGTAGATCTTTTAAATGGACAAAGTGAATATGAATGATGATGTTTTGTTGATGTGAGACGTATGTTTGTGAAATGTTCTGAGATGTCTGGTAATGCCTCATAACCTTGGTCCGGCTACGGATACGGGTTAGAGGTGTTACATGGATAAAGTACAATCGAGATATGGTGTGTTATGGGGGATTGGAGTGAAGATGGTTGTGGAGTGTTATATATATCTGTTACCCGAGTAAATCGAGGTTCAGCATTTATTATGAACTCTCGTGTTATGTTCCCTATTTTGGTGTGATTTCGGTTAGATTAGCTCTTCGGAGCCATTGGTGTGTTATCGGGTGGACTGGCTCGTATGAGCATCTGGTGTGTATCGATTGGGCTAGCTCTTATGAGCATCTGGTGTGTTTCGGTTGGAATATCGATGTACTCGTATCCGTAAGTCGTTCATCAAATTGTAAATCTTGGAAAGGTAATTTGTTTAATGAATATGATGGTTTTGTCATGTATTTGAGATTTGAATTGAATTTTACAATTCACCAATTGAGATTGTGGATGAAGGGAACACATATGGTTGTACTATTATTTGACTTGTTGTACTTATTTCGGTAAGATTTATCATTTTAGTCTGTCGAACTTACTAAGCTTCAATGAGCTTACTTGTGTTATTTTCTGTTCTTGTAGATATTTTGAAGGTTGGACGGTCAGATCGACACTCAAGTCCCACTATCCCCCTATTTTCGGTAGTTTTTGGAATGTTCATTTTGGATTATATGGCTTGTAATAGGCTTGTATGTCATTACTATTGTTTTGATATGTAAAATGTTAAAATATGCTCTTAAGTGCAAATAGTCAACTTATGTGATATATGTGAATGAGGTATGATGTTTAAGTGCAAGCTCATGGTAAGTGTGTTTGGAATATTGTGATTGAGATGCCTATGTTTGGCATATTGGTTGAATGTGAGATGGTATGATTTAAAATGCCTTGAATGATAGTTCTTTTTGTTGTAAAATTGTATATATGTAACAGCCCATTTTAGACCCTAGTCGAAACAGTGGTTTCGAGACCACAAATCGTAGGTCAGAAAAAAATAATTTAATATTATTTTTGGTGTTTACAATATGTGATTGAGCATGTGTGAAAATTCTGTGTGAAAATTTTATTGTTTGTGTGCTTAATTTGAGAAAAGGACTTAAGCGCATAAAATGAAAAAGCTGTGTGCTGATTGTTAAAGTGCTACATTGCTATTGTCTTTATAATGTGGATTCCTTGAATTGAAATTTTACCCTTGGGAGCACGCATGGACGGTAATGGATATATATTAGTGGAATTTTAATGTTTAAATCAAAGGTTAAAATGGTAATTGAGCTATTAAGTTAATATTAAATAAAACAAACAAATTGGATGGTCATTATCATCCTTATTTCACCGATTGAAGAAAGAAAAAGGGGTTTAGAAAATTTCTCATATTCGGCTATTACTTGGCTTAATCAAGGTATGTTTTGAACTCGGTTTTTAGTGATTTTTATGTTTTTGTGATCGTTGCTTTGTGTTCTAGCTAGCCCATGTCTTAATTTTTGAATTTGTTGGTGATTTTGAGATATGCCATTGATGAATATGTGAGCTTTGTGTTGATAGTTGGTGAAATATGAAAGCTTAATGTTGGGTTAACATAGTTTATCTTTGAATTTTTGATGAAATTGGCTATTTTGAGCTAAATTGTGAAAATGAGAAATTGGAGGACTAAAATGTGAAATAAATGAAATATGTGGGCTTGTATGGATACAAGGAAACTTCGGCTAGGCATGTGTGAGATGAAATTAGGTGAATTTTGTGATTTTATGAAATTGGGACTAAAGTGTCAAAATGTGAAAATGGGAGGGCTATTTTGTAAAATGCCCTAAATATGTGTGATTGGACTAAATTGAATGATTTGGTGATTGAGTGAGCTAAATTTGAATATGTAAGATCAAGAAAAGAGGGATTTGGATCGAGATCGAGGCAAAGATAAAGTGCTCGATTAATCGACTCGTTTTGTTACTTCGACGTCCGAGGTAAGTTCGGATATAATACGAGTTGTTAAATTTATGTTTAAGTGCTATGAAATGAATAAATATGTGATTATTAAATTAGAAATGCTATATGTGGAACTGTGAAATGTGGCACTAAGTGTGCGTAATTAGAATTGGAATAGAGGTGAATAGCACTGTGTATGCGAAGTGGTGGAAGCCTCGACTTTATTGATTGGCACTATGTGTGCGATACCGAGATAAATTCGGTTTAAAGTAAAGGCACTAAGTGTGCGATGATATTTAAGCTTCGACTATGAATTGGGCACTAAGTGTGCGAATAAATTGAACAAATAACGAAGATATATCAAAATGTGGTACCAAACATTGAGTAGCAAGAATGAATGTTAACTAAGTGTTGGCAAAGGTATGTTCGAAACCTATGTGGTTGATGATATCAATTATGGACAAATGGTTAGTTGTGTAAGCATATGGTTAAGGATGAGTTTGTGCATTCTTGTAATATAATCTATGTGATGGTTTATTTGTATATTGATTTTGAATCATAGAGTTAGATGTATTATATTTCGAACTTACTAAGCTTTAAAGCTTACTGTGTGAAGTTTTCTCTGTTTTACAGTATATTTAAAGCTAGCTCGAATTCGGGGATCGTCAGTGACTCAATCACACTATCGGCTAACTATTTTGGGTACTTTTGAAAGATGTATATATTTGGTATATGGCATGTATAGGCTAATAGATATAGCTTGTTTTGAAGTGTATAAACTTTGCCTTGTGATTTGGCTTGGTTGTTTGATGTTTTGGTATATGTTTTGAACATGTGAAAGAATGACTTATTTGTATATGTGTATGTTCCTTGTGAGTGATCATTATGGCATAAATTAGCAAAATGGAAATGTTATGTTTCATGATAGAATTGGTAAGGAATGAATGTTGATTAGATTATAAGTTTTTGGAATGTGAAATTAATATTTTAGATGGACTTATTTGAGTTGAATTTGAACATGAAAGTAATGGTGTGGTTTATGATTATTTGGTGCATATATTGGTATGTTTTGGTTGCCATTTGAGGTATAAATGCATATGGTTTGATGCTTGTAGGTGATCCTAAGTGTGGGTGGCAAATTTGGCCTTGTAAATGGCCTATAATTGCCCACACGGTTGAGCACACGGGCATGTGGCTCGACCATTTCTTTCGAGTTTGCAAATTGAAACAAGTCAGACTTGACCACGGGCTGGACACACGGGCGTGTGACTGGCCGTGTGGTGCAAGTCAGTGTCGACCACGGGTGAGGCACACGGGCGTGTCTCAGGCCGTGTGGACAAGTCAGTATGTATGCCCTGTTTTGCCACGGCTTGGACTCATGGGTGTGTCTGAGGCCGTGTGAGGTACACGGCCTACCCACACGGGCGTGTGACCTCTGTAGCTTTGAAAAATGTTTGAATTTCAGAAAATTTTGTATGTGTTCGGTTTAATTCCAACCCATTTCTAACACGTGTTTAAGGTCTCGTAGACCTCATTAAGGGACTATATTTATATATATTTGTTATGTTTGAACGATGATAGACTTTGTGTTGTAAAATGTTAATAAAAGTTCCAGATTGATCGGTAATGCTTCTTAAACCTAGACCGGCGACGGTTACGGGTTAGGGGTGTTACATTTTATTGGTATCAGAGCTACGGTTTAGTCGATTCTAGGACTAACGTAGCGCGTGTAAGTCTAGCTATACATGCCATATATATAATTGCGATAGTGTGATGAATCCTGACAGTTAAAAATGTATTTTCGTATAGTAAATGGATCTCGATCGCATAGTTGCTGATGATGTTTAGAGCAATGCGCCTGCTCCCGCTCAAGGGATAGCGCCGGCCGAATCTAGGCCGAATGTTAGTAGCCACGAGGGAGAGGCTAAGCAAGCCTTCTTCCAAATGATGAGTGAGTGGTTTTTGGAGTTTGTTTGAAGGAATCTGGCTGCTCCACAACCTCCACCCCCACAAGTACCTGTAGTGCCACAAGTTTCAGATCCGATCCGATTGAGTAAACCTCCTGTGGATAAAATCTGAAAGTACGGGGCCGAAGAGTTTAGAGCCACCGTTGATGACGATGTTGAGCGAGCTGAGTTTTGGCTTGAGACTACAATCCGAGTGTTTGATGAGATGTCATTGAATTCTGATGAATGCTTAAAATGTGATATTTCATTATTGAGAGATACGGCATATAATTGGTGGAAAACGTAGATATCCGTGGTTCCGAGAGAGAGAATCACTTGGGATTTCTTTCAAGTTGAATTTTGAAAGAAGTATATCAGTCAACGATTCATAAATCATAAACGTAAAAAGTTTCTAGAGCTGAAATAGGGTCGTATGTCTGTTACTGAATATGAACGAGAGTTTGTGAGATTGAGCCAATACGCACGGGAATGTGTTTCGACCGAAGCTACTATGTGTAAATGTTTTATTGAAGGGCTGAATGAAGACATTAAATTACTGGTTGGAATACTTGATTTGAATGAATTTGTAGTGTTAGTTGAAAGAGCCTGCAAAGCTGAAGAACTTAGTAAAGAAAAGAAGAAAGCCGATTCTGAAGCTAGAGATGAAAGAAAAAGATCAATGAGTAAGTCATATCAATCTCCATCAAAGAGATTTAGAGACGCAGCTAATCGCTCAAATGTTTCATTTGGACATTCGGGTAGAGATCGTGTGAAACAAAGTGCTGGTCCAAGAACTCAAATTCTGACTGAATCGAGTGTTGGAAGTGTCAAAAGCAACAAGCCTGAGTGTAGACATTGCGGGAGGCGACATGTTGGAGAATGTTGGGGCAAGTACAATAATATAACTTGCTACAAATGTGGATCACGAGATCACTTCATTCGAGATTGCCCAGAGTTAGCTGAGAAAGACAATGTTGAGAGTGTGAGGCCGAGCAATATGACGGCTAGGGGTAGACCACCCAAAAACACTAAAAATGTCAGTGGTAGTCAGAGAGGGACGACGGATACAGCTGTGAGATCCAAGGCGAGAGCACCTGCCCGAGCCTATGCTATTCGCGCTCGAGAAGAAGCGTCATCTCTAGACGTCATAACTGGTACTTTCACTTTATTTGATACTGATGTGATTGCATTGATAGATCCAGGATCTACTCATTCCTATGTGTGTGTGAATCTAGTATCTAGTAAGACTCTGCCTGTTGAGTCTACTGAATTCGTAATTAGAGTATCGAACCCCTTGGCAAGTGTGTTCTGGTTGATAAAGTGTGCAAGAACTGTCCGTTGATGTTTCGAGATGTTTGTTTTCCTGCTAATTTGATGCTGCTACCATTTAATGAATTTGATATAATTTTGGGTATGGATTGGCTCACTTTGCATAATGCTATTGTGAATTGTAAACGAAAGAGTATTGATTTGAGAAGTCAGAATGGTGAGATAGTTCGAATTGAATCCCGTGATTTGAATGGGCTACCAACTGTTGTATCTTTGATGAAAGCTTTGAATTATGTGAAAAAAGGGTTGCGAAGCTTATCTTGCGTATGTGATAGATACAAAAGTGACTGAAAAGAAAGTTGAAATTGTACCTGTAGTTTGCGAGTTCCCAGACGTGTTTTCTGAAGAATTACCGGGATTACTTCTGATACGAGAAGTTGAATTTCGTATTGATTTAGTGCTGGGAACAACTCCAATCTCAATAGCTCCATATAGAATGGCACCGACAGAATTGAAAGAGTTGAAGTCTCAGTTGCAAGAGTTGACAGATAGAGGATTCGCACGATTGAGTTTCTCACCTTGGGGTGCTCCCGTTCTATTTGTGAAAAAGAAAAATGGCACTATGAGGATGTGTATTGATTACCGACAGTTGAACAAAGTGACAATAAAGAATAAATATCCTCTACCGCGAATCGATGATTTGTTTGATCAGCTGAAAGGAGCTACAGTGTTTTCTAAGATAGATTTGTGATCAGGCTATTATCAGCTACGAGTTAAAGAACCAGATGTGCCGAAAACTGCTTTCAGAACAAGGTATGGACATTATGAATTTTTAGTAATGCCTTTCGGACTAGCGAATGCTCCTGCAGTGTTTATGGATTTGATGAACCGGATATTCAGATCGTATTTGGATCGATTTGTCGTAGTGTTTATTGATGATATTCTAATTTATTCTTGTGATGAGACGCAACATGCCGAGCATTTGAGAATTGTGTTACAAACTCTGCGTGAGAAGCAATTGTATGCAAAGTTTAGAAAATGTGAGTTCTGGTTCCATGAAGTTGGTTTTCTGGGACATATTGTGTCAGCATCTGGTATATGAGTTGATCCGAGCAAAATTTTAGCTATTTTAGAGTGGAAGCCTCCGAGAAATGTGTCTGAAGTCCGTAGTTTTTTGGGACTAGTGGGATATTATAGGTGATTTGTGAAAGGCTTCTCGATGATTGCGACTCCGTTGACGAAATTACTACAAAAAGATGTTAAATTTGAATGGACAGAAAGGTGTCAGCAGAGTTCTGAACAGTTGAAAGCATTGTTGACAGAGGCACCAGTGTTAGTCCAACCTGAATTGGGTAAAGAATTAATAGTTTACAGTGATGCATCGTTGAATGGTTTGGGTTGTGTGCTGATGCAAGAGGGTAAAGTTATAGCTTACGCCTCGAGACAGTTAAAGCCGCATGAAAAGAATTACCCGACGCACGATCTTGAATTAGCCGCGATTGTATTTGCATTGAAGATTTGGTGTCATTACCTATTTGGTGAGAAATGTCATATTTATACTGATCATAAGAGTTTGAAATATTTGATGACTCAAAAAGAATTGAATTTGAGATAGCGGAGATGGCTAGAATTACTAAAAGATTATGAATTGGTAATTGATTATCATACGGGTAAAGCTAATGTTGTTGCTGATGCTTTGAGCCGAAAGCCTATATGTGCTTTGCGAGTAATGAGTACTCAGATAGATCTATGTGATGATGATTTGATTTTGGCTGAGTTGAAAGTAAGGTCGATGTTTATACGTCAGATTTGTGATGCCTAGAAAAGTGATAATGAGGTGATGACAAAACAAGCTCAATGTGGTTTAAATTCTGATTCAGAATTTTGATTTGATAATGATGATTGTTTGAGATTCAGAGATCGGATTTGTGTTCCGAGGAATTCAGAGTTGATTCAGATGATTTTGAATGAAGCTCACAATGGTCGTTTGGTTGTTCATCCGGGGAGTACAAAAATGTATAATGACTTGAAACAGTTTTATTGGTGGCATGGTATGAAACGGGATATCTCAAAATTTGTTTCGAGATGTTTAGTATGTCAGCAAGTAAAAGCTGAACATCAGGTTCCATCCGGTTTGTTGCAACCGATTATGATTCCTGAGTGGAAATGGGAGAGAATCACGATGGACCTTGTGTTGGGATTACCTTTAACTCCGGGAAAGAAAGATGCAATTTGGGTGATAGTTGACAGATTGATGAAATCAGCTCATTTTGTTCCGGTGAGAACAGATTATTCACTTGATAAGTTAGCTGAATTGTATATTTCTGAGATTGTGAGATTGCATGGGGTGCCACTATCTATTGTGTCTGACAGAGATCCGAGGTTTACTTCACGATTCTGGAAGAAACTGCAAGAGGCTTTAGGCACAAAACTGCATTTCAGTACTGCATTTCATCCACAAACGGATGGTCAATCCGAGCGGATCATTCAGATTCTTGAAGATATGTTGAGATGTTGTATTCTTGAATTTGAAAGTATGTGGGAAAAGCATTTGTCGTTGATTGAATTCGCATACAATAATAGTTTTCAATCTAGCATCAAAATGGCACCATATGAGGCTCTTTATGGCTGTAAATGCCGAACTCCATTGTATTGGACTGAGCTTAACGAGAATAAAATTTACAGGGTTGATTTAATCAAAGAGACCAAACAGAAAGTGAAAGTGATTCGTGATAGTTTGAAAGCGGCTTCAGATCGTCAGAAGTCCTATGCAGATTTGAAACGGAAAGAAATTGAATTTGATATCAGTGATAAAGTGTTTTTGAAAGTGTCTCCGTGGAAGAAAATACTTCGTTTTGGCAAAAGAGGCAAATTGAGTCCGAGGTTCATCGGACCGTATGAAATTATTGAACGAATTGGGCCAGTTGCTTATAGGTTGATGTTTCCACCTGAGTTAGAAAAGATTCATAATGTGTTTCATGTGTCGATGCTTCGACGATACAGATCTGATCCATCGCATGTAATTACTCCCACTGAGGTTGAAATTCAATCAGATTTATCGTATAATGAAGAACCGATTTGAATTTTGGCACGTGAAATCAAAGAGTTGAGAAATAAGAAAATTTCTTTAGTGAAAGTGTTGTGGCACAAACACGGAGTTGAAGAGGCTACATGGGAGCCTGAAGATGTTATGAGAGAGCAATATCCGAACCTATTCACTGGTAAGATTTTCGGGGACGAAAATCCCTAAGGGGGGAGAGTTGTAACAGCCCGTTTTAGACCCTAGCCGGAACAGTGGTTTCGAGACCACAAATCTGAGGTTGGAAAAAATATTTTAATATTATTTTTGGTGTTTACAATATGTGATTGAGCATGTGTGAAAATTCTGTGTGAAAATTTTATTGTTTGTGTGCTTAATTTGAGAAAAGGACTTAATCGCATAAAATGCAAAAGCTGTGTGCTGATTGTTAAAGTGCTACATTGCTATTGTCTTTATAATGTTGAGTCCTTGAATTGAAATTTTACCCTTGGGAGCATGCATGGACGGTAATGGATATATATTAGTGGAATTTTAATGTTTAAATCAAAGGTTAAAATGGTAATTGAGTTTTTAAGTTAATATTAAATAAAAAAAAACAATTTGGATGGCCATTATCATCCTTATTTCACAGAAATTGAAGAAAGAAAAAGGGGTTTAGAAACTTTCTCATATTCGGCTATTACTTGGCTTAATCAAGGTATGTTTTGAACTCAGTTTTTAGTGATTTTTATGTTTTTGTGATCGCTGCTTTGTGTTCTAGCTAGCCCATGTCTTAATTTTTGAATTTTTTAGTGATTTTGAGATATGCCATTGATGAATATGTGAGCTTTGTGTTGATAGTTGGTGAAATATGAAAGCTTAATGTTGGGTTAACATAGTTTGTCTTTGAATTTTTGATGAAATTGGCTATTTTGAGCTAAATTGTGAAAATGAGAAATTGGAGGACTAAAATGTGAAATAAATGAAATATGTGGGCTTGTATGGATACAAGGAAACTTCGGCTAGGCATGTGTGAGATGAAATTAGGTGAATTTTGTGATTTTATGAAATAGGGACTAAAGTGTCGAAATGTAAAAATATGAGGGCTATTTTGTAAAATGCCCTAAATATGTGTGATTGGACTAAATTGAATGATTTGGTGATTTAATGAGCTAAATTTGAATATGTATAGATCAAGAAAAGAGGTATTTGGATCAAGATCGAGGCAAAGATAAAGTGCTCGATTAATCGACTCGTTTTGTTACTTCGACGTCTGAGGTAAGTTCGAATATAATACGAGTTGTTAAATTTATGTTTATGTGCTATGAAATGAATAAATATGTGATTATTGAATTAGAAATGCTATATGTGGAACTGTGAAATGTGGCACTAAGTGTGCGTAATTAGAATTGGAACAAAGGTGAAAAGCACTGTGTGTGCGAAGTGGTGGAAGCCTCGGCTTTATTGATTGGCATTGTGTGTGCGATACCAAGATAAATTTGGTTTAAAGTAAAGGCACTAAGTGTGCGATGATATTTAAGCTTCGGCTATGAATTGGGCACTAAGTGTGCGAATAAATTGAACAAATAACGAAGATATATCAAAATGTGGTACCAAACATTGAGTAGCAAGAATGAATGTTAACTAAGTGTTGGCAAAGGTATGTTCGAAATCTATGTGGTTGATGATATCAATTATGGACAAATGGTTAGTTGTGTAAGCATATGGTTAAGGATGAGTTTGTGCATTCATTTAATATAGTCTATGTGATGGTTTATTTGTATATTGATTTTGAATCATAGAGTTAGATGTATTATATTTCGAACTTACTAAGGTTTAAAGCTTACTGTGTGAAGTTTTCTCTGTTTTACAGTATATTTAAAGCTAGCTCGGATTCGAGGATCGTCAGCGACTCAATCACACTATCGGCTAACTATTTTGGGTACTTTTGAAAGATGTATATATTTGGTATATGGCATGTATAGGCTAATAGATATAGCTTGTTTTGAAGTGTATAAACTTTGCCTTGTGATTTGGCTTGGTTGTTTGATGTTTTGGTATATGTTTTGAACATGTGAAAGAATGACTTATTTGTGTATGTGTATGTTCCTTGTGAGTGATCATTAGGCATAAATTAGCAAAATGGAAATGTTATGTTTCATGATAGAATTGGTAAGGAATGAATGTTAATTAGATTATAAGTTTTTGTAATGTGAAATTAATATTTTAGATGGACTTATTTGAGTTGAATTTGAACATGATAGTAATGGTGTGGTTTATGATTATTTGGTGCATATATTGGTATGTTTTGTTTGTCATTTGAGGTATAAATGCATATGGTTTGATGCTTGTAGGTTATCCTAAGTGTGGGTGGCAAGTTTGGCCTTGTAAATGGCCTATAATTGCCCACACGGTTGAGCACACAGGTGTGTGGCTCGACCGTGTCTTTCGAGTGTGCAAATTGAAACAAGTCAGACTCGACCACGAATGGACACACGGGCGTGTGACTGGCCGTGTGGTGCAAGTCAGTATGTATGCCCTATTTTGCCACGGCTTGGACTCACGGGCGTGTGACCTCTGTAGCTTTGAAAAAAAATTTGGATTTCAAAAAATTTTGTATGTGTTCCGTTTAGTCCCAACACCTTTCTAACACGTGTTTAAGGTCTCATAGACCTCATTAAGGGAATATATGTATATATATTTGTTATGTTTGAACGATGATAGACTTTGTGTTGTAAAATGTCAATAAAAGTTCCAGATTGATCGGTAATGCTTCTTAGCCCTAGACCGGCGACGTTTACGGGTTAGGGGTGTTACAGTATACTTGTGGTATCAATGAGGATGCATTGGTTAGGCACTTAATGTAACACCCCTTACCCGTGTTCGAAGTAGGAACTGGATACGAGGCATTACCTAACTCAACTTGCTTAAACATATCACATCGTGCTATAAAGTTTCGTTTCGGCTTAAAAACTTTCCATTCAAACTCATAACCTACTCATCTTGGGACTACAAAACCTTAAACATACTTCCGAAAGGTTTTGAAAATTAACCGGGAACTTTTACGCACTTAGAAAAATTTTGCCTAAACAGGGGCCACACGCCCGTGTTGTTCAAGGGACACGCTGTGTGCCCCTAAAACATGCCCGTGCTCTTTACCCGTGGTCGACACTGACTTATTTCACACGGTCGGACACACGCCCGTGTCCCTGGCACGTCCTCGACACGCCCGTGTCTTAGCCCGTGTGCCAAAACCTTGGCATTCTATTTATGACGTCATCATCTCACTACGGCCACACGGCCAGGGCACACGCCCGTGTCCTTAGGCCGTGTGTCGAATTAAATTCCTAACTTCAAGTGCAGACTTCACACGGCCTGGGCACACGCCCATGGGGTTGACCGTGTGTCACACACGACCTATACACACGCCCGTGTGTCTGCCCGTGTGGACAATTATATGGCTATCTACCAAGCCATTTGCCACCTTATTAATCAACCACACTTATAACAAACCAATTCAACATATAAGATGACCATATGGCACCTCAAAGAACTCATAAGAAACAAAACATTCACAAAAGCATACACTTCATGAAATCCAACATCATTGAATATATGAACATATCAAGTATAGGCCAACTTCCCATGACCTTTTACAAAATAAATTGAACAACTATAATAGCCGACACATTTGGCTTGCAATTATGACATAACAAAAAGATCAAGTCCTATACATGTCATACTCAAAATGAATCTAATTTGGTTTGTAACACCCCTAACCCGTGTCCGTCGTCGGATTAGGGTTAAGAGCGTTACCGGACAGATTGAAAACTTTTACAGAAAATTTCATACAATTGTACATCAATTACAACCATATTGTCCCTTAAGTAGGTCATCAAAACCTAAAGCATGCTCAGAAATAGGATCGGGACTAAACCGGAACACATACAGAAATTCTCGAAAATTTAAAACTTTTCTAAGATTCAGGGGTTACACGCCCGTGGGGGTAGGCCGTGTGCCTCCCACTACCGCTAGACACACCGTGTGTCCTCCCGTGGTCTAAATCGACTTTGCTC
Organism: Gossypium sturtianum; assembly: GCA_025698515.1. Classification (NCBI taxonomy): domain Eukaryota; kingdom Viridiplantae; phylum Streptophyta; class Magnoliopsida; order Malvales; family Malvaceae; genus Gossypium; species Gossypium sturtianum. The sequence goes on along the minus strand of CM046946.1, from coordinate 18,121,633 downwards.
CACGGCCACCAAGCACGCCCGTGTGCCTTGGCTGTGTACTCTTAGACCATATACTGACTTTCTCACAAGGCTACTAGACACGCTCGTGTGTCTTGGCCGTGTGCTATTAGGCTAGCTACTGACTTTGTCCCACGGTCATTAGGCACGCCCGTGTGCCACAACCGTGTGGCAAAATAGGCCATTTGCTAGGCCAAAATTCCACCCACATGGGTCATATCTACAAGCAATGTTTACCAATTCATTTCATACTCATATGACAAACAAAAACATACCAAAATTAACCATTCAATCTATACATCCAAAACCAATTCCAAACATGCTAAATTACAAGGTTAAAACTCATCTCATCACATACATATTTCATTCATTCACTTAATCAAAAATTGACCATTGTATGCATCAACTAACCATACCACAACATACCTCATATATGATATTCTTTCAAGCAATTTCTCAACATCATAACTAGCCAAATCACATGGCTAAATTCATATAACAAACTTATATCAAATACTAGCCTATACATGCCATATCTAACTATATACATTTCCAAAATGTACCAAAATGAGTTTAGTAGTGTGATGACGATCCTTGACGGTCCCGAGCCTTCAGTAGCTTTGACGACCTATAAAATAGAGAAAACACACACACAGAGTAAGCTTTCCAAAAGCTTAGTAAGTGATAATACAAACAACTTAGTATGAAAGGCATATAAGTACATAGGTACATTGGCACATCTTAATGACTTAGAAAACTATCACATATATGCTTTGGTCCATGTACTTGGCCATATTTGTCACATTCATCAATTCCAAAGTCTTATATAAACATAGCTCATTCATGCTTACTTTCACATATCATATTGTTATTCCAATATTGTAACAGCCCGATTTAGGGCCTAGTCGGAACAGTGGTGCGAGACCACAAATCCGAAATAGTAAAACGATTTCTTGTTATGATAATTGAAATGTTTGCATGATAGTATGAAAGTTTCATGTGGAAATTTTATGAAAATTTCCATTAAAGGGTCCATTAGGACTAAATTGCAAAAGTTGCAAAATATGAGTTTCGAGAAGCTTTTTGTATGAAATAGCTTTAGAATAGTAATTAGAAGTCCTTAAATAGCAATTTGCCCAAATTATAATTTTTGGACAAAATTGGACATGAGTTAATAATTTGTAAAAATTTAGAGAGAAGGGCATTTTGGTCATTTATCAATTAAATGATTAAAAGAGGAAAAAGATGATAAAAATTTCATTCATCTTCTTCCTTGGTGCCGAAAATTTGAAGAACCCCATAGCTAGGGTTTGTTCATCTTTCAAGCTTGCTAGTAAGTTCATCTTAGCCCCGTTTTTAATATTCTTCGTATTTTTGAAGTTCTCGTATTATGAATTAGCTATTTTTAGCTATAAAATGAGCTAAGATGCATGTTCAAAAATCTACCCAAGAATGGCATGCTTTTAAAATGATATTTTATAGAAGTTTATGAGAGTTTGATGTTGGATAAACATCTTTTCCTTAGTGAATTTCATGAAAAATGATAGTATGGACTAATTTGTAATAGTTATGAAATTGGTCATACCTATTAGAAATAGTGAGAATTGATGATTGTTATAGTAGAGAAAATGAATCAGCTAAACATGATGTTTAAGAAATTTGAATGAGAATCATTTTACGAGCCTAGGGGCAAAACTGCAAATATGAGAAAGTTTAGGGGCAAAATAGTAATTTTGCCAAAGTATGAGTTAAGAGTCAATTTAGTCAATGTGAGTATTAAATGATCTAATTATTATTATAGATCAAGAAAAATGAAGCCCGGATCGAAACCGAGGTAAGAATAAAGTCGAGGACTAAATTGCATATCTACATACATTTTGTATATTGAGGTAAGTTTGTATGATTTCTAAGCTTTATGATTTATATCATTGAACTGCTTAGCATAATGTACAATATTACCATGAAAATGTTTGATGTTATGATAAACAAAGAAGATAATGAGATTAAGCATGAGAAAGTCCCGATTGAAGTTGAATTACCTAGGATACTCGATCTATCACATGAAATGAGAAAGTCCGTATAAGACCAAGCCAAGGCATGGCATCGGTAATCAAGCAAGTTATCATGTAAGACCAAGACAAGTCTTGGAATTGAAGAGTAATTATGAGACGAAGACCCATATAAGCCCAAGCCAAGGCATGGCATTGGTGAGTCTCCAAGCAAAGTTATCATGTAAGTCCAAGACAAGTCTTGGCATTGAAAAGCTATAAAGAGATAGAGATCCCATGTGATTCCAAGCCAAGGCATGGCATTGGTGAGTAACAAGAAAGATTTCATGTAAGTCCAAGCCAAGGCTCGGCGTTGCCCAGTTCATGAGTAAAGATACCAAGTAAGACCATGTCAAGACATGGTAATGGTAAGTTCCCAAGGGAACACACGAGAAAGACTTCGTATAAGTCCATGTCAAGACATGGCCTCGAAACCAAGATGAGATATTCCATGTAAGACCGTATCTAGGATATGGCTTTGGCATCAAGTTATATGTGGAATGAGATTTAGTATCCTCGGTTATTCGCAGAAATTCATCGGGCAAATGAGTAAAGTTAAAATGATAACAAGAAAGATAAGTAAGAAGAGCTATTATCAAGTTAGAAATGAGTATTATTCATATTATGAATGATGAACTAGAGATTTTAATTATTATTGTAGAGTATGCTGATCTATGTGATCAAGTGATACAGGTACCTTGTTTACCTCACGAGTATGAGACTAGTAAGTATCATGAGATATGTAAGAATCAGTATGAGTAAGTAGGCTTAAATAGCTGAAATTTATGATACCATTATTTATGTTAAATGGTTATATTAAGCAAGTATGTTGCTATGTGCATTATATGCAAACTTACTAAGCTAAATGCTTACGTCCTTTATTCTTTCTTTCCATGTAGTCCCGCCAAGCTAATCTCGTGGATCATCGTCATCGGAGCTCGGAGCACACTATCAATCGATATTTTAGTATAGCCAAGTGTTTATATTAAGTATGGCATGTATAGGAAGCATTTCATTTTGAGTTATGTTTTAAGAAGAGCCTAAGTGTTGACTATCAAGTTTAGCATTCTTTTGTATATGGCTAAAGAGATTGGCCAATATTTGCCAAGTTCATTTATACCAATGTTGATGATTATGCATCATTGTTCATGTTTTCATGTAGTACTTGATTTGTTGAATAGGGTATTAAATTGGTCTTGATTTCAGAGTGGAATAAGGCTTGGTAGATAGCCTTCTAATCTCCCACAGGAGTAGAGACACGGGCGTGTGCCTAGACCGTGTGGGAGGCACGGTTAGAACATGGACGTGTGCCCAGGCCGTTTGAAGTCTGCACCTTGCACTTGGAATTTGAATCGCCATACGGCTGAAGCACACGGGCGTGTGTATGGACCGTGTGGATAAGTCAGAATGCCAAGGTTTAGCACACGGGCCAGGGCCACGGGCGTGTCAAGGCCGTGTGAAATTAGTCAGTGTCGACCACGGGTGGAAGACACGGGCATGTCTTAGGGGTACACGGTCGTGCCCCAAGTCACACGGGCGTGTGACCACTGTTTTGAGGAAAAGTTTGCAAAGTGGGTAAAAGTTTCCGGTTGAACTCCGAAAGTTTCCGGACATGAGTTTAAGGCCCCATAGGCCCATGATATGTACATTTTGACTAAGAAAGAGGAGTTTCTATTTCGAAACAAAATTTTACAGCCTGAAAGTACATGTTTTAGTAAGTTCAAGTATAGTAATGTCTCGTATCCAGTCTTAGCCTTGGACTCGGGTATGGGGTGTTACATTTAGTGGTATCAGAGCTACGATTTAGTCAGTTCTAGGACTAACGTAGCAGGAGCACGAGTCTAGTTATACATGCCATACACAAGAATGTTTTTATAATGATAGTGTGACGACTCCTGACGACTTAAATTATGTTTATACATATAGTAAATGGATCCCGAAAGAGCTGTGGCGAATGATGTAGAGAGTAACGCGCCGGCTCCCACAGAAGGGACGGTGCCGAATGAGAATGAGAATAGACCCACTACTGTGAGTCAAGGAGGAGAAGAAGAGGCTAGAGAAGCCTTCCTCCATATGATGAATACGTGGTATACGGAGTTCGTTCGTATGAACCCAAATGCATACCCCCCCTCCCCGCCTGTTCCACAACCTATCCTGCGCACCCCTTAAGTAGTAGAGGTGGTAAGAGGAGACAAACCTCCAGTTGATAGGATCGGGAAACATAGGCGAGAAGAATTAGGGCTAGAAAAGATGATGATCCGAGTAAAAGCCGAGTTACGGATAGAAAATACTATCGAGGGTATTTAATGAGTTGTCATGCACACCGAGGAATGCATGAAGTGTGTAGTCTCTCTTTTAAGAGATTCTGCTTACCAATGGTGGAACACCCTTGTGTCGGTGGTACCGAGGGAAAAGATCACATGGGAATTTTTCCAAGAAGAGTTCAAGAAAAAGTATATCAGTCAAAGGTTTGTGGACCAAAAAGGAAGGAATTCCTAGAAGCGAAGCAAGGCAAGATGTCGGTGGATCGATTCTGAGCGTGAGTTTGTACGACTCAGCAAATACGCTCGAGAATGCGTGTCCACTGAAGCCATCATGAGTAAAAGATTTGAAGATGGGTTAAATGCGGACATCAAACTGTTTGTTGCTATCCTAGAATTAAAGGAATTCGTTGTGCTAGTAGAGAGGGCGTGTAAAGCCGAAGAGCTGGTAAAGGAGAAGAGAAAATTTGAAATGGAGTCTCGTGACTCTAGAAAGAGACAGTGGAATAAGTCATTCCAATCCTCATCCAAAAATTCAAGAGATTTCCCTACCCGATCGGCTACTTCCACTGGATTTTCCAGGAAGGACAAGAGTAAACAGTATTCGGGAAATAAAGCACAGACTACTTCAGTTGCTAGTGTAGGGAATATTCGATCTGATAGACCCAAATGCCCGCAGTGTGGCAGACGTCATCTTGGAGAATGCTGAGCGCACGAAAACGCATGTTTTAGATGTGGTTCCCAAGACCACTACATAAAAGATTGTCCAGAGATGATTAAAGAAGAGAGAACTCAAAACCCGAGATCCGGGAGTATGGTCCGAGGAAGACCGCAGAGAAACCCGGAAAGTGGGGTAAGTGGAAGAGGTAACCCTAGAGAGCAGACCGCGAGACCCGAGGGTAGGGCGCCTGCAAGGACTTATGCCATTCGCGCTCGCGAAGAGGCATCTTCTCCTGATGTTATTACAGGTACCTTTTCTCTTTATGATATCAAAGTCACACGGGCGTGTGACCCCTGTTTTGAGGAAAAGTTTGCAAAGTGGGTAAAAGTTTCAGGTTGAACTCCGAAAGTTTCCGGACGTGAGTTTAATGCCTCATAGGCCCATGATATGTACGTTTTGACTAAGAAAGAAGAGTTTCTATTTCGGAACAAAATTTTATAGCCCGAAAGTACATGTTTTAGTAAGTTCAAGTATAGTAATGTCTCGTATCCAGTCTTAGCCTCGGACTCGGGTATGGGGTGTTACAAATATACATAATCATCATAGTAAGTTCACATAGGTACTTACCTTATATACACCCTTAGTGTATAAATCAAAGTACCTAAAACGGATATACATTCACGTAATAGTGTATAGCTCGGATTTGCCCGTTGAACCGTTCAGAATCTAATAGGATACTCGGAAACTCAAAATGTTCGCACAATGCCAACGTCCCAGACGAGGTCTTACATGCACCCAAATATCGATGCCACTGTCCCGGACAGGGTCTTATACGAATCAATACGATGTCGATGTCCCAGACATGGTCTTACACGTAAAGCTCAAATCGATGCCAACGTCCCAGACGTGGTCTTACACGTAAACCTCAAATCGATGCCAACGTCCCAGACGTGGCCTTACACGAATTTCAAATCAATGCCAACGTCCCGGACGTAGTCTTACATGATAAACAGAACAGATACCTATGTATTCCTAGGTTCGTACGGGACTTCTCGGACATCGCCGCTAAGTCGATCTTGTCTCAGAATTCATTTGCATTACAACTCATAAGCATTCAAAATCAACAATAGACATATGAATATGCTCAACTCAATACAATTACATTTATTTGCAATATGACTTACCTCGGATTCGATTTATCTGAAATGGAAACGGTTACTCGGTTACTTTCGCCTTCCCTCGGTCAAGGTCCGTTTTCCTCGGTTCTTGATCTAAACATATTCAGAATTAATCCTTTTTATTCACTAATTCATTCAATTCAACTCAATACTCATATTTAGGGCTATTTGCAACTTAGCCCTCACATTTGCATAATTTATCAATTTAGTCCATTTTTCTCAAAACATCAAATTCACAAAAATCATTACACATCTAAGCTTAGCCGAATGTATATACATCTCATACAAGCCCATATTTTCCATCAAATTTTCAATTTAGTCCTCAAAAATAATATTTTCTCAATTTAGCCCTAAGTAGCTAAATTCATCAAAAATTCAAGAACAAAGTTTGTTCATCTAGCTTAAATCTTTCATTTAACACCATAAATCATCACAAAGCTCAACATATCATCAATGGCACATTTCATGAACAACATCAATTCATTAAATTGAGACATGGGCTTGATAGTAAACTAAGCAACAATCTCAAAAACATAAAAATCATCAAAAACCAAAGCAAAAACATACCTTAATTCAAGCTTGTAAGTGCCGAAACCTAGGATAGTTTTCTTTCTTTTCTTCCTTCAATATTCGGCTAGGTGAAGGATGATAATAGCTTATTACCATGTTATTTTCATTATAACATTATTATTATTTCATTTACTAAATTAACCTTCCAATTAATAAATAAAACAACTATGCATTAAGGATATATTTGTCCATATCCATCCACTAACTAAATAGTGGTTTAATAGCCACATAAGGCCTTCACCTTTACAAAGCCACAACACATGGATACTTTAACAAATAGCAAGCAACTTTCACCTTTAATGCAATTCAATCCTTTTGTCAAATTAAACATATAAACGGACAAATTAACTTACGAAAATTTAATACATGCTTAAACACTCATCAAGGGCACAAAAAATAATATTAAAATATTATTTAGACTCAGATTTGTGGTCCCGAAACCACTATTCCGACTAGGGTATAAACCAGACTGTTATAATTCTCCCCCTTAGGGATTTTCGTCCCCAAAAATCTTACCGTTAAACAGAGTTGGATATTGTTATTTCATTGAATCTTCCGGCTCCCACGTAGCCTCTTCAATACCATGCCGATTCCATAATACTTTCACTGACGGAATTTTCTTGTTTCTCAACTCTTTTACTTCACGAGCTAAGATACGAATCGGTTCTTCTTCATATGACATGTCTGATCGGATTTTAATTTCAGAAGGGGAAATTACATGCGACGGATCAGATCGATATCTACGGAGCTTCGAGACATGGAATACATTATGTATCTTTTCTAGCTCGGAAGGCAACAACAATCGATATGCAACAGGTCCAACTCGCTCAATGATCTCATACGGTCCGATGAACCTCGGACTCAACTTGCCTTTACGACCGAAACGAAGTACTTTCTTCCACGGTGACACCTTCAGAAATACTTTGTCGCCAATCTCAAATTCTATGTCTTTTAGTTTCAAGTCCGCATACGATTTCTGACGATCAGATGCTACTTTCAAGCAATCTCGGACCAGTTTCACTTTCTGTTCTGAGTCTTTTATCAAATCGACTCCAAGTAACTTCTTTTCACTGAGCTCGGTCCAGTACAGAGGTGTACAACATTTACGTCCATACAGAGCTTCATATGGTGCCATTCTGATGCTCGACTGAAAACTGTTATTGTATGCAAATTCAATCAATGGCAAATACTGTTCCCACGTACCGTCAAATTCAAGAATGCAGCACCTTAACATGTCTTCGAGAATCTGAATGATCCGCTCGGATTGACCATCTGTTTGCGGATGAAAAGTCGCATCTTGAAATGCGATTTCGTGCCTAAAGCTTCTTGCAATTTCTTTCAGAACCTCGATGTAAATCTAGGATCTCTATCTGACACAATGGATAGTGGCACTCTGTGCAATCTCACAATCTCAGAAATATAAAGCTCGGCTAATCTATCAAGTGAATAGTCAGATCTTACCGGAATGAAATGGGCAGATTTCGTCAATCGATCAACTACGACCCAAATCGCATATTTCTTTCTCAGAGTCTGAGGCAATCCAGAAACAAAGTCCATCGTTACTCTATCCCATTTCAACTCAAGAATCAGAATCGGTTGTAGCAACCCAGACGGAACTTGATGTTCAGCTTTCACTTGCTGACAGATTAAACATTTCGAAACAAAGTCAAAAATGTCTCGTTTCATACCAGACCACCAATAGAGTTGCTTCAAATCATGATACATTTTAGTACTCCTCGGATGAATAGAAAAACGAGTATTATGTGCTTCACTCAAAATCAACTGAATCAACTCCGGATTCCTCGGAACACAGATACGACCTCGAAATCTCAAACAATCATCAACAACTCGAAATTCAGATTCAGAATTTGAATCACACAAATCCCGTTTCGCTAATAACTCATTATCAGATTTCTGAGCATCACATAACTGCTGTATAAACAACGGTTTCTCTTTTAGTTTAGCTACCGCAGAACTATCATCAGATAAATCTAACTGAGCATTCAAAGCACGTAGTGCATACAATGATTTTCTACTCAATGCGTCAGCAACAACGTTTGCTTTACCCGGATGATAATCTATCACAAGTTCATAATCTTTTAATAGCTCTAGCCACCTTCTTTGACGCAGGTTCAAATCTTTCTGAGTCATCAGATATTTCAGACTTTTATGATCCAAAAACACGTGACATTTCTCACCGAACAGATAATGACCCCAAATCTTTAGTGCGAACACAATCGCAGCTAACTCAAGGTCGTGCGTTGGATAGTTCTTCTCATGTGACTTAAGTTGTCTCGAGGCATAAGCTATTACTTTACCTTCCTGCATCAATACACATCCCAGACCATTCAACGAAGCATCACTGTATATCACGAATTCTTTACCCGATTCTGGCTGTACTAGAACCGGAGCTTCAGTCAACAGAGTTTTCAACTGATTAAAGCTTTTCTGACATTTATCAGACCATTCAAATCTAACATCTTTCTGAAGTAATCTAGTCAATGGAGTAGCTATTGTCGAAAAGCCTTTTACAGATCTGCGGTAATAACCAGCAAGTCCCAGAAAACTACGAATTTCAGATACATTCTTTGGAGGTTTCCAATCCAATATAGCAGAAATCTTGCTCGGATCAACTCGAATCCCAGAAGCTGACACAATATGCCCCAGAAAACTAACTTCATGCAACCAGAATTCACATTTGCTGAATTTCGCATACAATTTCTTTTCTCGCAGAGTTTGCAATACGATTCTCAGATGCTCAGCATGTTCAGTCTCATCACGTGAATAAATCAGAATATTGTCTATGAATACAACAACAAATCGATCTAGGTACGGTCTGAAAATTCTGTTCATTAGATCCATAAAAACAGCAGGAGCATTGGTTAGTCCAAATGGCATAACTAGAAACTCATAATGCCCGTACCTCGTTCTGAAGGCAGTTTTCGGAATATCTGAATCTTTCACTCTCAACTGATAATATCATGATCTCAGATCAATCTTGGAAAATACAGTAGCTCATTTTAACTGATCAAATAGATCATCAATCCTGGGCAACGGATATTTGTTCTTTATGGTCACTTTGTTCAACTGACGATAATCGATGCACATTCTCATCATGCCATCTTTCTTTTTCACAAACAGAACAGGAGCACCCCAAGGCGAGAAACTCGGTCTAGCAAACCCTCTATCGGTTAATTCTTGCAACTGTGACTTTAACTCTTTCAACTCTGTTGGTGCCATTCTATACGGAGCTATTGATATAGGTGTAGTTCCAATCAATAACTCAATACTAAATTCAACTTCACGAATCGGAGGCAAACCCGGCAATTTTTCCGGAAACACATCAGAAAACTCACAGACAACAGGCACTGACTCAACTTTCTTTTCAGACACTTTCGAGTCAATTACGTAAGCAAAATATGCCTCATAACCCTTTTTCACATAACTTTGAGCTTTCAATACAGATATCACAGCAGGCAACCCATTCAAATCATCAAACTCAACTCGTACAATTTCATTATTCGGACATCTCAAATCAATAGTCTTTCTTTTACAGTTCACAACAGCATCATGCAAAAACAATCGGTCCATACCCAGAATGATATCAAACTCATCAAATGGCAAAAGCATCAGATCAGCAGAGAAACAGATATCTCGATACATTAACGGACAGTTCTTGCATACTTTGTTAACAAGGACACTTTTGCCTAAGAGGTTCGATACTTTTATAACAAACTCAGTAGACTCTACAAGCAAAGTCTTACTGAATACTAAATTCATGCATATATATGAATGCGTAGAACCAGGGTCTATTAATGCAATCACAGAAGTATCATAAAGTATAAAAGTACCCGTTATAACATCAGGTGATGAAGCTTCCTCACGAGCTCGGATAGCATACGCTCTAGCAGGTGCTCTAGCTTCAGATCTTGCAACATTGTCTCTCGTAGTTCTCTGACTACCACCGACATTTCTTACATTCTTGAAAGTTTACCCTCACGGTGTGCATTATCGGATCTCGTTGTTCGAACAATCTATCCGCTCAACAGATTGTGGCAATTACGGATAAAATGATCAAGTGATCCACATCTGAAGCAAGCTCTGTCATTTAATCTACAGCTTCCCGGGTGCCTTTTTTCGCAATGTTTACATTCAGGTCTCTCTGATCGTATATTTCCAACACTTGCCACTGAAGTTGCTGGAGCTTTGGAGCTCATTTGTGATCTATCTCGATTTCTATTCGAATATCCCATATTAACTCTCGAACGGCTTTGATCATCTCTAAATTTTTTTGGAGTAGACTGAAGTGATCTACTCTGAAATCTCTTTCTCACTTCTCGAGCTTCTGACTCAGCTTTTCTTTTATCTCTCCCGAGTGCCTCAGCTTTGTACGCTCGATCAACTAGAACAACAAACTCTTTTATCTCTAAAATCCCGACTAGTAAACGGATGTCTTCATTAAGCCCATCTTCGAACCTTTTACACATTATAGCTTTAGATGATACACATTCTCGAGCATACTGACTTAGTCTCACGAAATCTCGTTCATATTCTGTAACTGTCATTCGGCCTTGTTTTAGTTCCAGAAATTCTTTTCGTTTTTTATCTACGAATCTCTCACTAATATATTTCTTCCGGAACTCACTTTGGAAGAAGTCCCACGTCACCCATTATTTCGGAATAACAGATATCAGAGTTTTCCACCATTGATACGCTGCATCTCAGAGCAATGATACAACACACTTTATGCATTCTTTCGGAGTAAGAGACATTTCGTCAAATACCCGGACAGTATTCTCTAACCAGAATTCGGCTTTTTCAGCATCATCATCATTAGTAGCTCAAAACTCTTCAGCCCCATACTTGCAGATCTTGTCTACCGGAGGCTTATTCAACAGATTTATACCTATTACTGGAGGCACAACCGAGGTTTGAGGGGGATTAACTGGGGGCGGGGGTTGCGGAACAGTCGGGTTATTCCTTACAAATTGAGTGAACCATTCACTCATCATCTGGAAGAAAGCTTGTTTAGCTTCTCCTTCTTGACCGCTAGTAACCGGTCTCGATTCAGAGGGCGCTGTCCCTTGCACGGGAGCAGGCGTATTGCTTTCTATGTCATCAGCTACGGCTCTTTCAAGATCCATTACTATACGAAAATCATTTTTATTCGTCAGGATTCATCACACTATCACAATTCAGAAATATGGCATGTATAGCTAGACTCTGACACGCTACGTTAGTCCGAGAATCGACTAAACCGTAGCTCTAATACCAACCAAATGTAACACCCCAAACCCGTGCCCGTCACCGGATTAGGGTTAAGAGCGTTACTGGACAGATCGGAAACTTTTACAGAAAATTTCATACAATTGTACATCAATTACAACCATATTGTCCCTTAAGTAGGTCATCGAAACCTAAAGCATGCTCAGAAATAGGGTCGGGACTAAACCGGAACACATACAGAAATTCTCAGAAATTTAAAACTTTTTTAAGATTCAGGGGTTACACGCCCGTGGGGGTAGGCCGTGTGCCTCCCACGGCTGCTAGACACACCGTGTGTCCTCCCCGTGGTCGAAACAGACTTTGGTCCACGGCCACCAAGCACGGCCGTGTGCCTTGGCCGTGTACTCTTAGACCATATATTGACTTTCTCACACGGCTACTAGACACGCCCGTATGTCTTGGCCGTGTGCTATTAGGCTAGCTACTGACTTTGTCCCACGGGCACTAGGCACGCCCGTGTGCCACAACCGTGTGGCAAAATAGGCCATTTGCTAGGCCAAAATGCCACCCACATGGGTCATATCTACAAGCAATGTTTACCAATTCATTTCATACTCATATGACAAACAAAAACATACCAAATTAACCATTCAATCTATACATCCAAAACCAATTCCAAACATACTAAATTACAAGGTTAAAACTCATCTCATCACATACATATTTCATTCATTCACTTAATCAAAAATTGACCATTGTATGCATCAACTAACTATACCACAACATACCTCATATATGATATTCTTTCAAGCAATTTCTCAACATCATAACTAGTCAAATCACATGGCTAAATTCATATAACAAACTTATATCAAATACTAGCCTATACATGCCATATCCAACTATATACATTTCCAAAATGTACCAAAATGAGTTTAGTAGTGTGATGACGATCCTTGACGGTCCCGAGCCTTCAGTAGCTTTGACGACCTATAAAATAGAGAAAACACACACACAGAGTAAGCTTTCCAAAAGCATAGTAAGTCATAATACAAACAACTTAGTATGAAAGGCATATAAGTACATAGGTACATTGGCACATCTTAATGACTTAGCAAACTATCACATATATGCTTTGGTCCATGTACTTGGCCATATTTGTCACATTCATCAATTCCAAAGTCTTATATAAACATAGCTCATTCATGCTTACTTTCACATATCATATTGTTATTCCAATATACATAATCATCATAGTAAGTTCACATAGGTACTTACCTTATATACACCCTTAGTGTATAAATCAAAGTACCTGAAACGGATATACATTCACGTAATAGTGTATAGCTCAAATTTGCCCGTTGAACCGTTCGGAATCTAATAGGATACTCGAAAACTCAAAATGTTTGCACAATGCCAACGCCCCAGACGAGGTCTTACATGCACTCAAATATCGATGCCACTGTCCCAGACAGGGTCTTATACGAATCGATACGATGCCGATGTCCCAGACATGGTCTTACACGTAAAGCTCAAATCCATGCCAACGTCCCAGACGAGGTCTTACACATAAAGCTCAAATCGATGCCAACGTCCCAGACGTGGTCTTACACATAAGGATAATGTCGATGCCAACGTCCCAGACGTGGTCTTACACGAATTTCAAATCAACGCCAACGTCCCGGACGTGGTCTTACATGATAAACAGAACAGATACCTATGTATTCCTAGGTTCGTACGGGACTTCTCGGACATCGTCGCTAAGTCGATCTTTTCTCGGAATTCATTTACATTACAACTCATAAGCATTCAAAATCAACAATAGACATATGAATATGCTCAACTCAATACAATTACATTTATTTGCAATATGACTTACCTCGAATTTGATTTATCTGAAATGGAAACGGTTACTCGGTTACTTTCGCCTTCCCTTGGTCAAGGTTCGTTTTCCTCGGTTCTTGATCTAAACATATTCAGAATTAATCCTTTTTATTCACTAATTCATTCAATTCAACTCAATACTCATATTTAGGGCTATTTGCAACTTAGCCCTCACATTTGCACAATTTATCAATTTAGTCCATTTTTTTCAAAACATCAAATTCACAAAAATCATTACACATCTAAGCTTAGCTGAATGTATATACAACTCATACAAGCCCATATTTTCCATCAAATTTGTAATTTAGTCCTCAAAAATAATTTTTTCTCAATTTAGCCCTAAGCAGCTAAATTCATCAAAAATTCAAGAACAAAGTTTGTTCATCTAGCTTAAATCTTTCATTTAACACCATAAATCATCACAAAGCTCAACATATCATCAATGGCACATTTCATGAACAACATCAATTCATTAAATTGAGACATGGGCTTGATAGTAAACTAAGCAACAATCTCAAAAACATAAAAATCATCAAAAACCAAAGCAAAAACATACCTTAATTCAAGCTTGTAAGTGCCGAAACCTAGGATAGTTTTCTTTCTTTTCTTCCTTCAATATTCGGCTAGGTGAAGGATGATAATAGCTTATTACCATGTTATTTTCATTATAAAATTATTATTTCATTTACTAAATTAACCTTCCAATTAATAAATAAAACAACTATGCATTAAAGATATATTTGTCCATATCCATCCACTAACTAAATAGTGGTTTAATAGCCACATAAGGCCATCACCTTTACAAAGCCACAACACATGGACACTTTAACAAATAGCAAGCAACTTTAACCTTTAATGCAATTCAATCCTTTTGTCAAATTAAACATATAAACGGACAAATTAACTTACGAAAATTTAATACATGCTTAAACACTCATCAGGGGCACAGAAAATAATATTAAAATATTATTTAGACTCAGATTTGTGGTCCCAAAACCACTGTTCTGACTAGGGTATAAACCGGATTGTTACATGGCTATACCAAATAGTGGTCGATAGTGTGATTTCAAAACTCCGACGTCCGCAAATTCTCGAGCTAACTTGGCAATACTACAAGGAAAAGGGCAATGAAAGGGGTAAGCATAAAGCTTAGTAAGTTTACATATAAATAAATAACAACAATAAGCTCATAACAGTATCCATACAAGGCATTAAATAACCATACACAAAGTCATAGGCTCCTTGCCATACTTACTCATACTTGCCCTTATCAAGCACATACCATGCCACATATCGTAAATGTTCTTCGTGAATTACTCAAGGGTACCTGTGTTAACGCAATCACATAACCTTAATAAAATTCTCATGTCTATTTCTAAGCTGATCTATTTATCCCAACAAATCACTAGGGATGCTCAAAAATGCATATTCAATATCATTAGCATAAACACGAAGCCAATGCCACATCCCGGATGTGGTCTCACATGGATCTCCTCTGAATACCGATGCAATATCCCGGATATGGTCTTACACGGAACCTCACCTCAACATCGATGCCATATCTCGAATATGGTCTTATACGATTTTCAATTCGATGCCGAGGCCATGTCCCCGACATGGTCTTACGCGGGACCTTATCTGTCTCATGACTCGATGATATTATTCTCACATTCATTATAGTCCAACCGGGACTTCAACATCTCAACTTTCTCATTCAACACCAAAATAATAAATTTCAAAGAATATCGTATATCAATATAATATCAAACATTCTCAAACATACGAGCATAAATGTTGAATTTATCACATACAAACTTACCTTAATTTCAAAATAGGCTAGATTGTCGGTCTAGTCCGATATTTTATTCTTTCCCCGTTCGAGGTTGATTCTTGGTTCTTCTTGCTCTATAATAGAAAATTAGCTCATTTTAATCATCACATTAATAAATGTATTTCAATAATCATGCTTTGGTAAAATTACTATTTTGCCCTTAGACTTTGGCAAAATGACCATTTTACCCCTAGGCTCGAAAATCAATTCTAATCAAATTTCTACCTTTAACAAGCCTAGGTGAACATTTATTTCTCTTATGGCTATTATCAAAACCCAACATTTCACACATTTTCTACAAACTTTACAACCTTTACAAAAAGGTCCATTTAGGTGTTTTCATAGTAACACCTTTCACAAAAGTTATTTATCTAACAACTAAAACTCATTCTCTTCCATAAAAATGTAGCAAACAACTTAAAAGATCTCATGGAAAAACCCTAAACTTTTCACCATATTGCAAGATAGTCCCCTCATTAGAAAGCTTAAGCTTTAGGGATTCCAAAAGTACAACTATCATCAAGAAAAACCATTAAAATCACTTACTTGTAGGGAGAAGAGTTTGTTGAAATTTTGAGCTTCCAAAGCCCCTATTTTGCTTACTATTTTCGGTGGTGAAGATGGAGTGAAAAGATGATATCTTTTCTTTCCTTATTTTAATATAAAACTCCCAATTTAGTCCACCTAACACACCTACTTGACCAAATTTGACTTCCTTGTCCCCCTATGGCCGGCCAACCTTCATTTAAGGGGCTAATTGCCCTTTAAGGACCTCCAATTAATATTCTATGGCTATTTGGTACCCTTAGCTTATAAAATGGAAGTTTCGTACTTTATGCGATTTAGTCCTTTTTCGCAATTAAACGTGAAATCGCTAAAACTAAAGCACCAAAATTTTCATGCACTTATAATATCATGCTCTAACTTATAGAATAACATAAAAATAATTTTCTCTAACCTCAAATTAATGGTTCTGAACCACTGTTCCGACTAGCCCCTAAATCAGGCTGTTACAATTCTCCCCCTTAAGGATTTTCGTCCCCGAAAATCTTACCAACAAAGAGGTTGGGATATTGATTCCTCATGGTCTCTTCAGGCTCCCAAGTAGCCTCTTCTATTCCATGTCTCTTCCATATCACTTTGATAAGGGCTACACTTTTGTTTCTCAACTGTTTGACCTCTCGTGCCAAAATCTTAACCGTCTCTTCACCATAAGTCAAGTCTGGTTGAATTTCTACCTCTGTTCGTACTATCACATGAGAAGGGTCCGAACAGTATCGGCGCAACATGGATACATGGAAGACATTGTGAATCTTTTCCAGCTCAGGTGGCAAGGCCAAACGATAAGCTACCGGTCATATTCTCTCGGTAACTTCATAAGGTCCGATAAAGCGCGGACTCAATTTACCCTTCTGGCCAAATCTGAGGACTTTTCTCCATAGTGATACTTTCAGAAATACTTTATCACCTACTTGGAACTCAATCTCTTTCCATTTTAAATCCAAATAAGACTTTTGTCTATCTGAGGCCGCTTTCAGACACCCGCGTATCACCTTTACTTTCTCTTCATTTTCCCTAACCAAATCAACCTCGTGAATCTGATTCTCTCTGAGTTCTGTCCAATACAAGGGCGTTCAGCATTTACGCCCATAAAATGCTTCATAAGGTGCCATTTTCAAACTTGACTGAAAACTATTGTTGTAAGCGAATTCCGCCAATGGTAAGTATTTTTCCCAGTTACCTTGGAATTCAAAAACACAACATCGAAGCATGTCTTCAAGTATCTGTATCCCTCTCTCTGACTGCCCGTCAGTTTGTGGATGGAAAGCTGTACTAAAACTCAATTTTGTGCCTAAAGCCTCTTGCAACTTTTTCCAAAATCGTGACGTGAATCTCGGATCTCTATCCAAAATGATTGACAACGGTACACCATGAAGTCTTACTATCTCTGACACGTACAAATCCGCCAACTTATCAAGAGAATGATCAACTCGTATCGGTATAAAATGGGCTGACTTCGTAAGTCTATCGACTACGACCCACACGGCATCTTTCTTTTTCGGCGTCAACGGTAAACCCGTCACGAAGTCCATGGTAATATGGTCCCACTTGCACTCAAGAACCATAATGGGCTGAAGTAGACTCGAAGGCACTTGGTGTTCAGCCTTCACTCTTTGACAAATTAGACATCTCGATACAAATTCAGAGATGTCTTTCTTCATACTCAGCCACCAATACCACTTCCTCAAGTCATTGTACATCTTCATGCTGCCTGGGTGCACAGTTAAACATCCGCTATGTGCTTCATGCAAAATCTTTTGAATAAGTTTGTCATTTCTGGGTACACAGACCCTATCTCGAAACATCAAACATCCATCAGGACTTACCCGAAAGTCTGACTCAACATTTGACTCACATAAAATTCTTTTGGCTTGTAAGTTGCTGTCATCTTTCTGAGCTTTTCAAATCTCTTGGAGAAACAATGGTCTAGCCCTCAATTCAGATGGAATAGAACCATCATCTGACAAAGCCATCCGTGTATTCATGGCTCTTAGCGCAAACATGGATTTTCTACTCAAAGCATCGGTGACCACATTCGCCTTTCCCGGATGGTAGTCAATCACTAACTCATAATCCTTGATCAGCTCTAACCATCTTCGTTGCCTCAAATTCAAGTCCCTTTGAGTCATCAAATATTTTAGGCTTTTATGGTCGGTGAATATCCGACACCTTTCACCATATAAATAGTGTCTCCACATCTTTAATGCAAACACAATGGCAGTCAACTCTAAATCATGTGTCGGGTAATTTTTCTCGTGTGGCTTTAATTATCTAGAAGCATATGCTATCACCTTGCCCTCTTGCATAAGTACACAACCCAATCCATTCATGGATGCATCACTGTAAACCACAAATTCTCTTTCGGGCTCAGGTTGCACCAAAACAGTAGCCTCAGTCAACAATGCCTTTAGTTTCTCAAAACTCTATTGGCAACTTTCTGTCCAATCAAACTTCACATCTTTTTGCAATAATCTCGACATCGGAGTAGCTATCATGGAAAACCCCTTGACAAAATGCCTATAATAGCCGGCTAGGCCCAGAAAACTCCTCACTTCAGTTACGTTCTTTGGCGGTTTCCATTCAACAATTGCCGAAATCTTACTCGGGTCGACTCTAATTCCATCTCCCGAGACAATGTGCCCCAAAAATCCAACTTCCTTAAGCCAAAATTCACTTTTGCTAAACTTGGCATACAATTGTCTATCTCTCAAAATTTACAGAACCTTTCCCAAATGCTCGGCATGTTCGTTCCCATCTCGAGAGTAGACCAGTATATCATCGATGAAGACCACGACAAATTTATCCAAGTATGGTCGAAAGATACGGTTCATCAAATCCATGAAAATGGCAGGGGCATTCGTTAGACCAAAAGGCATGACCAAAAATTCATAGTGGCCATACCTCGTCCGAAATGCAGTTTTCGGCACATCCAAGTCCTTGACTCTCAACTGATAGTACCCAGACCTTAAGTCTATCTTGGAAAATACCGTGGCTCCCTTCAATTGATCAAACAAATCATCGATTCCCAGTAACGGGTACTTGTTCTTCACAGTTACCTTATTAAGTTGCCGATAATCTATTCATAATCTCATGGAACCATCATTCTTCTTCATAAATAATACGGGAGCACCTCACAGAGAAAAACTCGGTCTTGCGAAACCTTTATCCGTTAGTTCTTACAACTGTGCTTTCAACTCTTTTAACTCGGTTAGAGCCATTCTATATGGAGCAATAGAAATGGTGGCAGTACCAGGAGCTAACTTAATCCCAAATTCGATCTCCCTAATCGGAGGTAACCCTGACAATTCCTCGGGAAAAATATCTGGATACTCGCATACTATGGGTACCGACTCAATTTTCAATTTAGTCTCTTTAGTATTCATTACAATGGCAAGGTATGCTTCGTACCCCTTTCTTAAATACTTCTGAGTCAACAAGGATGATATCACTACTGGTGATCTGTCTAGCTTATCTGATTCAACATGAATAAGATCCCCACTTTCACATTTCAACTCAATAAACTTCTTTCCACAATTCACAATTACATTATGAGTAACTAGCCAATCCATCCCAAGGATGGCATCAAACTCATCAAACGGCAATAACATAAGATTAACCGGAAAGCAATGACCCCTAATCATCAAAGGGCAACCTTTGCATACTCTATCAACCAACACATACTTGCCTAGGGGATTAGACACTCTTATTACAAATTCAGTAGACTCTATAGGCATGCTCATGCTAGAGACTAATTTCATGCATATGTATGAGTGGGTAGATCCCAGATCAATTAAAGCTATAACACGAGTATAATAGAGAGAAAATATACCCGTGATTACGTTAGGGGAGGACGCCTCCTCGCGAGCACGAATGGCATAGGTTCTCGCCGGTGCTCTACCCTCAGCTCTTGCAGTTCGCCCTCCAGATGCATTCTTGTTACTCATTTCATTTCCTGGGTTTCACGATGGTCTTCCTCTAGCAGTACTTTCCGGTCTTGCATTCTGAGACTTCACTTTCTTGCCCACCTTGGGGCAATCTCTGATAAAATGGTCTAAAGACCCACATCTGAAACAAGCCTTCTCGTTTGCTCTACACTCACCGGAATGACGTCTGCCACACTGCGGGCATTCCGGACTACTCGGTCGAACGTTGCTAACACTAGCAACTGATGTGGTCTGTGCTTTAGACCCCAAAATATGTTTGATCTTACTTAGGTTTGAAAACCCGGCTGAAGTGGCTGATCGAGTAGCAAAATCCCTCGATTTCTTAGATGAAGATTGGTATGACTTATTCAGTTGCCTCTTTCTTGAGTCACGGGACTCAATCTCAGCTCTTCTTTTCTCTTTAGCCAACTCTTCAGCCTTACAGGCTCTATCTACCAATACTACAAATTCTTTTAGTTCGAGAACTCCAACATATAGACGAATGTCTTCATTTAACCCGTCTTCGAATCTCTTGCACAAAATAGCCTCGATAGACACGCACTCCCGGGCATACTTACTAAGCCTTATGAACTCACTTTCGTATTCGATCACCGTCATTCGGCCTTGCTTCAACTCCAAGAACTCTTTTCTCTTCTGGTCAATGAATCTTTGGCTGATGTACTTCTTCTGAAATTCCTCTTTG
Organism: Gossypium sturtianum; assembly: GCA_025698515.1. NCBI lineage: Eukaryota > Viridiplantae > Streptophyta > Magnoliopsida > Malvales > Malvaceae > Gossypium > Gossypium sturtianum. The sequence continues at coordinate 18,100,790 of CM046946.1, read as the reverse complement.
AAGAATTCCCAGCTAACTCTCTCCCTTGGTACTACCGACACAAGGGTGTTCCACCACTGATAGGCTGAATCTCTCAAGAGAGATACCGCACATTTCACGCACTCTTCAGGCGTGCATGACAACTCATCGAATACCCTGATGGTATTCTCGAGCCAGAATTTTGCCCTTTTCGAATCATCATCCTTACTAGCCCGGAAGTCCTCGGCTCCTTGTTTACGGATCTTATCGACCGGAGGTCTTTCTCTTCTCACTACCTCAACCACTTGAGGAGCTACAGGAGCGGGTTGAGGAATAGGTGGGGGTGGAAGGGGTTGAGCATTAGGATTTGCTCGAATGTACTCAGTGTATCAATTGCTCCTCATATGGAGAAAGACTTCTTGGGCCTCTTCTCCCTAACCTAAGGTCTCGAGTCTACTATCTACTGGAGCGGTCCCTTGCGCGAGAGCTGGCACATTACTCGTAGTATCATCAGCTGCAGTTCAGTCGAGATCAGGATCCATTTACTATATAAAAACACAATTTAAAACGTCAGGAGTCTTCACACTATCATTACACAGGTACTCTTACGTATGGAATGTGTAGCTAGACTCATACTTACGCTACGTTAGTCCTAGAATTGACTAAACCGTAGCTCTGATACCAATAAATGTAACACCCCTTACCCGTGTTCGAAGCCGGAACCGGATACGAGGCATTACCTAACTCAACTTGCTTAAACATATCACATCGGGCTATAAAGTTTCGTTTCGGCTTAAAAACTTTCCATTCAAACTCATAACCTACTCATCCTGGGACTACGAAGCCTTAAACATACTTCCGGAAGGTTTCGAAAATTAACCAGGAACTTTTACGCACTTAGAAAAATTTTTCCTAAACAGGGGCCACACGCCCGTGTTGTTCAAGGGACACGCTCGTATGCCCCTAAGACATGCCCGTGCTCTTTACCCGTGGTCGACACTGAATTATTTCACACGGTCGGTCACATGCCCGTGTCCTTGGCCCGTGTCCCTCACACGGCCTCGACATGCCCGTGTCTTAGCCTGTGTGCCAAAACCTTGGCATTTAGTTTATGACGTCATCATCTCACTACGGTCACATGGCCAAGGCACACGCCCGTGTCCTTAGGTCGTGTGTCGAATTAAATTCCTAACTTCAGGTGCAGACTTCACACGGCCTTGGCACACGCCCATAGGGTTGACCGTGTGTCACACACGGCCTATACACACGCCCGTGTGTCTACCCGTGTGGACAATTATATGGCTATCTACCAAGCCATTTGTCACCCTATTAATCAACCACACTTATAACAAACCAATTCAACATATAAGATGACCATATGGCACCTCAAAGAACTCATAAGAAACAAAACATTCACAAAAGCATACACTTGATGAAATCCAACATCATTGAATATATGAACATATCAAGTATAGGCCAACTTCCCATGACCTTTTACAAAATAAATTGAACAACTATAATAGCCGACACATTTGGCTTGCAATTATGACATAACAAAAAGACCAAGTCCTATACATGCCATACTCAAAATGAATCTAATTTGGCTATACCAAATAGTGGTCGATAGTGTGATTTCCAAACTCCAACGTCCGCGAATTCTCGAGCTAACTTGGCAATACTACAAGGAAAAGGGCAATGAAAGGGGTAAGCATAAAGCTTAGTAAGTTTGCATATAAATAAATAGCAACAATAAGCTCATGACAATATCCATCCATGGCATTAAATAACCACACACAAAGTCATAGGCTCCTTGCCATACTTACACATACTTGCCCTTATCAAGCACATACCATGCCACATATCGTAAATTTTCTTCGTGAATTACTCAAGGGTACCTGTGTTAACTCAATCACATAACCTTAATAAAATTCTCGTGTCTATTTCTAAGCTGATCAATTTATCCCAACAAATCACTAGGGATGCTCAAAAATGCATATTCAATATCATTTGCACAAACACGAAGTCAATGCCATATCCCGGATGTGGTCTCATATGGATCTCCTCTGAATACCGATGCCATATCTCGGATATGGTCTTATACGAAACCTCACCTAAACATCGATGCCATATCCCAGATATGGTCTTATACGATTTTCAATTCGGTGCCGATGCCATGTCCCTGACATGGTTTTACACGGGACCTTATCTGTCTCATGACTCGATGATATTATTCTCACATTCATTATAGTCCAACCGGGACTTCAACATCTCAACTTTCTCATTCAACACCAAAATACTCAATTTCATAGAATATCGTATATCAATATAATATCAAACATTCTCAAACATACGAGCATAAATGTTGAATTTATCACATACAAACTTACCTCGATTTCAAAATAGGCTAGATTGTCGGTCTAGTCCGATATTTTGTTCTTTCCCCGTTCGAGGTTGATTCTTGGTTCTTCTTGCTCTATAATAGCAAATTAGCTCATTTTAATCATCACATTAATAAATGTATTTCAATAATCATGCTTTGGTAAAATTACTATTTTGCCCTTAGACTTTGGCAAAATAACCATTTTACCCTTAGGCTCAGAAATCAATTCTAATCAAATTTCTACCTTTAACAAGCCTAGGTGAACATTTATTTCTCTTATGGCTATTATCAAAACCCAACATTTCACACATTTTCTACAAACTTTATAACATTTACAAAAAGGTCCATTTAGGTGTTTTCATAGTAACACCTTTCACAAAAGTTGTTTATCTAACAACTAAGACTCATTCTGTTCCATAAAAATGCAGCAAACAACTTAAAAGCTCTCATGGAAAAACCCTAAACTTTTCACCATATTGCAAGATAGTCCCCTCATTAGAAAGCTTAAGCTTTAAGGATTCCAAAAGTACAACTATCATCAAGAAAAACCATTAAAATCACTTACTTGTAGGGAGAAGAGTTTGCTGAAATTTTGAGCTTCCAAAGCCCCTATTTTGCTTGCTATTTTCGGTGGTGAAGATGGAGTGAAAAGATGATATCTTTTCTTTCCTTATTTTAATATAAAACTCCCAATTTAGTCCACCTAACACACCTACTTGACCAAATTTGACTTCCTTGTCCCCCTATGGCCGGCCAACCTTCATTTAAGGGGCTAATTGCCCTTTAAGGACCTCCAATTAATATTCTATGGCTATTTGGCACCCTTAGCTTATAAAATGGAACTTTCGCACTTTATGCGATTTAGTCTTTTTTCGCAATTAAACATGAAATCGCTAAAATTAAAGCACCAAAATTTTCATGCACTTATAATATCATGCTCTAACTTATAGAATAATATAAAAATAATTTTCTCTAACCTCAGATTAGTGGTTCCGAACCACTATTTTGACTAGCCCCTAAATCGTCCTGTTACACTTAAGATGGTTGATTTAGCATGTTTTTAGCTTGTTTAATGTCACTTTGAATAGGTCTTTAGGCTGGTAAATAGATTACTTAGAGTCCAAGTAAGCTTGAATTGGTAAACTTGTTGTTTAAGGTTCATTTTGAGTCCACGCGGCCTAAGACAGGGGCGTGTGACTCAGCCATGTGAGACACACAGCCTGGCGACACAGCCATGTGTCATTTGATGAATTATTTAGGGTACAAGTCAGTGAGTTACACGGCCTAACACACGGCCTGGCATACGGGCGTGTGACACGTCTGTGCGACCCTACTTAGAGAGTTACACGGGTGGGAACACGAGTTGGGACACGGCCATGTGTCCCTAGTTCGATTGTTACACGGCCCAAGACATGGGCATGTGTCTCAGCCATGTGAGGCACACGGCCTGGACACATGGTCGTGTGACCCCTGTTTTGTAGATTTTTTATCTTTTTCCTAAACTTTCCAAACTGATTCAAATTGATCCCAAATTGTTTCTAGACTATTTTTAAGGCCTCGAGGGCTATATTCAGGGACTATATACATGTGTATGAATAATTTATGATGTGATTACAATATTGAATGATATAAGGTTCAAATGTTTTTGATTGTTTAGTAATACTCCGTAACCCTAATCCGATGACGGAAACGGGTTAGGGGTGTTACAGAAAGAGAGAAGGGCAAGATATATTCTATAGAGTAGGTGAGAAAGTAGAGAAGGTTATGATGTACAATGTCTTACAGAAAACAAAATGATAAGACATTTTACAATAAAAACTTGTTTTTTTTTAAAGTTGACTTGTACATTATTTTACATTAATGAACTTGTTTTATCGGACCAAACATAAAAAAAAATTCGATTTTGATTTGGTAATAAGAAATTTAGCCCTCAAATTTTACATATTTTGTCAATTTGATGTTAATTTAACAAATTTATCTCACTACATTTGTAACACCCCTAACCCGAGACTATCACCGGAATAGGGTTAAGAGGCATTACCAGACAATCGAAACCTTTCACATCCATTTCACGACACAAAGTCAATCATCAATTAAACATACTCAAATACGAGCATATAGTCCCTTATCTAGGTCCACGAGACCTTATACTCGTGTTAGAAAGAGGTCGGGACTAAACCAAACACTTACGAAAGTTTTCAGAATTTCAAACATTCTTCAATACTGTTGAGGTAACACGCTCGTGCAAACAGGCCGTGTGCCTCACACGACTATCAGACACACCCATGTGCCCAGGCCGTGTCAAAACAGATCATGCATACTGACTTATCTCCACGGCCACTAGACACGCCCGTGTGCCATGGCCGTGTGTTACTAGGCTAGCTACTAACTTGATCACACGGCCACCATGCACGCCCGTGGGCCTCAGCCGTGTACCCTGTCTAGACACAACTAAAAGTGATCCTTAAACCACACGACAGAGACACATGCCCGTGTCTCTTAGCCATGCATGCAAAATAGGCCATTTGCAAGGCCAATTTGCCACCCACACAAGGGTCAACCAACAAGCTTCAATACAATACCAATTCATGCTACAATTCATCTTCTAACCACATCTTTCATAATCCACAAAGTCATGAAATATACCACATTCATAGCTCATTCATAAATTCTACATCATTCAACTTCCAAGCCAAATCACATGGCAAGGATTAAACATTTCAAGACATATCATAACTTCTAGCCTATACATGTCATATTTCAATTATATACATCTTTCCAAAAGTACCATAATAGCTTGCTGATAGTGTGATAGAGATGCTGACGATTCCCGAATCCGAGCTAGCTTTACTGACACTGTAAAATAGAGAAACAATCACACAGTAAGCTTTCAAAAGCTTAGTAAGTTCGAAATACAATACAATTAAGTCATTGAATCAAATCAATGTACACATTAAACCATCACATAGATAATTTATCATTGTCACACAAATTCAACCATATCCAATACTCACATAGCATCCCATTCATCTACTTTAAATTTCATCAACCACATAGGTATCATACATACCTTTGCCAACACATAGTTAATCACCAACAATGCTACTCACCACTCGACTTTACATTTCGATCAACCCTTGCTATTCTCTTGCTTTATTCGCACACTTAGTGCCAACTTATAGACAAACATAATTGTCATCGCACACTTAATGCCAATACATTAAATCAAGCTTATATCGGTATCGCACACACAGTGTCATTTCAATAAGCCGAAGCTTCTATCATCTCGCACACACAGTGCCAATCATCTCTATCCCGTTTCTAATTTCGCACACTTAGTGCCCTCTAATTCAATTCAGCACATAGCATTTCTAATCTCATAGTTATAAAGATAATCATTCAATTCACATCACATAGAACACAAATTAACAACTTGTACTATATCCGAACTTACCTCGAACGTTGAAATACCGAAACGGTCGATTAATCGAGCACTTTATCTTTGCCTCGATCTCGATCCGAACCTCTTCTCTCTTGGTCTATACACATTCAAATTCAATCCATTCAATCACCAAATCATTCATTTTAGTCCAAATACACATATTTAGGGCATTTTACGTAATAGCCCTCACATTTTCACATTTCGACACTTTAGTCCCTAATTCACAAAATCACGAAATACACATAATTTCCTTTCACCCATGCCTAGCCGAATTCTCTCTATATTCATACAAGTCCACACATCTAATTTATTTCACATTTAGTCCCTCAATTTACACTTTTCACAATTTAGCCCAAAATTCAAATACAAACTATGTTAACCCAACACCAAGCTTTCATATTTCACCAACTAACATCACAAAGCTCACATGTTCTTCAATGGCACATCTCATAAACATCATCAATTCTTTAAATTACAACATGGGCTTGATAGTAGACTAAGCAACAATCTCAAAAACATAAAAATCATCAAAAACCAAAGTCAAAACATACCTTAATCAAGCAAATCCCTAGCCGAAAATCACAAAGTCTCAAACCCTCCTCTTCTTTTCTTATTTCGGTTGATAGAAAACAAAGATGAGCACTTTCTAGCTTTTGTTTTATTTTAATGACATCTTATTTCATGTTTACTAATTTGCCCTTAATGTGTCATCCATTTAATTAACAAATATTAGGCCATTTATGTCCATCTACCATCCACTAATTTTAATAATGGACTAATTTCCTCATAAGGCCTCCACATTATAAAAACAATAGCACTTAGGTACTTATAAATCAAAGACATGACTTTTACACTTTACGCGATTAAGTCCTTTCTCTTAATTCGGCACACAGTCGATAAAATTACCACACAGAATTTTCACACAGGCTATATCACATATAATCAACACAAAAAATAACATTAAAATATTATTCCAAACTCGGATTTGTGGTCTCAAAACTACTATTCCGACTAGGGTCTAAATCGGGCTGTTACAATATTTGTGTAAATTAAGGCTGAATTTGTTGAATTTTTTAGAATTAAGACTAAAATGACAAAATATGTAAACATCGAAGGCTAATTTTGTTGCTATATCAATCAAAGCATTACAATTGACAGATGACATAAATGTCGTTATTTTTTTTTTTTGAACAATCTCATTATAGGTTTCGATCATATATGCTCTTTTTAATATAATGCCTAGAACTACTCATAGCCCCTCCCCAACTCTTAAATAGGAGGATAATACGCTTTAGCACACTCGAACCCACTTCTTCCTGCACTAACAACAATGCCTATGCCAATTGAACTAAAATTCAATCAACACATTAACGTCGTTATTAATTGTTATTAGTTGCTCACTTTCAAAATTGACGAGGATTAAATTGCTTTAATTTTTTTTAGAGCGATCAATTTGTTCAATTTCAAAATTGGGAGAATAAAGAAATCCTTTTAACTAAATATACATTAATCTAATTCTTATATATATTTTAAATAGTTAATATGAATAAAGTTATTTGATAATTTTACTTCCAAATACAAAAATTAAAAGTAACTAAATCTCAACTATTGTGTTTGGTAAAAAATAAAAGTGAGTATTTTGTATATTTACAATGTATTTTATTTTATTCCACAAGTAGCCTTAAAATATTGAGATGTATCTTTTTTTAATATTTTACTATACTCTTATATAATACTTATCAATATCTTACTAAAATCTAAAAATTCCACTATCAATTAATAATTTCTCAAAAATTAATATTTATAATACTTTTAACTTCAAAAATCAAATTTCTCTACTAATTTTGTAATGAAAAAGCACATTTCACCTCCCATTAAAAATTTGGATGACACGAAAGACAAACATCTCACGTGCCAAGATTGGTCTTCTCCAAATAAAAAGACCAGAAAACCAAACATCCAATTTCATTCACCAACAAGCCAAATGTCCGTCGATATCTCTCTTTTGATTGGCCATCACCCTTCCCTCATAATATTTTAGAGAAAAAGAGCGTTGCTTTGGCCACAGTAGCGCCCACAATCTCCGTTTTCTTCAACACCAATCACAAGTTAGCAGCTTTGACCCCTCTCTTTCTCTCTGCCTTCACTTTCAGTCTCATCATTCTCTGTTTCATAGTTTTGTAAGCAGTACAAAATATAACTCAAAAGAGTGTGCTTATAATTCATTTCTATCATGCACTCTCTCTTTCCTCTCCTTGCTTTTGCTTTACCTGCCTAACAAAATATTAACTGCTAAAGATTTCCCCCCACTTTTAGCTCTCCAATTCTCTAGAACCTTCTTTGTTTTGTTTTATTGTTTTTGCTTTCTTCATCGATTTACTGCGTTCCTTTTTTATTTTTTCCAGTTTGTGTTTAAATCTATGATCTGGGTTTTTAAATTTTAATCTCTATATCAATTTTCTAGTTGTAATTGTAGTATGTAATTTTGGATCTACTATGTATGTCTAGGGTTTTTCATTTATATTTGCAAAGATCTGCTTTTTTTTTTTTTCTACCAGCTCTCGAATTTTCCTTGGGTTTTGGAAAGTTCACTTTTTTGAGATTCCTCAACTTAATCTTGTGTGAAAAAGGGTACCGAATCCATTTTAATGTTTTAATGATTTGATATTTCGTTGCTAATTTAAAACAGCCTTACTTCTCTGCATTTTTCTAATTTGGTTTTTCTCTCTCTTTGAACAATTTCATTCAAAGAGGGAGAAAAGCATAGTTTTCTTCTTTCTTCTTTTGCGTACGGGCAAATCATCTTTGGCAGTTTACATAACCAGTAACAAATGAATAGGGGACTTGAAATTCTCTCTCCAGCCTCTTATTTACATACTTCCAATTGGTTGTTTCAAGAGAGTAAAGGTACTAAATGGACGCCTGAAGAGAACAAGTGCTTTGAAAATGCTTTGGCTTTATATGATAAAGATACCCCTGATCGATGGATTAAGGTGGCATCTATGATTCCTGGAAAAACAGTTGGGGATGTCATCAAGCAATACAGAGAATTGGAAGAAGATGTGAGTGATATAGAGGCTGGCCTGATTCCAATCCCTGGATATAGCCGTGATTCTTTTACATTGGAGTGGGGTAATGATAGTCAAGGCTTTGATGGATTTAGACACTATTACACTCCTGGTAAAAGAGGGACTGGGTCTCGTTCTTCTGATCAAGAAAGGAAGAAAGGGGTGCCATGGACTGAAGAAGAACACAGGTAACTGCTAGCCCTTTTTTTTGGTTCTTTATATATTTGACAATTATGATCAGTCCTTAGGATATCAGGTATCAATGGAGTTTCCTGTTTGAATCTTGCAATTGTTATGAATGTTGACAATGTGGTTGGTTGGTAAACACTGTGTATGTTTTATTGGTGCATGTCGCTTTTCTTGGTTGTGCAAATTCTGTACCGTTCAATGGTTTTCAGCATTTTTCCTAGCGGCTTATGATGTTTGACTTGATGATTAATGACAGGCAATTCTTAATGGGTCTTAAAAAGTACGGTAAAGGGGATTGGAGAAATATTTCACGCAATTTCGTGACTACTCGAACACCGACTCAAGTGGCAAGTCATGCTCAGAAATACTTCATCAGGCAGGTCACCGGGGGGAAAGACAAGAGGAGGTCCAGTATCCATGATATCACAACGGTTAACGTCCCTGATACTCCCTCTTCGTCACCGGATCACTGCAAGCATTCGTCTTCAAGTGATTCTTCTGCAGTCATACAGGCACAGCAGCAAGCTAAACTAGCCACAACTAAAGAGATCGACTTTGAATGGAAGCAACAAAATGGAGCAGCTATGGTTTTCAACCGGACGAGTAATTGCAATGCTTTCCTGTCCCCTTTCTGTGGGATTTCATCATACGGACCCAAACTGGAGGAACAAAATTTGCTTGGAGAAACTCTTCCCAGATCTCAATTCGGATCTTACAACACTCTTTTCCAGATGCAGTCAATGCAACAACATCAATAAACTCAGTGATAATGTGGGAAGACTTTTCTCAAGGTATTATTATTAGTTAAAAGAGATGAAGATGAAGCCTACTAGTGATGTGTATATCTTGGAGATGCATTTTAGTCCATAGTTTCCACTATAAAGAGAGATCAGTTAGGTGGTTTTGTGATTTATCATTCAAATTCTGAATCATTGAACCAAAAAGATAAAAGCTTATTTACATGAAGCTTGGGCTCTTGTTAATTCTAGTCTAGTCGTGTGTCTGCATCATCTGTTGTAACCTGTCATTCTTAGATTGATTGTGTGTGTTCTGTAGATACCACCATGTGGATCCGAGTCCTCTGCAAAATGACAGATTGTACTATAGAGGCTTAAAATTTGATATGAGCCTGAAATAATTCATATTTCCTTGCTTCAAACACTGATGTTCAGCACCTTAACTTGGGACAACATGAAGAAATCCATGGATCAGCTTTGGTGTTTTAGCCACAAGGGGTTATCTTGTTGTTGCTTATGAGTTTGCACTGAAGCAGTTAATAAGGCTATTGTAATGAAATTATATTGTGGTTTAAAAGGATATATGGCCAAAGTGGAAGCAGGTGATTTGAGCAATATGCCATGTCAAATGTTGATTTATCTGACTCACAATGCATGCTTTTTTAAAGATATAGTTTAATGACTGTGCTTAATGGTGATGTCTTTTTGGCAAATTCGGGTTTATATTTTAATAGCAAATTCCTTGTTGGCAATAAAGAAAAAAAGAAAGTAAATGGTAGTTTAATTAGTTGACTGATGTTGATAATAGAATCTTGACTGATCCAAGGTTAAGAACCACTGATCAAAGCATCTCATTCTTCCATTCCACTTTGATTTTAAACTGATTATTTTTGCCAAAGACTCACTGATTCTTTTTCAAACCCCAACTCCCATTTTTTTTAATGGTCAGTGAAGGAATCTTAGCATCATAGATCAATGATTCTCATCTATCTTCTTCTAATATGGTGGGATTTTGGAATTGGAATTTAGGAATACCAGATCATATGTGACCACATCTTTTGTCTCTATTTTCCTTTTCTTCTGGATGGACCTCAAAGATACCTGCAAAAAGAAAATAATAACAATAATAGTAGTATCCATGGCTTTTCATTTGGGTCAAAGCACTAAAAATTTTGTAAGCATCTTGGTCCTGGTTAGTGCAGTGAGGGATCCTGATGTGATCTGTAACCCGTATTACTTTTTCTAAAGGGTTTTTTTTTTTTTTTTTTTTTTTTTTTTTTTTTTTTCATTATGCCTGCTTTTCCATTGTTCTTTGCTGTTCCAGCAAGCTTCATGAAAACCTCAGTGGCCACCGTATTGCTACCACAATGCATGTATAAATTTCGGTCCCACCAACTTGTCAAACAATTTAAAGGCAGCATGGAGCAATATATAAAGTAAAATAAACTTTTTTTTATTTTCTGTTGGATGAATTAACTGTCCATCCACTTTCTTTTCTTGCAAGTTGCATAGGGAAAGCACTTCGGTCACTTTATTCTAAAATTTTCAATAAAAAATGCCCTCAGCTTCTTTAAGCCCTTGGGTATTTTTGGGACCGCACAGGTACCACTCTGCTCTCTTTTTTTTCCTCTTCAAATTGAAAACTCTGATTACTTTCCCTCTGTTACTATTATTATTTGAATTCAGAAGGTAGATATTTAATTTTGTCCAGATTATTTCAGTTTGAATTATATGTTAATTAACCCTTAATAATAGTCGGAATAATTGATTTTAAACTCGATTTGACATAGACCTATTCATGGGCTGGGTCGGAATAATTGATTTTAAACTCGATTTGACATAGACTTATTCATGGGCTAGGTCACCCGGCCCGTCTGTAAAGTGAGAGAGTTTGAGTAGAAATATAGGCCCGAAAAATGGACTTGAACAAAAAAAATAAGGCTTGTTTAAAAATGGGTCGGGCCTCGAGTAAGCCATTTTTGCCCTAGCCCAGCCCGAATTCACAAAAAGACAAAAAAAATGTTATTTTCTGTTGTTTTAATGTTATTTTCTCCTTATTTTGATACAATTTCACTATTATGTTACTACTATTTTGTTGTTATTGTTTGGATATTGTCTAACACTTGTTTTATTGTTAATTTTTTTTTATTATTTTAAAGGCATTTACTTGTTTAGTTGCATTTATCTTAGTGTTATTTAAGTATACATATTTTTTAAAATTTATTTTCAATTTGTTAGGAAATATTTATTTTAATATTTTTAGTATTTTTGATGTATTATATATATTTAAAAATATATATAAAATTTAATATGGGAGGGCAGGGCTGGGCCCAGGTTTTAGCATTTTTATCCTGGTTGGGCTTGGATAAAATTTTAGGCCCATTTTTCGGGTCGAGCTGAGCCCGGGCCTAGCAAACGGGCCTAATTTTTTTGGTTGGGCTCTGCTGGCCCATGAACACCTCTAATTTGGCATTAGTTCTACTTCTTCAGTATTGAGTAGAGGTGTTCATGGGCCAGGCCGGGCCCAACCAAAATTTTAGGCCTATTTGCTAGGCCTGACCCGACCCAAAAGTCGGCCTAAAATTTTGTCCAAGCCCGGACCGCCCTTATTAATTTTTTATATTATTTTAAAATATATATATATATATAATACATCAAAAATACTAAAAACATTAAAATAAATGTTTCCCAACAAATTGAAAATAAATTTAAAAAAATATGTATACTTAAATAACACTAATGTGCAACTTAACAAGCAAATGCCTCTAAAATAGTAATAAAATTAGCAATAAAATAAGAGTTATACAATATCCAAACAATAATAACAAAATAGTAGCAACATAATAGTAAAATTGTAGCAAAATAGTGAAAAAAAGAAAAAGAAAATAGCGACAAAACAATAAAAAAAAAACATTAGAAAAAAAACATTTTTTTTTCATATTTGGGTCGGGCCGAGTCAGGCTTGGGCAAAAAAAGCCTTACCTGAGGCTTGGTCCATTTTCTAAATGGGCCTTAATTTTTAGCCCAAGTTCTTTTTTCAGGCCTATATTTTTCTCTAAACTCTTTCACTTTTCAGGCGAGTCTTCGGGCCAAACTGGTTGACCCGCCCCATGAGGGTTATCTCTCACTATTATGGGTGGATACCTAATTTCAACAAAAGAAAATTGAATTTAAAAGAAAAAATTGAAAAATCAATATATTAGGCTGAATTTCGATTAGAATTATTTGGCTCACATTGAGGTTTATTAATTTGGTTTGAATTAGTGGATGTATTTTGGAACTTGATTACAATGTCAGAATTGGATCTAATTAAATAATTTGAGACCAATTTAATTTACCCGTTTAGTATGGATGGATATTTAAATATCCATTATGTTTTGGGTTCGGATTTAATAAGCTCAATTTGATTTGGATCCAACTTTAATGAATAAGTATAATAATACTTGAGCCCAATTTTAGATCCAATACCTTTGCTTGGATAGAATCTCCCGCGCCACTTAGAAACATTGATGTTTTCTTATGTTATAATTATATTGAAATGTGATTCTTTAGGATGTTATTGTTTGCAAGATAATAACTTCTAAAGAAATGTTGCATTCCAAGAAAGTAAGTCAATTTTTGTATGCCAAGCCAATTTCAATTAATTAAATTCTTTAGATAATCAGAAATTTCCATCATACCACTTCCTCTTAGCATTTCTTTCTTTTGGGATTTTCATGCTGTTATTTATTAGCATTTAATAATTTTATTATTATTTTTTAAATGATTGATTCTTCTCCATTTCTTATGCACCAATTGCAACAAAACGTGAAATTGAAACCTTATATAAGATTTAGATCTAAAGGATTTCAACACATGAACTAATAAGTTTTGGAAAATCTTGGAAGCCGAATACGTAAATTTTGTAAAAAAACCATTACTTTTTAATCTATAAAGATTTGTATATACAAAACTCAAATAAATACGATTCACAGAACACAAGATCTACAAACTAGATGCTCATGAACATAAATCAAACACAAAGACAGATAAGTGATTTCACACAAATACTAACAAACAAAAAAGTTTTTTTTAAAAGGTATATTCTTTTCTATTCCAAAATGTTTTTTGGAAGAGAAAAAAAGGTTTTCGAGAGTTCAAAAATTTTGATTATTTTAAATAAATATATTTTCTTTTAGGATTTAGGTTTTGGTTGTTTCAAAAAATTTTAAAAAATATTCTTCCAAAAACAGAGGCGCTTGAATGCTGCTGAAGAGTTATCAACTACCAAAACCTATTCGTCACCTGTGCACGAAACAAACTCACGCTGATAATAAGGCATCAAAAACCTTGTTAATACAAGAATGGTAACTAGATGATAATATATAAATTTCATGATTTGGCTCCCAAGGCTCTTAGTTCGTATTTTGCATGATCTTTCACATGCTTATCATATTTCATTCTCATTTACGCAAATAGAGTAAACTAGATTTCATTTCTTTATATCATTCAGACCCAGTGCTAAAGTGGTATGTTCTTGACCCCCAAGGCTCTAAAGAACTAGCAAATAGCATGCGCCCAACGTTAAAAATAACTTTGATATAACGAATCCTACAGCATACCAACTATACCCGAAAATCTATTTAAGAGTGTTTAATAAGACATTCTTAATACCATTAACTTGGATATATATATATTTTCTTCATTCTTTTCATTATATTTTCATATACACATCATGTCACTAGCATATACATACATATACATATATATTATCACAACAATGTCATCAAATTCACAAAGCATACCATACCTTTCATGCGATCAATTACCAATATTATTTCATTTTCTATAATTCAATATGGAATAACACACATTTACTTACCCTTGAATATTAACCATTTTATAGACACAATTAGTTAATGAAATCATGTAATGAAAGCAAATTAAGTTAGCACAAATTGATATTGCGACTTGTCCGTTGCATTTTCTTTTCACTTCGCCTTCAAAGTTTCGGTGTCGTCTTTAACTACAAGGACATAACTATAATCAAACATGAATGCACATTTTCATTTAGGTCCCCTAAAAACCTAATATCTAATATTCTCATATTTTATAACTCTCCCATTTAGATTTAAATCCGAATTCATAACTCTATTCTAGGAACCTCAAGCTATCAATAAGTATCATTTTCTCCAAAGTGCTCAACATCTCTCTCTATAGCTTCAAGTATTCATCAATGGCTGGCTTGTCTATACTTAATCAAGTCTTGTTTCAACACACACCCCTTCATTTTTACCATGGTTCAAGCTTGACTATTAAACAATCATGATTTCAAGCTTTCTCTATATTATCTAAAGCTCCACCAATGGTAAACTAACCTATCTTCAACAATTGCAAAATCTACTCAATGGGTTGTATCTAAACATCATAGATTAATAATCTAACAAAAATTCAATTGAAATGCTCACCTACCTCCTTAAATGGTGGACGGAAATGGAAGGAAAACCAAAGAAATTTTGTTTCTTTTCCTTTCATTGTTCGATTGAAAAGAGGATGAAGATGAAACAAAATTTTGCCATTCTATCTCTCATTCTCTCGTGTGTATATATAAAACTAATTAACTTAATAATAAAAAATCTTATGGCCATAATGCATCCATGAGAAAATTAGTGGAAATCAATGGCTTTGATCATTGCTATCCACTAATTCAACATTAATAATGGTCAATTTGCTCATAAGTCCTTAGTTTAATCTCCTCTTAATTCTCTCTATTTTAGTCACCTCTCAATTTAGTCTTTTATCACTAATTATCAACCTTTCAATCTAATCCCTGTACTATACTTAATAATTTATCTAATTTAATCACCTAGTAATTCAATCCCATCATTTCATATATGTCACATAAACTCTTAGATTAAAATTTTCAACTAACTCGATTTAAGAAGTTGGTCTTCAAAGTTGAATTTTTTGACACCAACGAAAATCGAGTAATTACAGACGCAATACTTAATTTCGGTGCATTTTTCCTTTTTACGTTATGGCCTTTCTATTAAAGTCTTATGTCCCACCTAAACATGAATCACCAGGAATTGTTGGTGGAGTCACAAGATCGTAGGGGGAGAAAGTGGAGGCTATGGTTCGGGTTTTGGGATATTTAAAGACTCATTTTGAAAAATCCAAACTGGTATAATAGGAAAGGAGAGGAAGATGACCATTTTGGTGGTCATCATTGTTGGAGAAGACTACTAGACGGCGTGGAGGCGGTGGCTACTAGGTTAAAGGTGTAACACCCCTAACCCGTATCTGACGTCAGACTGGGGATAAAGGCGTTACCGAACGGATTGGAAACTTTAACAGACAATTTCATAAGATCATACATCAATTACAATCATAGTGTCCCTTAAGTAGGTCATTGAAACCTTAAGTATGCTCAGAAATAGGGTCGGGACTAAACAGAACACATACAGTAATCTCATGGAAAAATTTAAACTTTTCTAAAATACAGGGGAGACACGCCCGCGGAGGAGACCGCGTGTGCCCTCCACGGCTTCTAGACACCCCGTGTGTCCATCCGTGTCTATATATCGACTATATCAACACGGTCACTAGGCACGCCGCGTGTGCCATGGCCGTGTGCTACTAGGCCATATATCGACTTCCCCACCACGCCACCAAGCACGCGCGTGTGCCATGGCCGTGTGCTCTTAGCTAGCTATCTTGGCACACCACGGCTAGTGACACCCCGTGTCGGGCCGTGTGCTACTAAGCTACATTCTCGCCAATTCACCCACGGTCTTTAGGCACGCCAGGTGTGCCACAACCGTGTAACATTATAGGCCATTTACAAGGCCAAAATGCCACCCATAAGGGTCAAACCTACAAGCAACATATATCATCCCATTTCATTCACATATAACCACCAAAATATACCAAATAGCCATACCAAATCATGCATATTTGACAACTAAGGAAATCACACAATAATACATTCAATATCCATTCTATCTTTACATTCAAAACCAATTCCAAACATACCAATTTGCATGACCAAATCACAATTATGCCCAAACACCATTCATCTATATACTTACCATATCATAACCATTTCCTATATCAACTAATCTTACCAAAACAACTTCACATATCACATTCCTTTAAGCATATTACCAAAACATAACTAGCCAAATCACATGGCTAAGTTCACATAACAATTCATACCAATGACTAGCCTATACATGCCATATCTAGCCATATACATTTTCAAAGTGTACCAAAATAAGTTTAATAGTGTGATGACGATCCACAACGGTCCCGAGCCTTCAGTAGCTATTACGACCTATAAAACAGAGAAAACGCACACAAAGTAAGCTTTCCAAAAGCTTAGTAAGTCATAATACCAATAAACTTAGCATATAAACACTCAAAACATATAATCAATCTAAATTCACTAATGGCTCAATTTCACCATCATAATTCTTCTTAGTACATTCACTTAGGCCTTTCATTCTTCAAACCTGTATATTAGTACACACTTTATTAGATCATAGCTTTTCTACCCATATAACACACTTTTATTCCCATATTCAAATACATAATTCATCTAGGTAAGTTTAAGGAATTACTTACCTTCTTATACACACATAGTGTACTTATCAAACATACCTGAAACAAATATACAATTTACATATTCCTTGCTTCTCAAACTTGACCATTGAACCGTTTGTAATCTAATAGAATAGGTAAAGTGCCCGGAATAATAATACAATGCCAACATCTCAGACGTGGTCTTAAAAGTAATCAAATATTGAAGCTACTGTCCCAGACAGGGTCTTACTCATATTTAGATATTGATGCCACCTTTGTCCTGAGTGGTCTTACTCGTATTGAGATATTGATGCCACATCTGTCCCGCATGAGGTCTTACTCGTATTCAAATATTGATGCCCTTTGTCCCGCATGGTCTTACTCGTATTCGAGATATTGATGCCCTTTGTCCCGCATGCGGTCTTACTCGTATTCGGATATTGATGCCACACGTCCCGCACGGTCTTACTCGTATTCGAGATATTGATGCCTTCGCCCGCATGCGGTCTTACTCGTATTCGAGATATTGATGCCATTGTCCCGCATGCGGTCTTACTCGTAATCGATATCGATGCCCTTTGTCCCGCATGCGGTCTTACTCGTATTCAAATATTGATGCCCTTTGTCCCGCATGTGGTCTTACTCGATAACACGAATAGATACCTTTGTATTCCTAAGTTACATGACAGATTTCTCGGACTTATCACTATATCGACCTTATCCCAAAATTCATATACATAGCATCTCATAAGCATTCATTATCATTTATAGTCATGGAAATAAACTCAATTCAATACAATAACATTTATTTGCAATATGACTTACCTCGGATTCGGTTTATCAGAATGGATACGGCTACTCGGTTATTTTCGCTTTCCCGCGATCTAAGTTCATTTTCCTCGGCTCTTGATCTCTAATTTGGCTCTCAAATGGCCGAATATGTAAAACTCAACCCTTGCTTTCTCTTTTTCTTATTTCGGTCAAAAGATGAACTAAAAATGGCCATTTTGTTATGTTTTATCCAATATAACATACATAATAATTCATTTACATATTTAGCCTTTCATTAAACAAATAAAACAAACATGTAATAAGGGCATGATTGTCTTTCATTCATCCACTAACTATAAGTTGGCATAATAACAACATAAGGACTCCACCTTAACAAAGCCACAACACATTAGTACTTTAGCAAATAGCAAGCAAATTTCACATTCAATGCAATTTCGTCCTATTTGTCAATTAAACACACAGACGGAAAAATTAACTTACGGAAATTTAACACATGCTTAGTCACTTATCAACGGCACAGAAAATAATATTAAAATATTATACAGACTCAGATTTGTGGTCCCGAAACCACTGTTCCGACTAGGGTATAAACCGGACTGTTACAAAAGGAGGAGGAGAAAAAGAAGAAGATAAGAAAAGGAAAAAAAAGATGGAGAAGAAATGAAAAAGAAAGAACAAAAGAAAAAGGAAAAATGGGAAAGAAAAAAAAAAAGAAAAAGGGAAGAAAGAAAAGAAAATGAAAAAAATGTAAAAAGACCAAAAAAGTGGGAGGAAAAGGATGAGAAAAAAGAATTACTACATATCAAGCCCCTAGAATTTCTGGGCTATCACACTTCAATTCTTGTATAGCCAAAGCAAGAAGAAAATAAAGTAAAATAACGCAATACCTACAAAATAGACATTATATAAGCCTACTTGAAGCTAGTTAACTCAAACTCCATTTTTTATGAAAAATTACTGGATTAAATTTGAATTTTTCAAAATTGAACCTGAATGTTTTGTTGTTAATTAGAGCTAATTTTTTCATTTAATATTTGATTAAGAACTCACAATAACAAATTATATGTTACGATTAATAATTAAAAAATTAATTTATATAACAATATTTTAAAGTTGTTGCTAAAATAATAACATTTAAAAATAATTTATTAGTTGTTGTTGTTATAAAATAAAGAGAGATGGAGAGAATAAAGAACAAAGAAAATATGAAAGCAATAGAGAATGTACTTTATTAATCAAAGGGATGATTACAATGCTTCCCTAAAGTCTCTATTTATAGGCATAAGAAGTATAAAATAAGTAGAGATCTAATTCTAATAACTATTAGAATTTAAAGTACATCAAAACTTTATCTTTATCATGATGGACATCCACTTAATAAGATATTCATAACACTCCCCCTTGGATGTCCATTGGTAGATAATGTACCTCGTTAAAACCTTATTAGGAAAAACCCT
Source organism: Gossypium sturtianum (assembly GCA_025698515.1). Classification (NCBI taxonomy): domain Eukaryota; kingdom Viridiplantae; phylum Streptophyta; class Magnoliopsida; order Malvales; family Malvaceae; genus Gossypium; species Gossypium sturtianum. Next base: position 18,081,204 of record CM046946.1, on the reverse strand, counting down.
GTGGGATAAAAACCTAATGAAGGAAAAAGAGTACAATCTTCTATTACAAGCTGCCTCATTAAAACCCTTTACCAGGAAAACCTAATGGGACAAAACCTTGGTTAAAGGAAAAGAGTACAACTTGTTTTTAGACTCCCCCCGATGGAAACATTACATTACATCTCTGAGTCGACGCATTCCAATCTTGTGTAGTAGTCTTTCAAATGTTGAAGTTGAAAATGCCTTAGTAAAAAGATCTGCTAAATTATCACTAGAACAAATTTGTTGAACATTTATATCACCTCTTTTCTCAAGATCATGGGTGAATAATAATTTTGGTGAAATATGTTTCGTTCTATCACTTTTGATGTAACCACTCTTCAATTGAGCTATACATGCTACATTATCTTCATATAAGATAGTTGACATCTTTTCCTATAAAGGCAAATTACATATCTTCTGGATATGTTGGGTCAATAACCTTAGCCAAACACACTCTCGACTTGCCTCATGCATTGCAATTATTTCTGCATGATTGAAGAAGCGACAAGTAATGTTTGCTTTGTTGACGCCATGATATGGTAGTACCCCCCACATGTAAATAAATATCCTGTTTGAGATCAACCTTTATGTGGATCTAATAAGTATCCAGCATCAGCATAGCCAACTAATAGTGATTTTGAATCATTTGAATAAAATAACCCCATATCAATGGTCCCTCTGAAATATTTAAATACATGTTTAATTCCATTCCAATGTCTACATGTTGGAGAAAAACTAAATCTTGCTAATAAGTTTACAACGAAAGTTATATCAGGTCTTATGTTGTTTGCAAGATACATCAATGTCCCTATGACACTTAGATATGGCACTTCAAGACCAAGAAACTCTTCATCATTCTCGCAAGGATGAAATTGATCTTTATTCACATCTAATGATCGTACAACCATTGGAGTACTTAATGGGTGTGCTTTATCTATGTAAAATTTCTTTAATATATTTTCCATATAAGTTGATTAATGAACATGAATTTCATCTTTTATATGCTCGATTTGTAATCCAAGATAAAACTTTGTTTTTCCAAGATCTTTTATCTCAAATTCTTTCTTTAAATAATTTATTGTATTTTGAAGCTCTTCAGGAGTTCCAATAATATTTAGACCATCAACATAAACAACAATTATCATAAAAGCTGATCCAAACCTTTTTATAAAGACACATGGCCAAATTGGATCATTTTTGTAACCTTTTTTTTAACAAGTATTCACTAAGACGATTGTACCACATACAAACATATTGTTTTTAATCCATATAAACTTTTCTTTAATTTGATCAAGCAATTTTCTCAAGAAACTCTATATTTTTTTTGGGATTTTAAATCCTTTAGGGATTTTCATATAAATTTCACTATCAAGTGTACCATGTAAATAGGATGTAACAACATCCATTAGATGCATGTCAAGTTTTTCACGTACTACCAGACTAATAAGATATCTAAACGTGATTGCATCCACCACAGGAGAATATGTCTCTTCATAATCAATGTCGGGCCTTTACAAAAATCATTGTGCTACAAGGCGAGCTTTATATCTTACGACTTCATCAATTTCATTTTGTTTTCACACAAATACCCATTTATATCCTACCGTCATTTACACCTTTAGGTGTTTGGACTACAGGTCCAAAAACTTCACGTTTAGAAAGTGAACTCAATTCTGCTTGAATTGCATCTTTCCATTTTGGCCAATCTTTTCTATTTTTACATTCGTTAGTAGATTTAGGCTCAGGATCCTCATTTTATTTTATTATTTCAATAGCAACATTATAAGAAAAATTATTGTCGACAACTACATTTTACTTTTGTTCCATCTTTTTCTCGTATTGACATAACTTATCGAGATCTATTTATTTTCATCATTTCCATTTTCACTTTTAGGCACCTGAATCTCTTCTTGAGTTTTATAATTAGTTATGGCATGGGTCTCTTCAGGAACCCCCACCTCCACTATATGACCATCTTGAATATTTTCTCATTTACTTTTACGAGGAGTTTTATCTTTGGAACCAACCGGTCTTGTAACAGCCCGTTTTTGAGTCAAATCAGAATAGTGGTTTTGGGACCACAAATATGAGGTCAAAATATTTATTTTATTATTTTATTAAGGTTTACAACATGATAGAACTACTGTGTGAAAATTTCGTAAAGAAATTTTACCGTTTAAATGCTTAATTCGGTAAAAAGGACTAAATCGCGTAAAGCGTAAAACTTGGTGCCATTAGTTTAATGTGCCTTATAGCTATGGTTTATTGAATTAGAGGTCCTTATGATGTTATTATGCCATTAATAAGATTAATGTACATTAATGGCCTTATATTTGATGATTAAATAGTTTAATAACCAAGGGTAAAATGGTAAACTATGTATTAATGTGTAATTAAAAAAAAAAAAATTAGTGATATTTGATCGTTGCCAAACTAACTATGAAAACGAATAAGGCAAGCGCACCTATCTTTTTGGTAGTATAGCTATGGCAAGACCGAAAATATCGTATCCTCAAGGACCAAGAGTACTAGTAGTTACTATCTTTTTATTATCTAGCCTAAGTATTAAGGGAATTGATGTTTATCTAAATAATTACTAAAATAAGGATGCTAAGACAAAGAGAGTGAGTTGGGAAAATACTTTTGGGGAAAACCAGTTGATTAAGACAATACCCGAGGAAGAATCCACCTAGACTTCACTTGTTATTTAACTCTGAACCACACGATTTATTCACTTGACTTGATTCGTATGATTCCCTAATTTATATTAATACCTCTTTCGAGGCTACTAACGTCTAACCCTAGGTTGATTATATGAAATCTCTTTCTAATTAAAACCCCTAGTGTTGCATTAACTCGATCTATGGACTCCCATATTAGGTTTGACCCTAATCCAGCAGATTTTCGTCATCCTATCTCTAGGGTTGCGATCAACTCCGCTTAACTATGCTAGATCTACTCTTAAACAGGGACTTTTGCTCCACTACCTAAGCATATCAATACTTGAATCAATATCCTGAAATATTAAAACAAGAATTAAGAACACATAATTAAGAACAAATCAAGTATTTATCATATAGTTCAGAAAACAATAACAAGATCCGTCTTAGGTTGTATCCCCCTCAGGTATTTGAGGGGTTTAATTCATAATTATAAAAGAATACATCTCAGAAGAAAGTAAATAACAAAACATAAGAAAAACCCTAAAACCCCTAAAGGAAATTGAAGGGAAGATCTTAGTCTTGAGTGTAATTAGGCTTTTGAGATGGATCAACTGGCTTTCTTGGAGTAATTCCACGAGTTCAGCCTCTCTCAAGCCGCACGATCAAAGACACTTTTTAGGTTATACTTAGGGCGTTTATATAGGCTTTGAGAATGTCTTTCTTCGCCCTAAGTATCCTATTCCGAATGAAACTCATCTTGGCTATAGCAGAGACACGCCCGTGTGACACGCCCGTAGTCGACTCTCTTGGCCGTGGTCGATCCTGTTTGCCACACACGACCGTGTGATCTGGCCGTGTACGATGTTCTAGGCCGTGTCCCGGTTGTTACTCGAAACACACGGCCGTGGGTGATAGTCCAGGCCGTGTGAGTCTCTAAGGTAAGCCCATTTTCTCCGTTTTTGGCTCGTTTCTCGTTCCTTTTGACCTCCGATGCTCTCTTAAGTATGAAACATGAAATTAAAAGATTAGGAGCATCAAATTCCACAATTCAAGGGATAAATCATCCAAAAGTATGCTAAATGCGGGATTAAAATATGTATATATTATGGTTTATCAAATACCCCCACACTTAAGCATTTGCTTGTCCTCAAGAAAAATTCTCAACTCACAATTAAAATAGAATTTTCTCAATTCATAACCTTCATCAACAATGTCTTATCGTAATTCATGGATAATTCATACATGGATGATTTAACTCAAAGAGTCCTAAAGATTCAAACAATCAAAGTCATAGTTTTTATAGTACGAAAAATAGGTGTTTCCCCTTACCTAAATAATCACCTTTAATTCAAAATCAACAAAAATTGACATCCTCACAAAAGGTTCACTCAAATCACTCAAAGTGTTTAAGGTTAGAAAGTAAGCACTCAAGAGTCAAACATGAAAAGTTAATCCCATAGGCTTGCATGAAAATCAAATCTCCACCACTGTAAAATGATATGATGCACAAATCAAAAGGTCTTTAAAAGGGTTGTAATTGGGGCTTGGGTTAAAGGTGTGGATAAATTTGAATTAGAGGGTTAGTATCGAGATCTGGACTGATAAATTACCTAACTAGGAAAATAACTAAAACTTAAATAATTACATCAATTAAGAGTTCATCACTAATAACACAAGCTTCTTCTCAAAATGTAAAATTAAACTGCTTAAGCTCCAATATCAAAGAAGTAATGATGAATCAACTTCGTTTTTTTTAAGAACAAATCAAGTACAATAATAATAAGATAGAATTTAACAGCTGAAATAAAGAAAATAGTTAAGTAACCGATCAAATCAAATCTCGATATAGGGGTAGTCAAGAGAAATGGTGATAACAAATACAAAGTGGGTTTTGGGTTAATATTAATGGGTGAGTCAAGAAATGGTTTGTCAGTCTCAAAGGGGTTCACTAGGGTTTAATTATGAAGGTAGGCTTTTTATGGAGTAAGTGGGTTAAAACCTAGGTGCCTTTATCATCTTAGTATATCAAATCATAGGTGTGGTCTCGACATGTATAACCGAAGCAAGTTCTAGAATAACAAATCAATGTTGACACACTCATAATCAACAATAAAGTGAGCAAGAAAAATATATGCTCTAAAAGGCTCAAAATCTCACAAAAATTATGGGTTTTTGATGCCAACCTTGTAAATTTCAAACTTCAAGGTAATAATTAGATTCAGGTGGACAACCTAAAAAAATTTTAACTCTGAAAATAAACTCATCATGCTTGATTCTCTAGTCTCCTAAAGTTTAAATCATCACTGCACAATTAATAATGACTTAATCCAAAACATATCAATGAAAATCATAAATCAAAAGGAATTTCATTCTAACAATAATATGAGAACATTTACTTAAGAACAAGATATAATTTAGGGATTTGAGAATAATGCAAAAAGTTAAGAACTTTCACGAATAAAGTTCACCTCCCATACTTAAGATGTACATTGCCCTCAATGTACGAATATAACAATTAAAATAAGAAAAGCACAAGAGAGGGAGAGAGGTGAAACTTCTTGAATTTTGGATGGAGTTAGAGAAAAAAATCGGGGAAATTCGGGTCGAGTTAGAGGAAGACATTCTTGTGGCGGCGGTCACTATGGTCGTGGTGGGGTGATTCCCAAGCAGCCTTTAGAACCTAAAACCAAGGAAATGAAATAAAATAGATTAAATTAAGCACAAGAGAAATAAAGAGAAGGAAAATAAAGGAGAAGAGAAAAGATATAGGTAGAATAAATGGACTCAAATGTCCTTGGCTTGTCGGGTCGATGAAGCGGCCGGAATGAACTTATATAGATCGGTCTCGCACGGGGAGACTGTGCTAGGGTCCTTTCGCTTTTTCGACATAGCGATGGTGGTGAGAAAAGGAATGAAGGGAAGGAGAATGGAAAATGAAGTGAAAAGATAGTGAGAAGAGAAAGGGGTGTGGTGGCTGGGGGTTGGGGGTTTGTTGAAGAAGAATTTGGGGAGAAAGTGAGAAGAAAGGGGGGTTCTTAAATAAGAATCAAGGACCTGATCGCTGCCCACGCTCGTGTGCTATGGGCGTGTTTGGTCACACGGCCGTATCGCACGGCCGTGTGGTGGCTCGTTCGTTTCTCCTACGCCTATGTAGAGGTTTCCACGCCCGTGTATTGTTCTTAGTGTTGGCCACGGGCTCAAAGCACGGGCGTGTCTCATACCCGTGTGACTTTCTTAGTTTCGGCCACGGCCATATCGCACGGCCGTGGCAATTTATAACTACGTGATGCCGGGATTTTTCGCCCTGACTCGCACACGACCTACGCCATGCCGGTTGTGTAAATTCGTGATGCCCACACGGCCACGGCCACGACCACGCCCGTGTGCAAGGCCGTGTGGTACAGAAACCTATGCTTTATTTAACTTGGTTAGTCTTTATTTAGGTGCTAAACATCAAAGATATGAAAATTAAAGGGATTAGTGCTCGGGTTGCCTCTCGAGAAGCGCTTGTTTAAAGTCCTAAGCTAGACTTACCTTTCATTCGTATAGTCATGGTGGTTTGAGGAGTTGAAACTCTTCTTCCCTGTTATAAGTTCTATGATCACTATGTAGTTTGAGTCGAGTAGTGTATACCTTAAAAGTGCCAAACTTAGGATTAGTTACCTCGACTGTTCCGTATGGGAAGACATTCAGTACCGTAAAAAGGATTTCTTCATTTGTATTACGGTTTGAAACGAAGATTTGAGGGTCTGTCTTATCTAACAATACTTGATCTCCTATTTTGAAGTGATTTGTTGTTCCTATAAGCTCGTTCGGGGGTTCCTTCGGTTTTGCTTCGTGTGTTCCTAGTTTCTCCTTGAAATGTGTCTTCCGCTCGTCTAGTTCCTCGACCTGAAGCCTTCGTTCCTCATTAATTACTTCCTTGTTTGCATGAGATCTAGGATCTGGCTCAGATGTGTACTTTCGTGGTACTTCCTGAAAAGAAGGTTGAACCAATTGGTTATCAATATAATTTATGTTCTCACTTTTTTCACTTGACGTCCTAGCCGAGTCAAGAGCCTGCAAAGTGATCGTTTCGTCACCTACACAAAATGTGAGTTCTCCTGTACCAACATCAACTTTAGTTCTGGCAGTTGCTAAAAAGGGTCTTCCTAGGATTAAAGGAATATTATTGTCCTCATCCATGTCTAAAACGACAAAGTCTACTGGGAATATAAATTTATCAACTTTTACTAGCACATCTTCGATTATACCCCTAGGAACTCTAATGTTTTTATTAGCTAATTGAATGCTCATCCTAGTTTGTTTGGGTTTCCCTAGACCTAGTTGTTTAAATAGTTTGTAAGGCATGAAATTGATGCTTGCCCCTAGATCTGCTAAAGCATTATTAATAGGTAAACTACCAATTAAACAAGGAATCATAAAACTCTTTGGATCTTTTAATTTCTGTGGTAGTTTGTTTTGTAGAATTGCTGAACACACTGCGTTTAGCTCCACATGCGACGCCTCGTCTAACCTCTGTTTGTTTGTCAGAAGCTCTTTTAAAAATTTCCTTGAATCTGGTATCTGCGAGATAGCTTCAAGAAATGGTAAGTTAATATGTAATTTCTTTAAAAGTTTAAGAAATTTACCAAATTGTTCCTCTGTGTGGTCTTTCTTCATCGCACTGGGATATGGTACTCGAGGTGTATACTCTTTGATGACAGGTTTCTGTGTATCGTGGCTTACCTCAACCTTACCTTTATTTACCACGGGTTCTTGCCTTGGCTCAGATTCGGATTCTACTAACCCTTCACTATTGTGATCAGTAATGGCATAAATTTGCTCATTTGGGTTAGTTTCAGTGTTGCTTGGCAAGCAACCTTGCGGTCGTTCTGAAATTAGCTTAGCTAGCTGACCTAACTGGTTCTCGATCCCTTGAATTGATGCTTGCTAATTTTTGAGCATTGTCTCGTTGTTTTGAAAACGGGTTTCTGACACCGCGATAAATTTTGTTAGCATCTCCTCAAGGTTCGGCTTTTTCTCTTGTGGATAAGGTTGCTGTTGAAAGCCTGGAGGGGGTTGTTGTCTTTGATTTCCTTGACCTTCCCATGAGAAATTTGGATGGTTCCTCCACCTTGGATTATAAGTGTTACTATAAGGGTTATTTTGAGGTCTAGAATTATTACCCATATAGTTCATCTGTTCGTTTTCTATGCCAGGGTTATAGGGTGGGTATTCTGTATTGTTTGACCCTCCTCCATTTGTATCGCACTGCATCACTGGATGTACCTGCGAGGAACCACACAAACCATCAATTTTCTTACTTAAGAGTTCTACCTGATTTGATAGCATGGTTACTGTGTCGAGGTTGAAAACACTGGCAGCTTTCGTTGGCTTTGTTCTCATAACTTGCCACTGATAATTATTCAGTCACATCTCTTCAATGAAATCATAAGCAGCCTCAGGTGTTTTGTTATTTAAGGTTCCACCGACAATTTGCATCAATAAGTTGCCTAGTTGAGGGTTCACACCGTTATAGAAGGTTTGAACTCAGTAGCCATAATGATAACCCATGATGAGGGCACCTTCTCAATAAATCCTTATATCTCTCCCATGCATCGTAAAGTGTCTCTAAATCCATCTGCACAAAAGAATAGATATCATTCCTCAATTTAGCCGTTTTAGTCGGTGAAAAATATTTTAACAAAAAATTTTCGGTCATTTGTTCCCATGTAGTGATTGATCCTCGTGGAAGAGAATTCAACCACTGTTTGGCTTTATTCCTTAAAGAAAAGGGAAATAACCGAAGGCGAATGGCATCATCAGAAACACTATTAATTTTAAATGTATCGCATAATTCCAAAAAGTTCGCTAAGTGTGTGTTAGGATCCTCATCCTGCAAACCATCAAACTGAACAAATTGTTGAATCATCTGTATAGTGTTAGGTTTCAGTTCAAAATTATTTGCAGCGACAGCAGGTCTAACAATACTTGATTCAGTTCCTGCGAAATTAGGTTTAGCATAATCATACATAGTTCGAGGAGCATGATTCTCGGCCACCACCGGAGGAAGTGGATTATTCTGGGGATCAGCCATCTTTTCGGTATTATTGGTATCATCCTCTTGTTCTTCTTCTGTGTATGGTAGGCTTCGCCTAATTTCTCTTCGGTTTCTGCGACCGGTTCCTTCTATATCACTATCGTAAAGTAGAGGTCCTAACGGGTTTCTTCTAGTCTTAAACTAGAATACCTGCCAAAAGCAAGGAAAAAGACAAATTAGCAAAGTAGAAATAAAATAAAAATTAATTGTAAAAATAAAAAATAGCTAAAGTAATAAAAATCAAGTGTTCCTAATATCTTAGTCCCTGGCAACGGTGCCAAAAACTTGGTCGTGGCCAAACTAACTATGACAACGAATAAGGCAAGCGCACCTATCGTTCGGTAGTATAACTATGGCATGACCGGAAATATCGTATCCTCAAGGACCAAGAGTACTAGTAGTTACTATCTTTTTATTATCTAGCCTAAGTATTAAGGGAATTGATGTTTATCTAACTAATTACTAAACTAAGGATGCTAAGAAAAAGAGAGTGAGTTGGGAAAATACTTTTGGGGAAAACCAGTTGATTAAGACAATACCCGAGGAAGAATCCACCTAGACTTCACTTGTTATTTAACTCTGAACCACACGATTTATTCACTTGACTTGATCCGTAGGATTCCCTAATTTATATTAATACCTCTTTTGAGGCTACTAACGTCTAATCCTAGGTTGATTAATTGAAATCTCTTTCTAATTAAAACCCCTAGTGTTGCATTAACTCGATCTATGGACTCCCATATTAGGTTTGACCCTAATCCAGCAGATTTTCGTCATCCTATCTCTAGGGTTGCGATCAACTCCGCTTAACTATGCTAGATCTACTCTTAAACAGGGACTTTTGCTCCACTACCTAAGCACATCAATACTTGAATCAATATCCTGAAATATTAAAACAAGAATTAAGAACACAAAATTAAGAACAAATCAAGTATTTATCATATAGTTCAGAAAACAATAACAAGATCTGTCTTAGGTTTCATCCCCCTCAGGTATTTGAGGGGTTTAGTTCATAATTATAAAAGAATACATCTCAGAAGAAAGTAAATAACAACACATAAGGAAAACCCTAAAACCCCCTGAAGGAAATTGAAGGGAAGATCTTCCGTCTTGAGTGTGATTCTGGCTTTTGAGATGGATCAACTAGCTTTCTTGGAGTAATTCCCTAAGTTCAGTCCTCTCTGGCTTCGCCCCTGATCAAAGACACTTTTTAGGTTATACTTAGGGCGTTTATATAGGCTTCGGAATGTCTTTCTTCACCCCTAAGTATCCTATTCCGAATGAAACTCATCTTGGCTATAGCAGGGACACGCCCGTGTGACACGCCCGTGGTTGACTCTCTTGGCCGTGGTCGATCCTGTTTGCCACACACGGCCGTGTGATCTGGCCGTGTACGATGTTCTAGGCTGTGTCTCGATTGTTACTCGAAACACACGGCCGTGGGTGATAGTCCAGGCCGTGTGAGTCTCTAAGGTAAGCCAATTTTCTCTATTTTCGGCCCATTTCTCGTTCCTTTCGATGCCCGATGCTCTCTTAAGTATAAAACATGAAATTAAAGGATTAGGAGCATCAAATTCCACAATTCAAGGGATAAATCATCCAAAAGTATGCTAAATGCGGGATTAAAATATGTATATATTATGGTTTATCAATATTATTCATATTTCTCAGCGAAAATCATAAGAAGAAAGACCATTTGAAGCATTTTAGGGTTCGGCCCTTTGTATTCGTGATTGTAACACCCCCAAACCCGGCCCAAACATTACGACCGAATTTGGTTTGCTACAGAGAAAACATTTTGAAAACCATTTTAAGACTGATTTTAAAATTTGTCGAAATGCCTTTCAAATTAAATTTCTTTGTTAAAAACCATACTTAATAAATATTTGTTGAGTCGAGTTGTTTACAAATTTCAAATGTACCCGATGGTACCTTAAAACATTTTGCGTTTAATTTGAGAAAACATGTGCATCCGTTTTAACATCATCGAATAGTTTAAACAAAACATTCAAAACATGCAGCAATAATTAAATAATCTTAGGAGGCCTTATTACAATTAAACAACATAAATCCAAAAGAAAGATAATTAAACCCAAAAATTCATTTATTAAAAACTCCTTCGCATGGCCACCTCGAGTCCATCCGGCCCATTTCCGCGATCTACTCATCCGCAAAATGTTAAGGGAAAGGGTGAGTCACCAAGACTCGATGTGTAATCCCCACCCGGTAAAGTAACTCATACACAAGTCATTAATAAACATGCACATGCAACCCAACTAGCCATCCATACTCCTTTTCTACCCGCGTGTGGTCAAAACCACCGGTGGTCAAAACCACCGATGACTTAGAGTCACAAATCGGATGATGGGGCCAACCCATCGTGTGGTCAAAACCACCGATGACCATGAGTCACAATTTATCAAATGTGGTCAAAACCATCGGTGGTACCAAACCACTTTGGGACTTAGTCGCAATTAATCAATCGTTGTGGTCAAAACCACTGATGACCATAGGTCACAAATAATCGATGGGGCCAACCCATCTTGTGGTCAAAACCATCGACGATCCATAATTCATCCCCTCCTCTCATCAATCCCACCATCACATGCTTATATATCAATTATCATGTTTCATGTCATAGCATTTAACATCATGTAATGGCATACAAATCATATATCAAAATTACAAATTAGGGACTTACTCGAATTCCATGCTTAGCCATAAGCAAATCACAACCAAAAGATCTAAGGCAAATAATAATAGCACGTAAATTAATAAAGTGTGTATAGAGATCTTACACACCTATTTTCTAGCAATTCTCGAATATACTAGCGAAATCTCGAGACGTTGTTTCCTCCAATTCACCGAATTCCCGTATTTGTCACTTGTCCTATCAAGATTCCTACCAAAACACTTGATAATAATTAGCTTGCACATCTATTCATAACCAAAGCCTATAGCCGAATGTTACTTACCACCTTTCCTTAGGAGAATAAATCCCAAAAGCTTCCCTTAATGGCTATGGCTTCCCTCTTACTAATGCTTGAAAAAGAATCCCAAAAGGATCTTGTGCTCCTTGATATTCGACCAAAGTAACTCTAATGGAGAAGGAAAGATTTCGGCTATATAGTAATGAAAGGAGAAAAATATGTGAATAAAAGTGAGGGAATGTAAGTAGAAAAGAGAATAACAATGAGTGAATGGGGATTCGGTTTAATCAACAATGGAAGAAAGAAAAGAAATGAGTTTGGAGAAGAAAGAGGTTCGGCCAAATGAAAGAAAAAGAATAAGAGAGAAAATGGGGTTGAAAGATTCGGCCAACTCTTTGTTTACCAAAAAGAAAAGTGCATAAAATGCCAAAATGAAGTTTTAGTTTCAAGTGGAAAGATGAGAGAAAGAAAATAGTATTTTTGGTTCAATGAAATGAAGGCTAAAACAAAAGCAAAATTTGCACAAAATGTACAATAAACATTCGGCCAAAGAAGAGTTTTTGGAGAGGAAAAGCAAAATGCAAAAGATGCACAAAAGAGGAATTGGCCAAATATTCCCCTAAACCACCTAACAAAATTCGCCACCCACCTAGACACCCATGCCGTCCATATACATGCACTAAAGCCTAGGATTACTTTCCAAAACATCCTCCCTATTCCATGCCTTTGTCCCCTCATCATGCCATAAGTTCAAGATTCTTATCCCCTAAATTAAGCTTTCCTTAATCATAAATTCAACTTACCAAAAGTTATTAGTCCACCTATCATAAATAAGTTTGACCGGCCATCAATGCTAATACAAAAATAAACCTTCAAAATGCTAAACATACCACTCGAACCTCTAACCTCAAGCTACCTTTCAAGCTCCTTAACCAACTTGCCACTTACTTCTCTTATGCTTTAAATGAACACTTAATTAACTTAAGTGTCAAGCTTACTTAATCCTACTTCATTAAATATCCCAAACTAAAAATTATTCTAACTTCCTAATAAAACAAGCCTTCACAAAACTATTCTAACACACAAAATTCCTACCCAAGCCAACACAAAAATAATACTCAAATTTTCCTAAAGCCCAATTCCCAATCGGCTCAATCCTACTAGGCCCAATTTTGGGATGTTACAATTCTACCCTCCTTAAAGAAATTTCGTCCTCGAAATTTCCAACTAGCTCACATGATCGTACCTCTATCTCGCCACACTACGCTCCTATCGCAGCACTCGATCTTAAAGAATTATCATATTTCTAAACACATTCTCCAAGTTCATAATCAAATTTTTCCCACACTTCACCAACTCAAAAGAACAAACTAACGTAACCACAAATAAGACAATTGAGGGTATTCCGGAAATAAGAACTTACCCGTTGTCATATCTGGCACATCTTCCTCCTCGCGACGGCCAACTGCATAAACCAACCTTGGTTGCCTCGCCTCTGTACCTTCAGCACCTCGGCCACGCCCGTTACCATCACCATTACCACGACCTCTCTGTGGTGGTCCTTCATTTCTAACCTGAGCACGGTTCTGACCCTCTGGCTGATTCTTAGCTAACTTCCGGGGACAATCCCTTACACGGTGATCAAACGATCCACACTCAAAACATCCTCGATTACCATTCCAACACTCCCCCTTGTGAAACTTGCCACACTTATCACACCGTGTAAGCGGCCATTGAGGATTAGTAGCAAAGAAGAGCCTAACAGCCTTGATCTCGACCCATCAAACCTCGTCCTCTTCTCATTTCATTACCCGAGAACCTTGAAGGTTCCGAGCTCCTCTTATTCCAATTCTGTTTCTTGGTTCCGCTTAACTGACTGTCTTACCTCTTCAAAGAACCTTTGATTTCTCTACTAGGACAAAGCAAACTCCCGCTCCTGGCTGTGGAGCTATCATCATTCTCACTCATCTCTCACCCCATCTTCGAATCTAACACAACGTTCATGCTCGGTACCCACCATACTACGAGCATACCTACTCAACCGGAGGAACTCGGCCTCATATTCCGCCATCGACTTATTTCCCGAACCAGGTTCAAGAAAGCCTTTTCATTTGTGCATCTACATAGCTAGTTCCAATATACTTCTTTTGGTAAGCTTCCCGAAGAATTCCCACGTGAGATTTTCTCGCCACTGTTCCATCCCTTACGGTGAGCCACCACCGATAAGACTCATCCCGAAGCAAGGAGATAATACCCTTCAACTTCTCCTGGTGGTGAAATCCAAATCACCCATAATCCTTTCAAAGTGGATTCCAACCAATACTCCACAAGACTGGGTGCCACTCCCGACACACCCGAAATACCTCGGCTCCGTTAGATCGGAGTCGCTCGAGAACGATTTCCGAGCTACCAAATTTCCACTAGCCCGACCACCAACTCAAGGACTCGCAACACGACTTGCGACGCTTGCCTCACCTCGGCCCGATCCTCGCCTCGGCGCCCAAAAGTTAGAGGTGGTGGTGGCGGTGGTACTTCATTCTCGTAACCTTGACTCGACCTAACGGGTTCGCACACGGTCATCCTTCCTTCCGCGTCCACGACGACCCCGTCCTCTAGAGCTCATTCTAACTATCGCGCTTTTAATCTATTTAGAAAAATTTTATAGATTAGTACTTTGTTTCACTTGGTTATTCGCAAAGAAATTTTTATGAAAGGAGTTTAATAGAGATTCTTTCGATCACATAAGGTTTTAAGTCCTCTGTCCTAATTCACACAGAGAAGAACATCCATTCCCTAATACCTTTCATTCCTATTCACTCTTCGGACGTTTCTGTCCAGTTTCTATCCCAAGGGTATTTTCGTCATTTTCCTACAGGGGTATTTTCGTAATAAATCAAGAAAATTTTAAAATTTTAATGAATCAAAACATTTTGTAACTTCTAAAACTGAGGAGTATTCCTTGTAAATTTCACAATTTAAAGGTACAGCAAAATTTTGAAAACCAGGGGTATTTTGGTAATTTTGCCACTAAGGGCATTTTGGTAATTTTGATAAACCGGGAATATTTGATAATTTTCGAAGATAAATTTGTCCTACTATCTAAAAGAGATAATTTAGTGATTTTAAAACCGAAGTTTTCCTTAAAACATGTCTAGTCCCTTTCGGGTTTTATTTAGGGTTTTGCCTATGACCGAGTCCTCTTGGTTAGGGTGAACGGAAGCTACGCACCAGGTAGGATTCCTGCGAAGAGGAGGTGAGTCACGAGGACTGCTTAAGTACCAAGCTCTTCCGGATCCAATCCTAGACATGCGCACCAGGGTTACCACACCCTAACTCGGCGACTTGGTCGTAGGTTGGTTTAATTAGGCTTTTAAAGTCTTATGTCTTTGTTTGGGGTATCTAGTCCGAATGTTCAACACCTATCACACTAACTACGTTCCATACCTACCCTTCTACCAATAATAATTCACAAAGAAATGAGAAGTACTTACCTGAGCGGATCGGGGCCGGAGACTCGGTGCCATGCTGTTCAAAACCAAAATATTTCAAAAAGGCCTACCAAAACATTTTTGGGCCTTGGGCCCCCACAGTCGAGCTTTGAACTGGGCTCTGATACCAATTTTGTAACACCCCCAAACCCGGCCCAAACATTACGACCGAATTTGGTTTGCTACAGAGAAAACATTTTGAAAACCATTTTAAGACTGATTTTAAAATTTGTCGAAATGCCTTTCAAATTAAATTTCTTTGTTAAAAACCATACTTAATAAATATTTGTTGAGTCGAGTTGTTTACAAATTTCAAATGTACCCGATGGTACCTTAAAACATTTTGCGTTTAATTTGAGAAAACATGTGCATCCGTTTTAACATCATCGAATAGTTTAAACAAAACATTCAAAACATGCAGCAATAATTAAATAATCTTAGGAGGCCTTATTACAATTAAACAACATAAATCCAAAAGAAAGATAATTAAACCCAAAAATTCATTTATTAAAAACTCCACTGCATGGCCACCTCGAGTCCATCCGGCTCCATTTCCGCGATCTACTCATCTGCAAAATGTTAAGGGAAAGGGGTGAGTCACCAAGACTCGAGTGTGTAATCCCCACCCGGTAAAGTAACTCATACACAAGTCATTAATAAACATGCACATGCAACCCAACTAGCCATCCATACTCCTTTTCTACCCCGTGTGGTCAAAACCACTGGTGGTCAAAACCACCGATGACTTAGAGTCACAAATCGGATGATGGGGCCAACCCATCGTGTGGTCAAAACCACCGATGACCATGAGTCACAATTTATCAAATGTGGTCAAAACCATCGGTGGTACCAAACCACCGGGACTTAGTCGCAATTAATCAATCGTTGTGGTCAAAACCACCGATGACCATAGGTCACAAATAATCTGATGGGGCCAACCCATCTTGTGGTCAAAACCATCGACGACGATCCATAATTCATCCCCTCCTCTCATCAATCCCACCATCACATGCTTATATATCAATTATCATGTTTCATGTCATAGCATTTAACATCATGTAATGGCATACAAATCATATATCAAAATTACAAATTAGGGACTTACTGAATTCCATGCTTAGCCATAAGCAAATCACAACCAAAAGATCTAAGGCAAATAATAATAGCACGTAAATTAATAAAGTGTGTATAGAGATCTTACACACCTATTTTCTAGCAATTCTCGAATATACTAGCGAAATCTCGAGACGTTGTTTCCTCCAATTCACCGAATTCCCGTATTTGTCACTTGTCCTATCAAGATTCCTACCAAAACACTTGATAATAATTAGCTTGCACATCTATTCATAACCAAAGCCTATAGCCGAATGTTACTTACCACCTTTCCTTAGGAGAATAAATCCCAAAAGCTTCCCTTAATGGCTATGGCTTCCCTCTTACTAATGCTTGAAAAAGAATCCCAAAAAGGATCTTGTGCTCCCTTGATATTCGACCAAAGTAACTCTAATGGAGAAGGAAAGATTTCGGCTATATAGTAATGAAAGGAGAAAAATATGTGAATAAAAGTGAGGGAATGTAAGTAGAAAAGAGAATAACAATGAGTGAATGGGGATTCGGTTTAATCAACAATGGAAGAAAGAAAAGAAATGAGTTTGGAGAAGAAAGAGGTTCGGCCAAATGAAAGAAAAAGAATAAGAGAGAAAATGGGGTTGAAAGATTCGCCAACTCTTTGTTTACCAAAAAGAAAAGTGCATAAAATGCCAAAATGAAGTTTTAGTTTCAAGTGGAAAGATGAGAGAAAGAAAATAGTATTTTTGGTTCAATGAAATGAAGGCTAAAACAAAAGCAAAATTTGCACAAAATGTACAATAAACATTCGGCCAAAGAAGAGTTTTTGGAGAGGAAAAGCAAAATGCAAAAAGATGCACAAAAGAGGAATTGGCCAAATATTCCCCCCCTAAACCACCTAACAAAATTCGGCCACCCACCTAGACACCCATGCCGTCCATATACATGCACTAAAGCCTAGGATTACTTTCCAAAACATCCTCCCTATTCCATGCCTTTGTCCCCTCATCATGTCATAAGTTCAAGATTCTTATCCCCTAAATTAAGCTTTCCTTAATCATAAATTCAACTTACCAAAAGTTATTAGTCCACCTATCATAAATAAGTTTGACCGGCCATCAATGCTAATACAAAAATAAACCTTCAAAATGCTAAACATACCACTCGAACCTCTAACCTCAAGCTACCTTTCAAGCTCCTTAACCAACTTGCCACTTACTTCTCTTATGCTTTAAATGAACACTTAATTAACTTAAGTGTCAAGCTTACTTAATCCTACTTCATTAAATATCCCAAACTAAAAATTATTCTAACTTCCTAATAAAACAAGCCTTCACAAAACTATTCTAACACACAAAATTCCTACCCGAGCCAACACAAAAATAATACTCAAATTTTCCTAAAGCCCAATTCCCAATCGGCTCAATCCTACTAGGCCCAATTTTGGGATGTTACAGTGATTGAGGTATGTTTTGAGTTCGATTTTTGATGATTTCTACGTTTTTATGATCGTTGCTTCGTATTCTAGCTAGCCCGTACCTTAATTTTTGAAATTGTTAATAATTTTATGAAGTTCCGTTGTTGAATATTTGAGTTATTTGATGTTTGATGATGAATTTTGAATATTTGTTAATAGTTAAACTAGTTTTGTAAAGTGATTTTTGACAAAAAAGTCAAAAAGGGATTAATTTTTAAAAATGTAAAATGTGGTGGTTAAAAGTGTGAAATAATGAAAGATATGGGCTGCTAGGAGTCTCTATGAAATTCGGCTAGGCATGGGTAGGTACTAAATTGCATGAAGTTGCAATTTTATGTGATAAGGACTAAATTATAAAAATTGAAAAGTATAGGGGCAAATGTGTAAATTTTCCAACATATGAATATGGACTAAATTGAATAGATTGAATGTTAAATGTACTAAATTTGATAATATATAGATCAAGATAAGCCGAGATCGAGTTTAGATCGGGGAAAAGGAAAGATCGACGAATAGCCGATAGTGTTTATCCGAGCAATACGAGGTAATTCGTATAATTAGAATCGAACTTTCATATATTTGTAAATATTTGAAATGAATGTATAATTGAGTAATTGGTATACTTGAAATATGAATGCCTTATTGATATAATCTATTTGTTACCGAGCCCCGTTTGAACCGTATGAATTTGTAGGATACAAGTGACATGTCACTAAGGTTACCGTTTTGGTCGTGCTCCTGCATTTGTTGTGGACTCACCACAGCTCGTATGAGCTTACCGATATATATCAGCTCGTAAGAGCTTACTGTTTTTAGCTTATTGGAGCTTACTGTTTCAGCTCGACAGAGCTGACCGTTTCAGCTCAATAGAGCTTATTGTTCATCAGCTCAGGAGGAGGTTACCGATCATGGCTCGAAAGAGCAGAAATGATAATGAATTGATGGATTACTGATGTTTATCACCCGAGTATCCTTTGGAGTTCTAATAGGTTCAACGGGCATAAATTCTGTTTATACGGATGAGTACTGTTATTGAATGGATTATTGGTTATATGATTGAGAATGAAATATTGAATGCTAGCTATATTGAGTATTGAATTGTGATAATGGATGATTTCATGTATTAACTTGTCTAACCTATGGATAAATTCTTGTGATAGGTGTCGAAACCATTTTTTTTTATTTGTTGAAAAACGGGGTCGACCTTGAAAAACGAAAATGGAGTCGCCACCAAACTTTTTTTGAGGTGTGATCGGATCACCTTAAGATTAATCATTAAAACATTTTGGTTTATTAAAATAATGATTTTGGCCTACAAAATTTGAGAAAACAGGTTCGGGAGTCGGTTACGTACGAGGAAGGATTAGCACCCTCATAACGCCCAAAATTGGTACCAAATTGATTGATTAATGTCTTAATGTCGAAAATTTGAAAAGATTTTAAAATACGATCCATTTTATTTTAAAACTTGAATAAATTAAATTGGATGCTGAGACCCGCTTATCTCGAAGAAGTAAAATGTCATACCCAGTAAGTTAGGATACGACATCTCGAATCCTCGAAACTAGGCTTGTCTTTTGACATTTAAAACTCGTACATTTAAAATTAAGAACGATATTCGGTTATTTGGGTCAAATGAAAAATCGGAACCCAGTAAGTTAGGGCACAATTTCTCAAAATTCTGAATACAGAACATTGCCTTTGTTTTTAGAAATCCTTATCTCGAGATAATAAAATGTCACATCCAGTAAGTTAGGATACGACAATTTTGAATTCTCAAGAATAAGTTTTTATTATTTAACTTATATGCTTTGATTTAGGAGAATAATTGGTTCTTTAGATTCGATGGGAAAAATCGAGACCCAGTAAGTTAGGGTACGATTTCTTTCGGATCTTAGAATGCGGAATGTTTGTTTATTTCAAAAATCGAAAATCTCATATTCGAGTATGGCTAAACGTGAGAATCTCGTATTTAAAGAACAATTATGCGACATAAAAAATAAATTAATAAAACATAAGGATCATGATAATAATAAATAACAAATATGCATGCCATAACAACATTAAAAAAATATTAGTGATGATAATAATATTAACAACGAAACAAATAATAATAATAATAAAACCACGATAAACCGAAAATACGAGCCTATTTAGAAATTCAAGAAGAAAAATAAAAAAATAAAAATATATATATATATATATATAAGATAATAAACAAATGATGAAACAAATAAATAAATAAATGAATAAGTGAGTAAATGAGACAAATATATGATATTAAATTTAAGTATTTTATAGGTAAAATAATAAAATAAATTAATTAATAAAACTAATACAGGATTTAGGTAAAAATAATGAAAATAATAATAATAATAATAATAAGTTAATAATAATAACAAAAATAATAGTAAAAGTTAATAGTAAATCAATAAAAAATAAGTATTATGTACAATAGTTTAAAGATAATAAAATAATAATAATACAATAATAATAATAAAGTTAATAATAATAAAGAAAATAATAATAATAGTAGAATAGCATAATAATAATAATGAGCAAGTAAATGACTTAATAATAAATGAAATAAAATAAAAAATATGCATATATAAAAATATAAAATAAACAAGCCATAAAAAAAGGTCAAAGAATAAGTAACTAAACAATTTAGAACTCGATCAAAAAATGAAATGAAATAAATAAGTAAATAAAATATTAAATGAATAAAACAATTTCTAAAAAGAAAATAAAAAGAAATGAAATCAAACCGATTTAGGATGAAATGAAATCGAAATAAAATTTGAGGTACGAATTGTAAATGATTTAAAGAAGAAAGTACCAAAATAAGACATGCTAAAAAAAAACAGGGACTGAATGGGACAATATCCCTTTGTCCTCATGCGTGTGTGTATCAGTGGACCGAAATGGAACAGAAATAAAATTAGAGGGAAAAATTAAAAAAATAAAAAAATAAAAAAGGGCCAAATTAAAAAACGAAAAAAATGTGGAAGGGCCGAAGCGGTAAATAACCCTTTTAACAGAAACACGCGGATCCTCCCCTGGGTCGGGTCAACACGCGGGTTGAAAGGGGGAAAACGGCGCCGTTTTGTGTATGAAGGCTTAGCCAAAACGGCACCGTTTTGGTACCGTTATAAACCTTAAAAAAAAATCAGATTTTTTCATTTGAAACTCCTTCTTCAAAAAAACAAAAAAACAAAAAAAACTCTCTCCCCCTCCCTTTCTCTGACCAAACTTCGGCCTAAGTCCGGTGGGGATTCCGGCGTCGTCGTCGTCGTCGGCCACCGTGCGAAGTGGCCGAAAATCAAAACAGGTATATTTTTTCTCTCTTTTTTTATATTATTTTTATATATATAAATAGTTTAAAAAAATAAAAGAATATCTACAAGTATATGCAAAGAGTTTCGAAAAAAATGAAAGAAATAAAGAGAAAGAAAATAATAAAGAGAAAATCAACCTTTGATCTATTTTCTTTTGTATTCTCTGTATTCGTCGGAAAAAATGTAGCCTTTACCATGATTTCCCTTTCGATTTTTATAGCCGATTTAGAGATAAATAAAATGAAAAAGAAAATACAAAAATCCTGTTATCTTCGCTGGCCTTTTTTTTGCTGTTTATTTTCTGTTTGCAGGTGAAAACATCGTGGAGGCGGGGTGACCCGGGTGCTCTGCTGGCGTGGGGCTGCGGCGCGCGTGCGGGGGACGTGGTAGCCCAAACATCCTGCAACGCTAGAGGATTCTAGAAACCTCTAGGGTTTCTGATTTTTTTAGGGTAATTGGGCTGGGGCTTGTATTGGGCCGAAATTTTGGGCCTCGGGTTTAATTTAATTGGGCTATTGTAAATGGACTGTTTTAATATACTTGTTTATTATTTTTTTAATATTTGGTTTTTATATTTTGTTTATTATTGGGCCAGGTCAAAATTGGCCTATTACAGCTGCCCCTCTTTGCTCGTTGTCGTGTAACGGGCACTGAGCAAAGACCTTAAAAGGGGCAATTTTTCCTGGTCTTGTCGAATCCTGACTTCTTTCGGTGCTTTTTTTTCTTCAAGTGGCTTCATTCCATCCTATTGCATCTTCATGGGTATAAGAACTAGCGCTTCGATCCAATTCAAGGAAATTAAACTTGTAGCTTCAATCTGCTCCGTCGCAACTTCGGGGAGATAAGATTTGCTATCTTCAGTCTGCTCCGCTGCAACTTCAAGGAGATAAGGCTGGTGGCTTCAATCTGCTTCACTGCAACTTCAGGAAGATAAGATCCGCCGTAATCTGTAGCTTTAATCGCTCCATCGCAACGCCGTGGAAATGAGATTTCTTGTCTTCACCGCGCTCCACCGCAACTTCGGGAGATAAGGTGGTGGCTTCAATCGATCACTACAACTTCGGGAAGATAAGATCCGCCGTAATCTGTAGCTTTAATCAGCTCCACTGCAACGCTCAGGGAAATGAGATTTGTTGTCTTTTTGTTCGCTCCATTGCAACTTTAGGAGATAAGGCTGGTGGCTTCAATCTGCTTCATTGCAACTTCAGAAAGATAAGATCCGTCGTAATCTGTAGCTTTAATCTGCTCCACTACAATGTGAGGGAAATGAGATTTCTTGTCTTCACCTGCTCATTGTAACCGAGGAGATAAAGGTGGTGGCTTCAATCGCTTCATCGCAACTTCGGGAAGATAAGATCCGCCGTGTCTGTAGCTTTAATCTACTCCACCGCAACGCCGTGGAAATGAGATTTGCTTGTTTTTTATCTCGCTCATTGCAACTTCGGGAGATAAGGTGGTGGCTTCAATCGCTTCTTCGCAACTTTAGGAAGATAAGATCCGCCGTAATCTGTAGCTTTAATCTACTCCACTGCAACGTCAGGGAAATCAGATTTGTTATCTTCAGTCTGCTCCGCTGCAACTTCATGGAGATAAGGCTGGTGGCTTCAATCTGTTTCACTGCAACTTCAGAAAGATAAGATCCGCCGTAATTTGTAGCTTTAATCCGTTCCACTGCAACGCCTGGGAAATAAGATTTGCTATCTTCAGTCTGCTCCACTGCAACTTCAGGGAGATAAGGCTGGTGGCTTCAATCTGCTTCATTGCAACTTCAAGAAGATAAGATTCACCGTAATCTGTAGCTTTAATCCGTTCCACTGCAACGCCTGGAAAATAAGATTTGCTATCTTCAGTCTGCTCCGCTGCAACTTCAGGGAGATAAGGCTGGTGGCTTCAATCTGCTTCACTGCAACTTCAGGAAGATAAGATCCACCGTAATCCTTAGCTTTAATCTATTCCACTACAACGTCGGGAAAATAAGATTTGCTATCTTGACTTTAATTCATCCCACTGCAACTTCAAGGGTATGGGATTTGTGGATTCACCGATCCTGCTACACCGTCCTCTGGGGAACATGACCTGTAGAATCAATTTATGGGCTTATGCTTATGCATAATGCTTAGGATGCAATGATCGGAATGAATCGAATGCTCCTAACTAAATGTGTTATGGATGATATTTGCATGAATGCAGAATGTCATGAGAATGATCCCTACAATGATTAGGATGCAATGATCAGAATGAATCGAATGCTCCTAATTAAATGCGTTATGGATGATATTTGCATGAATGCAAAATGTCATGAGAATGATCCCTACAATGATTAGGATGCAATGATCAGAATGAATCGAATGCTCCTAATTAAATGTGTTATATATGATATTTGCATGAATGCAGAATGTCATGAGAATGATCCCTTTTTTTTAATGCATTAGGATGCAATGATCAGAATGAATCGATTGCTCCTAACTAAATGTGTTTTGCATGAATGCAGAATGTTATGAGAATGATCCCTTTTTTAATGCTTAGGGTTGTCATTGCTCGTTGTTCTTCAAGGCTGTATCACTGACATCATATCATGTCTTCTTGCTCAACCGATATTTTTGACAGAAAGTCCGAAAAAATGGTCACTGTTTAGAGTTTCCTTCTCAAATATTTCCAACCCTTAGGCTTGGTGAGTTTTAAATAATAGTCATGTTTCAAGTTCTTGTATTATTTAGAA
The DNA here is from genome assembly GCA_025698515.1 of Gossypium sturtianum. Classification (NCBI taxonomy): domain Eukaryota; kingdom Viridiplantae; phylum Streptophyta; class Magnoliopsida; order Malvales; family Malvaceae; genus Gossypium; species Gossypium sturtianum. The sequence goes on along the minus strand of CM046946.1, from coordinate 18,057,418 downwards.
CTTTCCATAGTAATATGAAAAACTCCTTTTGTGAAAGTATTATTAGTCCATTAACTATTATTTCAATACAAAATGCTTGAAAATGATCATAATGATGGACAAAAATGAAATTTATCACGAGCAAAATCTGAAAAGAATGGGTTAATTAAAGAAAGAAAATATGGCTAGAATACAAAATAGTGAGGGGAACAGATAGGTGCCCCAGATATCGTAGCCTGAGCTTCTCTGTAAGGACTTTCTGAAGACCAATTTAAGCTCAATATGTGTTTAGGAGATCAAGAGTACTCTATTGATGCCCCAAGACGTAACATCTCTCCTTTCTTCTTAATTCAGGTATAGCGAGATCACCGCATGCCCCATCACAATTTGATCACAATTTGAGCCGCCCTTTTTGGGTTTTCGACTCAAAGCCCCTTTGGTTTCAAGGCGCCCTTTGCGGGTTTTCACCTTGGCCTCTCCATTTTTCATTTTTTTTCAGAAAGTCTCAAATCGCCCTTTGCGGGTTTTCACTTTGGCCTCTTTTCCTCTTCAAGTATAGTATTTCTTGACTGAATCCGAATTTACAGGATTGGGCAAGTTTTTCCCATCCATTTCGGCCAAAATCAGTGCTCCATCGGAGAAAGCCTTTTTTACCACATAAGGTCCTTCCCAATTTGGCATCCATTTCCCTCTGAAATCCTTTTATATGGGGAGGATCTTTTTCAAAACCAGGTCCCCCTCATGAAATTCTCTTGGGCGAAACTTTTTGTCATAAGCTCGCATCATTCGTTTTTGGTACATCTGACTATGACGAATAGCCCTTAGCCTCTTTTCTTCTATCAAGTTCAACTGATCGTATCGAGACTGCATCCATTCTGCTTCGTCTAACTTCAGCTCTGACAAGACTCGAAGGGAAGGAATTTCAACTTCAATGGGTAAGACCGCCTCCATTCCATAGACCAATGAGAAAGGAGTTGCCCCGGTAGAGGTCCTGACTGATGTTCGATAAGCATAAAGAGCAAATGGTAATTTCTCATGCCAATCTTTATAAGTTTCAGCCATTTTCCCCACGATCTTCTTAATGTTTTTATTGGCCGCTTCTACTGTACCATTCATTTTTGGACAATACGGTGATGAATTGTGATGTCTAATTTTGAACTGACTGCAGACCTCCGCTATCGTGCTGTTGTTCAAATTTAACGCATTATTTGATATGATCCTTTCAAGCATTCTATATCGACATATGATTTCTTTTTTTAGGAATCTGCTGATTTTCGACTTAGTAACACTGGTATATGAAGCGGCCTCTACCCATTTGGTAAAGTAGTCGATGACTACAAAGATGAATCGATGCCTATTTGAAGCTTTTGGAGAAATCGGCCCGATGACATCCATGCCCCACATAGAGAAAGGCCATGGGGAAGTCATAACATGCAAAGGCGAAAGAGGTACATGAATTTTGTCCCCATAAATCTGGCATTTGTGACATCTCTTAGCATAATTGATACAGTCTCCCTCCATGGTAGACCAATAGTACCCAAATCTCATAATTTGTCTAGCCATTGTGAAACCATTGGCATGTGTTCCACAAACACCCTCGTGGACTTCTTCCAGAATTTTCTTAGCTTCAATAGCATCCACACATCTCAATAGTACCTGATCATTTCTTCTTTTGTACAGGATCTCTCCGTCTAAGACATAGTCACAGGCTAGTCTTCTCAACATCCTCTTATCGTTCTCGGCTGCCTGATTAGGGTATTCACAATTTCTCACGTATCGCAATATATTGTGGTACCAAGGGTGATCATCTCTTTCTTCTTCCTCCACATTGTAACAATGAGCTGGGGCCTCGTAAATACTCATTTGAATGGGTTTTACATCCTCTTGTTTGCTCACTTTGATCATGGAAGCCAATGTAGCCAAAGTATTCGCCATCTGGTTTTTGTCTCTCGAGAAATAATTGAAAGTGATATCATCAAACTCCTCAATTAACCCCAGAACTATCCTTCGATAATTGATCAATTTGGGGTCTCTCATCTCCCATTCGCCCTTCAGCTGGTAGATCACTAATGCAGAATCTCCATGTACTTCCAACACTCTAATTTTACGTTCTATGGCTGTACGGAGTCCCATGATACATGCTTCATACTCTGCCATGTTATTTGTACAATCAAAATCCAATTTGCATGTGAATGGATAATGATATCCATTTGGAGATACTAAAACTGCCCCAATTCCATTACCCACAACATTTGATGCTCCGTCGAAGTTTAATTTCCAAAGGTGATCCTTTGTAGCGTCTTCTTCAGCAGCTGCCACATACATTAGTTATTCATTGGGGAAATCAAAGTTCAGAGGCTCATACTCTTCTAAAGCTCTGCTGGCCAAAAAATCTGCTACTGCGCTTCCTTTCACGGTTTTTTAGCTCACATAAACTATATCAAATTCAGAGAGAAAAATTTGTCATCTAGCCATCCTTCCATTCAAAGCGGTTGACTCCATCATATACTTTAGAGTGTCCAACTTTGAGATTAGCCAGGTTGTATGGTATAGCATGTATTGCCTCAACCTTCGAGTTGTCCAAATCAAGGCACAACACAATTTCTCAATTGGCGAATATCTCATTTCACACTCAGTGAATTTCTTACTGAGGTAGTATATCGCCCTTTCTTTTCTTCCCGAATCATCGTGTTGACCCAGCACACACCCCATAGAGTGATCACACACTATCAAATACAGGATTAATGGTCTATCTGGGCATGGAGGTGACAATACTGGAGGACTTGACAAGTACTGTTTAACCTTATCAAAAGCTTTTTGGCACTTATCATCCCACACGCCTGGATTATGTTTGTTAAGAAGACGAAATATAGGATCACATTTCTCAGTTAGTTGTGAAATGAACCGAGCAATGTAATTTAACCTTCCAAGGAAACCTCGAACTTATTTTTGAATGCGTGGTGGATGCAATTCTTGTATAGCCCGGACCTTGTCTGAGTCAATGTCGATTCCCTTCTCACTGACTATGAAACCCAACAATTTTCCCGATCTAGCTCCAAAAGTGCATTTTGTTGGATTGAGCTTTAATTGGAATTTCCCCAGTCTCAAGAATAACTTCCTCAAAACTTGGATATGTTCTATTTCTGTTCGGGACTTTGCGATCATATCATTGACATAAACTTCAATTTTTTTGTGCATCATATCGTGGAACAAAGTCACCATCTTTACTGTCTCTTCATGAGGTAGAATTTGTTTTTCCTCTTGTTTTACCATTCTTAACAGGTCCGGAGATAAGCCACAGTCTGTGTCATCTTCAAAGTCCTAGGATCTCTCTAAACACATGTCTTATTCAAAAGGAAGTTCTAACTCCGTAACAGCGTTACTCATGTCATTGATATCCGGGGACCTATTGTAGGTACAAAAGAATATGCAAAGAATGAATGAATTTGAGAATAATCATTTGCATAATATGATTATGAATGTGATGAAAGAATGATTTGGAAAAAGATCCAAGGAATGAAAGAATCTATCGTAATTATTTGGATAGAAAGAATGAAAGAATCTAAAAGAATGAGAGGATATTTATTCAAAATGATCTCAAGTATGTATTTCATAATGATGTTCGGACATAAGCCTATTTCACAAAGGAATTCTTATTGCTTCTAGGCTTAAAGCAAGAAGTGTGTTTTGAACATTACTTTGTGTAAGCTCTAAAAACTACAGGAATTTCTTCTGCAGTCTAGTTATTCAGAACACTCCCATGTTCATAAGGGCGGATATCTGACAAGGTCCCCCTTTCAATGATTTCTTCATGTATGGCATTGATGTGAATATTTCTGAACATTTATTCTGGGCCTTTGACCTCTTCGAAGAATTCCAACTCTTTTTAGGTTTTTTTTTGAATTTTTTTTAAATTTTATTGTACATGATGCAATGCAATGCTAATGCATGAATGCAAAAAGAGGCGTCAATCCTGATTCAATTTCATTTAGAAAACTTTACTAGAGGACAAAATTCTTTATATAAAACAGATTACAAATATACGTACAGCCGTATTGTCTTCCATTTTATCAAGAAATTCGTTCTCCATGACAAGCTCTCTAATTTAGTAATTGAACATGAATCGACACTCTTTCAAATGTGAAATGACATGTAATGCAATCATAGCCAAAACAAAATGAAACATATTAGTACAAAGTAAAAGCAAGCAAATAGAGCACTTATTCGAGTGACCATTATGGTTTATCGCAGTACTATCTAGGGTGGGCTCCTAAGGTCTTTTACATGCGGTTTGGTTCTAAAGTTGAGGTACCTAAACCAGCAGATTCCTCGATCCTCACCCATTATAGGCTCATACGGACCGAGTTCGGTTCAGGGGAATACATTTCCCTATAGCTGCACGGAGATGAAAATCTCACGAAAACATAGGTACGGATGTATCCCGAAAGCGATCCACTACCCTGCACGGAGGTGCAAACCTCACGAAGGAGTAGCTTCTCACTCCCACTTAAAAGGTAAGACCAAAATGGTCCTTATGCAATATGATGCGAGACTCAAACCACAGTAATCATATGAAATAGCAATATGAACAAATGAAATAATAGGATCGTAATTTTTCAAATCGAATTTTCAACTTTCGACAACAAAATAGAAAATAATCAATTTTACGGCTTGACTCTCTTATGTCCCCAGCGGAGTCGCCAAGCTGTCGAAACCATTTTTTTTCTTTGTTGAAAAACGAGGTCGACCTTGAAAAAAAAATGGAGTCGTCACCAATCTTTTTTTGAGCTGTGATCGGATCACCTTAAGATTAATCATTAAAACATTTTGGTTTATTAAAATAATGATTTTGGCCTACAAAATTCGAGAAAATAGGTTCGGAAGTCGGTTACGTACAAGGAAGGATTAGCACCCTCGTAACGCCCAAAATTGGTACCGAATTGATTGATTAATGTCTTAATGTCGAAAATTTGAAATTATTTTAAAATATGATCCTTTTTGTTTTTTAAAACTTGAATAAATTAAATTGGATGCTGAGACCCGCTTATCTCGAAGAAGTAAAATGTCATACCCAGTAAGTTAGGATACGACATCTCGAATCCTCGAAACTAGGCTTGTCTTTTGACATTTAAAACTCGTACATTTAAAATTAAGAACGATATTAAGTTATTTGGGTCAAATGAAAAATCGGAACCCAATCAGTTAGGGCACAATTTCTCAAAATTCCGAATACAGAACATTGTCTTTGTTTTTAGAAATCCTTATCTCGAGATAACAAAATGTCACATCCAGTAAGTTAGGATACGACAATTTTGAATTCTCGAGAATAAGTTTTTATTATTTAACTTATATGCTTTGATTTAAGAGAATAATTGGTTCTTTAGATTCGATGAGAAAAATCGAGACCCAGTAAGTTAGGGTATGATTTCTTTCGGATCTTAGAACGCGGAATGTTTGTTTATTTCAAAAATCGAAAATCTCATATTCGAGTATGGCTAAACGTGAGAATCTCGTATTTAAAGAACAATTATGCGACATAAAAAATAAATTAATAAAACATAAAGATCATGATAATAATAAATAACAAATATGCATGCCATAAAAACATTAAAAAAATATTAGTGATGATAATAATATTAACAGCGAAATAAATAATAATAATAATAATAATAAAACCACGATAAACCAAAAATACGAGCCTATTTAGAAATTCAAGAAGAAAAATAAAAAAAAAAACAATAAAAATATATACATATATATATATAAGATAATAAACAAATGATGAAACAAACAAATAAATGAATGAATAAGTGAGTAAATGAGACAAATATATGATATTAAATTTAAGTATTTTATAGGTAAAATAATAAAATTAATTAATTAATAAAACTAATACAGGATTTAGGTAAAAATAATGAAAATAATAATAATAATAATAATAAGTTAATAATAATAACAAAAATAATAGTAAAAGCTAATAGTAAATCAATAAAAAATAAGTATTATCTACAATAGTTTAAAGATAATAAAATAATAATAATACAATAATAATAATAAAGTTAATAATAATAAAGAAAATAATAATAGTAGAATAGCATAATAATAATAATAATGAGCAAGTAAATGACTTAATAATAAATGAAATAAAATAAAAAATATGCATATATAAAAATATAAAATAAACAAGCCATAAAAAAAGTCAAAGAATAAGTAATTAAACAATTTAGAACTCGATTAAAAAATGAAATGAAATAAATAAGTAAATAAAATATTAAATGAATAAAACAATTTCTAAAAAGAAAATAAAAAGAAATGAAATCAAACCGATTTAGGATGAAAATGAAATCGAAATAAAATTTGAGGTACGAATTGTAAATGATTTAAAGAAGAAAGTACCAAAATAAGACACGCTAAAAAAAAACAGAGACTGAATGGGACAATATCCCTTTGTCCTCATGCGTGTGTGTATCAGTGGACCGAAATGGAACAAAAATAAAATTTGAGGGAAAAATTAAAAAAATAAAAAAATAAAAAAGGATCGAATTAAAAAACAAAAAAAACGCGGAAGGGCCAAAGCGGTAAATAACCCTTTTAACAGAAACAAGCGGATCCTCCCCTGGGTCGGGTCAACACGCGGGTTGAAAGGGGGAAAACGGCACCGTTTTGTGTATGAAGGCTTAGCCAAAACGGCACCGTTTTGGTACCGTTATAAAACTTAAAAAAAATCAGATTTTTTCATTTGAAACTCCTCCTTCAAAAAAAAAAGACAAAAAAACTCTCTCCCCCTCCCTTTCTCTGACCAAACTTCGGCCTAAGTCCGGTGGAAATTTTGGCGCCCGTCAAATGTTGTTTCGGCCACCGTCTTGTGATGGTAGGAAATCAAAACAGGTATATTTTTTTCTCTCTTTTTTTATATTATTTTTTATATATATAAATAGTTTAAAAAAATAAAATAATATTTACAAGTATATGCAAAGAGTTTCGAAAAAAATGAAAGAAATAAAGAGAAAGAAAATAATAAACAGAAAATCAACCTCTAATCTATTTTCTTTTGTATTCTCTGTATTCGTCGGAAAAATTGTAGCCTTTACAATGATTTCCCTTTCGGTTTTTATAGCCGATTTAGAGATAAATAAAATGAAAAAGAAAATACAAAAATCATGTTATCTTCGCTAGCCTTTTTTTGCTGTTTGTTTTCTGTTTACAGGTGAAAACGTCGTGGAGGCGGGGTGGCCCGGGTGCTCTGCTGCCGTGGGGCTGCGGCGCGCGTGCGGGTGACGTGGTAGCCCGAACATCCTGCGGCGCTAGAGGATTCTAGAAACATCTAGGGTTTTTGATTTTTTTAGGGTAATTGGGCTGGGGCTTGTATTGGGCCAAAATTTTGGGCCTCGGGTTTAATTTAAATGGGCTATTGTAAATGGACTGTTTTAACAGACTTGGTTTATTATTTTTTTAATATTTGGTTTTTATATTTTGTTTATTATTGGGCCATGCCAAAATTGGCCTATTACAATAGGCATTTGGAAATTGTATGGAGTTTACCTTAGTTATTTGTATTGGTTTGGTATAAATGGTAAGTTTAATTCTAAATTATACGGGCTTACTAAGCTATAAAGCGTACTCTGTTTCTTTTTCTATGTTTTATAGAGGTTCGTTAGCTCGCTCGTTTCGTACAAGTCGGAGTTGCACATCACACTATCCAATTTTCGATTGGTACTTTTGAACTTGTGGATATATGTAAATATGGCATGTATAGGCTAGTTTAAAATATGTTAGTTATGTTACTTGATATCATGATTTTGGTATGTTTTTATGTATAAGTTAAGCCATGTGATTTGGCTTATTTTAGTCCTATGTTTTGGTTGTGTATAAGTATGCAATTATGGTATGTTTTGGGCAAGGAATTGATGGAATGAAAATGTGCAAAAGATGTCTTGTTATGTAGTTGATATATGAATGGATTATGCATGATATTTATTAGGTAATTTAATACTCAATTGAATTGGTATATTATGTGTATGAAATGTTATGGAATGATTGCCAATTGGGTTATGAAATGTGGTCATTTATGCTTGTGAACGCTTCTGTGTATAGGGTGGCAAATGGCTTTGCAAATAGCCTATTTTTGTCCACACGGGCAGGGACACGGGCGTGTGTCTCAGCCGTGTGTGACACACGGTCATGTTGCACGGCTGTGTGTCCCCTGGTGTCAAAAGGGAATTGAAGTTAGTATGCTCCACACGGCCTCACACACAGGCGTGTGACCAGCTGTGTGGTACAAGTCAGTATACTCCCTAAATGGCACACGGCCTAGCACACGGGCGTGTGACTTGGCCGTGTTACATAGGTCAACATACCCTACAGTTTTGGCATGTGATCGTTGTTTTCGCGATGTCAAAGTCTTAAAATTTATAAAAAGAATGATCGAACCTGGAAACTAACTATGACAACGATTTGAGGCAAGCGCACCTATCGAATAGTAGTATAGTTTAGTGGCAAGACCGGAATGTCGAACCCAAAGGAACTAAAAGTACTAATACTAACTCTCTTTTTATTATCTAGCCTAAAATAAAGGGAATTTGTTATTTAATCTAAATTAATTAACTACTAAACTAAAGACTCTAAGATAAAGAGGAATGAATTTGGGGAAAATAACTTGAGGGAAAACCAATTAATTAAGACGACACCCAAGGAAGAATCCACCTAGACTTCACTTGTTATCTAACTCTGAACCAGACAATTTATTCATTTGACTTGATCCGTAAGATTCCCTAATGTATATTAAACCCTCTCTCGAAGCGAATAACGTCTAACCCTAGGTTGATTAATTGAAATCTCTTTCTAATTAAAACCCCTAGAATTGCATTAACTAGATCTATGGAATCCCATATTAGGTTTCACCCTAATCCGGCAAAATCTCGTCACCCTATCTCTAGGCGCGCGATCAACTCTGCTTAACTATGCTAGATCTACTCTTAGGCAGAGACTTTTGCTCCTCCACCTAAGCACATCAAACTTGAATCAATATCCCGGAAATATCAACACAAGAATTAAGAACACATAATTAAGAACAAGTCAAATATTTATCATATAGTTCAGCAAACGATAACAAGATTCATATAAGTTTCATTCCCCTCAGGTATCTGAGGGTTTAGTTCATAACGATAAAAGAAAATATCTCAGAAAAAAAGATAAAACAAAACATAAGAAATCCCTAAAACCCCCTGAAGGAATTAAATGAGAGTCCATCCGTCTTGAGTATAATTTTGGCTTCTAGAGATGAATCAACTAGCTATCCTCGAGTGAATCCCCACAAATCTGCCTTTTTTGGCCTAGCAAGAAGCCCCTAGACGATAGCCTTGGGCTCCCCCTTTTAGGTCATACTTAGGGTGTATATATAGGCTTTTGGAATGTGTTTCTTTGCCCCTAAGTATCCAAATCCAAATGAAACTTCTCTTTGCCACGGCAGGGGCACGGCCATGGCACACGCCCGTGTGATTCGTGGCTAGGCCGTGTTGGACTTCATTAATGAGGCACGGTCGTGTGGTCTTGGGCCCAGGCCGTGCTGATTTTGTGCTTTGGCCCATTTGGCCCGTTTTAAGCCCGTTTTCTGTTCTTTTCTTCCTCCGGTGCTTTCCTGAGTATAAAACATGAAAATAAAGGATTAAGAGCACCAAATTACATAAAATAAGGGATAATTCATCCAAAAGCATGCTAAATATGGGCTTAAAATAAGTTACTATTAAGGTTTATCAAATACCCCCACACTTAAGCTTTTGCTTGTCCTCAAGCAAAATTCTCAACTCATAATTAAAACGAACTTCCCTCAATTCATGATAGTCATTGATAATGTTTCATCATAATTCAAAGATAATTTATTCATGGATAATTCAACTCAAAGAGTCCTAAAGATTCAAACAGTCTAAGTCATACATTTGTAGCATGAAAACATAGGTGTTTCCCTTCATCTAAATAATTACCTGGTCAAAAAAACCGACAAGGATTGACATCCTCACTAAAGATTCACTCAAATCACTAAAAGTGTTTAAGGTTCAAATTAAGTACTCAAAAGTCAAACATGAAGAGTTAATCCCATAGGGTTGCATGAAAATCAAATCTCCACCACTGTAATATGAAATGATGCACAAATCAAAAGGTCTTTATCAGGGTTGTAACGGGGCTTAGGTTAAAGGTGCGGATAAAGGCTGAATTAGAGGGTTAGAATCGAGATTGAATTGACAAATTATCTAACTAGAAACAATGAACTGAATAAAATTAATTACATCAATTGAAAACTAATAATACGAGCTTCTTCTTCAATAATTGGAATTTAACGTATAAGCTCACCTAATCACAAAACTAATAATGAATATACTTCGATTTTTTTTAAGAACAAGTAATCAAATATTTACAATAATAAGAAAGTACTTTAACAATGAAATATAGAACATAGTTAGCAAGCTGCTCAAAATCAAATCTCGACAAAAAGGGTAGTCAAAAAGGATGGTGATAACAAATACAAAGGGTTTTGGTTGAAAATTAGCGGGTAAGTCAATAAAAAGGTTTGTTAGGACTCAACGGGGTGCACTAGGGGTTAATTATGAAGGTAAGTTTTTTTAGTGGAGTAGGTGGGTTAAAACCTAGGTGCCTTCATCATCTCTGTATATCAAATCAAAGGTGTGGTCTCGACATGTATAACTGATGCAAGTTCTAGAATAACAAATCAATGTTGACACACTCATAATCAAAAAGTGAGCAAGAAAAAGAGTATATGCTCTATAAGGCTCAAAATCTCACAAAAATTATGGGTTTTTGATGTCACCTAAGTAAATTTCATACTTCAAAGTAATATTTAAATTCGGTAGACAACCTAGAAAAAATTTTAATTTCTAAAAAAAAACTAGACTTATCATGCTTGATTCTCTAGTATCTTAGAATTTAATTATCAATGCAAAATTATCAATGACTTAATCTAAGACATATCAATAAAAATCATAAATCATGGAAATTTCATTCTAATGATAATATGAGAAATTTACTTTAAGACAAGGCATAATTCGAGGATTTGAGAATAATGCAAAAAGTTTGGCACCTAATTTTGGGAATTTGAGAATAATGAAAAAAGTTAGGCACCTTTTTTAGGTTGTTCACCCCCCACACTTAAGATGTACATTCCCCTCAATGTACAAAGATATATATATAGACAATTAAGTGTAAATTCAAAAGATATGGAGAGAGGTGAAACTCCCTGAATTATGGATGAAATCCTTGCGTTGGAGGTGAAAGATAAGTTGGAGGAGGCGTCTCTGGTGGTGGTACGGTGGTCGTCCATAGTCTCTGCGCTAGATGAAGAAATTGGGTAGCTCGTGCAGAATTAGCCAGGAAATAATAATAATAATTCAAACTATACTATTTAAATACTTAAAGAAAAGCAAGCTAAAGTGACGGAAAATAAAAAATGAAATAGAATTAAAAGAAAAGGTAAATGGACCGTAGAGTCCTTATTGTTGAATGGTTCGCGAGGTGGGTGTGATTTCTAAGGCTGCGGTGAGTTGGTGGTCGTGGTTCCGGTGTGATTCCCTAGCAGCCTGTAGAACCTAAAATCAAGAAACTAAAATAAAATATGTTAAATTAAGCAGAAGAGAAGTAAAGGTAAGGAAATTGAAGCAAAAGAGAAAAAACGAAATAAAAACTAAATGGCCTCAAATATCCTTGGCTCGTCGAATGATTGAAGCGGCCGGCATGAACTTATATAGATCGGTCTCCCTCTGGGAGACTATGCTTGATTCCTTCTGCTTCTTCGGCATTTGGTGTAGCTCAAGGGTTTTGGGAATGTATTGGAGAAAAAAAAGTAGGGGGAGGTCTGAATAATGGGATAGAATAAAGGGGATGAGGGGTAGGAAAGTGAGTAAAGGAAGAGATGGGAGGGGGTTTAAATAGATTTTCAGGACTGGTGCAACCCCACGCCCGTGTATCACGGGCGTGTTGATTCACACGGCCGCCTCGCACGGCCGTGTTATGCATCGTATCGCTTCTCCCACGCCCATGTTCTGGTTGCCACGCCTGCGTGTGTAAACTACGATGTCGACCGCGCCGCATCGCACGACCGTGTTAGGCGTCGTTCATGTCTCCCACGCCCATGTTCAAGTCACCACGCCCGTGTCCAATCTAACAGTGTCGGCCACGGCTACGTCGCACGGCCGTGGCAGGGTAGTTGGGCCCGTGACTCGAAGATATGATTCGTCCTGACTCGTACCATCTCTGCAGTGTCACTACGGAGATTCGGTACTTCCACACGGCCGTGTGTAAGGCCGTGTGGTCTGGAAATTGGCCTTTGGTTAGTTTATAGTTAGTTGCTTCAGATGAGAAATAAAAGTGAAAAGAAAATAAAATAAACTAAAATATAAGAAAAATAGAGTTAGTGCTCGGGGTTGCCTCCCGAGAAGCGCTCGTTATAGTCTTAAGCTAGACTTACCTCTCACTCGCATCATCAGGGTGGTTTGAGGAGTTGAAAGTCCTTCCTCATGCTATCAGTTTCATTATTGTGATAAAGTTTAAGTCGAGATGCGTTTATATTGAAAGTACCAAAAATAGGATTACTTACCTCGACTGTTCCGTATGGGAAAACACTAATTACCCTAAAAGGGATTTCTTTGTTAGTGTTAGGGTCAGTAAGAGATATTCGAGGGTCTGCTTTATCAATCAATACTTGATCTCCAATTTTGAACTTGTTTGCCACGTGGAGTGGCTCTGGTTCTGCTTTGTGTATCCCTAATTTTTCCTTAAAATGTGTTTTCCACTCGTCTAGATCATCGATCTGAATCCCTTGTTCTTCGTGTGTTATTTCTTTGTTGGCACATGGTATAGGATCGGGTTCAGTTGTATTCTTTTGTGGTGCTTCCTGAAAAGAAGGGTTAACCGAATGGTTATCATTCGAATTTATTTTCTCACATTGATTATTCGATGTTCTAGTTGAATCGAGGGCTTGAAGAGTATTTGTCTCATCACCTACACAGAGTATAAGTTCTTTGCATCAATATCGATTTTAGTTCTAGCGAGTTGCTAAGAATGGTCTTCCTAAAATTAGGGGGATCGTGTTGTCCTCATCCATGTCTAAAACGAAAAAGTCTACCGGGAATACAAATTTGTCAATTTTTATGAGTACATCTTCAATTATGCCCCTAGGAATTCTAACAGTTTTATCAGCTAATTGAATGCTCATCCAAGTTTTTTTGGGCCTCCCTAGACCTAGTTGTTTAAAAAATTTATAAGGCATGACATTTATGCTTGCCCCTAAATCAGCTAACGCATTATCAATAGATAAACTACCAATTAAGCATGGAATTGTAAAACTCCCTGGATCTTTTAATTTCCGTGGTAGTCTATTTTGCAATACTGTCGAGCACATTGCGTTTAGTTCCACATGTGATGCTTCGTCTATCTTCCGTTTATTTGTCAATAGCTCTTTTAAGAATTTTCTAGAGTCTGGCATCTGCGTAAGAGCTTCAAGTAACGGTAAGTTAATATGTAATTTCTTTAAAAGTTTAAGAAACTTATCGAACTGTTCCTCTGTGTCGTCTCTCTTTAATGCTTCAGGATATGATATGCGAGGTTGGTACTCTTTGATTACCGATTTTGGCTTATTATTACTTACTTCAACCTTACCTTCTTCGACCACGTTCTCTTGCCTCGAATTGGGCTCGTCTAACCCTTCACTATCTTGAGCTGTTATGGCTTGAACTTGCTCCATTGGGTTAGTCTCGGTGTTGCTTGGTAGTCTTCCATGTGGTCTCTCGGAGTTTTGCTTAGTGAGTTGCCCGATTTGTTCCTTGAACTCTTGTGTCAATGCCTCAAGTTTTGTTTCTATCTTTTGGAAGCGTGTTTCTGTATTTTGAGAACATCTTTCTGAGGCTGCTATGAAGTTTGTCAGCATCTCTTCAAGGTTTGGCTTTTTTTCCTGTGGGTAGGGCTGTTGTTGGAAGTTTTGGGATGGTTGTTGCCTTTGATTTCTTTGACCGCCCCATGAGAATTTGGGGTGGTTCTTCCAACCTGGATTATAAGTATTACTATAAGGGTAATTGTTAGATCGGAAATTGTTACCCATATAGTTCATTTGTTCGCTCTCCATGCCCTGTCCGTAGTGTGGGTACTCAGGATTCACCACTCCTTCACTTGCGTCGCACTGCATAACTGGCTGTACCTGCGAGGAACCATATAAACCATCAAATTTTTTATGTAATAATTCTACCTGGTTTGATAGCGCGGTCACTGCATCGATGTTGAAAACTCCGGCTGCTTTTGCTGGCCTTGTCCTTGTAACTTGCCACTGATAGTTATTCAGTGACATCTCTTCTATAAACTCGTAAGCCGCTTCAGGAGTTTTGTTGTTCAGGGTTCCACCTAGGGGTGTGCAAAATTCGGGTAAAACCGAAAAAATTTGGTTAACCGACCGAATTCGGTTAATCGGTCGGTTAACCGATTTTTTTCGGTCGGGGTCAATTAATTATTTTGTGATTTTTGGTTAACGGTTAATTCGGTTCAAACCAAATTAGTTAATCGAATTTTTGATTTAACCGAAAAAATTAATAAATAAAATTATAATATATAAATAGGCCCACTATTCACCTAAACCCAATACCTAAACCCAATCCAAACCCAAATATCTAACCCAATCCAATTACCCAATCCAACCCAATCATAAAAATTACAAATAATTTAATAAATAAAAATAAAATTCTAAAACTAAAACTAAAATTATGTAATCTTTTTAATTATGTAGTGATTAATTTCGGGTAATTCGGGTAATTCGGTTAATTCGGATAATTCGGTTAATTCGGGTAATTCGGTTAATTCGGTTAATTTTTAACCAAAAATAAAAAACATATAATTTTTGGTTAATTCGGTTAACCGACAGAATTAACCGAAAAAACTTCGGTTCAGTTAATTTTTTTAAAAAAAATTTAGTTCGGTTAACGGTTAAAAATTTTGAAAGGTCGGTTAATTCGGTTAATGTTATTTCGGGTCGGTTAACCGATTGAACACCCCTAGTTCCACCGGCAGCTGAATCGATTAGTTGCCTTGTTGAAGGGTTCACACCATTGTAAAAAGTTTGAACCTATAGCCACAAAGGTAATCCGTGGTGTGGACACCTTCTCAATAGATCCTTGTATCTCTCCCATGCATCGTAAAGTGTTTCTAAATCCATCTGCACAAAAGAAGAGATATCATTCCTCAATTTAGCTATTTTGGCCGGTGGAAAATATTTTAGTAAAAATTTTTCGGTCATTTGATCCCATGTAGTGATTGACCCTCGTGGAAGAGAATGTAACCACTGTTTGGCTTTATTCCTCAAAGAAAAGGGAAATAACCGAAGGCAGATGGCATCATCAGTATCGCCATTTATCTTGAAGGTATCACAGAATTCTATAAAATTTGCTAAGTGTGTGTTAGGATTTTCATCCTACAAACCATCAAATTGAACAAACTGTTGTATCATCTGTATAGTGTTAGGTTTCAATTCAAAATTATTTGCAGCAATAGTAGGCCTAACAATACTAGATTCAGTTCCTGTTAAAATAGGTTTAGCATAATCATACATAGTACGTGGAGCATGATTTTCGGCCATCTCTTGAGGTGGCAGATGATTCTCAGCCATCTCTTCTGTGGTGTTTATTTCGGCTTCCTACTGTTCTTCTATGTAGTTTAAGCTTCGCCTTATTTCTCTGTGATTTCTACGAACGGTACCTTCAATATCACTGTCGTAAAGTAGGGGTCCTGTTGGGTTCCTTCTAGTCATAAACTAGAGGTACCTGAAAGGAACAAAAGAAGAAAAATTTAGAAAAGAATAAATAAAATAAAAAATTAAATTAAATTGTAAAAAGTAAAAATGGCTAAAGTAATAAAAATTAAGCTTTCTTAATATTTTAGTTCCCCGACAACGGCGCCAAAAACTTGATCGTTGTTTTCGCGATGTCAAAGTCTTAAAATTTATAAAAAGAATGATCGAACCTGGAAACTAACTATGACAACGATTTGAGGCAAGCGCACCTATCGAACAGTAGTATAGTTTAGTGGCAAGACCGGAATGTCGAACCCAAAGGAACTAAAAGTACTAATACTAACTCTCTTTTTATTATCTAGCCTAAAATAAAGGGAATTTGTTATTTAATCTAAATTAATTAACTACTAAACTAAAGACTCTAAGACAAAGAAGAATGAATTTGGGGAAAAGAACTTGAGGGAAAACCAATTGATTAAGACGACACCCAAGGAAGAATCCACCTAGACTTCACTTATTATCTAACTCTGAACCAGACGATTTATTCATTTGACTTGATCCATAAGATTCCCTAATGTTTATTAAACCCTCTCTCGAAGCGAATAACGTCTAACCCTGGGTTGATTAATTGAAATATCTTTCTAATTAAAACCCCTAGAATTGCATTAACTAGATCTATGGAATCCCATATTAGGTTTCACCCTAATCCGGCAAAATCTCGTCACCCTATCTCTAGGTGCGCGATCAACTTCGCTTAACTATGCTAGATCTACTCTTAGGCATGGACTTTTGCTCCTCCTCCTAAGCCCATCAAACTTGAATCAATATCCCGGAAATATCAACACAAGAATTAAGAACACATAATTAAGAACAAGTCAAATATTTATCATATAGTTCAGCAAACGATAACAAGATTCATCTAAGTTTTATCCCCCTCAGGTATCTGAGGGTTTAGTTCATAACGATAAAAGAAAACATCTCAGAAGAAAAGATAAAACAAAACATAAGAAATCCCTAAAACCCCTTGAAGGAATTGAAGGAGAGTCCCTCCGTCTTGAGTATAATTCTGGCTTCTAGAGATGAATCAACTGGCTATCCTCGAGTGAATCCCCACAAATCTGCCTTCTCTGGCCTAGCAAGACGCCCCTAGACGATAGCCTTGGGCTCCCCCTTTTAGGTCATACTTAGGGTGTATATATAGGCTTTTGAAATGTGTTTCTTTGCCCCTAAGTATCCAAATCCGAATGAAACTTCTCTTTGCCACGGCAGGGGCACGGCCATGGCACACGCCCCTGTGATTCGTGGCCAGGCCGTGTTGGACTTCATTAATGAGGCACGGCCGTGTGGTCTTGGGCCCAAGCTGTGCTGATTTCGTGCTTTGGCCCATTTGGCCCGTTTTAAGCCCGTTTTCTGTTCTTTTCATCCTCCGGTGCTTTCCTAAGTATAAAACATGAAAATAAAGGATTAAGAGCACCAAATTACATAAAATAAGGGATAATTCATCCAAAAGCATGCTAAATGTGGGCTTAAAATATGTTACTATTACGGTTTATCAGCATGGCCTGATACACGGGCGTGTGTGGCCATTTCGACGGGCACACAGGCTAGACACACGGGCGTGTGGTTGGCCGTGTGACCTAAGTCAGTATACTCTCCAGTTTTCACACGGCCTAGCACATGGGCGTGTCCTCGGCCGTGTGACACAAGTCAGTATGTATGCCTTGTTTTCACACGGTCTAAGACACGGGCGTGTCTACTAGCCGTGTGAGGCACATGGCCTGTTCACACGGGCGTGTGATACTTGTAATGTTGAAATTTTCTAAGTTTCCAAAATTTTCATATGATACCGATTTAGTCCCGAATGCATGATTTAAGCTTTTTATGCTCGATTTATATATATATTGAATGTGAATGAATGATATTTACTGAAATGAGATGATATTTGATAAATGATTGTTCTGAACTGAGTTACTAGTCTGGTAATGCCTCTTAACCTATTCCGGCGACGGTTACGGGTTAGAGGTGTTACAGGTCTTCCACGCTTCAGGCATGAATTACTTTCTTTTGCACTAACAGTTTGCCTTATTAGGACATCAATTCGTATTGAAGCATTTTCAGCTGGTATGTGAGATTTAATGAATCTGGCAATTGATTTGTAAAATGAATTATCTGTTGAACTTCTAGTTCACATTGCTTTGTACGAGGATCTTAGACATTGATAATTCATTTCAAGTACTTTATTAATCCAACTTTTTATTCTCTCCCCCTAATGTTGGGAAAACTGACAACTCTTGTCATAACTAAATCTCGAATTAATAGCTTAAAAATATTATAAGGAGACACATATAAATATACATTCTTAATCTCTTATTATGACCCATCTTTGTGCGTTGTGGTGGAGCAGTTGGAACATATACCACACATCCAAAAATTCTAAGATGGGAAATATTTGGTTCTTGACCAAAATTCAATTGTAATGGGAAGTATTTATAATTTATTGGCTTGATACGTACAACATGCAAATCAATACAATCTCATGATGAAATAGAAAGTTTTGTTATCATAAGTAATGATTTAGCTATTAGTTGGAGGCATTTGATAAATAATTCAACTAAATCATTTTGTGTGTGAACATGAGCTACAGGATGTTAAACTTTTATCCCAATCAACATGCAATAATCATTGAAATCTTGGGATGTAAACTCACCAACATTAGCAAGATGAATTGTTTTAGTTGCATAATCTAAAATTAATCATTTAAACAAGCAATCTCGCAAACGACAGGTTGCGAGTTGATAACGCATGTGATTATTTTGTAGATGCATCTACCAAAATCATATAATATCAAAACCATCCACATAGTGGATGAATGTGCCCATATTCATTTCAGAAATGCAAGACATTAAATCTCAACTTTAGCTAGTGAGTTTCTAAAAACCAATTTTTATTGAGAACAAGTAACAAATGAGAATTATTTAAATTAAAGAATCTTCTGGTTCTTTAATGGATGTTTATATGAATTCTCAATTAATTTTTGCATCATATACGATCTAGGATGGTCTAACTAGTCACGCCAAGTAGTAAACACATTTGTATTAGTAAACTTCTGGTTTACTTTAACATGTGTTTCAATTGTATTAAATTGTAACAAATTGATAATTTTATTATCATTCTTTTTAATTTGTATATTGTGACATTTACTACTGGAAATATCTAAATCAATGTGAAGTCTATAATGCTACCAAGTCAATAAATATAATTTCCAAATAATTGTATGCAGTATTCGCTTCAGGGAATAGCAAATTTTGTGCTTTTAAGATATTAATATATTAGCTATTCTGGAGCTTTCAACTAAATTTGTACTATCAAATATTGGAATAGTATTTGTTATAATGATAAAATTTATTACTACATTCTTATATCCTTCCTCAAAGAATATTAACAAAAACAAAATATTTGGGCATACGCCACATATGTGGCCAATAATATTTCATATCACATTGATAACATGAGCTATCTTTACCCTTTAAAGAGTTATCTTGAGAACTCTTATTGTTCTCTTATTTATTACTATGTTCCCACTTTTAGTGGTCCATGAGTATATCTTTTATTTTCTCTATATTTACATTCACTTGGGGGAATGCAACAATTTAGTAGGACGGACTTATAAACATCTCAATAGATTCTTTATTTCATAATCACCATTACAAACATGCGTTAGATTTCAAATTAAAATCTATCTATTCATGTTGTCATCATTAGTCTCCAATTATAATAAACATGATATAATAAATAAAACATAGTAAAATACACCTGAATATTTTTAACATCATTGTCATCACCTTGACTATTATCACGAGTACTATTACAAGTAGTAAAACAACTTTTTCTTCATAATAACATTCATAATCTAATAGTAAAAATCATTTAATAAATAATCAAAATTTTCATGTACGATGCTTGAAAATTATCCGATACACATTGTACCAAATTTCAATACCACATATATGTTATAAAATCTTATCTTGCTCTAATAAAATATTTATAAGTTCAATTTAAAAGATATCATACAATCATTCAATATTAGCAAGTTAATAAGACTCAATAGATCATATCAAATTTCCCTTTAATCAACAATGGTAGGTTAATAACACTTTCCACCATAATTAAAATTTCAAGAATATTTAATAACAAGAATTTAATAATCAAAACATCTAAATATTATGCATAATATAACTTAATTAAAAAAACTTCAAAAAGAATGATTTACCAAAAAAATAATAGAGAAAACATACCACATTAATAGCAAACATATCTAATCAACAATTATGTCTTTTACATAATAAAAAAATTAACCTAGAAAGGCAAAAATCAAATACAATCAGAATGTGAAATTTATAAAAATTAATAGTAGTCATAGCTTAATTGAAAAAGAAAGTATGGTCGAAATATAAAAGTTTCTTACCAAACCTATACTTTACCCATACTTGTACAATAAATCAAAAACTGGGAATAAGAACCATAACCCATTCTGAAATTGAATCTTTCAACATCCCGAAGATGAAGTTGTAAGGGTGAAAGTTTAAGGTGAAAAAAAAATTAATCTGTGGGACAACTTCGAAAAATTTTGAAAAAATAGAGAATCATCGTGTTGATAATGTGTTATAAAATAAAGAGATGAAGAGAATAAAGAACAAAGAAAATATGAAAGTAATAGAGAATGTACTTTATTAATCAAAGGGATGATTACAATGCTTCATTAAAGTCTCTATTTATAGGCATAAGAAATATAAAAGAAGTAGAGATTTAATTCTAATAACTATTAAAATTTAAAGTACATTTATCATGATGGACATCCACTTAATAAGATATTCATTACAGTTGTGTATTTAATTAAAAATTCACAGTGACAAATTGTATTATTGTAATTAATAATAAAAATAAATAAATTATGTAATGCCATTTTAAATTTATATCTATTAAAATAATATTTCCCAACAACTTATTTTGTTGTTACATATTTTATTAAAGATTTGCAATGACAAAATATATTATTGTGATTAATAACTTCAAAATTAATAATATGATAATATTTTAAAGTTATTGTTAATATTTTAATATTTACCAACATCTTATTTTTTTGTTGCATATTTAATTAAGGATTCAAAACAGCAATTTATATTGTTTCAATTAATAGTAACAACATTTTAAATTTGTTGTTAATAAAATAACATTTATTAATAACTTATTTTGTAAATACATATTTTATTAAAAATTTACAACCACAAATCATATTGTTAATTACTATTATAAAAAATAAATGACGTAACCACATTTTAAGATTATTGTTAATATTTTAATATTTAATAATTTATTTTGTTGTTATGTATTTTATAAAGAATTCACAATGATGAATCATTTTGTTGCAATTAATAAGTAAAAATTCATTACTAAATGTCATTACTAAATTTAGTTGTTAAACATCAATTTTCTTTTAGTGGATCCGAATTTAAAATAGTGTAAATAATGTACAACTTGAACCTTAAAATCTCTTAATTCAAAGTATGCAGGCAGGGGCGAAGCCAGAACAATTTTTTAGGAATGTCCAAATGAAATTTTAATTTTTTATAATTTATATCTTTATAAATTTTAAAGTATAAAATTAAATTTTTATAATTTTGAGGGGTCAAAGTATAATTTTACCTTTACTAATTTAAAATTTTAAAAAAAATTATAGAGCCTAAATGACAATTTTTCATTTTAAGGAGGGCCGGGCCCATGCCAGCCCCTAGAATTGCCTCTGTATGCAGGCTAATTATATACTTACGTACTGACCAAGAAAAATAAAAGCTCTGGTACAGATTTCTACCAACGGACGCCATGGAAGCAGGAATTACATATTGGATTCAAGGAAACATTGAATCAGCTCTTACAACTTTTATTCATTTAATATTTGCTGAATTATATTCCCAATCATTCATTAGTGGTTGTTGAGAAATTTAATTTCAATTTCATAATTAGAACCAATGAGTTGTTATCTGTTTGATGATATTAGTTTGCATTTGTTGTTCTTTGTCATGTCTTTCTTTCTATTTTCTATTTGGAAACTTGTGCTCTACATAGTGGCCTAGTCTGTTATCCAATCAAAAAAGGGTTTAAAAACGACCTCGCATTGACTGCAAAATGGATATCCAAGTGATGCCCAGTGCTGGGTACTATGCAGCACGTCAAGGATTACACCAGTTTCAATTTGGTAACAAGTATATAGGAACCATGAACCATTGCTAGCCGCCAGCCTTGCTTGTTTCCTCACCACTCACTTGTGGCACTAGTCACTGAGCACGCTAGTCTTGACTGAAATTTAGTAATCCCAATCCAAAGCAATAAAAATTCAATCGGATAGTGGAGAGAAAAGGACAAGCTCATCTTCTTGCTTATTTGACATGGATGTTCAGTTTTCTTACAATGCCATCTGGGTCTGTCGGATTTGTTCATGTCCAGTTTGTCTGTCGGATTTGTTCATGTCCAGTTTTTACTCACTTGTAAACTGCCCACACAGACACGTTATGAATATATCAAGTCCTTTTTTATTTAGTGGGTTGCCGAGCAGCTATCATAGGGGCGGGATGGGCCAATCTGTTTGCTACGAAAGGTTATATAAGGATGTTCCGAATGCAATTAGAAGACGTGGCCAAGCCTGAAACATAGAATGGGTTTATGTAGCGGCGGAGTCAGAAAAATCTGTTTTGGATCGAAATTAAATTGTAAATTTTTATGATAGTAAAAATATAATTTTACTATTTTAATAGATTATATATTTATAATTTTTAAAAAATTAAATTAAATTTTTATTATATTTGGAGGATAATTTTATCATTATTAATTTAAAATTTTATAAATTATAAAAAGTCTAAATAAATTTTTTATTTTATTTTAAGAGGACCGGGGACCTGTCTGGCCCTTGGGTCCGCCACTAGATTTATTGGTTCAAAGTCATTGAATCTAGTTACACTGAGCTTGGAGACTAGGCACATGCATCCAGCGTATCCTAGCTTGTCGCCTTGATACAGCATTATTATTAGTCACCAAAATGGAAAGCTGGTGAAGAAATTTCAAGTTCACGCCAACCTTTTCGAGCCATTGAATGAACCTAATAGCAATATTGGCAAGATAGAAAGAGATGTGAGGGTGCATGTTTGTGGTCATCAGCAAGTGGACCATCAAAAGGGCCCCCCGACGGACCATTCATCGACAACGTAGGGCTTGTTTATACCGATGGAAGCTAATCGCATACCTGCAATTTTTATAAAATTTAAATTCCTTTATTATTAGCATTAAATTTCAGTTTTACTCTTTAAACTTTAATTAATTAGATTACCTGTTAGATATCGAGATCTGTTAAATATCCACATCTAGTAAGTATAAAAATATTTTTTAAATACACTTCAAAAATAAAATAGATCATAAATTCATAAATCCAAATTTATAACTATTATTCGTTTAAAAAAATTCTAAATTTTCATTATTCTAATCCGTGAATTTGGATAGTATATAATTCCAAAAATTAATAGCTACAAATATTATTCATTGCAAGTATTCATAAATATTCAAATATTCATAAATAATGTTATATATCTACAATTAAATATTCATAAATATTTAAATTCAAAATATTCATTGCAATAAAATAATAAAGGTGATTTAAGAGCAGTACCGACCAAGTTATAAATGTCATGAGATAGCTTTTTCTTTGACATGATGATGTGTTTACATTTTCACTCAATTTTTTTCTTTTAGTTAAATTTGACCCTTAATCTTTTAAAAAAGAATTAAATTACTTTTTTAAAATAAAAATGATGATTAAAACATTAAATTTTAATGTTTTCGGTGTGACAACTTGCATGGTAGTCCATGTGCACATATACTAACATAACATCATTTATCTTATATGTCACATCAATAAATAATTCAAAATTTATAAAAATAAGAAATCAAAATTTTAAAAAATATATATAAAAAGTTTAAAAAAATTAGTATGGAGTACACGTGAATTTTCATGAGTTTAAAATTTTAACATTTTAATTAGTATTCTGATTAAAAAAAAACATCATTTTGACTCTTTTTCAAAAGATTATACTCGAATTTAACTCTCTTTTTTTTTTTTAAAGCAAAGAACTAAATTGATAAAATATATAAATATTAAAGGTTAAATTTGATATTATAATTTTTTTAATGCCTAGATATTTTCTCTGCTAAAAGTTATTTCACTTTAGATTTTTTCTAGTTATGCTTTTTTGACATAGGGCGTCCTTGTCCCTTCTCTTTATAATGCCAATTTCCCGTTCTTTTCTCCGCAAAGGTCTAAAACGGCAGCAGAAAGTTCTATTTAATGGCTAATCTTGATTCATGTAACAGTTGACCATAAGAATACATGAACAGCCGAAAACTGTCACTACTATCGTTAAACTTCCTAATGGACACGGTTCCATTTTAAGCAAATGAAAATGGCACATGATTTTTAACGTTTTCTATTACCTCCGATAAATTTGTTCTTTTCTTTTCTTAATCCAACAAACAAACAAAAATTGTTATTTAATTAATTGATGTTATCACCAATTAGGTAACTAGCAGATATTGTTGATATTCTACCTGTTAGAGAGAGAATGAGCAGCATTGCATATACATATGCATGCACCATTGCCAAACATCATTAGCATTTCCAATATTTAATTTGTCATTACCAAAACGATGAATAAAATGAACAAAGACAAGGGTTAGTGGAAAGTAAGCACCAGATGTCAAAAGCTCCAACCAAACACATATATCATTTTGTAATGGAAACCAACTCCTTTTTTTTTCATTGGAATGGTATCTTGATCTTTCAGAAGTTCAAGGGAAATTTTGCATAAAGCTAATTAAATTTTTGGATGCTTAAAAATTGATAAAACTTTATCTTTTATTAACATCTGTCTTTTGCATGCTCAACATATATATATGACTATCGAGACGATAAATAATAAAGCAACAAGACTTATGTAATAAATTCATAGTGATTCTGCTAGTAAATTCTCCTCAATAAAACACTTCTCCAAAGAATCTACATTCACTAGTGAGATTATGCTAAACTTTTTCATTTTTCTTTAAATACATTAAAAATCATTACAAATAGCTCTGTGAATCACATTCGACTACCACCACCCAATTCTGTATAACACTTCTAAATTCTTAATGTGTAAATTACTATTTAACTTTCGAAAGGAACCTTGGGTGGGATGATCCCCTAAGAACCAAGGAACTTATGGGGTATATATTCTGGTCAAAAACATTTTGTGGTATTGCCTTTTTTGTGTGTGGTTTTCATAATTTTCAAATGTTTCTAGAATCTCATAATTAAGCTACCCAGCATATTGGATGATCTATAACCTCTCAAAGAACCTATTCAATTTTCCTTTTTTCTTTTTGGAGCACTGAAGTTTTGATGAGAATATAGAATCTTATCCAAAGAAAATGGGGAACAGTAGCAAAAATCATCAGATCTTTTAAAAAAAATGCAATAATTGGATGAAGATTCTTAACTTTTGACTTGAAATCACTAAGTGAAATTTAATTAGGGTCAACTCCACTTATACTCATTCAATTATTTGAAAGTTTCTTTTTTATCATTTAACTATGAAAAGTTACGAAATGGTCATCTAATTATTTGATTTTTTTCTTTTTTGGTTACTCAACTATTCAAATTTTTCTTGTTTGGTCAGCACCAATTAAATTATTAACAAAAAGATAATTTGACAGCTTTTAAAATTGACATAATAACAACTTTAACCCTCAATATTTATACGTTGTGTCAATTTAGTCATGATTCAAAACAAAGTAACCCACAACATTTACACATTATGTAATTTGGTCTCTTTTTTTTTGCAATTTTACTTTTATTTTTTACATTGAGGGTTAATTTTAAAAGAATGAGAAAAGATAAAAATTATTATATTCGATTTTTGGGTGTTTCCTTTTTTGGTATATTTTTGGTCAAATTTAATTGATAGATTCTTTTTCTTTTTACTTTTTAGGTGAAAGGATCACAAAGAAAAACAAAATTGAAAAACAGAAGAAGACGAAATTACATTATGTGTAAACATTAAGGATTAATTTTTTTAGAATTAAAATAAAATTGACACAATATATAAATGTTAACAGTTAAAGTTGTTATTATATCAATTTTAAAAATCGTCACATCATCTTTTTGTAGGCCATTTAAGGGTTCATGACAAAAAAAAAATTGAATAATTAAGTGATCATTTTATAATTTTTCACATTTGATGACAAAAAAAAAATTATACAAATATAATTTACCCATTTAATTAATGCACTAAGGTTAGACTTTAAGATGATTATATAATATTTCAATTATTGACCTAAATTAACCTTGCAAAATTGGCCGGTCGATTCTTTTTCTTCATAACCAAAATGGCCGGTCGATTATTTTTTCTTCATTAAGAACTTTATCATCGGTAAACTTGACCGGATGCATGAATGTTGAGAGTACATCCTAACTGACGAAAGATTCAAATTGCTGTTGCAAAAAGTATTTTCGGCTTTGTTAGGGTTATTATAGCTGTAGGTACAATAAATGTTATTAAAATCAATAAAGATAAATTATTCTCTCTCTTCAACTTGATTTTCAAAAAAAAATTATTCTTATAAAATTCAAAATTCATAATATTCGAGTTATTTTCTCATCTTTTGTATTGGTTAGGCTTTAACATATATTAATTTTTTTTTATCGAACCAAAGTATTCATTGTCAGTAACAGTGATTAATCTTCTCGTCGCGAATGCTTTCTAAAGAGGTAAACGATTGATTATGAAATATGACCTATTCACATAAATATGAATAAAATCTCCAACTATATAATTAAGGAATAAAGTGAGCAACTATTACTCTATATTAACTCATTTCATATATAAATATGACTTTGAGAGGTTTGGAAACTTTTGGGAATTATAGATATATATGTGTGATTGCAATAGAATGACAGATAAAATCAAAAGGCTGTGTTTCTAATTACCAATCTGGGGACCAGCATCATGATATGCCACCATTGGTGGAAACTGATATTAAACGTTGTAGGCCCCCCTATACGTGGAATAGTTAGATATCAACAACAGACAAGGTTGCATCGTTCTGGTTCATCTCAGGTCCTTATCTCTAACACTACCTATGGGGGCATGTTTTGTCACATTCAATTGTTTTGATGCTGTTTATTTGACTGCTTTTTCTTTAACATAATCCTCTTAAATCCTTAATAACAACCACACATATACATGACACCATCCATTTGGTCAGGTTCCATGTATCAGCTTTTTTTCTCATCATCAAATGAAGCTAACATATATTTTCTCTCAAACCCAGAAATAAAAAGAGAAATAATATAAAGTTTGATCATCAGACTCGGTTTAACTGCTTTTTAAGATGTTTTTTTACAGTTTATCTCATATTTTACGATAAAGTGCATGTAATTTTTTATTTGAATAGATAGCTCTTGGCCTACCTCAAGATACCGATCACGATATCTGGTGGAAAGTGAAAATGATTTTCCTTTTCGAATTAAGGTTATAGTGGTGAGTGTTGGATAGTATCCACGTCATATATAATTAGTTTTTTTATCATATAATAAATAAGATTGGTTGTAGGTATCAATTAAGATATATCAAAATTATCTTGTAGTTGTGTATAAATTTAATATTAATATAATAAATAACTTTAAATAATTTTTTTGTTTTTATAGATTTTGTATTTCGTTATTTTATTTGATAAATATAATATCTTAAATTAAATTATTATGATTGAAAATTTATTTTTAATCAATTTTGAAAAAGCAATCGATTTACTATTTCAAATTAATGTCCAATCTTATGTTTAGACAAGAGTTTGAACAAGACAATGAACAAAGGTAATAAACAGAAAAAATAAAGTGAGAGATAACTACACAAGTTTGCTAACGTAGTTCGAAATAATCTTACTCCACGTAGCGTTGCTTAGTGAATGGTTTATTCAACAATTGATCTAATAACTTATTGGCTAAAATCCAATCTATCCTTACACAAGAAGTAATTGCAGCCCCAATAGATAACTTGAACTTGTTATAATCACTCACCCAAATACCTCACTTACAATAGATTCAAATCTATCCAATAATGCCTAAGAAACGAGTGTGAAATACAAGAATAAAACAACAATATAAATACAAACAAAATCACCACAAACACTCTCCAAAGATGCATCTCCATATGCAAATAAGCTACCTATTTATAGGCACAATATGACAACTTCCTTTAGCAGATTTTGTGCATTTTATCTTTTTAATTGCATAATAATCCGGGATAATGACCTTCAATATTTATCCCAAGATAAAGCCTTATGAGCTAAGTAAATTCATAACTTTAATCCCAAGATAAAGTCTTAAAGGATAAGGATAATCTTTATTTGATAAGGCATGTAGATATTCAAGTTTCTTCAATCAACCAAATTTGATCACCATGGTTTAGCGTGAGGTAAAAACATGTTTTAATAATCATTTGCTTATGGTGAACATAAACATGAAGGTCAAAGTAAAAAAAATGCCAACATCTAACTCCATTTGAACTGTAAAAATGCCAACATCTAACTCTACTTGAATTGTCTTGAAGTCATGTCTAGACTGTAGTCCCAAGGTCTACTTCGACATCTGTTTAAACATGAGAATGAATAGGCAGTAGCAGTTCAAGGAGTTGTTTGAATAGGGTTAAAAAATTAGCAGTGCACAGCTATAGTTTCAATAATCTCCCCTTTGTCTTTTTGAAAAAAAAAAACATAAGCAAATGATCAATACTCCTCCAATCACCATGCCACAAACACCCATGAGATACCAAATATAAATTGAATAAGTAACTCATTAAAGATGTTAAATACATCATTAAAATATTTCTCACACAAGAGTACAAATTAACTTCCTAAACATAAAAGCAACAGCAAAATCATAAAACCAATAAGCCCCACCTTAAACTTCAATAAGAAGAACGAAAACAAAAAAAAATAGCAGTAGCAACCAACAAGAACAAAAACTCCCCCTAAAAATAGCCAAAATCCTTTTTGTCAAAAAGCTCTGAACTGCTCCCCTTACGATGGTGATTTCTTGATATCACAAATCAATTCAAACAATTTGGCTCTTAGCTATCAATTTTTTAATTTTAACAGTGTGTGAATCCATCTCCCCCCTCAAGAAATCTAGAAGTTGTCATTTGTAATACCCTTTATCCGTATCCGACACCTGGACCGGGTACATGGCATCACCGTACTTAACTTGCTCAATCATACAATATCAATCCATAAAAACTTCATGTCAAATTAAAACTTTTCATTCGAGACCCTAATGTCCTTATTATAGGCCTACGAGGCTCTAAACTTGCACCCGGAATGATTTAGGACCAAACCGGAAACTTTTGAACACTTAGAAAAATTTGACATAAAATAGGGCCACACGCCCGTGTGGCATATCACATGCCCATGTTCCACACCCATGTGGATTTATTTTTCATTTTGAACCTACAGGTGATTTCACACGGCCTGACACACGCCCGTGTCCATAGCCCGTGTCCCTCACACGGCCATGACACGCCCGTGTCTTCACCCGTGTGTGAAAACCTTGACATTCTGTTTATGACATCATCATCCCATTTAGGACACACGGCCAAGGCACACGTCCGTGTCCTTAGACCGTGTGGCGGATTAAATTCCTAAATTTAGGTGCAGACTTCACACGGCCCAGGTACATGCCAGTGTCTTAGGCCGTGTCTCCCACATGGTTGAGACACACGGCCGTGTCACAGCCCATGTGTTTACTACTGGGTATTCTGACTTGCAAACCTAGCATGCATGGGGACACAGGGCCTATCAAGACGCCCATGGGCTGATCGTGTGTCACACACGGCCTAGACACATGCCCGCGTGTCTACCCGTGTGGACAATTGTAAAGCTATCTACAAAGCCAATTTCCACCCTACAAGGCAACCACACTTATACCAATTCAACATACATCATGACTATAAGGCACTACTAAGAACTCAAAATTAAGACATCCATACAAGCATGTACTTCATAAACTTCATCATCATCGGATATATAAACTTGTCAAGTATTGGCCAATTTCCAATGACCATTTACAAAATGAATTTAATGACATTAATAGCCACATATTGGCTAACAAATATGACATAAAACAAAACAACCAAGTTCCTATATATGCCATACTCAAAATTAATCAAACTTTGTTGTACCAAAGAGAGGTTGATAGTGTGACTCCGGACTCCGATGTCTTACGATCCCCGAGTTAGCTTAGCGATACTACAAGAAAAGGGAAATGAGAGAGGTAAGCATGAAGCTTAGTAAGTTTACATGAAATAAATAGTGACTTAAAAGCTCATAATGTCATCCATCCATTGCACTGAATAAAAGCACAAAGTCTTAAACACATTGTCATAACTTACTCATGCTTTCTCTTACCAATTACATGTCACGTCACATATTGTAAACATTTCTCGTGAATTACTCATATGTACCTGTATCACTTCATCACTTAGTTTTAGCATTAATTTCATCTCTACTATAAGCTTAACAATTTATCTCGATGAATCACTTGGAATACCCGAGGATACACAATCATCATCATACAATACACATAAACATGACGCCAATGCCATATCCCAGATATGGTCTTAAATGGGGTCACATCTCAATGCCGATGCCATATCCCAGATATGGTCTTATAGGGATCTCGTATCAATGTCGATGCCATATCCCAAATATGGTCTTATACGATATTCATATTCGATGCCGATGTCATATCCCAGATATGGTCTTATACGGGATCTCAATACGGTGCCAAGGCCATGTCCCAGACATGGTCTTATACGGGACCTTACCAATCTCATGTCTTGATGATGATATCCTCTCATTTCTTAAAGTCCAACCGGGACTTCAACATCATAAAATTTTCATCATTTTCTCATTTAACATCATTACTCAATTTCATAGAAATAATATACATCTTCATGAATATCAAACATTTAAAACATAGTAGCATGATGTTGAATTTATTACACACAAACTTACCTCGGTACCAAAATATGAAATTTTGCGATCTAGTCCGAAACCTTGCCTTTTCCTTGGTCAAGGTTAATTCCTCGTTCTTCTTGTTCTATAATAACAAATTAGCTCATTTAATTACCACATTAATCAATACATTTTAATAATCATACTTTGGCAAAATTATCATTTTGCCCTTAGACTTTCACAAAATTACGATTTTACCCCTAGGCTCGTAAATAAATTCTGATCAAATTTCTTCCTTTAACGAGCCTAGGTGAACAATTATTACTCTTATAGAAACTTCCTATACCCATTATTTCACACAATTACCACCTATTTTATAACCTTTACAAAAAGGTCCTTTTAGGCGTTTTCATGGAAACACCTTTCACATAAGTTGTTTATCTAACAACTAAGACTCATTTTCTTCCATAAAAATGCAGCAAACAACATAAATGCTCAGATGGAAAAACCCTAAACTTTCAACCTTTTTGCAAAATAGTCCCCTCTTTAGCTAGTTTAAGCTTTAGGGGTTCCAAAAGTACAAAAATTATCAAAGAATGGCCATTAAAGCACTTACTTGTAAGGAGAAAAGCTTGCTGAAATTTTTGAGCTCTCAAACCCCTATTTTGCTGCTAATTTTCGGTGGTGAAGGTGGTGAAGAAAAGATGATATCACTCTTTTCTTTATTTTATGATAAAAATCAATTTAGTCACCAAATTTTTACCTAACCAATTGACCAAGTCCTTTCTTTGTCCCTATGGCCGGCCACCACCCTAAACAAGGCCTAATTGCACATTAGGGACCTCCAATTAATATTCTATGGTTTTTAGACACCTTTAGCTTGTAAAATAGAACTTTCGCACTTTATGCGATTTAGTCCTTTTTCGCAGTTAAGCATGCAACCGCTAAAATTAAAGCACCAAAATTTTCATGCACCTATATAAACATGCTTTAACTCATAAAATAATATTAAAATAATTTTATCTGACCTCAGATTAATGGTTCCGAAACCACTGTTCCGACTAGCCCTTAAATCGGGCTGTTACATCATTATTTAGCAACCTTCACAAAGGGTTTACGAGCTTGTTTTGTTTGAACATTTACATGAACAAAGGTTGCATGAGAGAGATCATTGACACGATTGGTGGAAAAAAAACTTCTAGATCTTGAAAGAATGTAGGGTTGTAGATACCTCACCCTTAGATACCAAGATATTGTGTTGTTCCTTGAGAATGTGATAAATGATAAAAAGAAAGGGTAAAAATTCCCTTGTGACTAATGACTCAGCATGTTCAATGATCTGTTTAAATATAAGCTTCACACGGTTAAAGGAAATATCTCTATCAATCTTATACAACACATTTCTCAAATCTTTATTTATTGATGATTTGTTCTCTAAGGAAATTCAATTTCTAACAACCAACTTTTGCAAGATTGTGTACTTAGCGGTTAACTTTTATGGTGATAAGGTCCTATTTTCAAGCCAGCTTGTTGTCACTCCACCAATGATAACATTGACAATCCTTTCAAACTTCTTTGTACATTTTCCTTTGGTGCCAAGATAATAAAAAAAGATGTTAATGATTTTTGGATTGAAGTTAAACTCATGCCTTGTTAAGTACACTTGTATATAGTATTTTGGATTCTTATCCATAATAGACTTTTTCAAATTACAATAGAATTCATAGACTATATCAGTAACAAAAGGTTTAACAAAGTTGATTGACTTTAAAATGGGAGTAGAACTGAGTAAATGAAGCAAGCCATATTTCTCGAATTGTTCATTGTCGATCACATGCTCAACAACTAGATTTCTCTTAGAAAAAAATTTTCATCTCTTACTATATTCAATATTACAAAATCACGAAATTTTACCTTGATAAAATTATGATCATGCTTTGATTTAGTTTCTCTTTTACACTTGCCTCTAGTGATAGGATTTGAAGGCTCTTCAATGGGCTGTTTTCCCTTAGCTTCAGGCCCTTAACTCAACAAGTGTTTCATTAACTTTATTAGTATGAAAGCTAGCTAGTGAATCTAAGTCAATATTTGCTTCAACATCTTCCCCTTTTCACTATTTAGTATCATTCTCTATCTGAACACAAGTTGGACTAGTCAAGTAAAAATTTTTCTTAAACATATCTACATATATTTCTTCTTCTATATTTCCTATTGAACCTTCCTTATCCTCTTTTGCTTCAGCTTCTTTTCCTTCTATAGAGTCTTTGGAAGATGACTTTTCTTCCTTTGTTTTCTCTTTAGTTTATTTTTTTGTTCACTCTTCTATTTGAAAAGGTGTTTGGTCAAGTGCAGTTTGGGGTTATTTTTCCTCTGAAGCCTCATCAACCTGTCCAGCAAGGGAATCAATTCAATCTACTCATCTTGAGCATCTTAATCGATAGAAGGGAGGCTTTCTTTGATAGTTTCACTAGTCTATACATGTGTTGCCTCATCTTTTAAAATCTCCATGAGATATGATGAAGTTTAACCCTTTTCTTGGAAACATGTTTCACTCTGGCCATCAAGAATCAAGAGAGAGTGATTTGAACTTTTTGAATGATGAAAGAAACTTATCAGAGAAGGAAAGAAAGCAGTCGAGCAAATGCATAAAAGTCTTAGGGAAAATGATTTTTTTTCTTTATAAACATTAAAATGAAGTATTTAGAGCTAACTCAACCACCAAAAATCCCTTTAATTCTACCTCTTAAATATTCTCTAAGGGATAAAAAATATAGCTAATATGAGATAAATATGGAAATACGATAGATAAATAAAAAATAAACCGGATCATATTTAGACACTGATAAGGATATGAATGTGCCCTTTTTCATCCCTTTAAATTGATCACATGTGGCAGACTCCAAGTGCACTCATTAGCACTTCAAATCTTTTTGCATCAAGACTCTCAGTGAAGATATTTGTTAATTATTGAAAAACCTCTTGGATTCAACTAGCCCACATATAAAGTGATGCCCAATATATATGCTTCGTTTGATAGTGCAATACTGGGTTTTTGGAGATGTTTATTGCACTAGTGCTATCATAATATATTGTCAGCACCCCTAGTCAAACACATGTCTAAGCACTTATTTGACTGTCTATTTGAACAACTATCTGAACACCTATTTGAACACTATTTGAACACCTATTTGAACACTATATTAAAACATCATTTGACGCATCCACAACAGTTGTGAAAAACAATTCCTAGTTGCTACGTATTCAACCTTAGTAGTAGACAATGAGATAAGAGCTTTGTTTCTTACTATACAAAGAAACCAAGTTGTTTCCAACATATAAACATGCCCCTGATGTGCTTTTTCTATCATCCACATACTAGCCCAGTCTGTATCACTGTAGCTAACCAATGATATATTAATATCTTTTGAGGACCATAAGCCAAAATCAAAACTACCTTTGACATATTTGATTTTTCTCTTGACTTCCTTGAGGTGGGACTCCTTTAAATTAACTTGATAATAGGCACACGCCCTAACACTTTGACAAATATTAGGTTTGTTGGCTATCAAGTAGAGTAGACTTCTAATAATGCTTCGATATGTTCTACTGTCTGTCTGAACACCAATCCTGTCAAGGCCTACTTTCTCACTAAAGCTCATAGGTGTTCTTACATTCTTTATTTGCTCAAAGCCAAACTTATTGACCATATTTTGAACATACTTCTCTTGATTCAAAAATATCCCATCTTCACAATGTTTAATTTGCAAGTAAGAAAATAAGTAAGCTATTTAACCATGCTCATTTCAAATTATGAATGCATGAACTTAACAAATTCATCTTTAACCTTGGTTGAGGTGATCCAAAGATAATGTCATCCATATATATATCTGTATAATAATTATGCTCCTTCGATTCTTTTTCAAGAAGAGTGTTTTATCCACATTGCCCTGTATATATCCTTATTTAAATAAGAATTGGGGCAGGCTTGTAAAAATCAATGAAGCCCTTTGGTTGTTTTACAAACACTTCCTTATTAAAAAAATCATTAAAAATGCACATTTGACATCCATTTGATAGAGCTTAATATTGAGATGCTAAACAACAGTAGAAAGAAGTTTGATAGATTCTAACCTAGCTACTAATGCAAAGGTTTCATCAAAATCCACACCTTCCACCTGAGTGTAGCCTTATGTTACCAACCGAGCCTTATTTCTAGTGATATTTCCATGTTCATCAATTTTATTCTTGAAGACTTTTGTTCTTCATGACTAGAATAAGGATCCCCTTGTCGTTCGAACACATTGTCGTTGTCTTATTTTTTACCTTCTAGACAGCCACATCACGAGCCACTTTCTTCCAAAGCCTAACCAACTTCAAAGCTCGTTCTGGGGTACTATAGCCTCAGACATCACAAACTCAATGTCGCAATAAGCCATAGATACCCGGACTTCACTTTCTATTTTGAACTGAAAATAGATATACTCATTAAGTTCATATATTGGCTCATCTACAACAATGATTAGAAAGTTTTTTAGCTCCTCCACACCTTCACTTAGTTCCGATTTAAGCTCATCTTTAATATATAATTCTACAGCTACTCCTATTCCTATTCCTATGTTAATAGGAGTGAAGACACATTATTCATTTCTCACAACCTCATCACGATTTTTAACTCTGAACTCTTTTTGAACACTCATATTCAACATGTCATGCTTAATTATGGTAAGGTGGGCCTCTTGTTCGAGTTCAGGAACCTCATGCTTGACCTCTCCCAATAGAGTGTTCATTTTAGTTCGGCATTGGTCAGATTCCAATATTTGCTCCAACGTATTGGACATGGAGAACATGGTCGCTTGGCATGAAGACATGTTATCCTCCAACATTCCAACCTATGTAGTAAGGGATGGGTCTTCCATGAACTCGACAGTCTCCATATTAATTTTTGGATAGTAATATGGAGAATATGAATCATATATAAGATAATTATCCGACCATCCTTGATTGTAGCTACCCATCTCGGTTGCATATACATACGAACCATAAGGATGCTCGTATGAACACTCTTGTCCTCCATAATCGCCATCGTAAATCCAATGGCTCATCGAGTCTTCGTTCGTTGAACTCGACCTCTTCTTATATCCATATTGGTCTTTCGACCACCTATAACCATTATTACTAAACATGATTAAATGGAAGTACTCAACAAGGTAAACAAATAAAACAATAAAAAAACATGAAAAGTAAGGCACTATCTAATCCCTTCGTCTTTCGACTAGTATTGCTCTTTTGAAATAGCTAACTTGACAAAACATTTACACTATTACAATCCTCGACAATGACGCCAACAACTTGATCATGGCTTAGTATGCGTGCACCAAGGCTATGAATCAACACTATTATACTTAAATATCTAGAGACTTTACTGCAAGTGTGACATGTCATTTTTAATATTTTTAGTGTTACAATGAAAACCTGAGTATTTCAAGGATCGAATGTAACACCCCAAACCCGGCCTAGACGTTATGGCCGAATCTGACGATGTCACATGGAATGGGATTTGAAAGCGAATTTATCAAGTTAAAACCGTTTCTGTTTATTATCTTCTATTAATCTCTCGTTGATTTCAAAATCATTTTCTCATTAATTTGATTCGTTTAAAAACATATTCTATGGCGGAAGCTTTTAAAACTGTTATATTTGAAGAAAACCGTTCGCGTTTAGAAAAACATTGTTTTAAATAAAACTGAGTTTTCGTTAAGTTTTGCAGTTTAAAAGTCCATGGAAACAGTTAAAAACCAAAGTAAAGGTAAACAGTCCAAAAGTCCAAATTACATAAAAAATACCCCAAAAATAATAGGAATTAAAAATCATAAATGGAATCTAAGCAGTTCAATAGACCTGTGGTCACCATTGAGTCCTCCGCCGCACCGATCCGTCTAAGACTGGGGATCACCTGCACAGATAAAATATAAAGGGGTGAGTTTACGTAAACTCGGTGTGTAATCCCCACAGAAGATATGCATACAGTCAAACAACAGTTATCAGTCAAATGCAGTTTGGAGCCTAAGCCGATTACAAATTCAGATACAGTTTCAATTTAAAATTAGGGCCTTAGCCCATCTCGAGATCTGATGTGCATCTGATGTGTAAATCGAGTATCCTACCCACCAGCCTCTACACACCATCTCCGACCATCCCTACACACCATGTGGGGTTTAAAACACCCACCCAGCCCTACACACTAAGTCGTACCGAATGCGGCACATATCAGTAATATTGCAGCTGAGCTACCAGAAAGTAGGCATGAAAGCCTTTCAGTACGCTTCCTCCAATAATCAAACATCCCCCCCAATGCATATGCAACTAAACATGCTCAATGCAGACATGCAGAATTACATGCTTACGTGTTACAATTTAGTTAACAGTCATACATACAGATCAGTAAACATGCATAAATTTAACATGCTCAATACATACAGTATAATCAGATCACACAATTTAGGGTTTAAGTAACGCTTATCGAACCTATAGTAGGTTCACAGTCGACTTGGGCGACCCGTGCAACCTTAGGAAATGTTTTAGCTAAATGGGCCCACAGGCCATATGGTTTGCCTGTGTGGGCCCACACGCGCGTGTGGCCCACACGCCCAGATTGGCCTTGCCTATGTAGATCACACGGCCTGGCCAGATATTACACACCCATGTGGCGTGTCCGTGTGGGCCCACATGCCCAGTTCAGTTTAACCCATGAAGCCCACACGGCCACACCCTGGCCATCACACTGCTGTGTATTGCACATGGTTTGGCTTTCGTCGATCACACGGTCGTGTTATCGCACACGGCCTACCACACGGGCGACCACACACATCTGTGGCGTCAACAATTTGCAATTTTGGCTTTCGCCGAATCCCATTTTCTACATTTTCGGGTACACACCTGGTACGTTTTTTTATGTGAAAACACTCCTGAGACCACCAGCACCTAAAAACGCCAAATCAAACTCCACAATTAGTAACCATATTACGAAACTCCAACGAAACCTATCTAAAATGAAATCTTAGAACAACTTTTCACACTTACTGTCGACGAGCAGCGATTACTAGATCGAATTAAACCGTTGTAGTGAATTCCCCAGTTCCATGATCTTCCCTTACGCAACACCCTTACCAAGATTAATTCCCAAACCACAACATCAACATCCACTCAATGAATGAAACCCCAAAAAGGAAAATCTACAAACTTACCGAGACGAAAGGTGTACAACCGCAGTACCGAGCCCCAACAAATAATCGAACAATCGATTGAATCGAATGGCAGAAGAACGAAACCAGAAGTGACTGGAAAAAGGGAGGCAGAACGTCAGAAAGGTAACCAAAATTTAGGAAAAAGAAAAAGAATAAACTAAAATATGAGATATAACCAAATCCCCACTAGACCATAATCTATTATTTTTCTCCCCTTAATCCCACTACTCATAACTTCCCCAGACTTTAATCTCCACTGAAACTCAAAAATAAATACCCCTGCCTGCGCAGGGATTCGAATACCAGACCTTCAACAAACTAACACTCAACTTAACCACCAGACCAGCAGGCCCATTCTGATATAAGATTACAGGCAACTAATTATAAGCCTACTAAACAAAGATAGGGCTTAATTCCAAAAATAACAAAAATTGCTGAAGCTAAGGCTTGAACTTGGGACCTCTCATACACACCCAAAACACTTAACCACTGAAGCAGACAGATAACTGTAACCTTTTCACAAAAATAGAAATAAGAATTTTGGGGCGTTACATCGAACCTAATGGATTGCCAAATTGGTAAATGTGTTTATCAAGATAATTACAAGTTAAGCAATTATTAATCTAATCGAGTCGAAAATTATTAGTACAAATTCCAAAATAATTTTTTTATAAACTAAATTTAAATTATCAGTTAAACAAACTAATTTCATTTTCTTCCCTATTGCTTTAGATAATGAAAATGATAAAATGATGGTCGATTGATTTGTTTCTCGTTAACTAAGCTAATAAACTTATACTGATTATATTGTTTGTCACATTTAGCTAAGAATCTCTTCAAGGTCTCATTTTAGACTAAAAGATACCACCTAGGTTTTCCTCTCGGTCTCTCTATTCGGCACAATCTAATGATAAATTCTACTCTCGATCTCCTTTATATATATTTTCCACTAGAGGCATCAATTCTAGTGTATTAAGCATTTCAATATAACTGAACAACCAATTAATCAAGAATATACATTAACTTAAACTAAAAAATAACCAATTGACCAACCATCAACCAATTTAGCACATAGTCAAACTTCAATTTCCAACAAGCATTTTATCAAACACATAGTAGGCATAAAATAAAAGTGAAGAGTTTAAGAAAATGCTAATTTCATTGAAGGAAATTCAATGAAGCGCAAGAGTTTGATCAACTCTCTTTTACATAGTCTTCATCAAGAAAGAAGAAATGAAACAACAAAAATAAAATCTATTCTAAAAAGAAAAAGGGAACATCTAATCTAAAAATGAAAAGAAAAAAGAAAAAAAAAGAAAAGAAACCTAACCTAACCTAAAACTAAAAAACTAAGAAAAGATGTACAACCAACAAAAATCTAAAATCAAAAGCTTATAAGGTAGTATTTATAGTCTACTAACATTTAACCTAATATTGACTATTATGCCCTTAAATGAAAAAAAAAACTTAAGCTTGCTTGGACACAAAATTGCCCCTGCAGTTTTTCACCCGTCAAGCAGCAGTATTGCGACACCTAGGATTTGGTGTCGCAACACCCAAAATAGTAACGAACTTGCGTATCTTGGGGGTCTCAGTGTCGCGACACCCGTTTCTTGGTGTCGCGACATCACTGGGTTTGACCTCAATTTCTTCACTTTAATTCTTTAGGGGTATTACACCTTTGGAGGCTCAGTATCGTGACGTTGGCTCAGTGTCACAACATCCATCCCTTGGTATCGCGACTCCCACGACAGTAAGCTTCCATGTTGATTTTTCATTAAAGTTTTGCATCCTCAAGTTTTAGATTTTCAAACCTTGCAGTCAAAATTTGCAAACCAAACATTCAAACAATAGCATTCCCTTCATGTTGGTTTTATAAAATGTTCTAAGCTTCTTTTACAAATTCACAAGTTGAAATCATTTTCAATTGCTCCAAGTCAACACCTCTAAACATAGCATACAAGGATTTGGAGTTTGCTAGGGCAACCTTTCTCCCATCATTAGTTATTGATTCTTTTCTTTTACCTTTGTTGTT
Source organism: Gossypium sturtianum (assembly GCA_025698515.1). Lineage (NCBI taxonomy): Eukaryota > Viridiplantae > Streptophyta > Magnoliopsida > Malvales > Malvaceae > Gossypium > Gossypium sturtianum. The sequence goes on along the minus strand of CM046946.1, from coordinate 18,017,295 downwards.
CCATTAGCATAGATTACCTTAGGTTTTTTCCAACCTTCTTCAATAGCTTCCCATGTATTTTCATCTATAGACATTATAAAATCCCTCATTTGAGCTTTTCAGTAAGCATAGTTTGAAGATCCAACAAGTAGAGAAGCTTGAGTGATGAAGCCTCCTTCTTTCAAGGCTTCCATGGTAGCAAACCATACTAGGATAGTCTCAAACACTTCTTGAATTCTAATAATGTACCAATTGAAAAAATAATCAGTTTTGTAACACCCCTAACCCGTATCCATCACCAGAACAGGGTTACAGAACGTTAACGACACTTTTCAAAACATTTTAAGATAAATCATGTAAATCACTATTCATTAGCCGAGATTGTTTAGGACGTCCCTTAAATGGACCCTCGAGGTCCAATACGAACATTAGAATCAAGTCGAGACTTAATCGGAAACTCTAAGATTTTTTTGTGACATTTCAAAAATTTTCCAAGGTACAGGGCTCACACGCCCGTGTGGTCCAAGGGACACGCTCGTGTGACCCTTCGACACGCCCGTGCTTCAGGCCGTGTCCAATTTAGGTTGCTCTCTGACTTGCGCCACACGGCCATGCAACACGTTCGTGTGCTAGACCATGTGGTTAATTAATTTAATTCGAATTAAGTGCAGGTTTCACACAGCCATGACACACGCCCGTGTCTCTGCCCATGTGCTCAATTCTGTGCATTCTGTTTTTCAAAATTAAAGTACAGGGGACACACGGCCATACAACATGCCCATGTACCAGGCCGTGTGTCACAGATGGCCTAGACACACGCCCGTGTGGACAAAATAAGGCTATTTCCTAGCCTCATTTCTCACCCAAATTTACCATTTTCCTGCATCAATACTTACAAGTATAATCCAACCAATCAAAAATATAATTCAAGTCAATTTCTATCATCTAAACTAATACATTTCATCATATATTTGTGTTTAATGAGTTACCTTTATGTAACTTACATAATTTGCAAAATTAGATGTTCATACTTATCATTTAAGTTAATGTATTGACTCAACCATGACACATATCAAAACATAAGTATATTAGCCATGCCAATGGCTAAATTTCATTCATCATTTACATACCATCATTTGGTTTATTTAGCCTATACATGCCATTAACAAAATAAGATTTTCATTTATACAAAAACGACAGTTTGATAGTGTGATGATTTGCTCCGACCAATCTCCAACCTTCACGAGCTTTGAGCACTATAAAACAGGGAAAATAAAACCTAATAAGCATATTATGCTTAGTAAGCTCGTATAATAGAAATTAAACTTACCCATTACATTCAATATATTAATCATACATTACATGCTTTTCATCAATTTGGAAATTTGCCTACTCACATACATTCAACCAACACGTTAGTCACAAATATACCAATATGCATAGATGAGCTCATCATGCCATATGTGTATTTTATCCATTGAATCATTGAGTTTCCGATGGATATTTCAAGTAGTACACTCGAGGTGTACAATTCCATTACCCGTCAATTCATGTCCAATAGTACCCTATAGGTACACTCTCGAGCCACATATTACACAGTAGAATTACCAGTCCAGGCTAAATCTTTTATATGACAAAGAATTCCCTATAGAGTTCATTCTGGATTACCAGTCCAGGCTAAATCTAGTCAATTAGGATTACCAGTCCAGGTTAAATCCTAATTGAAACATATACTCGAGAGGCTCATTTCGGATTACCCATCCGGGCTAAATTCATTCTGTAACACATGCAGTTTCATCAGGGAAATCACCTTTTTATCCATCGGAATTCAATATTCAAGGAATTCAACCCTTTTTCAATAATTTTCTGAACATGTATTATTTCGTTCATTACCATATCCATGTAATTCACATACATGATTTCATATAACATAATCAATGTAATATAACATTCAAATCAATACATTTCCGTACTCATTTAAGTTATACGAACTTACCTTGATATTTATTCGTATCTAAAATCTACTAATCCGAAATCTTTTCCTTTACTCGATCTAACTCTTTGTTTGGTACTTCCGGATCTATATATAAATGAATTTAATCATCAATTCAATCCATTTCATATTCTATTGAACTCAATTTACAATATAGGCAAAAGTACCAATTTACCCCTATACTTTTGATTAATTCCAATTTCGTCCCTAGGCTTGGAAATTGAAATTCATGCAATTTAATCCTTATTACAAGCCTAATCAAAATTCTAATATAACTTTTACAGCACATGTATTCTAAAAATTTTAGAATTTTCCATGGGTTTTACCATTTTTCAATTTAGTTCCTAAATTAAGTTTCCATCAAATTTCCCTTTGTAAAAGTTGTTTATCTATCAACAACTTTTCATTCTCTATTATAAACTTTTAAATTTCAACATGTTCATCCATGGAAAACTTTCTATACTTTGATATCTATTCAAATTAACCCCCCAAATAGAGAAATTAAACTTTCTCGATCTCAAAAATATAAAAATTACTAAAAACGGGACATAGGAACTTACCAATTTATGCTTGGAAAGCTTGTTTTCTCTCTCCTAGGGTTTCCATGGATTTTAGGTTGAAGAAAATGATATAAAATGATGATATTCCATTTTAATTTAATTATCATCTTTATAATTTTTCTATTTCCAATTTAGTCCTTAACCTTTTCTAATTTGTCCATGGATGATTCACCAAAAATATCTACATATTTTTGATCAATGGTCTAATTACCATTTAAGGACCTCAATTTTTGAATTCCATAGCTATTTAATCCTTATAGCTTCTAGAATTCAAATTTGATATTTTATGCAATTTAGTCCTTTCTACAATTAAGCACCTAATTGATAAAATTTTCTTATCAAAATTCTCATGCAATCTTCCTATCACATTACTAATCATTTCATAATTTTAAAATATTTTATCTTTCCGGCTCGAATTTTTGGTTACGAAACCACTATTCCGACTTCACTGAAATTGGGCTGTTACAAGATTGTTTTTTCAAACTAAGTCCAATCTGGTGTTCGTCTAGACACGAGTTTGAATAAGACAATGGAAAAAGGTAATAAGCAAAGAGAGTAAAGAGAGATAAGCACACAAAGTTTGTTAACGTAGTTTGGAAGCAATCATACTTTGCGAAGCCTCGCTCAATGAATGGTTTATTCAACAATTGATCCAAAAACCTACTGGCTAAAGCCCAATCTACCTTTACAAAATAAGTAATTGCAACCCCAATAGATAACTCCAACTTGTTACAACCACTCACCCAAATACCTCACTTACAATAGATTCAAATCTCTCCAATAATGCCTAAGAAATGAGTGTGAAGTACAAGAATAAAACAACAACAACATAGATACAAGCAAAACCAGCACAAGCACTCTTCAAATATGTACCTTCATATATGAATATGCTACCTATTTATAGGCACACTATAGTAGCTTCCTTTGGCATATTTTGTGTCGATAAATTCATCCTTTTAATTGCATAATAATCTAGTATAATGGCCTCCCATATTTATCCCAAGATAAAGACAAGTAAATTCATTAGTTTAATCTACAAGATATAGGCTTAAAGGATAAGGATAAACTTTATTGGATAAAGCATGTCGATATTCAAGTTTCTTCAATCAGCCAAATTTGATCACCATGATTTAGCACAAGGTAAAACATGTTCTAAGAATCATTTGTTTATGGTGGATATAAACTTGAAAGTAGAAATAAAAAATGCCAACATCTAACTCCATTTGAACTGTCCTAAAGTCATGTCCAGATTGCAATCCAAATGTTTTTTGGGACATCTATTTAAACATGGAGATGAAGAGACAACAATAGTTCAAGGAGTTGTTTAAACAAGGGTTAAACATCAACAATTGACAGCTATAGTTCCAAGAAATTTTATATTATTTTAAAAACTCAAATTCAAATAGGTTTTCCAATTGATTTTTTTAAATATTTTTAATCAATAATATTAAATAACAATGTTAAATTGTAATATTAAACAATTTTGAGAGTATAATTTTTTAACATTTATATCAGATTTATTAAAATTTAAACATAACTAAGTAAAATATATTGAATTTTTTAATCAATTGCAGAACTTTTATAAAAGTCTTAATAATATTAAAAGTATTTTTAAACATATTATTGAAAATTTAAGAAGTTTAACAGTAAAACATATTTATTCAACATGTTTTTTTTTTATAAATTTCTTTAAATTTTTATTAAAAATATTAATAAATATAATTTTTAAAAAAAACTAATTTTATAAATGTTTAAATAAACTCTTGAAAATATATTTGAGGGTTAAAACCTAGTTTGAAAATAGGGCATTAAATGAAAATGATAAATTTCAAATTTTATAATCAATGTGTAAATAAAGGAATTTATTGGGCAAATAATTAAGAATGCATTAGAATATTGGAGGACTAAACTTGTAAATTTAAAAACAAAACACCATGAAAATATAGGTTAGTATTTTTTACATTAGTTCTATACCTTTTTTTATTTCACAAGTATCTTAAATAATTGACATGTGTCTTTTTATTAAAATATTTTTTTAATATTTTATTACATTTCTATAGGATACTTGTCATCCCCCTTACCATATCTGTGGAGTCTAAAAACTCTATTGACAATGTACCAAATATTATTCCGATAATATATTAAAAAACATGAAGAGAACAATGCTACAATTAATTATGCTGAAATTTTGAAATTTCAAAGAAGTATAAATTAAGTAGGAACAATGTTCTAATTAAAATATGTGAAAGGCCTTATAAAAACAAAAGTAAACCAGAGGGGGAATCGGCTTGCAATTTTTCCATTACCTTTAACCATAAAAGATAAATTTTCCTCTTCTTTTTTGTCAAAGCGAGGGTACCATGGTCAACAGTAGTGACTAATCCTCTCGTTATGGGTACTCTTCAAAGAGAAAAACGACTGGCCATGAAATGTGCTCTATTCCCATGAGAGGGGATTGAACCCCAAACACATGATTAAAGGATGAGGTAAGCAACCACCCTACCACACCTCATAGTTATAGAAACCAAACTTTCATCCTTACCTCTAACTTCACCGTTCATGTCAAAAATAAAGTTTTTTTTTTTTTTTAGTAAATTTCTTTCTTTCCATATTTTTCCATAGGTTCAAATAAGAAATGGAAGAGTTTTTTTTTTAAGAAAATAATTTTTATATCAAATTTTCTTTATTTTAATGATAACTTTTAAGGGAAAAAAATCATATTTCTTTTTTAATTTTTGTCATCATATAGCTCAAGTTTTACCGGAATATCAAAAAAAAAAAAAAAACTTCAGACTTCATTTTTATAAAAATAGTTGATTTTTTTTTTTAAAAAAAACTATCTTTTTAAATCTAAGCTTCTCTCGAATTTGGTGACAAAATTCATCTTTGTTTTGAAAAGGTTGAAAAAAAAAAAAACCATCACAAATCAAAACTTAAAAAATATTACTTTAAAAAATATTTTGCGTTGAAAAAAAAAGTTCATGGACTTGTATTTGTCTATGTTTATGCTTCTAAATTTCTATGTAATTTTTTTGTCTCCTTCAATTTGTCTATGCTCTACTTCTTATAAATCTCAAATGAAATTAAATGTAAAAATCATCCCTCCATTCAAATAATAATAAATTAAGGCCATAATTTTGGTAATTTTAGTCAACAAAATGTTTTACAACCAAATTTGGTTGTAATTAATTTAAATTATTATTAAAAACTTTGAAGTTATTATTAAGAAATGGATTTTATTTGGATTTGGACAAGTTTTACTGTACTGTCTTTTAGGTAGAATTTGATTTCTATTTAAACATTTAACAAATTTAGTTACTCTTGTTCATTTTAAAATAGAAAATTTAGTCTTTTTTCATAATTCAAATCTAGTTGGTTTCAGTTCTTTATTAGGTTATGATAATCTATATTTACTTGATATTATTATTTCATTTAATGAATCATTGCATACTGTTGTTATAGGTAAGAAACACAATTTAACCATTAAGAATTAGGCTTCATTGTGGCACAAGTGATTAGGTTGTGTCTTTAAAAGGAGAATTGATAACTTGTGTCCAACAGTATTTTTGATCCTTTTAATTTCAAATATTCTAAAATATTTAGGGTTTAAAAATTTTATAATCCCACTACTAAGGATATTTTTTAGAAAATTAATGCTCGGATCTTTGAGGATGTTGCGTTTGCATCAGGGGGAATGAATTAAGGACATTGTCTTTGAAAAAGAATATGTTGATATTCCTTAGCATATTCCTTTAATTGCTATTAAAATATATTAGGAATAGTCTATTACACTTGATATTGTTTATGTGGGAGAATCCTCTTATTTTGACCAAAGTTTATTTTGACTTTTCTTTCTCTCAGTTAAACTCTGTTTTTAATTTCCCACTTAAACTCTGATTAACATAGAGTTGTTGTAGTCATATATGCTATGAATTTTAGCATATAAATAGGCCTTAGTTACTTTAGGTTTTACACAACAAAAAACATTTAGATTTAGAGAATTTTATTCTTTGTTTCAAAGGGTTTTTCTTGTGGGGCTTCTGGTTTTTTTTTTTAATTCTCTCCATCTTTTGTACTCTCCTTTATTATAGTGAAATCTCCTTTTGCCCGTGGTTTTTTATCCTCTTTTGAGGAGTTTTTCCACGTAAAATTTGTGTGTTTGATCTTTTCAATTCTTATTTTCTTCACTTTATTCGTTGTTTAATCGGGTTTATCCTCTACAAACTGGTATCAGAGCTAGTTTGATTTCTGCAATTAACCCGTTCAGAGATGACATCGTCAATGTTTAGTATTGAGAAGTTCAACAGAATTGTAAATTTTAGTTTGTGGCAAGTTTAGATGACAACAATACTAGTTTAGAACGGTCTGAAAAAGGTTTTTACAGGGAATAAGCCTCCAGATATGGATCAGTCAGAATGGGAAGAGCTCGATGAGAAGGCTCTATCCGCTATTCAATTATTCCTCTCGAATAATATGTTACAAGAGGTTATGATGGAGAAAATAGCGTATGTGTTATGGAAGAAACTAAAAGCCTTATATATGACGAAATATCTGGCCAAAGGGTTAGTATTAAAACAACATCTCTACACATTCAGAATGGCCAAAGGTGAGTCCATTAGAACTCATATTAGCGAGTTTGTTACCCTTCTTAATGACTTAAAGAATCTCGAAGCAAAGGTTAGTGACGAGGATCAAGCTATGTTGTTGTTATGCTCTTTGCCCTCTTCTTATAAAAATTTTAGGGAAACTCTGAATTATAGGAGAGATCACCTCTCATTCAAGGATGTGAAGGAAAATCTTTTGAGTAAGGATAAACTTGACAACGAGTTAGGCCCAAACAAAAAATCAGACGGGGAAGCCTCAGTTCTCGTTGCAAGAGGCAAACAACAAACCAAAAAGATATATCGAAATAGGTCTAAAGCAAGGTCTAAAGCAAGGTCTAAATCTAGAAATCGTGACAAATATTGTGGCTATTGTAAAAAGGTGGGCCACGTTAAGGAAGAATGTTAGAAACTTCAAAATAAAATCAAAAGGGATGTAGAAAAGACAAAAAAAGATAAGCAGAAAGTCAAAGTTGTTGATGCTAGTGTAGCCAAGGACAGAAGAGATGATTTCTTGTTGGTGTCAACGACCGAAAGCTCTCATCTTACTTCCGTATGGATCTTAGATTCAGGGTGATCCTATCACATGTATCCCAACACGGACTTGTTCTCCACGTACATTTCAGTTGAAGGTAGAGTTATGCTTATGGGAATAACTTACCATGTAAAATATTCGAAATCAGAACAGTACAAATTAGGATGTACGACAGAATTATTCGGACACTGTCAGATGTCAGGTATGTTCCTGATTTAAAGAAACATTTTATCTTATTGGGAATTTTGGATTCTAACGGTTGTAAGATAGTCATTGAGTCAAATGACTTAAAATTTTCTTGTAAGCCTCTTGTTATGATGAGGTGATAGAAAAAAAAGGCAGCCTATATATTCTGCAAGGGTTAACAATTATTGGTGCGACTGCAATTATCGAAGAAAAGTCAAAATCGCCACCATGTCGTTATGAGAATCAACTTGATGTCGCGACGACATGACATGACTCTTTCTCCACCGATTCCGATTCAACCAAACTTTGGCACATGTGACTGGGTCATATGAGTGAGAAAGGTATGACAGTCTTGTGCAATAGAGGTCTTCTCAAAGATTCTGAAGTTGGTAAGTTAGGTTTCTACGAGCATTACGATTTTGGGAAACAAGCTCGAGTCAGTTTCAATTCAGCAGTGCGCAGAACAAAAGGGACTCTAGATTATATTCATTCCGATTTATGGGGTCCATTTTCGACATCTTAAAAGGAGGTAATAATTATTTTCTAACTTTTATTGATGATAACTCCAGAAAAGGTTGAGTTTATTTCTTTAAATAAAAAAGCGAAGTCTTTGGAATCTTCAAATAGTAGAAGACACTATTAGAAAAACAAATCGAAAAATCTGTGAAGTGGTTGAGAACGGATAATGGTCTTGAGTTATGTTTTGTTAGAGTTTAATGATTTCTGCAAATGAGAAGGAATTAAAAGTCATCGAACCATTGTTGAAACTCCACAGCAGAATGGAGTTGAAGAAAGAATGAACAGAACCTTGCTCGAAAAAACTCGATGCATGCTTTCTAATGCAAGCTTAGGGAAGGAATTTTGTGCTGAAGTCGTAAACCTAACAAGTTATTTGGTAAATTGATCTTCTCATCAAGCATTGAGGGGTAAATTTTCAGAGGAGATATGGTTAGATAGTCCTCCCAATTATTCTAATCTTAGAATTTTTGGTTGTCCTGCTTATGCTAAAGTTAGCTAGGGAAACTTAGAACTAAGGGTTGTTAAATGTATCTTTCTGGGATACTCTGCCGGTACAAAAGGTTTTAAGTTGTGGTGTTCGAAATCTGACAAAATAATTGTTAGTAGATATGTTATGTTTGATGAATCTACCATGTTTCGAATAGAAAAGATGACTTTTACTTTTAAAGACACAAATAATCAGAGTGTCTCGAGCAAGGTGGAGTCAAAACCCGAAACAGGGGGTGACATCACGACAAAAAAATGCCTAATGTCCCAATGACACGATGAACAGATGTCTCGATCCAATGAAGAGTCACACGACGTCCTTACGATAGGACAAAATTCTAATTCTTGCAAGTTTGAAGCTATTTCGAATCTGTTTGGGGCTCCATCCAACCCTTAGGTACCCTCACCATCTCAGTTAACTAATTGTAAGTTGGCTCATAACAGGAAAATACGAGAAATCTGACTACCACAGAAATATTGTGAAGGAAAACTAGTGGCTTATGCTCTAAGTGTTGCCAAGAACATTGATTCAACCGGTCCTCCATGTTATTATGAGGTAGTTCAAGACTCCAATTCTAGCAAATTGCTCGTTGCAATGGAAGAAAAGACTGAATCACTTCAAAAAAATGAGACTTGGAGGCTAGTTAAACCACTAATTGATAAAAGAATTGTTGGTTGCAAATGGGTATTTAAAAAGAAGGAAGGTCTGGGTCCTAACGACACAAGGTACAAGGTAAGACTGGTTGCACAGGGCTACAGTCAAGTGGAGGGAGTTGATTTTCATGATGTTTTCTCTCTCACTGTAAAACATACATCCATTCGGGCACTTTTAGCCCTTGTTGCATCAAATAATCTTAAGTTAGAAAAGTTAGATGTAAAGACTGCTATTTTTCATGGTGACCTTGAAGAGGACATCTACATGCAACAAATCGGAAGACTTCAAATTTGAAGGTAAAGAAGATCATGTTTTTCTCTTACAAAATTTTTTGTACGGTTTAAAGCAGTCTCCTCGACAGTGGTATAAATAGTTTGACTCCTTCACGTTGAGTATTGGTTTTTTCTCGAAGTAAGTATGACAGTTGTGTTTATCTACAATGTCTTGATGATGATTCTTTTATATATTTGTTGCTTTATGTTGATAATATGTTAATTGTAGCTAAGAATCCATCTGAAATTTATCGTCTTAAAACCATGCTTAACTATAAGTTCGAGATGAAGGATTTAGGTGAAGCAAAGAAAATTTTGAGGATGAAAATTTTGAGATATAGACAGTTCGAGAAATTATTATTATCACAACAAAGGTACATCAAAAAGATCCTTGAGCGGTTTGAGATGTAAGATGCAAAAACGTTAGGTACTCCTTTAGCTACACACTTTAAACTCTCAATTTCAGATTCCCCACAAAATGAAGAATATGAAAGGTACATGTCAAAAGTACCTTATTCAAGTGCAATTGGAAGTTTTATGTATGTAATGGTATGCACTTTTCCCAATATTTCACATGTTGTTAGTGTTGTTAGTCGATACATGGGCAATCCGGGTAAGTTACACTGGCATGCAATTAAGTGAATTTTCATATATTTATGGGGTACTTCTAACATGTGCTTAGAGTTTGGAAGAACTCAAAACAGTTTAGCCAGATATGCTGATTCTGATTATGCAGGAGACTTAGATCGAAGAAGGTCTCTCACAAGTTACCTATTTACTTTTGAGAATTGTGCCATTAGTTGGAAAGTGACACTTCAAGCTACATTGGCTTTGTTGACTACTGAAGCAAATTACATGGCAATTACAGAAGTAGTAAAAGAAGCAATTTGGTTAAGGGGTTTGTTCAGTGAACTGGTAAGTGAAAAAGGGGCAACTATCGTATATTGTGATAGTCAAAGTGTCATACATCTCACCAAAGATCAAATTCATCACGAGAGAACGAAGCACATAGAAATTCGTTATCATTTTGCTCGAGAGGTGATCATTCAAAGGGATGTTCAAATTCTTAATATTGACATAGAACACAATCTAACTGACATATTGACAAAGAGCCTTCCAGTTTCAAAGTTCGAGCATTACTTGGACTTGGTAAATATCTGATGAAGAATTAGTTAAGCCCATAACAGGGCTCAGCAATGGAGTTGGTCCAAATACAAGTCAAGGTGGAGATTTGTGGGAGAATGCCTTTTATTTGACCAAATTTTATTTTGTCTTTTCTTCTCCCAATTAAACTCAATTTTTAGTTTCCCACTTAAACTCTGATTAATTTAGAGTTGTTGTAGTCATATATGCTACGAATTTCATCCTATAAATAGGCCTTAGTTACTTTAGGTTTTACACAATAAAAAAATATTTAGATTGAGAGAATTTTGTTCTTTGTTTTGAAGGGTTTTTCTTGTGGGGCTTCAGGCTTTTCTTTTAATTATCTCCATCTTTTGTACTCTCCTTTGTTATAGTGAAATATCCTTTTACCTATGGTTTTTTATCCTCTTTTGAGAAGTTTTCCACGTAAAATTTGCTTGTTCAATCTTTTCGATTCTGTAACACCCCTAACCCTTATTCGTCGCCGAAATAGGGTTACGGAGCATTACCGAACTTTTCAAAACAAATACAAACATTTCATATCATTTAATATACAGATCAGAAACCAATCATAAATCACTCATATTGTCCCTTGTATGAGCTCTCGTGGCCCAAAATACGCATTAGAAGTAAATCGGGACTTGTAACAGCCCGATTTTGGGGCTAGTCGGAACAGTGGTTTCGGGACTGCTAATCCGAAGTTGAAGAAAATTATTTTGAGATTATTTTATGTATTATGGCACATTTATATGGATGTGTGAAAATTTTGGTGCATTAATTTTAGCGATTGCATGCTTAATTGTGAAAAATGACTAAATCGCATAAAGTGCAAAAGTTTTATTTTGCAAGGTAGAGGTGTCTAATAGCCATAGAATATTAAATTGGAGGTACTTAAAGTGAAATTAGGCCATCAAGGGTGTGTTGGCCAGCCATATAGACTAAGGGGACAAGAGCATTAAATTTTGGTCAAATTTGGTGGAATTAGGTGACTAAAAATGAATAAAATAAGACAAAGGAGAAAGATATCATCTTTTACTATTCATTCTTATTCTACCACCGAAAATTGAAGAGGAAATAAGAGTTTTTGGAGTTCAAACTTTCAGCCAAGCAAATCTCTTGCAAGTAAGTGATTTTGGTGGTTTTATTTGATAATTTTTGTACTTTTGGAACCCCCAAAGCTTAAGCTAGCTAATGAGGGGACTATTTTGCAAAATGGTTGAAATTTTGGGGACTTACCATGAGAGTGTTCATGTTGTTTTCTTAGTTTTTATGGAAGAAAATGAATGTTAGTGAGTTAAGAAACAACTTTTGTGAAGGGTGTTATCATGAAAACACCTAAATAGGACTTATTTGTAAATGTAGTAATTGTGTAATAAATGCATGAAATAATTGATTTTGTGAGTTGTTGTAAGAGGAATAAATGTTCAGCTAGGCTTGTTTAATGAGAAAATATGATGAAAAATGATTTACGAGCCTAGGGGCAAAATCGTAATTTTGCCAAAGTATAAGGGCAAAATGGTCATTTTTGCCTAAGTAGAAATTTTGATGTATCATGTATTGTAAAGTGATTAAATGAGTGAAATTTATTATTATAGATCAAGAAGAGTGCGGAAACAACCTTGACCGAGGAAAAGGCAAGGTTACGGACTAAACCGTCGATTAAAACATTTTGCACCGAGGTAAGTCTATGTGTAAACGATATATCTTTAATACATATGTTATTACTTATTGGTGCATTGTATGAAGGAGATCATTTATTATTGAAATTGATAGATAGTGAGTAATTCCCGTATGAATCTCGGATTAGATATGTAAGTGCGAAAAAATATCCGTAATTATTCTTTTGGTGGGCTGTGTGCGATACCACCTTATTACTTACTCACGATGGGCTGTGTGCGATACCATCGTTTATTTTATCCTTTGGTAGGCTATGTGCGATATCACCCTATTATTGATTAATGGTGGGCTGTGTGCGAAACCACCGGGTACTTAGTATTATTCTCAGAGGTTCATCGAGAATTTGTATAAGTGAATGTTTCATGTTGTTTTGTGGTGCTGAGTGCAAGGAATGTGTACACGTGAATATGATCAATATAATTGTTATATGGTTGGAATGGGGTAAGAAATGAAATGAGTAAGCATGATTGTAGAAATGTGAATTATTCTTGCTGAGTATATGATGTTATTGGTTGTTTAGCATATGTTATGATGCTTATTGCTTACATGTAAACTTACTAAGCTTAAAGCTTACTCCCCTTTTTTTCCCTTGTTTTACAGTGTCAAAGAGCCAGTTTGGGATACAAAGATAATCGAAAGATCATCCACACTATCAGCTCATCTCGGTATATTTAGACTTATCATTTTGAGTATGGCAAGTATAGGGGCTAGACTTAATGAAATGTTTTGTTGTTTTAGCCAAGTGTGTTGGCTCTTCTATAGATGAACTCCTTTGTATAATGCCATAGTTGATGGCTCATTTTTACTATTTTATGAAAAGATAAAGTTATTCATGAATGTGTATGATGCATGATTGGGTTGCTTGGTAAATGGTTGAATGGATTTATGTTGTGTGAGTTAGGGTGATAAAAAGAGCTTGGCAAATAGCCTTGTTCTTGTCCACACGGGTAGGCACACGGGCGTGTGTCTAGGCCGTGTATGACACACGATCAGCCCCATTGGTGTGTGACTAGGCCGTGTGTCCCCTGCATGTTAGTATTGCAAGTCAGTGTCGACCACAGGCTAGACACACGGGCGTGTGCCTAGGCCGTGTGCCCCTTATGAGGTTGCTGACGTCATAAATAGAATACCCAGGTTTTCACACACGGGTGAGGACACGGGCGTGTCTAGGCTGTGTGAGGGACACGGGTTATTGCCACGGGCGTGTGTCCGGCCGTGTGAAAACCCCTGTAGATTCGAAATGAAAAATAAATCCTACACGGGCCAGGGACATGGGCGTGTGTGACCACACGGCCTGCCCACACGGGCGTGTCCCATTTCACACGGGCGTGTGACCCTGTTAAGGCAAAATTTTTCTAAGTATATCTAAGTTCCTGGTTTAATTTTGATATCCTCTGATAAATCATAATATATACATATTTTAATCCCACATTTAGCATACTTTTGGATGATTTAATCCATTGATTTGATGAATTCGATGCTCTTAATCTCTTAATTTCATGTTTTATACTCAGGAGAGCTTAGGGAATCGAAAAGAACGAGAAACGGGTCGAAAATGGAGAAAATGGGCCAAAGGAAGAAATCCACACGGCCTGGAGGTAACCACACGGCCGTGTCACTTTAGCAGACCCAAACACGGCCCGAGCTCGATTCACACGTGAGTTCCACACGGGTGTGTCCCTGTCGTGACCCGTTTTAATTCCACTCGAATTAGGTTACTTGTGGGCCAAGAAAGGCATTCCCAAAGCCTATATAAACACCCTAAGTGTGACCTAAAAGGGGAATTTGATAGAAGCCTTCTGTCAGGGCTTTTGGCAGAGGGCGAAGCCAGAGAGGGCTGAACACAAGAAATTACTCAAAGACAGCCAGTTGATTCATCCCAGAAGCCGAAATCACACTCAAGACGGAAGATATTACCTTCAATTTCCTTTAGGGGGTTTTAGGGTTTTTCTTATATTTTATTATTTACTTTCTTCTGAGATGTATTCTTTATTAAACATGAACTAAACCCCTCAAATACCTGAGGGGGATGAAACCTAAGATGGATCTTGTTATTGTTTTCTGAACTGTATGATAAATACTTGATTTGTTCTTAATTATGTGTTCTTAATTCTTGTTTTAATATTTCAGGATATTGATTCAAGTATTGATGTGCTTAGGAAGTGGAGCAAAAGTCCCTGTTTAAGAGTAGATCTAGCATAATTAAGCGGAGTTGATTGCAACCCTAGAGATAGGATGACGAAAATCTACCGGATTAGGGTCAAACCTAATATGGGAGTCCATAGATCGAGTTAATGCAACACTAGGGGTTTTCATTAGAAAGAGATTTCAATTAATCAACCTAGGGTTAGACGTTAGTAGCCTCGAAAGAGGTATTAATATAAATTAGGGAATCCTACGGATCAAGTCAAGTGAATAAATCGTCTGGTTCAGAGTTAAATAACAAGTGAAGTCTAGGTGGATTCTTCCTCGTGTATTGTCTTAATCAACTGGTTTTCCCAAAAGTATTTTCCCAATTCACTCTCTGTGTCTTAGCATCCTTAGTTTAGTAATTAGTTAATTAAACCTCGATTCCCTTAATACTTAGGATAGATAATAAAAAGATAGTAAGTACTAGTACTCTTGGTCCTTGAGGATACGATATTTCTGGTCTTGCCATAGCTATACTACCGAACGATAGGTGCGCTTGCCTTATTCGTTGTCATAGTTAGTTTGGACACGCTCAAGTTTTTGGCGCCGTTGCCCGGGACTAAGATATTAGGAATACTTGATTTTTATTACTTTAGCCATTTTTATTTTTGTAATTAATTTTCATTTTATTTCTACTTTGCTAATTTTTCTTTTTCCTTGCTTCTGGCAGGTATTCTAGTTTATGACTAGAAAAAACCCGTCAGGACCTCTACTTTGCTATAGTGATATAGAAGGAATCATTCGCAGAAACCGAAAAGAGATAAGGCGCAGCCTACAATACATACAAGAAGAGCAAGAGGACGATACTAATAGCATGGAAGAGATGGCTGATCCCCAGAATAATCCACTTCCTCATGTGGTTGCCGAAAATCCTCATTCTCGAACTATGTATGATTATGCTAAACCTAATTTAACAGGAACTGAATCAAGTATTGTTAGACCTCCTGTCGCTGCAAATAATTTTGAAATGAAACCTAACATAATACAAATGATTCAGTAGTTTGTTCAGTTTGATGGTTTGCAGGATGAGGATCCAAACAATCACTTGACAAATTTTCTAGAGTTTTGCGACACTTTCAAAATAAATGGCATTTCTGATGATGCCATTCGTCTTCAGTTGTTTCCCTTTTCATTAAGGAACAAAGCTAAACAGTGGTTGAACTCGTTACCACGAGGATCAATCACTACATGGGAGCAAATGACCGAAATATTTTTGTTAAAATATTTTTCGTCGGCTAAAACGACCAAGTTGAGGAATGATATCTCTTCTTTTGTGCAGATGGATTTAGAAACACTTTACGATGCATGGGAGAGATACAAGGATCTACTGAGAAGGTGCCCTCACCATGGGTTACCATTATGGCTATAGGTTCAAACCTTTTACAACGGTGTGAACCCCTCAACTAGGCAGTTGATTGATGCATCCGCTGGCGGTACACTAAACAATAAAACACTGAAGGTCGCTTATGAATTCATTGAAGAGATGTCACTTTGAATAATTATCGGTGGCAAGTTATGAGAACAAAGCCAACAAAAGCCGCAAGTGTTTTTCCAAACCTCGACGCAGTAACCATGCTATCAAATCAGGTAGAACTTTTAAATAAGAAAATTGGTGGTTTATATGGTTCTTCGCAGGTACACCCAGTGATGCAGTGCGATGTAAATAGAGGAGGGATGAGCAATACAGAATACCAACCTTACAACCCAAGCATTGAAAACGAGAAAGTTTACTATACGGGTAACAATCCTCGACCTCAAAATATTCCTTATAGTAATTGTTACAATCCAGGGTGGAGGAACCATCCAAATTTCTCATAGGGAGGTCAAGAAAATCAGAGACAACAACCCTTTCTAGGCTTTCAACAGTAACCACCTTATCAACAGGAAAAGAAACCAAACCTTGAGGAGGTATTGGAAAAATTCATCTCGGTGTCAGAGACTCATTCCCAGAATACCGAAACGGCGTTGAAAACTCAACAAGAATCAATTCAAAGGATTGAGAATCAAATTGGACAATTAGTCAAGATAGTTTCCGAAAGGCAACCAGGTAACTTACATAGTAACACCAACCCAAAAGAACAGATGAAGGCAGTCACACTAAGGATTTGAAAGGGGTTGGTTGAAGCTGAAAAGAAGATGCCACGAGAAATTAATAAGGAAAAAGGTGAGGAAGTAAACGAGAATGTAATACCGGAACCTAAAGAGTATAACCCACCGATCCTATATCCAGCAAAGTTGAAGAAATACCGCATGGACGCACAATTCGGTAAGTTTTTCGAACTCTTTAAACAATTACATATTAACGTACCATTTGTTGAAGCTATTTCGCAGATGCCTACATACGCAAAATTCTTAAAAGAGCTTTTAACAAATAAAAGGAAGTTTGAAGAGCTATCAACAGTTGAACTTAACGAGGAATGCTCAGCTATTCTCCAAAATAAGCTACCAACAAAATTGAAAGATCCAGTGAGTTTTACTATTCCTTGTTTAATTGGTAGTTTAAATGTTAACCATGCTTTGGCTGATTTAGGGGCAAGTATTAATGTCATGCCCTATAACATGCTCCTCAAAAAACCATTATGCAAATAACAGGTAAGTCTAGCTCAAGACTTTAAACGAGCGCTTCTCGGGAGGCAACCCGAGCACTAACCCCATTAATTTTCATATTTTCAATTTTTAGCACCTAACTAAAAACTAACCAAATTTTTAGGCGCAGGTTTCCCTACCTACACGGCCTTGCACACGGGCGTGGCCGTGGCCGTGTGGAAACAGGACAAAACTGATCCCAAAACACGGGCTGCGATAAAATGCCACGGCTGTGCGATTCGGCTGTGGTCGAAACTGAGAAATCTACACTGGCGTGCGACACGCCCGTGGGATCCTTGAGCCCATTTATTTTTTTCTCTTTTTCTTTTATTTTCATTTTAAATTTCTTTTCTTTTATCTTTCTCGTCTTTAATTTATATTATTATATTTTGATTTCTTTAATTTAGGTTCAAGGGGCTGTTAACGAACGACCACACCACCACCGGAGTATCCTCCCCATCTTCACCTCTCTCCAACTTTACCGTTTCTTTTCATTGACTCCATTCAAAATTCAGGAAGTTTCACTTCTCTCCCTATCTTATGATTTTATTACTATATTGCTATTATTCTGTCTTTGTACATTGAGGACAATGTACATCTTAAGTGTGGGGGTTAACTCTGATATTATTTGAAAATCCTAAATTATGTCTTATTCTTAAGTAATTTTCTCATATTACTGTTAGAATGAAACTTCTATTAATTTATGATTATCATTTATATGTTTTGGATTAAGTCATAGTTAATTGTGCATTGATGATTTAAACTTTAAGATATTAGAGAATCAAGCATGATAAGTCTATTTTTCAAAATTAAAAATTTTCTAGGTTGTTTCCCTAAATTTAAATATTACTTTGAAGTTTGAAATTTGCAAGGTTGACATCAAAAACCATAATTTTTGTGAGATTTTGAGCCTTTTAGAGCATATTCTTTTCTTGCTCACTTTATTAATTATGAATGTGTCAACATTGATTTGTTATTCTAGAACTTGCTTTGATCATACATGTCGAGACCACACTTTTGATTTGATATACAAAGATGATAAAGGCACCTAGGATCTAACCCACTTACTCCATAAAAAGCCTACCTTCATAATTAACCTTTAGTGAACCCCTTTGAGACTAATAAACCGTTTATTGACTCACCCATTAATATTAACCCAAGACCCATTCTTTTTGATTCATTGAGAATTTTTCCTTCTTGTCTTAACCCTTTTTATCGAGATTTGATTTGAGTAGTTGCCTAACTATGTTCTCTGTTTCAGTTGTTAAAAGTTCTTTTTTATTATTTGGATGTACTTATTCTTAAAAAAAAATTGAAATATATGTTACCATTAGTTCCATGTTATCTGAGCTTAAGTGGAGAATCTCTTATTTTGAAAAGAAGCTCGATATTATTGATAAGTTTCAATTGATGTAATTATTCAAGTTTTAGTTTATTTTTCTAGTTAGGTAATTTGTCAATTCAATCTCGATTTTTAACCCTCTAATTCAGCCTTTATCCACACCTTTAACCCAAGCCCCAAGTTACAACCCTTTTAAAGACCTTTTGATTTGTGTATCATATCATTTCTGATGGTGGAGATTTGATTTTCATGCAAGCCTATGGGATTAACTTTTCATGTTTGACTCTTGAGTGCTTATTTTTGAACCTTAAACACCTTGAGTGATTTGAGTGAACCCTTAGTGAGGATATCAATTCTTGTTGATTTTGAATTAAAGGTGATTATTTAGGTAAGGGGAAACACCTATTTTTCGTACTATAAAAACTATGAATTTGATTGTTTGAATCTTTAGGAACCTTCTGGTTAAATTATCAATGTATGAATTACCTATGAATTATGATGAAACATTATTGATGAAGGTTATGAATTGAGGAAATTCGATTTTAATTGTGAGTTGAGAATTTTGCTTGAGGACAAGCAAATGCTTAAGTGTGGGGGTATTTGATAAATCATAATATATACATATTTTAATCCCACATTTAGCATACTTTTGGATGATTTAATCCCTTGATTTGATGAATTCGATGCTCCTAATATCTTAATTTCATATTTTATACTCAGGAGAGCTTAGGGAATCGAAAAGAATGAGAAATGGGCCGAAAATAGAGAAAATGGGCCAAAGGAAGAAATCCACACGGCCTGGAGGTAACCACACGGCCGTGCCACTTTAGCAGACCCAAACACGGCCCAGGCTCGATTCACACGGGCGTTCCACACGGGCGTGTCCCTGCCGTGACCCGTTTTAATTCCACTCAGATTAGGTTACTTGTGGGCTAAGAAAGGCATTCCGAAAGCCTATATAAACACCCTAAGTGTGGCCTAAAAGAAGAGTTCGACAGAAGCATTCTGTCAGGGCTTTTGATGGAGGGCGAAGCCAGAGAGGGCTGAACACAGGAAATTACTCAAAGACAGCCAGTTGATTCATCCCAGAAGCCGAAATCACACTCAAGACGGAAGATCTTCCCTTCAATTTCCTTCAGGGGGTTTTAGGGTTTTTTCTTATGTTTTGTTTTTTACTTTCTTCTAAGATGTATTCTTTATTAAACATGAACTAAACCCCTCAAATACCTGAGGGGGATGAAACCTAAGACGGATCTTGTTATTGTTTTCTGAACTGTATGATAAATACTTGATTTGTTCTTAATTATGTGTTCTTAATTCTTGTGTTAATATTTCAGGATATTGATTCAAGTATTGATGTGCTTAGGCAGTGGAGCAAAAGTCCCTGTTTAAGACTAGATCTAGCATAGTTAAGCAGAGTTGATCGCAACCCTAGAGATAGGATGACGAAAATCTGCCGAATTAGGGTCAAACCTAATATGGGAGTCCATAGATCGAGTTAATGCAACACTAAGGGTTTTCATTAGAAAGAGATTTCAATTAATCAACCTAGGGTTAGACGTTAGTATCCTCGAAAGAGGTATTAATATAAATTAGGGAATCCTACGGATCAAGTCAAGTGAATAAATCGTCTGGTTCAGAGTTAAATAACAAGTGAAGTCTAGGTGGATTCTTCCTAGGGTATTGTCTTAATCAACTGGTTTTCCCAAAAGTATTTTCCCAATTCACTCTCTGTGTCTTAGCATCCTTAGTTTAGTAATTAGTTAATTAAACCTCGATTCCCTTAATACTTAGGCTAGATAATAAAAAGATAGTAAGTACTAGTACTCTTGGTCCTTGAGGATACGATATTTCTGGTCTTGCCATAGCTATACTACCGAACGATAGGTGCGCTTGCCTTAGTCATTGTCATAGTTAGTTTGGACACGATCATCCTCCGTTTGCATGTTTTAGGCCTCGTAGGCCCATTATAAAGATGTTTTGAATAGAAATGAGAAGTTTTAAGTTGGAATGAAATCTTATAGCCTAAAGTTGTATGTTCGAGCAAGTTATGTCCGGTAATGCCTCGTACCCGGTTTTGGCGATGAATACGGGTAATAGGTGTTACATTTAGTGGTATCAGAGCTATGGTTTAGTCGGTTTTCAGACTACTGTAGCGTGTGTAAGAGTCTAGCTATACATGCCATAAATGTACATTGATAGTGTGGTGACTTCTGACAATTTTAAACTTTGTTTGCATATAGTAAATGGATCCCGACTGAACTACTGCTGATGACGCTGCTAGTAACGCGCTGGCTCCCGCGCAAGGGACCGCGCCTGTAGAGAGTAGTCTCGAGACTATGGGTCAAGGAGAAGAGGCTCGTGAAGCCTTTCTCCACATGATGAGTAATTGGTACACGGAGCATGTATGAGCGAATCCTAATGCTCAACCTCCTCCACCCCCTCCTATACCTCAGCCAGTCTCCGTGGCTCCGTAAGGTATCGATTTGGTGAGGATGACCAAACCCCCGGTAGATAAGATTCAGAAGCAAGGGGCCAAGGAATTCAGAGCTAATATAGATGATGACCCCGAGAGGGCGGAGTTCTGTCTTGAGAACTCGATTAGGGTATTTGATGAACTCTCCTGCACACCTGAGGAGAGCTTGAAATGTGCCGTGTCATTGCTGAAGGACTCGGCATATCGTTGGTGGAAAACGTTAACGTCGATAGTTCCAAGGGAGAGAGTGACGTGGGACTTCTTTTTGGAAGAGTTCCGAAAGAAGTATATAAGTCAGAGATTTGTGGATCAAAAAAGGAAAGAATTCCTTGAACTGAAGCAAGGTAAAATGACTGTGACAGAATATGAGCGCGAGTTTGTTAGACTCAGCAAGTATGTACAAGAGTGTGTGTCCACAGAAGCTATCTTGTGCAAGAGGTTTGAAGATGGGCTGAATGAGGATATCAAACTTTTAGTTGGGATCTTGGAATTAAAAGAATTTATGGTGTTGGTTGATAGGGCATGCAAGGCCGAGGAGTTGAATAAGGAAAAAAGGAAAGCCATGAGTGAGGCATGAGATGCAAGAAAAAGGCCAATGAGTAAATCGTACCAAACTCAATCAAAGAGGTCCAAGGAGATGAACCCTCAGATGACTGCGTCAGTTGGATATTCACATCGAGATCGAGGTAATACCTACTCGGGCTCAAGAGTTCAAGCCACCTCAATGGCAAGTGTGGGCAATCCAAAGTCAAATAAACCAGAATGCCAGTGTTGGGGAAACAACCGAAATTGTTACAAGTGTGGTTCACCCGATCATTTTATTCGGAACTGTCCTGAGAGGGATGAGAAGGAAAGAAAGCAAGAAGTAAGACCAAGCAATATATCTTCGAGGGGTAGATCACAAAATAACCCGGGAGGTGGGACTAGTAATAGAGGTACGCCTAGAGACTCTGCTGTGAGGTTGGAGGGACGAGCACCTGCAAGGACTTATGCCATTCGCGCTCACGAAGAGGCATCATCTCCAGATGTGATAACGGGTACTTTCTCTCTCCATGATATCTCTGTTGTTTCTTTGACTGATCCGGGGTCTACCCATTCTAAAATTTGCATGAAATTGGAATTTAGCATGAGTATGGTTGTTGAGTCTACGAAATTCGTAATAAAAGTGTCAAACCCGTTAGACAAGCATGTGCTAGTGGACAAGGTGTGTAGAAATTGTCCTTTGACAAATAGAGGTCATTGTTTTTCGGCAAATCTCATGTTATTGCCGTTTGATGAATTTGACCTGATTCTTGGTATGGATTGGTTGACTGCTCATAATGTTTTAGTAAACTGTGGTAGTAAGTTTATTGAATTGAGATGTGTAAATGGAGATGTCATTCGGGTTGAATCAGGTAAATTGGATAGTTTGCCTATAATGATTTCATCTATGGTAGCTGAGAAATACTTGAGAAAGGGGTATGAGTCCTACCTCGCCTTTGTGCTGAATACTCAAGAGTTAGAGATAAAGATTGAATCAGTGCCGGTGGTATGTGAGTATCTAGATGTGTTCCCGGAAGAGTTACCCAGATTGCCTCCTGTAACACCCCTTACCCGGGTTCTACGCTGAAATCGGGCCCGAGGCGTTACCGTAAAAGGTCCTCATAATCGCCACTTAGACCTATCATGACTACTCTCTCTAGTCACCTTAACAACCTCGTTATCGACTTACGAGACCTCACTCGTAAGCACGAAGACTCTCGAGACTATACTGAAACTTTTTCAACCTTTTCAAAATTTCTCTTTTATACAGGGCTCACACGCCCATGTAAAATGTGACACGCCCGTGTGTAGACACACACGCCCATGCTCCTCAACCGTGGTAAATACTGACTACACACACACGGTCTCGAAGCCTAGTCACACGCCCATGTTCGACACCCGTGGACGACACTGACTTGGGTCACATGACCTGGACACACGCCCATATGGCTGGTCCGTGGTCGCCTCTGACTATTTCCCCACGGTTTAGGCACGCCCATGTGCTTTAACCGTGTGACCATTCAAATTTCAAATTTCAAGGTGCAGACTTCACACGGCCCGGGCTCACGCCCATGGCTTGGTCGTGTGTCGCACACGGCCTAGACACACGCCCTTGTGTCTACCCATGTGGACAAGAACAAGGCTGTTTGCCAAGCTCTTTGTACCCCTATAGCTTACACTACATGAATCCATTTAACATACTAGTAAACATCTCATAACTTCAACATGAACTCCCATAGATAACTTGTAATTTCATAAATGGTAAAATGAGCCATCATGCATGGCAATTTACAAATTAAATGTCTTAACAAGAGCCATTACACCTTTGGCCAAAATAACAAAATAATTTTACTAGTCTAGCCCCTATACATGCCATTTACAAAATCATTAAGTCTAGGTATACTGAGATGAGCTGATAGTGCGGGCGGTCTTCTGGTTATCGACGTATCCCGGCTCGGCTTTTAAGCTCGGTAAAACAAGGGAAAAAGAGAAGGGGGAGTAAGCTTTAAGCTTAGTAAGTTTACATGTAACAACATAACATTATAACATGTATTAAATGATTACATAGCATTACATACTAAGCAAGAAATAATTTACATTCATGACCATGCTTACTCATTTTCTCTATTCCCACATTTCCACCATGTCATAAGCATAGTACATACATTCATTAACAGATTCCCCTGCACATAGCATCATAAAATCACATAATACAACACATCACTATCTCTAGTTCCTTTGCTCATGATTAAATTACTCGGTGGTTTCGAACTTAGCCCACCAAAAAGATTATAGACGATGGGATCGCACATAGCTCGTCGTAGTTAAGCAACAAGGTGGTATCGCACTTAGCCCACCAAAAAGATTATAGACGATGGTATCGCACATAGTCCATCGTAGTTAAGCAACAAGGTGGTATCGCACTTAGCCCACCAAAAAGATTATAGACGATGGTATCGCACATAGCCCATCGTAGTTAAGCAACAAGGTGGTATCGCACTTAGCCCACCAAAAAGTGTCGTCATTACATATTTATATAACTATTTCATCATTCACACAATAATTATTCAACGATTACCACATTCCATCCATTTGAAACCACACATGTTCTCAATCATGCCATACACTAATTAGCAACACAATGTTTACACAAATATGCATTGTTTACACATAAACTTACCTCGGTGTAAAACGTGATAACCAACGACTAAATCCGTCACCTTGCCTTTTCCACGGTCAAGGTTGATTCTGTGCTCTTCTTGATCTATAACAATGAAATTCACTCGTTTAGATCATTCTATGATCATAATACGTCAAATTCTATACTTGGGCAAAAATGACCATTTTGCCCTTGTACATTGGCAAAATTACTATTTTGCCCCTAAGCTCGTAATTTATTTTTCAACACATTTCCTCAATAATTAAGTCTAGCTGAACATTTATTTCTCTTACAACTGCTCACCATTCTCATAATATCATGCATTTATAACACAACCTCATTCTTGCGTTTAATTCCTACTTAGGTGTTTTCATGCAAACACCTTTCACAAAAGTTGTTCCTCATCTCCCTAACATTCATTTTCTCTCATAAAAACTCAGCTAACAACATAATTAGTCTCATGGAAAATCCCTAGACTTTCAATCATATCACAAATTAGTCCCATCATTAGCTAGCTTGAGCTTTGGGGACTCCAAAAGTACAAAAAATATCAAATAAAACCATCAAAATCACTTACTTGCAAAGAGATAGCTTAGCTGAAAGTTTGAACCCCAAAACTCTATATTTTCTCTTCAATTTTCGGTGGAAGAAGGAGGGTGAATAGTGATGGATGATATCTTTCCTTTTTAGCATTTTTTTATTCATCTTTTTATCACCTAATGTCACCAAATTTGACTACAATTAATGCTCTTGTCCCCCTAGCTTCCTATGGCCAGCCAACACTCTCAATATGGCCTAATTACATATTGAAGACCTCCAATTTAATATTCTATGGCTATTTGACACCTCTACCTTGTAAATTAGAACTTTCGCACTTTATGCGATTTAGTCCTTTTTCACAATTAAGCAATCAATCATTAAAATTTAAGGTACCAAAATTCTCATACATCCTTATAAACATGTTACGACACATGAAATAATATCAAAATAATTTCCTCGACCTTGGTTTAGTGGTCTCGAAACCACTGTTCCGACTAGCCCCAAAACCGGGCTGTTACACCTCCAGTTAGAGAGGTCAAGTTTGGGATTGAATTAGTTCCGGGTACGACACCTTTTTCGGTTGCCCCATATAGGATGGCACCATTGGAGTTGAAAGAATTGAAAGTTCAGTTGCAAGAGTTAATGGATAAGGGTTTTACAAGACCGAGCTATTCACCATGGGGTGCTCCGGTACTTTTTGTAAAGAAGAAGGATGGGTCGATGAGATTGTGCATAGACTACAGACAACTCAACAAGGTGACAGTGAAGAATAAGTATCCTTTGCCAAGGATAGATGATTTGTTCGATCAACTGAAGGGAGATACGGTGTTCTCTAAGATAGACCTAAGGTCTGGCTATTACCAGTTGAGGGTTAAGGAGCAAGATGTACCGAAAACTGCATTTCGGACGAGGTATGGCCATTATGAGTTTCTTGTCATGCCATTTGGCCTAACGAATGCTCCTGCGATTTTTATGGATCTAATGAACCACATCTTCCGACCGCATTTGGATAAGTTTGTGGTTGTTTTTATCGACGACATATTAATTTATTCCTGGGATGAGAGTAAGCATGCAGAGCACTTGAGAATTGTTTTACAGGCTTTAAGAGACAAGCAGTTGTATGCTAAATTCAGCAAGAGTGAGTTTTGGCTCTGAGAGGTCGGATTTTTAGGACACATGGTGTTGAGTGATGGCATTAGAGTTGATCCGTGTAAGATCTCAGCTATTGTAGAGTGGAAACCACCGAGGAATGTGTCTGAGATTAGGAGCTTTTTGGGTTTAGCGTGGTACTACTGGATGTTTCGTAAAGGGTTCTCCATGATTGCTACCCCAGATGTGAAACTGTTGCACAAGGATGTTATGTTTGAATGGACTGAGAAATGCCAACAGAGCTTCGAGAGATTGAAAGCATTATTGACGGAGGAGCCGATTTTAGTACAACCTGAGTCGGGGAAAGAGTTTGTAGTCTACAGTAATGCGTCATTAAATGGTCTTGGCTGTATGCTGATGCAAGAGTGTAAGGTAGTAGCTTACGCCTCGAGACAGCTAAAACCGCACGAGAAGAATTATCTGACTAATGATTTGGAGTTGGATGAGATCGTTTTCACTTTGAAGATTTGGCGTCATTATTTATATGGTGAGAAGTGTCGAATCTTCACCGATTACAAGAGTTTGAAGTACTTGATGGACCAAAAGGATTTGAATTTGCGACAACGGAGGTGGCTCGAATTATTGAAGGATTATGAGTTAGTAATTGATTACCATCCGGGGAAAGCAAATGTGGTTGCGGATGTCTTGAGCAGAAAATCTTTGAATGATTTGAGAGCTATGAATACGAGCTTAGCGTTGTCTGATTATGGTGCTATATTGGCCGAGTTGAGGGCCAGACCATTATTTATTCAGCAGATATGTGAAGCTCAAAAGAATGATAGGGAGATGCAAGTTAAGAGAGCTCAGTGCGAATCGGGAAGTGACTCTGATTTTTGGGTTAGCTCAGAGGATTTCTTGATGTTTCATGATAGAATTTGTGTTCCAAGGGATGACGAGTTAATCCGGAAAATTTTACATGAAGCACACAGTGGTTGTTTGTCAGTACACCAGGGCAGCACAAAAATGTACAATGATTTGAAGAAGTTGTATTGGTGGCCGGGTATGAAAAGAGATATCTCCGAGTTTGTTACCAAATGTTTGATCTGTCAACAAGTGAAAGCCGAACATCAAGTACCTTCGGGATTATTTCTGTTGGTGATGGTTCCAGAGTGAAAGTGGGATCGAATCACAATGGATTTCATAACAGGGTTACCTACGACTCCGAGAAAGAAAGATGCTGTGTGGGTTATTGTTGATAGATTAACGAAGTCGGCTCACTTTATACCGGTGCGTGTGGATTACTCACTTGATAAGTTAGTCGAGCTATATATTTCTGAGGTGGTGAGATTACATGGAGTGCCTATATCTATTATCTCGGATAGAGATACGAGATTTACCTCGAGGTTTTGGAAGAATTTTTAGAAAGCTTTGGGTACAAGATTGAATTTTAGTACTGCGTTCCATCCTCAAACCGATGGCCAACCCGAAAGAGTGATTCAAGGTCTTGAGAATATGCTCCGATGCTGTGTGTTAGAATTTGAAGGTAGTTGGGAAAAATATCTACCTTTGGTTGAGTTCGCTTACAACAACAGTTATCAGTCGAGTATACGGATGGCGCCGTACAAAGCATTATATGGTCGCAAGTGTCAGACTCTCTTGTATTGGACCGAGCTTACTGAGAAGCAAATTCATGGGGTCGATCTAGTTAAAGAGACTGAGGAGAAGGTGAAAGTAATCTGAGATATTCTGAAAGCTACTTTGGATCGACAAAAGTCATACGCGGATTTAAAAAGGAAAGAGATTGAGTTTCAAGTGGGCGACAAAGTATTTCTGAAAGTATCCTCGTGGAAGAAAATATTGAGATTTGGTCGAAAGGGCAAATTGAGACCGCGATTCATAGGACCGTATGAAGTTATTGAGAGGGTTGGACCAGTGGCTTACTGGTTGGCTTTGCCGGTAGAGTTAGAAAAAATACACAATGTATTTCATGTGTCAATGTTGCGGCGATATCGTTCCGATCCTTCACATGTGATCCCTCCAATAGAAATTGAAATACGACCGGACATGACTTATGAAGAGGAGCCAATTAAGATAATGGCTCGAGAAGTTAAACAATTAAGGAATAAGAGCATAGCCTTAGTAAAGGTGTTATGGAAAAAACACGGTGTAGAAGAGGCTACGTGGGAACCAAAAGAAGCCACGAGGGAACAATATCCAAACCTTTTTACCGGTAAGATTTTCGAGGGCGAAAATCTCTAAAGGGGTGAGAGTTGTAACAGCCCGATTTTGGGGCTAGTCGGAACAGTGGTTTCGGGACCGCTAATCTGAAGTTGAAGAAAATTATTTTGAGATTACTTTATGTATTATGGCACAATTATATGGATGTGTGAAAATTTTGGTGCATTAATTTTAGCAATTACATGCTTAATTGTGAAAAAGGACTAAATCGCATAAAGTGCAAAAGTTCTATTTTGCAAGGTAGAGGTGTCTAATAGCCATAGAATATTAAATTAGAGGTCCTTAAAGTGCAATTAGGCCATCAAGTATGTGTTGGCTGGCCATATAGACTAAGGGGACAAGAGCATTAAATTTTGGTAAAATTTGGTGGAATTAGGTGACTAAAAATGAATAAAATAAGACAAAGGAGAAATATATCATCTTTTACTATTAATTCTTCTTCTACCACCGAAAATTGAAGAGGAAATAAGAGTCTTTGGAGTTCAAACTTTCAGCCAAGCAAATCTCTTGCAAGTAAGTGATTTTGGTGGTTTTATTTGATAATTTTTTTACTTTTGGAACCCCCAAAGCTTAAGCTAGCTAATGAGGGGACTATTTTGTAAAATGGTTGAAAGTTTGGGGACTTGAAATGAGAGTTTTCATGTTGTTTTCTGAGTTTTTATGGAAGAAAATGAATATTAGTGAGTTAAGAAACAACTTTTGTGAAGGTTGTTATCATGAAAACACCTAAATAGGACTTATTTGTAAAGGTAGTAATTGTGTAATAAATGCATGAAATAATTGATTTTGTGAGTTTTTGTAAGAGGAATAAATGTTCAGCTAGGCTTTTTTAATGAGAAAATGTGATGAAAAATGATTTACGAGCCTAGGGGCAAAATCGTAATTTTGCCAAAGTATAAGGGCAAAATGGTCATTTTTGCCTAAGTAGAAATTTTGATGTACCATGTATTTTAAAGTGATTAAATGAGTGAAATTTATTATTATAGATCAAGAAGAGCGCAGAAACAACCTTGAACGAGGAAAAGGCAAGGTTACGGACTAAACCGTCGATTAAAACATTTTGCACCGAGGTAAGTCTATGTGTAAATGATATGTCTTTAATACATATGTTGTTACTTATTGGTGCATTGTATGAATGAGATCATTTATTATTAAAATTGATAGATAGTGAGTAATTCCCGTATTAATCTCGGATTAGATATGTAAGTGCGGAAAAATATCCGTAATTATTCTTTTGGTGGGCTGTGTGCGATACCACCTTATTACTTACTCACGATGGGCTGTGTGCGAACCCATCGTTTATTTTATCATTTGGTGGGCTATGTGCGATACCACCCTATTATTGATTAATGGTGGGCTGTGTGCGAAACCACCGGGTACTTAGTATTATTCCGAGAGGTTTATCGAGAATTTGTATAAGTGAATGTTTCATGTTGTTTTGTAGTGCTGAGTGCAGGGAATGTGTACAAGTGAATATGAGCAATATAATTGTTATATGGTTGGAATGGGGTAAGAAATGAAATGAGTAAGCATGATTGTAGAAATGTGAATTGTTCTTGCTGAGTATATGATGTTATTGGTTGTTTAGCATATGTTATTGTAACACACCTAACCCGTATCCATTGCTGGATTAGGGTTAAAGGTATTACCGGACAGATCAGAAACGTTTACAGACATTTCATAATGCAAGTCATCAATTGCAATCACTATGTCCCTTAGATAAGTCACCGAGACCTTAAGCATGCTTTAGAGAAGGGTCGGGACTAAACTGAACACATACAGAAATTCTCAGAAATATAAAACTTTTTGAACACTGCAGAGGTCACACGCCCGTGCAGTCAGGCTGTGTGCCTCCCACGGCTACTAGACACACCCATGTGTCCTGGCCATGCCAAAACAGAGCATATATACTGACTCATCCCCACGGCCACTAGGCACGCCCGTGTGCTATGGCCGTGTACTCTTAGGCTAGATACTGACTATTTCACATGGCTATCAGGCACGTTCATGTACCATGGCCGTGCATACTTGGGCTAGCTACTGATTAAATCCCACAGCCACTAGGCACGCCCATGTGCCACGACCGTGTAAGCAAAATAGGCCATTTGCAAGGCCATAATGCCACCCACACACTTGGGTCTACCTTTCAAGTTCAAACAAACCTATTTCTATACACATTTGGCAACCAAAAATCATATCAAATAAACAACATAACATCTCATTCAATCTTATTTCTAATCATGCCAACTCATATACTAATTTGCATAGCCAATTCACATGTATAACCATGCATGGTACATTCACATCTTACAAAATATAATCATTTCATTGATCACAAATATATGCCCTTATAGCATCAATTTACTTACCACAAATTTTACCATATCATGGACATATAAACATACCAAAACCATCATCATAAACCATATTACTCATGCATATAACCAACAATTATCTAGCCATATCATGTGGCTATATACAACCCAAACATATACCAAAATGACTAGCCTATACATGCCATATTTTGCTATATACATTTTCAAAAGCTACCAAAATGAGCTTAAGTAGTGTGATGACGATCCTCGACGGTCTCGAGCCTTCAGTAGCTTTGACGATCTATAAAACAGAGCAAACACACTCAGAGTAAGCTTTCAAAAGCTTAGTAAGCCATATACAAATAAACTTAGCATAAAAATGCATATAACCAAATTGAAACAATAACATCATTGATTCTCATAACAAATTCATCACATATATTCATCGGCTCATTTGCTTAGCCATATCTTACCATATTCCTCAACTCAAATATCACATATACACATAGCTCTTTCAAGCATAACTTCTCATATAATCTCATCCTTTCATATACATAATCATCTTAGTAATTTCATATAGATACTTACCTTTCATACACACTTAGTGTATGGAAACACAAAAATTTATACATTTTTTCATGCCCTTTTTAACTCAAATTTATGCAGTTTCGATTAAATTCTTGTCGGAAAATAATTAAATATTATAAAATAATTAAATTTTGCTAAAAATATGAACATGATGAATTTTAATTAATTTTATAGTAAATTTTGATTAATTTTGACTATTTTCGACAGATTCGCACAAAGAGCAAAAATTGGCTCGGCAGACACTGCTCGAAGAATTAACCCGAGAAGTAATTTGAAGTATCGAGGCACATTTATTTCCAGCCCAAGATGGTCCAATTATGAATATTAAATCATAAATTAATTAATTTTAATTTATTCCCAATTTAATTTGGGCTAAATAAATTATTATTAATTAATTATGGAAAAAGGGCCAGTTGAACCGCACTGGTTGAACCAATTTCAGTGAACCGAACCAGCCACCAAATGGGCAGCCCAAACCGTCCATATGCTGACCCAAATCAGCCTATTAGCTGATTAATTAAGCTTGCAAAGAATCCCTTGAAGACTTTTCAAAGTTGCATTCAACCCCCTCCACAATTAGGGGCTTTGTAGATTTGCCCCATGCCATATTTAGCAAAGTTGAATCCATCAACTTTGCCACATAGATGGCCGGCCAAGGGGGGTCTATTTGGCTGATGGGATTTGCTATTTTTAGCAGCCACAATCAGCTATAAAAGCCACCCCTTGCTGATCATTCAAAGCATCCCTCACACCAACAACATTCTCTCATTCTCTCATCTCTTCTCTCAAGTTTTCTCTCTTTTTTTCCATTCCATTCCCCCTTTCTATTGTGCCGATTTCTCCTCTTGGAAAAGAGGTGTTCTTCAGCCATCTTGGGCAGAAATCAAGTATTCATAGAAGCCTTGCTCGGTGAGGACAATGGAGACGAAGGACGGAACAACCAGTCAAGCCTCGGAGAAACACCGGATTTGCCTCTTGTTCCCTATCTTTTTAATTTCTATTGTTTATACGATGAACATATCTATGAATATTATTGTTGTTGAAATGGTTATTTTAATCAATTTAGCTTGAATTTAATTCGTGTTGGGTTGATTGCATGACGTCCTTGTGAATTTTTAAAATTATGTTTATGCTGTTATAGGTCTCGGTAAAATGCTTGATTAAGTAAAATCATGCTTAAGTTATTCTGGCATTATAATTGTTAAGATAACTAATGAATTAATTATTTAAACACATTGAAATTGTAATTAATGGACACAGTACTTAATCAGTGCATGTTTAATTCTTCTAAGGTAGTTGAAGATTAAATTAGCATTGTATTTGGCAATACATATGCCTTGCATAACTTGCAAGATTGTTGTGATTAAATTGTTTCAAGGTAATTAAACTTTGTTACTTCACAAAGTCTTTTATATGCTTATTAGGTTGAATTAATCGTTTGAATCGACATAGAAATATGCGAAAGATTGTTTAATTTAATAAGTATGTATGTGCAATAACATGTTTACCTTTATAAATCTGTTTAATCGAATGAACATAGAAATATGTACGAAAGATGAATGGATTTTTTATTTGTAAATATGTTCATAAGTTAGCAAATTACCGAGTTTCCGTGATTTATTCGTAACAAGTATAAGCATAAGTTTAATAATTCTAAGGTAAGAAATGTAATTAATCCAACACAATTATATCATCTTGATTTAAATAAGCTTTTGAAATCGTATATTAGAACTTTATTTTATTTTACTTTGTTTTCTTTAGTTTTTAATCATTTTTCTAAATCAAAATATTTTTCTTCACCAAAGTGTTTTAAATTGCATTCATAAATAATTCTTTTCACAGTCCCTGTGGGTACGATAACTCGACATTTACTTGTCACTTTATTACTTGTTACGATTGTGTACACTTGCACATTTCCACCGTTCCATTGTACATACCAAACGTACCTGAAACGGATATACAATTCACATAGTCATTCGTATCTCAGATTTGCCCATTGAACCATTTGAAATCTAATAGGATAGTCAGAGTACTCGGAATAGTCGTACAATGCCAACGTCCTAGACGTGGTCTTACACGAAATCTCTTATCGATGCCAACGTCCCAGACGTGGTCTTACACGAAATATCGAATCAACGCTAACGTCCCAGACGTGGTCTTACATGATATCACATAACAGACACCTATGTCATGACATACGTAATTCCTATATATTCCTAGGTTCACACGGGACTTCTCGGACTTTATCAGCTTATCGACTTATTAGCCAACTCAGATTTCACATACATTCCATCTCAATGGATAATCATAGTATTTCACATATCATATACACTCAAATAATTCAATACAAATATATTTATTTGTATATCGACTTACCTCGGATTCGGATATTCGTTCGGACTCGGTTATTCGACTACTTTCGCTTTCTCGCGATCAAAGTTCGTTTTCTTCGGTTCTTGATCTTAAAATTGGATCACACCTAGCCGAAACTTTCAAGGTTCTTATTCTTTCTTTTTCTTTTGTATAATCGGTCAATTGAAGAAATAAAAGATGATCACTTTCATCTTTTTGTTTTGTTATTAACATATTAATATACATTTTACTATATTAACCTTTTAATAAACATTTAGTAACATATAAGCATAAGGTCACTAATGTATTTTAATCATCCACTAACTTAATAATGGTCTAATTGCCTCATAAGGCCTTCTCTTTTAAAAGCCACAACACAAAGGTACTTTAACAAATAGTATGCTAGTTTTGCATTTAATACAATTTAATCCTTTTTATCGAATTAAGCATACAGACGGACAAATTAACTTACGAAAATTTAACACATGCTTAGTCATATATCAACGGCACAGAAAATGATATTAAAATATTATTCAAACACGGTTTTGTGGTTCCGAAACCACTGTTCCGACTAGGGTCTAATCCGGACTGTTACAATTCTCCCCCCTTAGGGATTTTCGTCCCCGAAAATCTTACAATTAAACAGATTCGGATATTGCTGTTTCATTAAATCTTCAGGCTCCCATGTAGCCTCTTCAATTCCGTGTCGATGCCATAACACTTTTACTAACAGAATTTTCTTGTTTCTCAATTCTTTCACTTCACGAGCTAAGATACGGATCGGCTCTTCCTCGTAAGTCATATCAGATCGGATTTCAATTTCAGACAGAATAATCACATGTGACGGATCGGATCTGTATCTACGGAGCATCGAAACATGAAATACATTATGTATCTTTTCTAGCTCTAAGGGTAACAATAATCTATACGCAACTGGACCAACACGCTCAATAATTTCATATGGTCCAATGAACCTCGGACTCAATTTGCCTTTACGTCTGAATCGGAGTACTTTCTTCCATGGAGATACTTTCAAAAACACTTTGTCACCGATCTCGAATTCAATATCTTTACGTTTCAAATCCTCATAGGGTTTCTGACGATCAGACGCTACTTTCAGACTATCACGGATTACTTTCATTTTCTGTTCAGTGTCTTTTATCATATCAACCCCGTGTAGCTTATTTTCACTGAGTTCGGTCAAATACAGAGGTGTTTGACATTTACGTCCGTACAAAGCTTCATAAGGTGCCATTTTGATGCTCGACTGAAAACTGTTATTATATGCAAATTCAATCAGTGATAGGTACTGTTCCCACGTACCATTAAATTCAAGAATGCAACATCTCAACATATCTTCGAGAATCTGAATGATCCGCTCGGATTGACCATCCGTTTGCGAATGAAAAGCTGTACTGAAATGCAATTTCGTGCCTAAAGCTTCTTGCAATTTCTTCGAGAATCTTGATGTAAACCTCGGATCTCTATCAGACACAATGGATAATGGTACCCCGTGCAATCTCACAATCTCAGAAATATAAAGCTCAGCTAACTTATCAAGCGAGAAATCAGATCGTACCTGAATAAAATGGGCAAATTTCGTTGATCGATCAACTACGACCCAAATTGCATCTTTCTTTCCCGGAGTTAGAGGCAATCCCGTAACAAAATCCATTGTTATTCTATCCCATTTCCACTCGGGAATCAGAATCGATTGTAACAACCCAGACGGAACTTGATGTTAAGCCTTAACTTGCTAACAAACTAAACACTTCGACACAAAGTTAGAAATGTCTCGTTTCATACCAGACCACCAATAGTGTTGCTTCAAATCATGGTACATCTTTGTACTTCCCGGATGAACAGATAAACGACTGTTATGAGCTTCACTTAATATCAACTGAATTAACTCTGAGTTTTTCGGAACACAGATTCGATCTCAAAATCTCAAACAATCATCAACAACTCGAAATTCAGAATCAGAATTCGAATCACATTGAGCTCGTCTCACTATTATTTCATTATCAACTTTCTGAGCATCACATATCTGCTGTAAAAACAACGGTTTCGTTTTTAATTCAGCTATCACCAAACTATCATCAGACAAATCTAATTGAGCATTCAGAGCACATAGTGCAAACAATGATTTCCTACTCAGTGCATCAGCAACGACATTTGCTTTACCCGGGTAATAATCTATCACAAGTTCATAGTCTTTCAACAACTCTAACCATCTTCTTTGTCGCAGATTCAAATCTTTCTGGGTCATCAGATATTTCAGACTTTTATGATATGAAAACACGTGGCATTTTTCACCAAAAAGAAAGTGACACCAAATCTTTAGTGCGAACACAATCACAGCTAACTTGAGGTCGTGTGTCGGATAGTTCTTCTCATGAGGCTTAAGTTGTCTTGAGGCATAAGCTATTACTTTGCCTTCCCGCATCAATACGCATCCCCGACCATTCAACGAAGCATCACTGTATATTACAAACTCTTTGCCCGATTCCGGTTGTACTAACACTGGAGCTTCAGTTAACAAAGTTTTCAACTGATCAAAACTTTTCTGACATTTATCGGACCATTCAAATCTCATATCTTTCTGAAGTAATCTAGTCAACGGAGTAGTTATCATCGAGAATCCTTTTACGAATCTGTGGTAATAACCAGCAAGTCCCAGAAAACTACGAACTTCAGATACATTCTTCGGAGGTTTCCAATCCAGAATAGCAGAAATCTTGCTCGAATCAACTCGTATTCCAGAGGCTGATACAATATGTCCCAGAAAACTGACTTCACGCAACCAGAATTCACATTTACTGAATTTCGCATACAATTGCTTATCTCACAGAGTTTGCAACACAATTCTCAGATGTCCAGCATGTTCAGTTTCATCTCGTGAATAAATCAGAATGTCTTCTATGAATACAACAACAAATCGATCTAGGTACGATCCGAAAATTCTGTTCATTAGATCCATAAAAACAGCAGGAGCATTGGTTAGTCCGAATGGCATAACTAAAAACTCATAATGCCCGTACCTTGTTCTGAAAGCAGTTTTCAGAATGTCAGATTCTCTTACTCTTAACTAATAATATCCCGATCTCAGATCTATCTTAGAAAACACAGTGGCTCCTTTTAACTGATCAAACAAATCGTCAATCCTGGGCAACGAATATTTTTTCTTTATGGTCACTTTATTTAACTGACGATAATCTATGCACATTCTCATCGTGCCATCTTTCTTTTTCACAAACAGAACGGGAGCACCCCATGATGAAAAACTCGGTCTAGCGAACCCTCTGTCAGTCAATTCTTGTAGCTGTGACTTCAATTCTTTCAACTCTGTAGGTGCCATTCTATACGGAGCTATCAAAATAGGTGTTGTACCAGGCAACAGATCAATACTAAATTCAACTTCTTGTATCGGAGGCAATCCCGGTAGTTCTTCAGGAAATACATCAGAGAATTCACAGACAACAAGCACTGATTCAACTTTCCTTTCAGACACTTTCGAATAATTTACATAAGCAAAATAAGATTCATAACCCTTTCTCAAATAATTCTGAGCTTTCAACACAGATATTACAGCAGGCAATCCATTTAAATCATTCGACTCAATACAAACTATTTCACCATTCCGACGGCTCAAATCAATAATCTTTCTTTTCTGATTCACAACAAAGACATCATGCAATGTCAACGATCCATACCCGAATTATATCAAACTCATCAAGCGGTAATAGAATCAGATCAGCAGGGAAACAGATATCTCGAAACATTAACGGACAGTTCTTGCATATTTTGTCCACCAGGGCACTTTTACCTAAAGGGTTCGATACTTTTATAACAAACTTAGTAGACTCTACAGGCAAAGTCTTACTGGATACCAAATTCATGCATATATACGAATGAGTAGAACCAGGGTCTATCAAAGCAATCACAGAAGTATCATAAAGAGTAAATGTACCTGTTATAACATCCGGAGATGAAGCTTCCTCACGAGCTCAGATGGCATACGCTCTGGTAGGCGCTCTAGCTTCAGATCTCGCAACAATATCTCTTGTAGTTCTCTGACTACCACTGACATTTCTTACATTTTGGGAAGGTCTACCTCTCACTGGAGCATTATCGGATCTCGGATTCTGGGCAGTCTCTTGCTCAACAGACTTTGGGCAATCACGAATAAAATGATCTAACGATTCACATCTGAGCAAGCCTGGTCATTCAATCTACAACTACCCCAATGCCTTTTACCATAATGTTTACATTCAGGTCACTCGGATCGTACATTTCCAACACTTGCCATTGATGTTATCGGAGCTTTGGAACTCAAATGTGATCTAACTCGATCTCTACTAGAATGTCCCACATTAGTCTTTGAATGGCTATGTTCATCTCTGAATTTCTTCAAAGCAGGCTGAAATGATTTGCTCGAAAATCATTTTCTCACATCTTTAACTTCAGATTCAACTTTTCTTTTATCTTTCTCGAGTGCCTCAGCTTTGCACGCTCGATCAACAAGTACAACAAACTCTTTTATCTCTAGAATCCCATCTAGCAAACGGATATTTTCGTTGAGGCCATCTTCAAATCTTTTACACATTATCGCTTCTGATGATACACATTCTCGAGCATACTGACTCAGTCTCACGAATTCTCATTCATATCCAGTGACAGGCATGCGGCCTTGCTTCAATTCCAGAAATTCCTTTCGTTTCTGATCAATGAATCTCTCTCTAATGTATTTTTTCCGGAACTCAATCTGAAAGAAGTCCCATGTCACCCGTTCTTTGGGAACAACAAAAATCAGAGTTTTCCAACACTGATAGGCCGCATCTCGTAGCAAAGAAACTACACACTTTATGCATTCCTCGAGACTCAGTGACATTTCATCAAATACCCGGTTTGTGTTTTCTAACCAGAATTCAACTTTCTCAGTATCGTCATCATTGGTAGCCCTAAACTCTTCAGCCCTATATTTACGGATTTTATCAACCGGAGGGTTGTTCAACAGATTCAGATTCATAGTCGGAGGCATAATAGATGTCTGAGGGGGATTAAGCGGGGGCAGAGGTTGTGAAACAGCCGGGTTATTTCTCACAAACTGAGTGAACCACTCACTCATCATC
Organism: Gossypium sturtianum; assembly: GCA_025698515.1. NCBI lineage: Eukaryota > Viridiplantae > Streptophyta > Magnoliopsida > Malvales > Malvaceae > Gossypium > Gossypium sturtianum. The sequence goes on along the minus strand of CM046946.1, from coordinate 17,978,660 downwards.
TGGAAGAAAGCTTGTTTAGCTTCTCCTCTTGACCGCTTTCATGCTTGATCTCGGATCGGTAGGGCTCGTCCCTTCAGCGGGAAGCGGCGCATTGCTTTCTACATCGTCAGCTATGGCTCTTTCGGGATCCATTACTATACGAAATTCACATTTTTCACGTCAGGATTCATCACACTATCATAGTTCAGATATATGGCATGTATAGCTAGACTCTGACATGCTACATTAGTCCGAGAATCGACTAAATCGTAGCTTTGATACCAACCAAATTTAACACCCCTAACCGTATCCATTGCCGAATTAGGGTTAAAGGTATTACCGGATAGATCGAAAACATTTATAGACATTTCATAATGCAAGTCATCAATTGCAATCACTATGTCCCTTAGATAAGTCACCGAGACCTTAAGCATGCTTTAGAAAAGGGTCGGGACTAACCCGAACACATACAGAAATTCTCAAAAATATAAAACTTTTGAACAACTGCGGAGGTCTGCGCGCCGTGCGGTCAACAAAGCCGTGTGCCTCCCACGTCTACTAGACACACCCATGTGTCCTGGCCGTGCCAAAACAGAGCATATATACTGACTCATCCCCACGGCCACCAGGCACGCCCGTGTGCCACGGCCGTGTACTCTTAGGCTAGATACTGACTATTTCACACGGCTATCAAGCACGTCCGTGTACCAAGGCCGTGCATACTTGGGCTAGCTACTGATTAAATCCCACGGCCACTAGGCACGCCTGTGTGCCACGACCGTGTAAGCAAAACAGGCCATTTGCAAGGCCATAATGCCACCCACACACTTGAGTCTACCTTACAAGTTCAATCAAACCTGTTTCTATACACATTTGGCAACCAAAAATCATATCAAATAAACAACATAACATCTCATTCAATCTTATTTCTAATCATGCCAACTCATATACTAATTTGCATAGCCAATTCACATGTATAACCATGCATGGTACATTCACATCTTACCAAAATATAATCATTTCATTGATCACAAATATATGCCCTTATAGCATCAATTTACTTACCACAAATTTTACCATATCATGGACATATAAACATATCAAAACCATCATCATAAACCATATTACTCATGCATATAACCAACAATTATCTAGCCATATCATGTGGCTATATACAACCCAAATATATACCAAAATGACTAGCCTATACATGCCATATTTTGCTATATACATTTTCAAAAGATACCAAAATGAGCTTACGTAGTGTGATGACGATCCTCGACGGTCTCGAGCCTTTAGTAGCTTTGACGATCTATAAAATAGAGCAAACACACACAGAGTAAGCTTTCAAAAGCTTAGTAAGCCATATACAAATAAACTTAGCATAAAAATGCATATAACCAAATTGAAACAATAACATCATTGATTCTCATAACAAATTCATCACATATATTCATTGGCTCATTTGCTTAGCCATATCTTAACATATTCCTCAACTCAAATATCACATATACACATAGCTCTTTCAAGCATAACTTCTCATATAATCTCATCATTTTATATACATAATCATCTTAGTAAGTTCATATAGATACTTACCTTTCATACATACTTAGTGTACATACCAAACGTACCTGAAACGGATATACAATTGACATAGTCATTCGTATCTCGAATTTGCCCGTTGAACCGTTCGGAATCTAATAGGATAGTCAGAGTACTCAGAATAGTCGTACAATGCCAACGTCCCAGACGTGGTCTTACATGTAATCAGATATCGATGCCACTGTCCCAGACAGGGCCTTACACGAATCAAATACGATGCTGATGTCCCAGACATGGTCTTACACGTAAATCTCATATCGATGCCAACGTCCCAGATGTGGTCTTACACGAAATCTCGAATCAACGCCAACATCCCAGACGTGGTCTTACGTGATATCACATAACAGACACCTATGTCATGACATACGTAATTCCTATATATTCCTAGGTTCATACGGGACTTCTCGGACTTTATCAGCTTATCGACTTATTAGCCAACTCAGATTTCACATACATTCCATCTCAATGGATAATCATAGTATTTCACATATCATATACACTCAAATAATTCAATACAAATACATTTATTTGTATATCGACTTACCTCGGATTTGGATATTTGTTCGGCCTCGGCTATTCGACTACTTTCGCTTTCCCGCGATAAAAGTCTGTTTTCTTCAGTTCTTGATCTTAAAATTGGATCACACCTAGCCGAAACTTTCAAGGTTCTTATTCTTTCTTTTTCTTTTGTATAATTGGTCAATTGAAGAAATAAAAGATGATCACTTTCATCTTTTTGTTTTGTTATTAACATTTTAATATACATTTTACTATATTAACCTTTTAATAAATATTTAGTAACATATAAGCATAAGGTCACTAATGTCTTTTAATCATGCACTAACTTAATAGTGGTCTAATTGCCTCATAAGGCCTTCTCTTTTAAAAGCCACAACACAAAGGTACTTTAACAAATAGTATGCTAGTTTTGCATTTAACACAATTTAATCCTTTTATCGAATTAAGCATACAGACGGACAAATTAACTTATGGAAATTTAACACATGCTTAGTCATATATCAACGGAACAAAAAATAATATTAAAATATTATTCAAACTCGGTTTTGTGGTTCCGAAACCACTGTTTCGACTAGGGTCTAATCCGGACTGTTACAGTTATGATGCTTATTGCTTACTTGTAAACTTACTAAGCTTAAAGCTTACTCCCCTTCTTTTCCCTTATTTTATAGTGTCAAAGAGCCAGTTCGGGATACAAAGATAATCGGAAGATCATCCACACTATCAGCTCATCTCGGTAAATTTAGACTTAGCATTTTGAGTATGGAATGTATAGGGGCTAGACTTAATGAAATGTTTTGTTGTTTTAGCCAAGTGTGTTGGCTCTTCTATAGATGAACTCCTTTGTATAATGCCATAGTTGATGGCTCATTATTACTATTTTATGAAAAGATGAAGTTATTCATGAATGTGTATGATGCATGATTGGGTTGCTTGGTAAATGGTTGAATGGATTTATGTTGTGTGAGTTAGGGTGCTAAAAAGAGCTTGGCAAATAGCCTTGTTCTTGTCCACACGGGTAGGCACACGGGCATGTGTCTAGGCCGTGTGTGACACACGGTCAACCCTATGGGTGTGTGACCAGGCCGTGTGTCCCCTGCATGTTAGTATTGCAAGTCAGTGTCGACCACGGGCTAGACACACGGGCGTGTGCCTAGGCCGTGTGCCCCTTATGAGGTTGCTGACGTCATAAACAGAATACCTAGGTTTTCACACACGGGTGAGGACACGAGCGTGTCTAGACCGTGTGGGGGACACGGGTTATTGACACGGGCGTGTGTCCGGCCGTGTGAAAACCCCTGTAGGTTCGAAATGAAAAATAAATCCCACACGGGCCAGGGACATGGGCGTGTGTGACCACACGGCCTGCCCACACGGGTGTGTCCCATTTCACACGGGTGTGTGACCCTGTTAAGGAAATTTTTTTCTAAGTATATCTAAGTTCCCAGTTTAATTCTGATATCCTCCGTTTGCATGTTTTAGGTCTCGTAGGCCCATTATGAAGATGTTTTGAATAGAAATTAGAAGTTTTAAGTTGGAATGAAATCTTATAGCCTAAAGTTGTATGTTCGAGCGAGTTATGTCCGGTAATGCCTCGTACCCGATTCGGCGATGAATATGGGTAAGAGGTGTTACAGGACTAATTCAAAAACTTAGAGAATTTTTCCCAAAATTTCAAAATTTTCCCTAGATACAAAGGGCACACACTCGTGTGGCCAGGCCGTGTGGCTCACACGGCCAAGAGACACGCCCGTGTCTTAGGCCGTGTGGGCATTCGATGTAAGGCACACGACCGTGTCCCATTCCATTTTCAAGCTCATGTAACTCTCTGACTTGGGTAACACGACCAAGCCACACGCCAGTGTGCTAGGCCGTGTGAACATATAAATTTATGAAATTAAGGTGCAGGGGTCACGCGGCCAAGCCATACGCCCGTGTGCTAGGCCGTGTGCAAAAACCTGGGCATTCTTTTTCTAAATATTAAGGATGCAGGAGACACATGGCCGACCACACAGCCATGTGCTAGGATTAATGCCACACGGACCACCCGTGTCTCTATCTGTGTGGACGAAAATAGGCCATTTTAAGGCCATTTTTCTCACCCATTTTTGGTATCTAACTAAGCACTTCAACTTGCATACTTATAAGCCATATCAAAACTTTCCATACAACAAAATCAAACTTTAAACATATGTTTCTTACCACCTACATTCTAGCATTTTTAGTTTACTGTATTGATCAAACCACATATTTGATTTATTATGTCAAATATTCTATATTAACGCATTCACTTATATGCCTACAAGTTATCTATCATTTAACCACTCCAAACCTATATCAAGCATGACTAAACCATACATATATAAGTTACTTGGAAAATATAGACAAAATGTAATTCTTAACATTTACACAAACTAACTTAACTCAAAACCATACCAACCCTATACATTCCATATAAACCATAATATACATTGCAAAAACTACCGGAGTGGGTTGGATAGTGTGGCTTGATGTGTAGATCCAATCTCCCGACATCACGTTAATTTAAAAAGACATTAAACAACACAAGTAAGCTTAATGAAGCTTAGTAAGTTCGATAGGTTAAATATAAATCATACCGAACCTACTATAACGCATCAATTAAATAAATTCATTCAACGTAAATTCCTTGTCAACCACAATTTCAATCGATGAATATGCATATTTCAGACCAATACCAATAATAACAATAAGTCTCCCAATTTCAATTTCATAAGTCACTTACCAAATCTTACCAAATCGGAGAACAGCTTACGGATATGAGTACATCATTTTCAGAAGGCCGAAGGCTGAACAGAAGCACATAAGTGCTAAATAGAAACCCATAAGGGTTAAACGAAAGCTCATAAAAGAGCTGAACGGAAACCCATAAGGGTTAAACAGAAGCTCAAAAGAGCTGAACGGAAACTCATATGAGTTAAACAGAAGCTCGTGAGAGCTAAATGGAAAGTAAACACGAAAGTTCGCAACAAATACTAAACCTCGGTTTACTTGTGTAATTTGTCATCAATTCTTCATTTGCTGTCTTTTGCCTCACAACGATTGTATTCAATCCCGAGTTCCATTTAAACCAGATATTCAGTTCAAATTTATAATTTAACTGTAACACCCTAACCTGTATTCAATGCCAATATAGGGTTACGGAGCATTACCGGACTTACAACACTTTTAAACATACATTTCATATACAATTCATCAAGTCAAATACAATTCAATCATAAATAATCATAGTGTCCCTTAAACGAGCCTACGAGGCCTTAAACATGCATTGAGAGTGGTTCGGGACTAAACCAAAAACTCGGGAAATTTTTGTGAAACTTAGAAAATTTTTGCTTCAAACAGAGGACACGCTCGTGTGGTCAGGCCGTGTGTCTCACACGGCCACCAGACACGCCCATGTCACAAGCCGTGTGAAAACAGGGGGTACATACTGACTTGGGTCACACGGCCAACCACACGCCCATGCGTCTAGCCCGTGTGCCCTTCGAAGTGGCCACACACGCCCGTGTGCCAAATACTGACTTGGGTCACACGGCCACCAGACATGCCCATGTCACAGGCCGTTTAAAAACAGGGGGTACATACTGACTTGGGTCACACGGCCAACCACACGCCCATGTGTCTAGCCCGTCTGCCCTTCGAAGTGGCTACACATGCCCGTGTGCCAAATCGTGTATTAGGCCATGCCAAACCTGTAGGGTATATTGATTTATGCAACACGGCCAAGTCACACGCCCGTGTGCTAGGCCGTGTGCCAATTAGGGGGTATACTGACTTGTACCACACGGCCGATCACACGCCCGTGTGTGAGACCGTGTGGAGCATACTGACTTCATTTTAAAATCAACACCAAGGGACACATGGCCGTGTAACCTGACCGTGTGTCACACACAGCTAAGACACATGCCCGTGTCTCTGCCCGTGTGGACAAAAATAGGCTATTTACCAAGCCAATTTGCCACCCATCTTTGCATATACCTACATAACCCAAATGGTACCATTTCAAAACACAAATATGCAGCCAAAAATCATCCACCAATACACAATTCATACTATATCTATATCCACCATTTCAATACTCAATTCAATTCCATTTACCTATTCAATTATCTATCAATTCAACTTACTTTACTAAACATAATACATCTAATTCATCATCCAAAACCAATCCACATCAAACATATCTCAACCAAATAAATACCTCATACCTTAATAAACATTTGAGTATCATAATTTAAAATCGACCCTATCACATGGCAATATACACAACAAACCACACAACTTCCATAAGCTACCTCTTATGGCTCAAAATACATTTCCATAAAACACACCAAAATGACCAAAGCCTATACATTCCATATACCATATATACACAACTCAAAAGTACCAAAATAGATGTCTGATAGTGCGATGGAGTTCCTGACGATCCCCGGTTCCGAGCTAGCTTTGATAAACTATAAAACCTAGAAGAAAATAACAAAGTAAGCTATAAAGCTTAGTAAGTTCGTATGTAAATATGAGATAATCTCAACATTTATTAGCATTTCAAAACAGATAACATAATTTGCATTTAGAGCATTAATCAAAGAGTTAACATATAGTTAAACCACATCGTAACTCATAAGTCCTCAACTTCTTCTAACACGTTACTTGAGCAGTTTTTCGTACATACATGTACCGATACTTATCTATTCCTTAACAATTCCCTTATCAAACCACTCCGGCTTATAAATTCTTACGATACAAGTTCATCGATTTTTCGATGCCATAGTCCAACTATGGTCTTACACATACATTGCCAAGGCCCTGTCGTGGTCTTACATTCACATCCCATAACCCGGTTATGGTTTTATTATCCGATTGCCATAGCCCAACTATGGTCTTATTTAGCAACTCGCCTTACTCAAATCGTACATTTAATATAATATCTCCACATTTAACTAATAGAATAAATACTGTCTCAATTTCATCCATCAAATAAATAGATACACATTTAGTTCAATTATACGAACTTACCTCGTATACGGAAATGACGAAACGAACCGACTATTCAATTACTTTACTTTTTCCCCGATCTAAATCTGAATTCCTCTTTTCTTGATCTATTTATTCAATTCAATCCAATATATGCATTTGAGCTATTTTACACATTAGCCCCTAAACTTTCACATTTTTACAATTTAGTCATTATTTCATAAACTCACAAATAAATGAAATTCACCATAGACCCATGCTAGCCGAATTATCATAGTGCCCCTAGCAGTCCATATTTTTCATTTATTTCACATTTTAACCACACATTTTCAACATTTCACAATTTAGCCCTTAATTTGCATTTTCACCAAAAATCACTTAACAAAACTTGTTTAACTAACACCAAATATTCATAATCTATCAAGAAACTTAAAAATACACATGTAATCATCAATGGCATCATTCCAAATCTTTAACAATTTTGCAAAATAGTCCCTGGGCTAGATAGTACTAGTTGCAACGATCACAAAAACATAGAAATCATTAAAAATCAAGCAAAAATGGACTTTCATGCACTAGGTACTATGGCCGAATGCTTAAAGTATAAAAATGGAGTTTCTTCTTCCTATTTTTGGTGGACAAAGCAACTAGGAAGATGATAACTTTGTGTTTTAATTATTTTACTTAACTTATTTTATAAATTACCATTTTAACCTTGTTAATTAACCATTAAAAAAACATATATAATGTCCATAAAAGTCCACTCACACAAATAATAGTCTAATTACAACATAAGGGCCTTAACTTTAAGGTTCTATAGCTATTAGACACCTTTAGCTAATAGAACATCACTTTTGCACTTTACACGATTTAGTCCTTTTTATCAAATTGACCAACTAAATGATAAAATTTCTTAACAAAATTTTCACACAATCACATTATCATGCTGTAGACATTAAAATAATAATTAAATAAATATTTTGACTTCAGATTTGTGGCCTCGAAACCATTGTTTTAATTTGACTAAAAACGGACTGTTACATTAACAGTATTCTATTTTTCAACAATATACTAAATACATAATAGCATTCATCAATTCAATATAATTTTTAAAGTTTAACCATACGAACTTACTTGGGTTAAATTATAAGATTTGTAGAAGTTCAGGGACTATTCTACTAATTTCCCTTTTTCACGAGTATCTACGGGCTCTTGATCTAAAATATAAAATTATTCATTCATTAGCATATATTTTAGTTTCAATTCACTTCACAATTAATACTCCTCAATTTTTGAAAGTACACAATTACCTTAATTTTAACAAGTTTTGTAATTTAGTCCCTTATTAATTAGTCTATCAAATGAACTATTTTTTTCCCAATTGACAATTTATCTAAATATTCTAGGCTATCATATAGCCCTTGATAAACAAAAATTTAATACCAAACCCTAATATTTAGTCTTTTCTCAATTTTTTCCTAAAATTAATATCTATCCAAATCACTTTATAAAATCATCATACAACAAAATTAAAGCTCTAAATCCATATTGTTTCATCAAAAACATACAGTATTCATCATTGGTAACTTTCAAAATTTCCAATCAAATCAAAAACTAATGAAATAGCTAGTTGGACCTAATTGTAAAAGTCTTAAAAACACAAAAAATTTCAAGAAAAGAGCAAGAATTGGACTCACTTGAAGTAAAAGTATGAAAAACCAGCTGTTGGGGACCCTCCTATGGTGTTTTTTGGCTGAGAATTATGAAGAATTGCCTAGAAACTCTTTTAATTGCTTATTTGTTTGTAAAATTTTACAAAATTTACCATTTTGCCATTAGTTCACATTATTTCATTATTTCTTCTACACTTATGCTGCCCCAGCCATTTCATTATGGCTTAATTACTCTTTAAGTCTTCCCTTATTTACCATTTAAACCATTTAGTCACTATTTCCTTAATTAGCAAGTTTTGCACCTTTTTCAATTTAGTCATTTTTAATTAATTAACTATCAAAACGTTAAAATTTTCTAACGAAACTTTAATACTACCTTAATGGCACTCCATAAATATTTATAAAAATATTTATGGTTCGATTTATAGAATCAAGGTCTCGATACCTCATTTTCTAAACCACTAAACCTAATAAATCCTTATAAAACACAAATTACTAATTCAAAAATCTTTCTAAAACCATATTTGACTCGTAAATACTAAATAATAAAATTTACAAGCTTACTCGTCGAATTTGGTGGTCTCGAACCACTGTTTCCAACGCTACTAAAAATCAGACTGTTAAAGATTCTTATTTTCTTCACTTTGTTCGTTGTTTAATCGGGTTTATCCCCTACAGTTTAAGTAGCCACTCTAGATTAAGATAATGGCATCAAACCTCTCGATCAAGTAACAAATTCTACAACCTCAAGAACCAATGTCATTAAGAAGGTTAACAAGAGAAAGGGTTATAATGGCTTTAGTGACATATTTTGACATTGAACTACATCATATGGATTCTAGATTGTGTTTCTCAATAGTGACATTGATGAGACAATTTATATGGTGCAACCAAAAAATTATGTTTGGTGATGCAAAGTCAATGGTTTGCAAATTTAAAAAATTCATCTATGGACTTAAGTAGGCCTCTCATCAATGGTATTAAAAATTTCACCAAGTGGTTATCTCATTCAGTTTCGAGATGAATTTGGTTTATGATTGTATATACCATATGTTCAGTGGGAGTAAGGTTTTGTCTATGGTATGCCGATGACATATTGTTTGCTAGCAATAAATGTAGTTTCGGTCACTTCCCTAAAAATGATTTTGAGATTAAAAGAATGTTGAAGATTTCTTATACTCAAACAATGGGGAATAACGTATACTCAACCTTGTACGCGTTTGGATATTGCATACATTGTTAGGATGTTGTGCATATATTTAAGCAATTTGGGTATGAATCATTTGAAAGCAACCAGACTATTCATATGTTATCTTCAAAAAATCAAATATTACATGCTCGCATATTGGAGATATGATAAGTTAGAGATCGTTAGGTATAGAAACTTTGATTTTATTGGAATACAAATGCAAAAGTTTTTCATTAGGCTAAAATTTGTAACAATAAATGACAGCCATTTATTCCAATAACAACATAAGTATATCAAAGTCAAAGAACAAACTTTAAATTCCTGGTTGCTAAAGAAAAAGTTCAAAGTAATCAGGTGTTTAAAAAGTATATTAGTATATTGGGACAAACTCCATAATTATGAATCCGCTTACTAAGGGACTATCACTTAAAGTTTTGATGAGCACACCGCTCATATGGGTGTAATGTCATTTAAAGATATTTGGTTTTAGTGAGAGTTTGTAACTTTAGATGCTTTTCTATTATAGACACATTTTCGGTTATTTTAGTTTACGAATATCTTAAGCTTTTGTTTTTGTAAAAATAAGGTTTATTTGGTTTATTCACGCTCAAATTTTGGTATGGTTTGGTCTCACTAAAGTTTACGGAGAACCAGTTGGAAATAGGCATGTTTAGATCTCATTGCATGTAATTTCCATGCTACACATTCATACATGATCTATGTTATTTGGTTGTGTTAATATACATGATTAGGGATGGATTTAGTTATGATATATATAACAAAAGCCTCATTGATTTTATGTTAACATAATTAATGGATGAGATTTGTCATAATACATTTTAGATATGATAGTAAAGTTTTGAGCTCATAAGGTTATGTAATGACATGTAATTATAAGGTAATTAGTATATATATATGTGGTCCAAGTGAGAGATTATGGATAATATGAACATCACACACACACACACACACACACACACACACACATCTATATAATAAGAATAATTACATGATATTATTAACTATCATAAAAGTTTAGCCCAAATTAAAAGTGATCTAATTTAGTTGTCTTATTGGGCTTTAGTTAATAAATAAAGGGATAATGAATTATTTAGCCCTCCAACTTTCCAAAAAAATTCATTTTAGTCTTCCATTTAATTTTTGCCTCTTTAGGAAATTTCGTCCTTAAAATTTGTTACCTGGGAATAGGTTCGAATATTGTGATCTCATTGATTTTTCTGTTTCCCAAGTAGCCTTATCTGAACCATGACGATGCCACAATATTTTTACTAACGGTACTCCTTTGTTCCATAATTCTTTAACCTCTCGAGCTAAGATTCTCACTGGTTCTTCCGAATATGTCATATTTGGCTATAGTTCAATCTCACTGTAAGGAATCACGTGTGAAGGATCAGATCTGTACCGTCTCAGCATCGATACGTGGAACACATTATGAAGTTTCTCAAGTTTAGGAGGCAAAGCTAATCGATAAGCTACAGGGCCGATTCTTTCAATAATTTCATACGGTACGATAAATCTTGGGCTCAGTTTCCCTTTCCTACCGAATCGTAACACCTTCTTCCACGGAGAGACTTTTAAGAATACCCGATCACCAATCGAAAATTCTATATCTCTTCTTTTAAAATCTGCATACGATTTCTGATGGTCAGAAGTAACTTTCAAACTCTCCCGGATAATCCAAACTTTATCTTCAGTCTCTCGAATCAAATCAACTCCTACTAGTTTGGATTCACTCAATTCAGACCAATACAATGGTGTCTTACATTTCCTTCCATATAGAACTTCGAACGGTGCCATTTTTTACTGGATTGATAACTGTTGTTATATGGAAATTCAGGCAATGGTAAATACCTTTCCTAGCTACCTCCAAATTCGAGTATACAACATCTCAACATATCTTCTAGAATTTGAATCACTCGTTCTGATTACCCATCGGTTTGAGGATGAAACACTGTGCTAAAATTTAGCTTAGTACCCAGAGCCTCTTGCAATTTACTCCAAAATCTCGATGTAAATCTCGGATCTCAATTTGAAATAATGGATATTTGAACCCCGTGTAACCTCACAATCTTAGATATATATAATTTCCCCAATTTCTCAAGCGAAAAGTCTCCTCTGATTGGAATGAAATGTGTCAATTTAGTCAATCTGTCAACAATCACCCAGATCGAATCTTTCTTTCTCAGGGTCATAGGTAAACCGGATACAAAACCATCGTGACATGCTCCCACTTCCATTCAACAATCATGACAAGTGTTAACAACTCCGTTGGTACCTGATGTTTTGCTTTCACTAGCTGAAAAATCAAACACTTAGCTACAAATTCACAAATTTCTCGTTTCATACCTGACCACCAATACATCCATTTCAAATCACATCTTCGTACTACCCGGATGAATGGAGTACATGTAACAGTCCGGTTTAGACCCTAGTCGGAATAGTGGTTTCAGGACCACAAATTTGAGTCAGAAAAATATTTTAATATAATATCTTCTGTCTTTATAGTATGTGAATTGACATGTGTGAAATTTCTGTAATTTAATTTGATCTTTTGTGTGTTTAATTTGTAAAAAGGACCTAAGTGCATAAAAGGTAAAAGTTGTGTTCTAATTAGTTATATGTCAAATTGACATGGCTTATTAAAGATGATATCCTTATGTGGTAATTTGCTCATTAAACAATAGCATGGACATTAATGGACTTTTATATATATATATATATATATATATATATATATATATGTTTTATTTGTTAATTAAGAAGGTTAATTTGGTAAATGAGTAAATAATGTTCATTAAATAAAACAAACATTAAAAGATGGCCATTATCATCTTGTTTTGCCGAAATTGAAGAAAGAAAAGTTAGGTTCTTGCAGTTTTAATATTAGGCTACTTCCAAGTTTGATTAAGGTATGTATTTAGCTCGGTTTTTTATAATTTTTACGTTTTTGAGATCGTTGCTATGTAATCTATCAAGCCCATGTCTCAATTTCTGAATTTGATGACGATTTTGTTTTTTGTTGTTGTTGAAGGCTTGATGAATCTTGTGTTTGATGATAGAAAATAAATATATGTTGTTAGATTAATATGTTTTGTCTTTGGATTTTTGATGAATTTGAGTAATTTGGGCTAAATTATGAAAATAATAAATTGAGGGACTAAAATGTGAAATAAATGAAATGTGTGGACTTATATGAACTATATGAGTACTCGACCAAGCATGGGAAATATGAAATTTTGTGTAATTTGTGATTTTATGAAATAGGGACTAAAATGTCAAAAATGTGAATTTTAAGGGCTAAAGTCCAAAATGCCCTAATTATGTGTTTTTGGTTTGAATTGAATGAAATGTGTTATTAAATAGCCAAATTTTAATTTATATAGATCAAGAACAAAAGAAAACGGAATTAGATCGGGGGAAGTCGAAAGTGGTCGAGTAGTCGATTCCATCCGTTCGTTTCTGTACGAGGTAAGTTCATAAGTAAATAAATGTTGTTAAATTCGATTATATATATTATTTGTACCAAATTTTATTATTACTTGTAAATATATGTGAATACCAAATTGGTAAAAGTATGGAAGAATCATCTACGAGCTTGAATCGATCGTGTTATGACGTCCGAACGCCCCGTACGAACCTTAGGAATAGTTAGGATACATATGTCATGACATAGGATTCTGATAAGTGATTTCGTGTAAGACCACGTCTGGGACATTGGCATCGACTTGTGTTTACGTGTAAGACCATGTCTGGGACATTGGCATCATATTTGATTCGTGTAAGACCCTGTCTAGGACAGTGGCATCGATATGTGATTACATGTAAGACCACGTCTAGGACGTTGGCATTGTATGAGATTTCTAATTTATTCGAGTATCCTTCTTAATTCCGAATGGTTCATCGAGCATCATCGAGATGAGATCAAATGTGAAAACGAACTAAAAGTTTCAGGTACGTGCTATGTTTTAAGTATATGAAAGAAAGGTAAGTATATGTTAGATATGAATATATGAATTAGACATGGTAAAAGAGGAATTTATATGTGCTTATAAGTATATGTGTATTTGAACATTGATGTTATATTGTTATTGTAAATGTGATATTATTTGAGTTTGCAAGCATATTAAATGTACATTTGGTTAAGGTTTATTTTGATTTGGCTAGTTGATTTAATGCGTTTATTTGTTCATTAATTTGCTTATGACTTACTAAACTATTAAAGCTTACTTTGTGTGTGTGTTTGTTCATTGTTTTATAGATTATTAAAGCTACGTGAAGCTCGGGGATCGTTGAGGATCATCACCATAATATCGAACAATATTTTGGTACCTTTTGAATATGTATTTATTTAAGTATGGCATGTATAGGCTAGAAGTATTAGAATATGTTTTGAGATGTGTATAAATAGCCATGTGATATGGCTTTTTAATGAATGTGTTTATAGATGAGTTTTGTTCTTGCTTTAGGATGCATAAGTTGGAATGTTTTGATGTGCTCATGAATGGTCAAATGAAATGGTCTATATTGGTAAGTTTATTGTTGATTTGAGAAAATTTATGTGATGAGAAATGCTAGGATTTGAGATGGTTTTAGATGAAGTATTAATCATATGTTTTGATGTGAAATCTATGCTTTGAATTTGTATGTTTAAGTTGGGTTTGCATATGAAATGAATGATGTTGTTAAGAGTTAAATTGTGCATGTTTTGGTATGCTTTGGATGCTTTTGGGGTATGAAATTTAGATTGGTTTGATGCTTGTAGGTTTGACTCAATTTTGGGTGGCAAATTGGCCTTGCAAATGGCCTATATTTTCCCACATGATTGAGCACACGGGCGTGTGTCTCGGTCGTGTCTCTCATCGTTGCATTTTGAAGCAAGTCAGGAAGCCACACGGGTTGGACACACGGGCGTGTCTTGTGGCCGTATGGACAAGTAAGTATGTATGCCCTGTTTTGCCATGGCCTAGACACACGGATGTGTCTAATGCCGTGTGAGGCACACGGCCTGCCCACACGGGCGTGTGACCTCTGCAACTTTGAAAAATGTTTAATTTTCAGAAAAATTTGCTCGATTTAGTCCCGACCCCTTTCTAATGCTTGTTTAAGGTCTTGTAGACCTTTAAAAGGGTACTCTTTGTATATGATTTGCTATGATATGATGATGGTGTATTTTATGTTTGTGAAATGATCGTAAAGGTTTTGATATGTCCGGTAATGCCTCTTAACCCTATTCCGGCGATGGTTACGGGTTAGGGGTGTTACATTTTATTGGTATCAGAGCTACGGTTTAGTCGATTCTAGGACTAACGTAGCGTGTATGAGTCTAGCTATACATGCCATATTCATAAACTGCGATAGTGTGATGATTTCCTGACAATTGAAATGTGTTTTCATATAGTAAATGGATCTTGATCGAGCCGTAGCTGATGATGTGGAAAGTAATGTGCCCGCTCCTGCTCAGGGGGCAGCGTCGGCTGATTCTAGGCCGATTTCGATTAGTCATGAAAGTGAGGCTAAACAAGCCTTCTATCAAATGATGAACGATTGGCTTACACAGTACATTCGTACAAATCCGGCTATTCAACAACCCCCACCCCAGTCTAATCCTCCTTCGATACCTGTAATACCTCAAGTACTTGATCCGATGAGATTACATAAGCCCCCTATTGATAAAATTAGAAAATACGGGGTTGAAGAATTCAGATCCACTATTGATAATGATGCTGAGCGATCTGAATTCTGGCTCGATAATACTATTCGTTTGTTTGATGAGCTATCATGTACCCTTGACGAGTGTATTAAATGTGTTGTATCATTGCTTTGAGATTCTGTATATCATTGGTGGAATACACTGATATCCATAGTTCCGAGAGAACGGGTTACCTGGGAGTTCTTTCAGATTAAATTCCGTAAGAAATATATCAGTCAGAGATTCATCGATCAAAAGCACAAAGAATTCCTTGATTTGAAACAAGGTCGTATGACCGTAACAGAATATGAGCAGGAATTTGTGAGACTTAGAAGGTATGCCCGAGAGTGTGTTTCGACAGAAGCAATTATCTGTAAAAGATTCGAAGACGGGCGGAATGAAGACATTAAATTGCTCGTTGGGATTCTTGAAATAAAAGAGTTTGTTGTACTTGTTGAGCGAGCATGCAAAGCTGAAGAGCTTGGGAAAGAGAAAAGAAAAGCTGACTTTGAAGCTAGAGATGCACGTAAGAGATCATTGGGTAAGTCATTCCAGCAGGCATCAAAGAAATTACGAGATGACTTTAGCCATTCAAAGGCTACTGCGAGTTATTCTAGACGTGATCGGGACAGACCACCTGTGAGTTCAAAAGCTACCTCAGTAGCTAGTGTTGGTAACATTCGATCGAATCAACCTGAGTGAAAACACTGCGGTAAGCGAAATCCTGGTAGTTGTAGATTGAATGATCGGGCTTACTTTAAATGTGGATCGATGGATCACTTCATTCATGAATGTCCTGAGTTGGTTGAGCAAGACATAAAGCAGAATATGAGGATGAGTAACATGACATCTTGTGGTGGACCACCCAGAAATACTGGTAATGTGAGTGGTAGTCAAAGAGGAACTAAAGACACAGTTGTTAGATCAGAGGCTCGTGCACCTGCCAGAGCTTATGCTATTCGCGCCAGCAAAGAAGCTTCATCTCCAGATGTGATTACCGGTACTTTCACTCTCTATGATGCTAGTGTTGTTGCATTTATAGATCCTGGTTTGACTCATTCTTATGTATGTGAGACTTTAGTATCCAGTAAGACTTTGCCTGTAGAGTCTACTGAATTTGTGATTAGAGTATCGAACCCCTTAGGCCGGTGTGTTTTAGTTGATAAGGTGTGCAAGAATTGTCCGTTGATGATTTGAGATTCATGTTTTCCGGTTGATTTGATGTTTTTGCCATTCGATGAGTTTGATATAATTCTGGGTATGGATTGGTTAACTTTTCACGATGTTATTGTGAACTACAAATGAAAGACTATTGATTTGCGATGTCAGAATGATGAGATTATTCGGATTGAGTCTAATGATTTGAATGGTTTACCGGCAGTGATATCTTCGATGTTAGCTCAGAAATATGTGAGAATGGGTTGTGAAGCTTACTTTGCTTATGTACTAGACTCTAAAGTGACCAAAAAAAGATTGAATCAGTACCAGTTGTGTGTGAATATCCAAATGTGTTTCCCGAGGAATTATCGGGTTTGCCACCGATTCGAGAGGTAGAGTTTGGTATTGAGTTAGTGCCAGGGACGACTCTGATATCGATAGCTCCGTACAGAATGGCACCGACTGAATTAAAAGAATTGAAAGCTCAGTTGCAAGAATTGACGGATAGAGGTTTTGCCCGACTGAGTTTTTCTCCCTGGGGTGCGCCGGTTTTGTCTGTGAAAAAGAAAGACGGAACTATGAGAATGTGCATTGATTACCGACAGCTCAATAAGGTGACTATAAAGAATAAATATCCTTTGCCATGGATTGACGATTTGTTCGATCAGTTGAAAGGGGCTACTGTGTTTTCTAAGATAGATCTGAGATCGGGTTACTATCAGTTGCGAGTTAAAGACTCCAGTGTATCGAAAACTACTTTTCGAATGAGGTGCGGACATTATGAGTTTCTAGTTATGCCTTTCGGACTTACTAATGCTCCTACTGTTTTTATGGATTTAATGAATCGGATCTTCAGACAGTATTTGGATCGATTTGTGGTTGTGTTTATAGATGACATATTGATCTATTCACATGATGAATCTAAACATGCTGAACATCTAAGACTAGTGCTACAAACTTTGCGTGATAAGCAGTTGTATGCGAAGTTCAGTAAATGTGAGTTCTGGTTACGAGAAGTCAGTTTTCTGGGACATATTGTATCAGTATCGGGTATTCGTGTAACACCCCAAACCCGACCCAGACGTTATGGCTGAATCTACCGTGTCACATCAAAGCATCGTTCAAAAACTGAGTTTATCGTTAAAAGTTCATTTCTATGTTTAAATCCTTTTGCTCGATTTTAGCAAAACATCTCGTCAAAAACGTTTACTTAATGTCTGGCATTGATACTTTAGATTATTCCAATCGCAGAAGCTCCTAAAGTTTGAAATATAAAAACGTCTGTTTTTAAGTGTTTTTGGAAATGGTTGTAAATTTTGAAAATTCGTGTTTAGCAGTTTTAAATAAGGAAATCTAAAGCCCATTTAAAAAATTTAATCCCTCAAAGGCCTTATAACAAAATTAAAACCCAAAATATAAAATTCAAATAAAAAGTCTACAAGCGTGAGCATCAACGGTCGTGTGGCCACCTCCAAGTCTCTTGCGGCTCCAAATCGCCTAAGGCCGGGATTACACATCTGATTAGGCGAAGGGTGAGTTTGCGAAAACTCGGTGTGTACTCCCTTATAATACAAAGCGATCGGATATACGATATGCAGAATGCAGTGGGCCTGAGCCCATCACAACCACGAGATCGGTGGGCCTTAGCCCATTAATGGAGAACAGGTGGACCTCGCCCATTACAAAATCAGATTAGATACGGATATGCGATGTAAATCAAGCCCAATCCAACTAATACACCACCCGCACCAACCAACACACCATGTGGGGATAAAATCGACCCACTAAGCCAACACACCAAGCTTAGCAGCAGGTTCGCTATGCACTAAGTCAACAGAGCGGCTCTGAGTCGAGATGCGAGCGACTAAAAGCCATAAATATCGTAGAAAGGTTGGAACCCTTATGCGAGCAGCGGCCGTACACTTTCTCCGTAACAATGTCCCAACCCCATGCAATATGTCGTGTATGTCATGCTCAATCATCATAGGTGTATGCAAAATGGCCATGCTTAGTAACAGTCATTTAAAAATATATTAAAAGCATATCAATCACACGACCACAGTCAAGTCAGTTAAAATGCAGTCATACGATCGCAGTCAAATCAGTCAAATTCATAATCTAAGTCGGTCATTTACCCACAAGGGCAAAATAGTCATTTTTTCCTACAGGGGTATTTCAGTAATTTTACAAATATTTGGGTCTCAGTACTTATTACGACCTCCTAGAGGGTCTATCATCGCTTCGGGCGACTCAGATAACCTACTCGGCCAGAACAGTGTATATGGGCCCAAAACCCGCTATTGGGCCCAAGTGGGCCCACACGCTCGTGTGGCCCATTTAGTCTAGATTCACATACGACATCGTGAGCCTCATAAACCAACCTATCAATGATCACTTACCGAGGATTTTACTTGTGTGGGCCCACAAGCCCATTGGGCCCACGCGACCTATTCCGACCCATCGAGGCCCATAACGGCCCCAGTCTAAAAAAATGCACGTGGTGGCCTCTGCAGTCTGCTACCCATGATTTAGGGCTCAGTTCGCCCCACGTGCATTCGCACGCTCGTGAGGCCTCAAATGCCGAGGTTCCGGCATTTCAGCTTATTGGCTTTTGTCGATTCACAGATAGACAGGGGTATGAATACACACATTTATCCCGCGTTTGACAGTCACGAAATTGGGTGTATGGTTACACACTTGATTGTGAAATGTACGAACCGTCCACGTGCTCCAAAGCCTATTTTCTATCAAATCATATTGTTATTCTTCCAACATTAGGATTCCTAAACATACAATCCCAAACCAACCCTTTACCCTTACCCTGAATGAGCGAAAAAGGCTTTATTGCTCTTAACGCTGGCTAAGGATCGATCTCGATGATTATCTGCTCAGGCAACGAACCTTATTAGGCAAAACTATTTTCAAGAATATGGCTTAAAGTCCTAATATTAAGTCATAGAGTATTCGGCCAACACCACTTACCCCCAAAATGATTGAATGCCGAAAGAAGGATTTGAGCACACCAAATCAACTGATAGGAATGGTAGAACAATGAAGCAGTCGGCCACTTGTCAAAGTGATTACCAGAGAAGGACCACTAAACCGAAACTAAGTGAAGAGGTAACGAGGGGAGAATCGATTCCAAAGGAGCAAGAGGAAAAAGAGTAGTGTGATTCGACAAAAAGTAGAAGAAAGGAAGTTGAGAATAGGGATTTCGACACTAAAACTTACACTAATCAAATCCCGGAAGAGCACGAAAGGTAACTTGCGGAATCGGAACTAGGGAGAAAAGAAGCTAAAATCGCCAAAAAGAACAAAAACCCCAAATGACAGAGAGGAAATTCGGCATCTATTCACTCACAAATTGCTGAAAATGCATACCCAAAGACCCCCTTAGCCGAATTGCACAAACAAGTCTCCCAATCGACTACAACACTTCCTAATTTGAATTCCTTAACTTTCTCCTAAAATCTCTCCCCTTATCCCTCCTTGATATCCTCCAAGACCCATTCAAAATCTCACCCAACAGAGTTCGAAACCACCTCAAACTCCTATCGCCTCATGCTAGCAAAATAAATATCCTTTTTGCTTGCAATGGGATTCGAACCCAAGCCCCCCTCAAAAGCTCAACACGCCACTTGCCTCCTTGCCACAAGCTCTTTTGTGTCACATTTTTTCTTCAATTAATTAACAGGTCTAAAGGCCAAAGTCCAGGTTCCTTTAAAAGAAAATCCAAAATAAATTGCAAGAGCCAATACTTGAACCCAAGCTCCCTTGCAACCTTAATGACGCCACAACCACTAGACCACATGCTTCCTTGTGTCATTTTTTTAACACAGTAATTTAAAAAGCCTACATCCAAGCATCCAGGGTTTTATCCACTTAAAACTAAAATTTTTGCTAAAGCCCAGGTTTGAATCCAGGACTTTTCCAACTCCTCTCAGGACCCTTAACCACTTGAGCAGACATTTAATTGTATCATTTCCTAGCTCACATAAAATTTTATGCACAGTTTCTGAACCACTCCCTTGCTCAAGGCCCAATACTTCTAGGCCCAAATTCCGGGGCGTTACAGTTCTACCCCCTTAAAGAAATTTCATCCTCAAAATTTTCAACTATCTGAACAATCGCTTAGCTCAATCTACACCACTACGCTCCCACTGCGCACTCTAGTTCCAAATTAAATGTAGTAAACTATGGTTTAAGTACGTACCAGTATCTGCATCTGGAGCGTCTCCGACCTCTCGGCGACGTGCTGCATAGACCAAAGCTGGTTGCCTCGCCTCAGCTTGACCAGCACCCCTGCCTAGTGCTCCACGGTCCACTCCGTTTCCACCCTGGCTGGACCACGGCCTCCTGGTGGCTGCTGTCCACCTCTCGCTGGCTGAGCAAAACCCTGCCCTGCAGCTTGCATCTACTCAGGCCTCTGTGGACAATTTCTCACAAAGTGCTCCACTGATCCGCACCTGAAACACGTCCCAATCCTTTTCCGACAGTCACCTCGATGATAGCTCCCACAACCTGCACAAGGCTGTGATCCGAGAATGATAATGTGGGGCCCAAACACGAATCGGCCCTTCCATTCTGGCCTTTCTCTTAGGCCTCCGATCCAAATTGGAGGGTTTTAAATCCCTCTTATCTCTGCTCCTTTCCATTTCCCCTGTTCTAATGCTCGGTGCGCTTTACCTCCTCAGCAATCTTAGCTTTCTCTACTAACGCGGCAAAGTCTCGCTCCCTCTGTGGAGCTATCAACACTCAGAGGCTGTCCCTGAGGCTATCCTCAAACTGAACACAGCGCTCGTATTCCGTTGCTACTATTCCTCAGCCATACCGACTAAGTTACAAAAATTCTGCCTCGTACTCAGCCATAGATCTGTCACCTTGAACCAAATTCAGAAATTCTTTCCTACGAGCGTTGACATAGCTAGCGCCCACATACCTCCCCTAAAACGTGGACTTAAAGAATTCCCAGGTCAATCAGTCAGACGGAGTACCTTCTTTTACCGTAAGCCACCACTGATAGGCTTCATCTCTCAGCAGAGACACAGCACCCTTCAACTTTCGTTCCGATGTACAGTCGAGGTCATCCATAATTCTTTCGGTGGCCTCCAAACGAAGATTCGCCACACTGGGCCACCCGAAACTCCCTAAAGATCTCTCGCTCCATTTGGTCGAGTCATTCTCAGAATCGACTCGCGACTCACGAAGCGGTATTCAACCCAACAATACCCGCAACCCTTTCTAGAATCCTCAACATTGCTTGGGACAATGCGTCGTCCCCAGCCGCTCGATCAAATGACCCTGTGTCAACTACCGGTAAAGCCGGTGCTTCCCTCGCCTCAACGTTAGGCATGTGGCCTGACGCTGAAGACCCAGTCCTAGCACTACCACGGCCTCTACCGCGGCCTCTTATACCCCTTCTAGCGCTCAATTTCTCTTTGCGTATTATCTGAATTAAAAATTTTATGCAATTTAGTAACAATTTTAGTAATTAAGCAGATGTCTTATGAGAAACAATAGTTTAGAGTTTGTTTTCGATTTGCAAGCTCACTACAATTTTTTCAGTTTACTCTATCTATGGAGTTTCAGTGTAGTGCTACTATCTATAGTAGTTTCTCAGTATAACATTTCAGTCTATAACAGTAAACATAGTCAGAGAACTTATAGATTTGGTGCCGGAGACTCGATGTGCCACACTTTCGGAAAAATACCTCAAAACACTTCACATATTTGAAACCAACCTCTTGTAATACTAAATTTTGAAAACCCCTTCCACAGCCGAGTTTTGCAACTTGGCTCTAATACCACTAAATGTAACACCCCAAACCCGGCCCAGATGTTATGGCCGAATCTGGCGTGTCACATCAAAGCGTCGTTCAAAAATTGAGTTTGTCGTTAAAATTTCATTTCTATGTTTAAATCATTTTGCTCGAGTTTAGCAAATCATATCGTCAAAAACGTTTACTTAATGTCTGGCATTGATACTTTAGATTATTCCAATCGCGGAAGCTCCTAAAGTTTGAAATATAAAAACGTCTATTTTTAAGTGTTTTTGAAAATAGTTGTAAATTATGAAAATTCGTGTTTAGCAGTTTTAAATAAGGAAATCTAAAGCCCATTTAAAAATTTAATCCCTCAAAGGCCTTATAACAGAATTAAAACCCAAAATATAAAATTTAAATAAAAAGTCCACAGCAGAGCATCAACGGTCGTGTGGCCACCTCCGAGTCTCTCGCAGCTCCAAATCGCCTAAGGCTGGGGATTACCTGTACAGTTAGACAGAAGAGTGAGTTTGCGTAAACTCAGTGTGTAATTTCTTATAATAAAAATAGTCAGATATACGGTATGCAGAAACAGACTGGGCCTGAGCCCATCACAGACACAGTATCAGGTGGGCCTTAGCCCATTAACAGAACCAGATGGACCTATGCCCATTACAAAATCAGTATCAGATGTAGATATGCAGACAGAAATCCAGCCCAATCCAACCAATACACCACCCGTACCAACCAACACACCATGTGGGGTTAAAATCGACCCACTCAACCAACACACCAAGCTTAGCACTGGTTGCGGCACTAAGTCAACAGAACGGCTCGACACCATAGACAGAACGGCTAAAAGCCATAAATATCGCAGAAAGGTTGGAAGCCTTGTACAGAACGACAACGGGCCGTACACTTCCTCCGTAACAATGTCCCAACCCCATGCAATGTGTCGTGTATATCATGCTCAATCATCACAGATGTATGTAGAATGGACATGCTCAGTAACAGTCATTTAAACATATATTAAAAGCATATCAGTCACATGACCACAGTCAAGTCAATTAAAACACAGGCATACGATTGCAGTCAAATCAGTCAAATTCATAATCTAAGTCAGTCATTTACCCACAAAGGCAAAACATTAATTTTATCCTATAGGGGTATTTCGGTAAGTTTACAAATATTGGGGTCTCGGTACTTATTACGACCTCTTAGAGGGTCTATCGTCGCTTCGAGCAACTCAGATAACCTATCCGGCCAGAATATTGTATATAGGCCCAAAACCCGCTATTAGGCCCAAGTGGGTCCACACGCTCGTGTGGCCCATTTAGTCCAGATTCACATACGACATCGCGAGCCTCATAAACCAACCTATCAATGATCACTTACGGAGGATTTTACCCGTGTGGGTCCACAAGCCCATTGGGCCCACGCGGCCCATTCTGACCCATCGAGGCCCATAACGGCCCCAGTCCACGAAAAAGCACGTGGTGGCCTCTGCAGTCTGCTACCCACGATTTGGGGCTCCGTTCGCCCCAAGTGCGTTCGCACGCTCGTGAGGCCTCAAATGCCGAGGTTCCGGCAATTTAGCTTATCGGCTTTTGCCGATTCACAGATAGATAGGGGTGTGAATACACACCTTTATCCCGCGTTTGACAGTCACGAAATTGGGCGTACGGTTACACACTTGATTGTGAAACGTACGAATCGTCCACGTGCTCCAAATCCTATTTTCTATCAAATCATATTGTTAGTCTTCCAACATTAGGATTCCTAAACATACAATCCCAAACCAACCCTTTACCCTTACCCTGAATGAGCGAAAAAGGCTTTATAGCTCTTAACGCTGACTAAGGATCGATCTTGATGATTATCTGCTCAGGCAACGAACCTTATTAGGCAAAACTATTTTCAAGAATATGGCTTAAAGTCCCAATATTAAGTCATAGAGTATGCGGCCAACACCACTTACCCCCAAAATGATTGAATGTCGAAAGAAGGATTTGAGCACACCAAATCAATTGATAGGAACGGTAGAACAATGAAGCAGTCAGCCACTTGTCAAAGCGATTACCAGAGAAGGACCACTAAACCAAAACTAAGTGAAGAGGTAAGGAGGGGAAAATCGGTCACAAAGGAGCAAGAGGAAAAAGAGTAGTGTGATTCGACAAAAAGTAGAAGAAAGGAAGTTGAGAATAGGGATTTCGGCACTAAAACTTACACTAATAAAATCTCGAAAGAGTACGAAAGGTAAATTATTGAATCGGCACTAGGTAGAAAAGTAGCTAGAATTGCCAAAAAGAACAAAAACCCCAAATGAAAGAGAGGAAATTCGGCACCTATTCACTCACAAATTACCGAAAATGCATACCCAAAGACCCCCTTAGCCGAATTGCACAAACAAGTCTCCCAATCGGCTACAACACTTACTCATTTGAATTCCTTAACTTTCTCCTAAAATCTCTCCCCTTATCCTTCCTTGATATCCTCCATAACACCCTCCAAGACCCATTCAAACTCTCACCCAACAGAGTTTGAAACCACCTAAAACTCCTGCCGCCTCATGCTAGAAAAATAAATATCATTTTTGCTTGCAATGGGATTCGAACCCAAGCCCCTCTCAAAAGCTCAACACGCCACTTGCCTCCTTGCCACAAGCTCTTTTGTGTCACATTTTATCTTTAATAAATTAAAAGGTCTAAAGGCCAAAGTCTAGGTTCCTTTAAAAGAAAAACCAAAATAAATTGCAAGAGCCAAGACTTGAACCCAAGCTCCCTTGCAACCTTAATGACGCCACAACCACTAGACCACATGCTTCCTTGTGTCATTTTTAACTGATAATTTAAAGGCCTACATCCAAGCATCCAGGGTTTTATCCACTTAAAACCAAAATTTTTGCTAAAGCCCAGGTTTGAACCCAGGAGTTTTCCAACTCCTCTTAGGACCCTTAACCACTTGAGCAGACATTTAATTGTGTCATTTCCTAGCTCACATAAAATTTTATGCACAGTTTTTGAACCGTTCCCTTGCTCAAGGCTCAATACTTCTAGGCCCAAATTTCGGGGCATTATAATTCGGGTTGATCCGAACAAGGTTTCGGCTATACTAGATTGAAAGCCTCCTAAAAATGTATCCGAAGTTCAAATTTTCCTGGGATTAGCTGGTTACTATAGTCGGTTCGTAAAAGGTTTCTCTATGATTGCAACCCCTATGATGCGACTACTTTAGAAAGATGTTAAGTTCGAGTGGTCAGAAAGTGCCAGAAAAGTTTCGATCAGTTGAAAACTTTGTTGACTGAAGCTCCAGTGTTAATTCAGCCAGAACCAGGTAAAGAATTCGTTATCTATAGTGATGCATCTTTGAATGGTTTAGGCTGTGTTTTGATTTAGGTAGGCAAAGTCATAGCTTATGCCTCGAGACAGTTAAAGCCACATGAAAAGAACTATCCGACGCACGATCTAGAATTGGCAGCTATTGTGTTTGCGTTAAAAATTTGGCGCCACTACTTTTTCGGTGAGAAATGTCACGTCTATTTTGATCATAAAAGTTTAGAATATTTAATGACTCAGAAAGATTTGAATCTACGACAGCGAAGATGGTTAGAGTTGTTAAAAGACTATAAGCTTGTAATTGACTACCATCCGGGGAAAGCCAATGTTGTTGCAAATGCTTTGAGTCAGAAATCATTATTTTCCCTACGTGTGACGAATACCCAGATAGTTCTATCTGATGATGGTTTGATTGTAGCTGAGTTGAAAGTGAAACCATTATTTACTCAGCAGATTTGTGAGGCTCAAAAAGTTGATAATGAACTGATAGCAAAACAGGCTCAATGTGATACGAATACTGATTCAGAGTTCTGAGTTGATACTGAAGGCTGTTTGAGGTTCAAAGACCGAATGTGTGTTCCGAGAAATTCAGAATTAATTCAGATGATTTTGAATGAAGCTCATAGTAGTCGGTTATCTGTTCACTTGGGTAGTACAAAAATGTATAATGATTTGAAACAACTTTACTGGTGGCATGGTATGAAACGAGATATCTCTGACTTTGTTTTGAGATGTTTGATCTGTCAGAAAGTCAAAGCTGAGCATCAGGTTTCGTCTGGGTTACTTCAACCGATTATGATACCCGAGTAGAAATGGGAAAGAGTCACGATAGATTTTGTATCAGGTTTGCCTTTGTCATCGAGTAAGAAAGATGCAATCTGGGTTATTGTGGATAGATTGACTAAATCGGCTCATTTTTTTTCCAATTCGCACAGATTATACACTTAGTAAGCTTCCTGTGTTATACATTTCTTAGATTGTGAGATTGCATGGAGTACATATTTCTATTGTTTCAGATAGAGATTCGAGGTTCACATCGCGGTTTTGGAAGAAACTGCAAGATGCGCTAGGTACAAAACTACACTTTAGCACTGCTTTTCATCCGCAGACAGATGGTCAGTTCGAACAAATTATTCAGATACTTGAGGATATGTTGAGATGTTGCATTCTCAAGTTTGAAGGTACATGGGAACGATACTTGCCACCGATTGAATTTACGTATAATAATAGCTTTCAATCGAGTATCAAAATGGCACCTTACGAGGCTTTGTACGGTCGCAAATGTCAAACACATTTGTATTGGACTGAGCTCAGTGAGAATAAGATATACGGAGTCGATTTGATCAAAGAGACTGAACAGAAAGTGAAAGTGATTCGCGACAGTCTGAAAGCCGAATCAAATCGTCAGAAATTTTACGCAGACTTGAAACATAAGGATATTGAGTTTCAGATCGAGGACAAAGTGTTTTTGAAAGTCTCACCGTGGAAGAAAATACTTCGATTCGGTCGTAAAGGAAAATTGAGTCTGAGATTCATTGGATCGTATGAGATTATAGAGCGTATCAGGCCGGATGCTTATAGACTGTTGTTTCCACCTGAGTTAGAAAAGATTCATAATGTATTTCATGTTTTGATGCTTCGACGATATCGATCCTCTGAGATTGAGATTCGATTTGATATGACATATGAGGAAGAACCGATTCAAATTTTAGATCGCGAAATGAAAGAATTGAGAAATAAGAAAATTACTTTAGTAAAAGTTTTATGGCATCGACATGGGGCTGAAGAAGCTACGTGGGAGCCCGAAGATGCTATGAGAGAATGTTACCCAAACCTATTCACTGGTAAGATTTTCGGGGACGAAAATCCCTAAGGGGGAGAGTTGTAACAGTCTGATTTAGACCCTAGTCGGAATAGTGGTTTCAGGACCACAAATCCGAGTCAAAAAAATATTTTAATATTATTTTCTGTCTTTATAGTATGTGAATTGACATGTGTGAAATTTCTGTAATTTAATTTGATTTTTTGTGTGTTTAATTTTTAAAAAGGACCTAATTGCATAAAAGATAAAAGTTGTGTTCTAATTAGTTATATGTCAAATTGACATGGCTTATTAAAGATGATATCCTTATGTTGTAATTTGCCCATTAAACAATAGCATGGACATTAATGGCCTTTATATATATATATATATGTTTTATTTGTTAATTAAGAAGGTTAATTTGGTAAATGAGTAAATAATGTTCATTAAATAAAACAAACATTAAAAGATGGCCATTATCATCTTGTTTTGCCGAAATTGAAGAAAGAAAAGTTAGGTTCTTGCATTTTTAATATTCAGCTACTTCCAAGTTTGATTAAGTTATGTATTTAGCTCGGTTTTTGATAATTTTTATGTTTTTGAGATCGTTGCTATGTAATCTATCAAAGCCCATGTCTCAATTTCTGAATTTGATGATGATTTTTTGTTTTGTTGTTGTTGAAGGCTTGATGAATCTTGTGTTTGATGATAGAAAATAAATATAAGTTGTTGGATTAATCTGTTTTATCTTTGGATTTTTGATGAATTTGAGTAATTTGGGCTAAATTGTGAAAATAATAAATTGAGGGACTAAAATGTGAAATAAATGAAATGTGTAGACTTCTATGAACTATATGAATATTCGACCAAGCATGGGAAATATGAAATTTTGTGTAATTTGTGATTTTATGAAATAGGGACTAAAATGTTAAAAATGTGAATTTTAAGGGCTAAAGTGCAAAATGCCCTAATTATGTGTTTGTGGTTTGAATTGAATGAAATGTGTTATTAAATAGCCAAATTTGAATTTATATAGATCAAGAACAAAAGAAAACAGAATTAGATCGGGGGAAGTCGAAAGTGGTCGAGTAGTCGATTCCATCCGTTCGTTTCTGTACGAGGTAAGTTCATAAGTAAATAAATGTTGTTAAATTCGATTATATATATATTTTATTTTTACCAAATTGTATTATTACTTGTAAATATATGTGAGTACCGAATTGGTAAAAGTGTGGAAGAATCATCTACGAGCATGAATTGATCGTGTTACGACGTTTGAAAGCCCCGTACGAAACTTAGGAATAGTTAGGATACATATGTCATGACATAGGATTCTGATATGTGATTTCGTGTAAGACCACGTCTGGGACGTTGGCATCGACTTGTGTTTACGTGTAAGACCATGTCTGGGACATTGGCATTGTATTTGATTCGTGTAAGACCCTGCCTGGAATAGTGGTATCGATATGTGATTACATGTAAGACCACGTCTGGGACGTTAGCATTGTACGAGATTTCTGATTTATCCGAGTATCCTTATTAATTCCGAATGGTTCATCGAGCATTATCGAGATGAGATCAAATATGAAAATGAACTAAAAGATTCAGGTACGTGCTATGTTTTAAGTATATGAAAGAAAGGTAAGTATATGTTAGAGATGAATCTATGAATTAGACATGGTAAAAGAGAAATGTATATGTGCTTATAAGTATATGTGTATTGGAACATTGATGTTATATTGTTATTGTAAATGTGATATTATTTGAGTTTGCAAGCATATTAAATGTACAATTGGTTAAGGTTTATTTTGATTTGGCAAGTTGATTTAATGCAAACGTTTATTTGTTCATTAATTTTCTTATGACTTACTAAGCTATTAAAGCTTACTTTGTGTGTGTGTTTGCTCATTGTTTTATAGATTATTAAAGCTACGTGAAGCTCGAGGATCGTTGAGGATCATCACCATACTATCGAACTATATTTTGGTACCTTTTGAATATGTATTTATTTTAGTATGGCATGTATAGGCTAGAAGTATTAGAATATGTTTTGAGATGTGTATAAATAGCCATGTGATATGGCTTTTTAATGAATGTATTTATAGATGAGTTTTGTTCTTGCTTTAGGATGCATAAGTTGGAATGTTTTGATGTGCTCATGAATGGTCAAATGAAATGGTCTATATTGGTAAGTTTATGGTTGATTTGAGAAAATTTATGTGATGAGAAATTGTAGGATTTGAGATGGTTTTAGATGAAGTATTAATCATGTGTTTTGATGTGAAATCTATGCTTTGAATTTGTATTTTTAAGTTGGGTTTGCATATGAAATGAATGATGTTGTTAAGAGTTAAATTGTGCATGTTTTGGTATGTTTTGGATGCTTTTGGGGTATGAAATTTAGATTTGTTTGATGCTTGTAGGTTTGACTCAATTTTGGGTGGCAAATTGGCCTTGCAAATGGCCTATATTTGCCCACACGGTTGAGCACACGGGTGTGTGTCTCGATCGTGTCTCCCATGGTTGCATTTCAAAGCAAGTCAGGAAGCCACACGGGTTGGACACACAGGCGTGTGACTGGCCGTGTGAGCAAGTCAGTAACCTCCCTAATTTTCACACGGCCTGGCACATGGGCGTGTCTTGTGGTCGTGTGGACAAGTCAGTATGTATGCCCTATTTTGCCACGGCCTAGACACACAAGTGTGTCTAATGCCGTGTGAGGCACACGGCATGCCCACACGAGCGTGTGATCTCTGTAACTTGGAAAAATGTTTAATTTTTGGAAAAATTTTGTATGTGCTCGGTTTAGTCTCGACCCCTTTCCAATGCTTGTATAAGGTCTCGTAGACCTTTAAAAAGGGACTCTTTGTATATGATTTGCTATGATATGATGATGGTGTATTGTATGTTTGTGAAATGATTGTAAAAGTTCCAATATGTTCGGTAATGCTTTTTAACCCTCTTCCGGCGATGGTTACGGGTTAGGGGTGTTACAGTACATTCTACTGTGAGCTTCAGAAGGAATATCAATACTCTGAACTCAAATTGTCCAGAACCATTTGTCGTTTTAGCACCAATTTCAGATCATCATCTTGCAATTCCTGAATTCGTTGAAGGAACAGAGGTTTCATTCTCAATTTTGCTAATATAGAACCATGTTCATTAAGAGATAAATGAGCTTTCAAAGCTCGAATTGCAAGCAATGACGATTTTCAACTAAGTGCATCCGCAACCACATTAGTCTTTCCCGGATGGTAGTCAATAACCAGATCATAATCTTTCAGTAGTTTTAGCCACCGTCTCTGTCTCAAATTCAATTCTTTTTGACTCATCAAATACTTCAAAATTTTGTGATCTGTAAACACGTAATATTTCTCGCCGTATAAATACTATCTCCAAATCTTCAAAGCGAATACGATTGTAGCCAACTCAAGATCATGTGTAGGATAATTCTTCTCAGGCGGCTTTAATTGTCGAGAAGCATAGGCCACTACCTTTCCTGACTGCATCAACACACAACCCAAACCATTTAAAGACGAATCACTGTAAACAACATACGTTACACCAGATTCTGGCTGAGTCAAATCTGGAGCTTCCATCAACATCTTCTTTAGCTGATCAAAACTCTGCTGACACTCATCGGACCAAAAAAATTCAACATTTTTTTTGTAATAATCGGGTCAACAGTGAAGAAATAATCGAAAAGCTTTTAACAAAACGTCAGTAATAACCTACTAGACCTAGAAATCTTCGCACTTCTGAAACATTCTTCGGAGTTTTCCAATTCACCACTGCAAATACTTTGCTCGGATCAACTCAAACCCCATCGGCTGATACAATGTGACCCAGAAATCCAACCTCATGAAGAAAAAATTAAATTTGCTAAAATTTGCGTACAACTGTTTTCTCTCAAAGTCTGTAGCACAATCCTCAAGTGTTGTGCATGCTTAGATTCTGTCTTGGAATAGATCCGTATATCATCGATAAACACAACTACAAATCTATCAAAATAAGGTTGAAAAATCCGATTCATTAAATCCATCAAAGCAGCAGGAGCATTAGTCAAGCCAAATGGCATTACCAGAAACTCGTAATGACCGTATCGAGTTTGGAAACACGAAAATTTATACACTTTTTCATGCCCTTTTTAACTCAAATTTATGCAGTTTCGATTAAATTCTTGTCGAAAAATAATTAATTTTTATAAAATAATTAAATTGTGCTAAAAATGTGAAAATGATGAATTTTAATCAATTTTATAGTTAATTTTGATTAATTTTGATCATTTTCGATAGATTCGCACAAATGGCAGAAATTGGCTCGGCAGACACTGCTCGAAGAATAAAATCGAGAAGCAATTTGAAGTATCGAGGCAAATTTATTTCCAGCCCAAGACGGTCCGAGTATGAATATTAAATCATAATATAATTAATTTTAATTTATTCCCAATTTAATTTGGGCTAAAAAAATTAATCTTAATTAATTATGGAAAAAGGGCCCAGTTGAACCGCACTGGTTGAACCAATTTCAGTGAACCAAACCAGCAACCAAATGGGCAGCCCAAACCGTCCATATGCTGACCCAAATCAGCCTATTAGCTGATTAATTAAGCTGGCAAAGAAGCCGTTGAAGACTTTTCAAAGTTGCATTCAACCCCCTCCACAATTAGTGGCTTTGTAGATTTGCCCCATGCCATATTTAGCAAAGTTGAATCCATCAACTTTGCCACATAGATGGCCGGACAAGGGGGGTCTCTTTGGCTGATGAGATTTGCTATTTTTAGCAGCCACAATCAGCTATAAAAGCCACCCTTGCTGATCATTCAAAGCATCCCTCACACCAACAACATTCTCTCATTCTCTCTTCTCTTCTCTCAAGTTTTCTCTATTCTTTTTCATTCCATTTCCCCTTTCTCTTGTACCGATTTCTCCTCTTGGAAAAGAGGTGTTCTTCAGCCATATTGGGCTGCAATCAAGTATTCATAGAAGCCTTGCTCGGCGAGGACAATGGAGATGAAAGACGGAACAACCAGTCAAGCCTCGGAGAAACACCGGATTTGCCGCTTGTTCCCTATCTTTTTAATTTCTGTTGTTTATATGATGAACATATCTATGAATATTATTGTTGTTGAAATGGTTATTTTAATCAATTTAGCTTGAATTTA
The DNA here is from genome assembly GCA_025698515.1 of Gossypium sturtianum. Taxonomy (NCBI): domain Eukaryota; kingdom Viridiplantae; phylum Streptophyta; class Magnoliopsida; order Malvales; family Malvaceae; genus Gossypium; species Gossypium sturtianum. The sequence goes on along the minus strand of CM046946.1, from coordinate 17,945,752 downwards.
ATTCGTGTTGGGTTGATTGCATGACGTCCTTGTGAATTTTTAAAATTATGTTTATGCTGTTATAGGTCTCGGTAAAATGCTTGATTAAGTAAAATCATGCTTAAGTTATTCTGGCATTATAATTGTTTAGATAACTATAGAATTAATTATTTAAACGCATTGAAATTGAAATTAATGGACACAGTACTTAATCAGTGCATGTTTAATTCTTCTAAGGTAGCTGAAGATTACATTAGCATTATATTTGGCAATACATATGCCTTGCATAACTTGCAAGATTGTTGTGATTAAATTGTTTCAAGGTAATTACACTTTGTTACGTCACAAAGTCTTTTATATGCTTATTAGGTTGAATTAATCATTTGAATCGACATAGAAATATGCGAAAGATTGTTTAATTTAATAAGTATGTATGTACAATAACATGTTTACCTTTATAAATCTGTTTAATCGAATGAACATAGAAATATGTACGAAAGATGAATGGATTTTTTATTTGTAAATGTGTTCATAAGTTAGCAAATTACCGAGTTTCCGTGATTTATTCGTAACAAGTATAAGCATAGGTTTAATAATTCTAAGGTAAGAAATGTAATTAATCCAACACAATTATATCATCTTGATTAAAATCAACTTTTGAAATCATGCATTAGAACTTTATTTTATTTTGTTTTCTTTAGTTTTTAATCATTGTTCTAAATCAAAATATTTTTCTTCACCAAAGTGTTTTAAATTTCATTCATAAATAATTCTTTTCACAGTCCCCGTGGGTACGATAACTCGACATTTAATTGTCACTTTATTACTTGTTACGATTGTGTACACTTGCACATTTCCACCGTTCCAAGTTTTTGGTGCCGTTGCCGGGGACTGTTTTTCAAAGCCATTATTTGTGAATCTGTTTTACATTTTGGTTTATTTATTTTCCTATTGAAATCTTTACTTACTTAATTTTTCTATGATTATTTCAGGTGTTTATGAGTATTGACCAGATTATTGACTTACTCCCTGTAGACCCTGAGATAGAATGAACCTTTCGACAGCGAAGAAGACAAGCGAACCAGAGAAGGACCGAATAGATGAACTTCAAGAATATGAATCAAGGAAACGGAGCAAACCCTGCTCAGAATCCTATCCTTATTGCTGATGATAGGGATAGAGCCTTAAGACAATATGTCGTGCCAGTGTTCAATGATCTTAATCCGGGTATCAGAAGACCCAAAATTGAGGCACAACAATTCGAGCTGAAGCCAGTCATGTTCCAGATGCTTCAGACAGTGGGCCAATTCAGTGGAATGCCTACTGAAGATCCTCATCTTCACTTAAGACTATTTATGGAAGTAAGCGATTCTTTCAAGTTAGCCGGAGTTTTCGAAGATGCCTTACGATTGAAGCTGTTCCCATATTCGCTAAGGGACAGAGCTCGTGCCTGGTTGAACTCATTGCCACCGAACTCCATTTCTACATGGCAAGAATTAGCCGAGAGATTCCTCATGAAGTATTTCCCGCCACGCAAGAATGCTAAGCTGAGGAACGAGATCACTGCCTTCCACCAAATGGATGATGAGTCCTTGTATGAGGCATGGGAAAGATTTAAAGAGTTGTTATGAAAGTTCCCTCATCATGGAATCCCACATTGCATTCATCTTGAGACATTCTATAATGGTCTCAACGCTCACACAAGGATGGTAGTGGACGCCTCTGCTAATGGTGCTCTCCTTTCTAAGTCTTATAACGAGGCTTATGAAATTATCGAGAGGATTGCTAGCAACAATTATCAATGGCCAACCAGTCGAGCAGCGTCAGGAAGACGAGTCGCTGGAATACATGAAGTAGACGCTCTTACTTCACTCGCATCTCAGGTATATTCAATTTTCTCAATGCTTAAGAATCTTACCACCAATGGGTCTAATAGTTTTGCAGCACAGCCGCCTAATCAATTTGAGAATATAGCCTGTGACTATTGTGGGGAGGGACATTTGTTTGAAGAATGTCCGTCGAACCCAGAATCTGTATACTACATGGGTAATCAGAACCAAAACCGAGGAAGGCAAGGGTTGCAATCAAATTTTTATAACCCATCATGGAGAAACCACCCAAATTTTTTCTGAAGTAACCAAGAAATTTGGAACAGTACTACTTACACCCAACCCAGACCAACCCAGCTACCTAGTTTCCCTCAACAAGTTCAGAAACCAGTTCAAGCTGAAGCATCCAATAGCTTGGAGAGTTTGCTGAAGACACAGATAGCAAAGAATGATGCCTTAATCCAGAGCCAAGTAGCTACATTGAAGAATTTGGAGAATCAAGTGGGCCAGCTTGCTACTAAACTTAGGAACCGACCACAGGGTACCTTACCCAGTGATACAGAAAATCTGAGAAATTCGAGAAAGGAGCATTGCAAAGTGTTGACATTGAGGAGCGGAAAGACAGTAGAGCCCAACACTGTCAAAGTTGAAAAAGAGCCAGCTGACGCTCAAGATTCAGAAGAAGTTCAACCAAGTGTTGAAATCCCAATTTTATCAGAACTAGAATCTGCAAAACCCGAGAAAGTAATCGCAGGACCAGCTAATTCTGATCAACTAACAACTTCGTTAGGTGCAGAATTGCCGCCAAAGACGAATCAACCAAAACCAGTTCCAGTAATGAAACCACCACCACCCTACCCTCAAAGACTTCAGAAGCAAAAGCAGGAGATTCAATTCAAGAAATTCGTTGACGTACTCAAGCAACTTCACATCAACATCCCGTTGGTTGAAGCACTTGAGCAAATTGCGAACTACGTCAAGTTCATGAAAGATATCTTGTCTAAGAAATGAAGGCTTGAAGAATTTGAGACGGTAGCTCTGACGAAGGAATGCAGTGCATATCTTCAAGACAAACTACCCCCAAAATTGAAGGATCCTGGATGTTTTACCATACCATGCAACATTGGAGCAACCTATTGTGGTAAGGCATTATGTGACTTAGGTGCAAGTATCAACTTCATGCTTATGTAAATATTTAGAAAGTTGGGGATAGAATAAGTTAGACTAACTACGGTTACGCTTCAACTAGCAGATCGATCCTTAGCACATCCAGAAGGAAAAATTGAGGACGTATTGGTACGTGTAGATAAGTTTATCTTTCCTGCTGACTTTTTAATTCTAGATTTTGAAGCAGACAAAGAAGTACCAATCATCCTAGGAAGGTCGTTCCTAGCAACTGGAAGGACCCTCATTGATGTGCAGAAGGGCGAGCTCACTATGCGTGTTCAGGATGATCAGGTAACATTTAACGTCTTTAAGTCTATGCGATTTCCTGTCATAATTGATGATTGTTCTGCAGTATCCAATTTAGAGGATTTGATAGTGGAGAGGGAACTCAACTGTGTTGAGGACCCACTGGAAAGAATTTTGACATCTGATCCTCCAAATGATGAAGAGGAGGATGAATATTTAGCTTTGCTAGAAGCTAATCAAAAGGGATTTAATCCGCAATCCCGTTTTGAATCTTTGGAGTTAGAAAAGAAGGATTACACCCAGCCAAAAGCATCAATCGAGGAGCCATCTAAATTAGAACTCAAGGTATTACCTTCACATTTAAAATACGTTTGTTTAGGTAACACTTCTACTCTGCCTGTGATTGTTTCAGTAGAATTAACTACTGAACAAGAAGAAAAACTTATCTTAGTTTTGAAACAATTTAAGAAGGCCATCGGATGGACCATAGTCGATATTCGCTGTATTAGTCCGTCGATATGCATGCACAAGATTATCCTGGAAGAAGGCGGAAAAGGGACGATCGATGGACAAAGGAGACTAAACCCCATCATGAAGGACGTAGTAAAAAAAGAGATCATCAAGTGGTTAGATGCGGGTATTATCTATCCCATCTCAGACAGTTCATGGGTAAGTCCGGTCTAGTGCGTGCCAAAGAAAGGAGGTATCACAGTCGTAGAGAATGAGAACAACGAGTTGATACCGACTAGAACGGTTACGGGATGGAGAATCTGCATCGATTATCGGAAGCTGAACAAGGCGATTAGGAAAGATCACTTTCCTCTGCCGTTCTTGGACCAAATGCTAGATAGACTCGCAGGACGAGATTACTACTGTTTTCTTGATGGATACTCAGGGTATAATCAGATTACGAGCACCGAAGATCAACACAAAGCGACATTCACCGCCCGCGTGCAGTGCGTTTGCATTTAGACGCATGCCATTTGGTTTATGTAATGCACCGCTACATTTCAAAGATGTATGATGTCTATTTTTACTGACATGGTTGAGAAGTACTTGGAAGTTTTTATGGACGATTTTTCAGTATTCGGAGATACTTACGATGATTGCTTAGCCAATCTAGCTAAGGTACTAAGGCGATGCGAAAAGATGAATCTCGTACTCAACTGGGAAAAGTGCCATTTTATGGTACGAGAAAGAATTGTTCTAGGCCATCGGATAACGAGGCATGGGATCGATGTAGACAAAGCAAAGGTAGATGTTATTGAGAAACTCCCACCTCCAACATCTGTAAAAGGTGTTAGGAGCTTTTTGGGCCACGCCAGTTTTTACCGAAGATTTATCAAGGACTTCTCCAAAGTTGCCAAACCCTTATGCAAATTATTGGAGAAGGACTCGGTATTCAAGTTTGATGAGGAATGCTTAAAAGCCTTCAATGATTTGAAGAGTCGATTAGTCATGGCACCCATAATCGTCACACCAGACTGGGAATTGCCATTCGTATTGATGTGTGACGCGAGTGACTTCGCAATTGGAGTTGTCTTGGGCCAGCGAAGGAACAAAGTTTTCATCCCATCTACTATGCAAGTTGAACTCTAACCGGAGCTCAACTGAATTATATGGTAATAGAAAAAGAGTTACTTGCTATTGTGTTTGCTTTCGACAAGTTTCGATCTTATCTTGTAGGTACCAAAGTGATCGTCTATACGGACCACTCGGTAATTAAATATTTACTCGCCAAGAAAGACGCTAAGCCAAGATTGATCCGGTGGGTACTACAACTTCAAGAGTTCGATCTAGAAATTCAAGATCGAAAGGGAGTGGAGAACCAAGTAGCAGATCACTTGTCTAGATTGAAGCCGCAAGAGGGAAATTCTCCACTTGTACAGATCCAGGAGACATTTCCAGATGAATACATGCTGAAGGTAAATTATGTCCATAATATTCCTTGGTTTGCTGATATTGCTAACTATTTAGCTTGTGGTTTGATGCCGATTGATAAAACGTATCAGCAAAGGAAAAATTTTCTTTACGATGCGAAGTATTATTTCTGGGAAGAGCCATACGTGTTTAAAAAATATGCAGATCAGATGATCAGGAGATGTGTGGCAGAAGATGAAATACCAAAGATTTTATACCACTGTCACTCAGCTCCAAGTGGGGGACACTTTGGAGGTACACGTACAGCGGCCAAAGTATTGCAAGCTGGGTTCTTTTGGCCAACACTATTCAAGGATGCATACGCTTACTTAAAGAGCTGTGATCGATGTCAAAGGGTTGGAAATGTCACCAACAGAAATGAGATGCCTCGAACAAATATCATTGAGGTAGAATTGTTCGATGTTTGGGGTATTGACTTTCTTGGTCCTTTTCCTCCGTCTTTTGGTCACAAGTACATATTGGTAGCAGTAGATTATGTGTCCAAGTGGGTCGAGGCTGAAGCTTATCCGATGAACGATGCTAAGGTTGTCATGAAATTCTTGCAGAAACACGTGTTCACAAGGTTTGGAACCCCAAGAGCTATTATCAGCGATGAAGGGACCCATTTTGTGAACAAGTGGTTAAAATGGTTGTTAGATAAACATGGAGTGAAACACAAGGTTGCAACGACTTACCATCCATGAGACAAATGGGCAAATTTGAAATTTGGCGAATAAGGAGATCAAAGGCATACTTGAGAAGGTAGTTTTCCCAAACCGACGAGATTGGTCCAAGATACTAGATGATGCTTTATGGGCTTATAGAACAGTATACAAGACACCTTTAGGAATGTCACCCTACAGGTTGGTCTTTGGAAAAGCCTATCATCTACCTCTGGAGTTAGAGCACAAAGCTTATTGGGCTCTTCGACAACTCAACTGGATCTTAAACTTGCTAAAGAGAAAACGGATGCTCCAACTCAACGAGCTAGAGGAATTCCGAATGTTCTCATACAAAAATACCAAATTACTCAAAGAAAGACTCAAGAAATGGCATGACAAGCACATTCGAGTTAGAGAATTTGAAGCAGGTCAGCAAGTCTTGTTATTCAATTCCAGATTGAAGTTCTTCCCAGGTAAGTTAAAATTACGTTGGTCCGGTCCATTCACGATTCATCACGTCCATCCATATGGAGTTGTTGAACTCCAAGGTAAGGGAGGTAATTTTCAAGTCAATGCTCAGCGTTTGAAACATTACTACTGAGAGAAAAACACGAGCAGGATCAAATCTTGTTCAGTTTATCTGATATTTAGATTTTCTTGTTTTTAATAAATTATTTAGGGTATATTTTCGGGTTTAGTATGTTTAAATAAATTCTATCTAGGAGATTGGAACTTAAGCGGGACCGCTTGTGACCCCTCCAATCTTTCCTAGGAATTGATTTTTACATAATTTTCCGAGAAATTATTCCCTAAATGACAAAAATAAATTTTTGGTTTTTCAAATAAAAGGTTCAATTTTGATCCAAGTTTTAATTTGCAACTCAATTTCAAATTTTCATTAAGTCTAGGGACTTAATTATTTTTAAAATTTGGTTGCTATTTTCGTAAATAATAAAAACTAGGTGCCTTTTTTGTAAATATTTCCAAAAGGCATCTAAAATAAATATTTTTACTTAATATATATATTTTAATAATAATATGATAAACTTTAATATATAATTATATCTCTTATAATTTATATATTAATTTTTATCAACTTAGCTTAGAATTAGGATTAATTTTATTTAGTTATATTTCATGTTTATCTTAATAATTAATAGCAATTGATAATTGCATATGCATATTATTAATTGTTGTTAGCTTTGTATAGGATTAGAATTAGAATTTTTTAATTATTAAATTACTCTAAGAGTTCTACTCTAATTCCTACTTCTCCTACTATAAATTCCACCCCTACTTCTCCCTATTCATTCATCACTTCAAACCCCAAATCACCAACTCATCAAAGTGCCGCAAGCCCCTAGCCACAACAGCCATTCGGCCAGTAGTCAGCTTCAGCACCTAGCCGCACGCCTAGGCATCCAGCAGCTCGCGCACACAGGCGCGCCAGTGGCCTCCCCGTGCCGCTACACTTGCTGCTCAAGCCCAGCTGCCCAGGCCGTGTCCTGCTCCTATGCGCCGCACTGCAAGACGCTCGTGGCTCTGCTTGCCGCAAGGCCTTGCACGCTGCTGCTTGCGTGTAGCTCCTACCACGCACGCACCTAGCAGCCTTCCAACACCCGACCAGCACTACTCCTTCACCCAACCTAAGCCAAACCCTCCTTCCATTTTGCTATCTTTTTCTACATTATTTTTAGAGTTCCTTTATTTTTACAAAAAAAGGTGGTAAGACTTAATTTCCTTTCAATTTATTTAATTATTTAATTTTTTTTAAATTCATTGAATTATTAATAATTTTTATTAATTAAAATTTTGAGAAAATAATTTTTCCATCTTATGTTCAGGTTAAGCATGCCTTGCAAGAGAACTCGTGCCTCCGCCCAAATTGACGAAGCACAAAACAAATTTCACTGTGAAGAATCCAAAGTAAGATACGAAAGTATCTTCAAAAATCAACAAATGCATCCAGAGAAAGGCTTCACATTGAAGGAAAGCAACTACAGAGACTTTATGGCACGTATTCGTCAAGTTGCTGAAGCCCTCAATTGGGAATTGTTTTGTGAAAGGAGACCAAGTGTGGATGAGGAACTAGTTCGTGAATTTTATGCGAACTTAACCTCAAGCGAATTGACCGAAGTTCCAGTTCGCGGAATCAAGGTACCAATAAATTCAAATGATATTAATGAGTTCTTTGAATTACCTGATTTCGAAAACGATGAATATTCTTCCTTGTTGAGCAACATTAAACCTGAAAATCTGCAAGAAATTCTCGAGGAACTTACAGTTCCAGGTTCTAAGTGGACTGTGTCAAAGCAAGGAATCCACACGTGTCGAAGAGAGTATTTGACACCACTTGCGAAGGTATGGTTCTATTTCATTCGTTTCAGCCTTATGCCTAGTTCGCATGGGACTACAATCTCATTAGAGCGAATGGTCCTATTATACTCGATTCTATCTGGAAAGACCATTGATGTGGGCAAAATCATCCTAAGAGAAATGAGAAATTGTGCCGTTAGACGTTCTGGCCCAGCCTATTTCCCCTTTACGATAACAATTCTGTGCTTAAAAGCAAAAATCCTTGCAGATGTGAAGAAAACAGGGTATAGTCAAGGCACAATCACCGATTGGGACCTCTACCGAGTATTTGGAGATTACATTCTCAAAGAACGAGTTGAAGAGAGTGAGGATCCCGAAGAAGATGATCCCACAGAGATCCCGCCAGAGCAATCAACTGAAGTCCCTAGTGAGGCAGAACCAATGGAACCAGAAGCTGAACCTGATATCGAGACTTCAATGTTTGGAGCTCCACCACCCAGCCCAGATTTTCGTGATGAGCTGTTAAAGCTGATGGGCTTAATGCAACACATGCAATGGCAGCAACAAGCCTACTGGAGATACTCAAAAATAAGGGATGACTCGATGAGAAGTGCCATCAAGAAAATTTATAATGATCCATTTATTTTTGTGCCTGAGTTTCTAGATTTCATATTTGAACCATGGATTTCATCATCGAAGAAGGAGCAAGGCGATTCATGCAAAGGCAATACTGATGAAGCAAAAGATGAGTCAAATTCGGAAGGATCGGCAAACAAATAAAAAAAGGGAGGACTTCAACTTTACTTTATTTTTATTCTTAAGTTATTTTAGGATTAGGTTAATTAGGAATTTTTATTTTTGCACAATAAAACAAGAGATAGGAATTATGAATAAAATCTGAACAAGTCACAAAGGCTAAAGTGTGGCAATAGATATATACATGTCTAGGATTGGATTTTAGGGAGAGCTTGGTACTTAAGCAGTCAATTTGACTCACCTTCTCTTTTCTAAAAATCCTACCTGGTGTATAGTATCTATTCACTTTAAACAATGAGGACATTGTTCACTTTAAGTAGGGGGGACTGAAAATTTGAATTAATTCCATTCAGAATAAATTCTTCTTTTAATTATGATTAGGATATATTTTGTTCAATAATTTGAAATTTTGTTAAGTATGCTAAACTTCAGTATTAATAAAGTTCTATTATTTCAATAAGTTATTATGTTAGCTTAACAATGATATGAATGTATTTTTAATAAAGCATGCAAATTCGTACCATAAAATTTTTAGTTCCCTACGAAAAAATTGGGCATGCATGAAAGTTTAAGTCTTTAGAATTGACTTAGTAGTTTCTTGAGGCGAAATCCTAGGAAGCATGGAATGTTGAAAATGATTTAGGCAACTGTTGTTTGGACCGTTTGAGCCTTCAAGCCAACCTTGATAAAATTATCCTTTGAGACTATATTGCCTAGTTTTATTTTGACCTTTGCAATATTTAGCCATCACTTTTCTCTTCATTATCTTTAAAATTGTCCCAAACACTAGACTCAGTACTATTCAGAATATTGTTTGAAAATAAGTTTAGGGGAAAAGAAGTATCAATTGCTCAAAAATTGTAGTACATGAAGCAAGTGCTTGATTTTAAAAAAAAAACATGTACTCTAAAGAAAATAGATGTACAAAAGAGCATGTGTCAGTAAAATAAGTTGGTGTATCGAAGGTAAAAATTCCAAAGGTTCGATTTACGCTGAGTCTAGGGTTTTTTTAAGCCAAAATTTATCTCTCTTTTACCTACCCCTAAGCCCAGCCACGTTACAACCTTATTAAAGACCTATTGATTCAAAGTTCCAATGTTACCTACATTAGTGGAGAGAAATTGCTCGGTTCAACATATGAAGACATCAGTTAAGCTTAATGATTACAGTTTAATTTTTGAATAAGGAATTAAAATCAAAATGGTAGGGATTAACATGTCTTTATTAAGAAACATTTAGTCTAATTTTTCTATCATAATATTTGTTGGATGTAATTTGAATGATATATATACTTGAGTAGCATAATTATCGAATTTCTTATTTTTGAGCATAAGTATATTAATTTCATGATTTTGAGAAGAATGTTGTTCTGAAGGAGTTTTTCAAAAGTGTTTCTGAGAAAATTCTTTTCAATTTTGTGCATTACTCGGGACGAGCAATGAATTAAGTTTGGGGGTGTGGAAACACGAAAATTTATACACTTTTTCATGCTCTTTTTAACTCAAATTTATGCAGTTTCGATTAAATTCTTGTTGGAAAATAATTAATTTTTATAAAATAATTAAATTGTGCTAAAAATATGAATGTGATGAATTTTAATTAATTTTATAGTTAATTTTGATTAATTTTGATCATTTTCAATAGGTTCGCACAAAGGGCGGAAATTGGCTCGGCAGACACTGCTCGAAGAATAAAACCGAGAAGAAATTTGAAGTATCGAGGCAAATTTATTTTCAGCCCAAGACGGTCCAGGTATGAATATTAAATCATAATATAATTAATTTTAATTTATTCCCAATTTAATTTGGGCTAAATAAATTAATCGTAATTAATTATGGAAAAAGGGCCCAGTTGAACCGCACTGGTTGAACCAATTTCAGTGAACCGAACCAGCCACCAAATGGGCAGCCCAAACCGTCCATATGCTGACCCAAATCAGCCTATTAGCTGATTAATTAAGCTTGCAAATAATCCCTTGAATACTTTTCAAAGTTGCATTCAACCCCCTCCACAATTAGTGGCTTTGTAGATTTGCCCCATGCCATATTTAGCAAAGTTGAATCCATCAACTTTGCCACATAGATGGCCGACCAAGGGGGGTCTCTTTGGCTGATGGGATTTTCTATTTTTAGCAGCCACAATCAGCTATAAAAGCCACCCCTTGCTTATCATTCAAAGCATCCCTCACACCAACAACATTCTCTCATTCTCTCTTCTCTTCTCTCAAGTTTTCTCTCTTCTTTTCCATTCCATTTCCCCTTTCTCTTGTGCCAATTTATCCTCTTGGAAAAGAGGTATTCTTCAGCCATCTTGGTCAGCAATCAAGTATTCATAGAAGCCTTGCTCATCGAGGACAACGGAGACGAAGGACGGAACAACCAGTCAAGCCTCGGAGAAACACCAGATTTGCCTCTTGTTCCCTATCTTTTTAATTTCTGTTGTTTATACGATGAACATATCTATGAATATTATTGTTGTTGAAATGGTTATTTTAATCAATTTAGTTTGAATTTAATTCGTGTTGGGTTTATTGCATGACGTCCTTGTGAATTATTAAAATTATGTTTATGCTGTTATAGGTCTCGGTAAAATGCTTGATTAAGTAAAATCATGCTTAAGTTATTCTGCCATTATAATTGTTTAGATAACTATAGAATTAATTATTTAAACGCATTGAAATTGTAATTAATGGACATAGTACTTAATCAGTGCATGTTTAATTCTTCTAAGGTAGTTGAAGATTAAATTAGCATTGTATTTGGAAATACATATGCCTTGAATAACTTGCAAGATTGTTGTGATTAAATTGTTTCAAGGTAATTACACTTTGTTACTTAACAAAGTCTTTTATATGCTTATTAGGTTGAATTAATTGTTTGAATCGACATAGAAATATGTGAAATATTGTTTAATTTAATAAGTATGTATGTGCAATAACATGTTTACCTTTATAAATCTGTTTAATCGAATGAACATAGAAATATGTACGAAAGATGAATGGATTTTTTATTTGTAAATATGTTCATAAGTTAGCAAATTACCGAGTTGTCGTGATTTATTCGTAACAAGTATAAGCATATGTTTAATAATTCTAAGGTAAGAAATGTAATTAATCCAACACAATTATATCATCTTGATTAAAATCAGCTTTTGAAATCGTGCATTAGAACTTTATTTTATTTTGTTTTCTTTAGCTTTTAATCATTGTTCTAAATCAAAATATTTTTCTTCACCAAAGTGTTTTAAATTGCATTCATAAATAATTATTTTCACAGTCCTTGTGGGTACGATAACTCGACATTTACTTGTCACTTTATTACTTGTTACGATTGTGTACACTTGCACATTTCCACCGTTCCAGAGTTCTAAAAGCAGTCTTTGGTACATCACATTCTTTCACCTTCAATTGATAATACCCGGATCTGAGGTCTATCTTTGAAAACACTACAGCACCTTTCAATTGATCAAACAAATCATCAATATGCTACAAAGGGTATTTATTTTTAATTGTGACCTTGTTCAACAGTCTGTAGTCTATACACAGTCTCAAAGTACCAACTTTCTTTTTCACAAATAAGACAGGTGCACCCCAGGGAGACATGTCCGGTCTGATAAACCCTCGGTCTAATAACTCTTGCAACTGAGCCTTTAATTCCTTTAGTTCAGCTGGTGCCATCCGGTATGGTGTTACTGATGTCGGAGCCGTTCCAGGAACCACAAGAATCACAAACTCAACTTCACGATCAGGTGGTAAACCCGGTAATTCTTCAGGAAATACATCAGCAAACTCATTAACAACCGATAACTGTTCTAGCTTTGATTCAAAATCCCGAGTATCAAGAATGTAGGCTAGATATGCCTCATTACCTTTTCGCATCGATATCTGAGCAGAAAACATTGAAATAATTCTAATAATTTCTTTCAGATTCTTAGACTCAACTGAAATCATCTCTCCTATCTGACATTTCAAATCAATCATTTTCTTTCTACAATTTACCACCGCATCATGCATTGATAACCAATCCATTCCAAGGATAACATCAAATTCCCGAAAGGGTAGTAACATCAAATCAGCGAGAATTCACAGCCTTTCACTTTCAGTGGACAATTTCGACACACTAAATTAACTATTACACTTTGACCTAATGGATTAGTAACTTGAATATCATAACAGTAGATTCAACAGGTAACTTATTTTCCGCTACTAATGCAGTACAAATATAAGAATGAGTGGACCCAAGGTTAATCAATACATACACAGTAACATCAAAGAGATAGAATGTACCAGTAATCACATCTGGGGCCGTAGCTTCCTCTCTTGCTCGAATGGCATAGGTACGTGTAGGTGCTCTAGCCTCTGACCGAGCAGCAGTATCTCTTATACTCGAATGAGCAGTCCCAGTGGCACTATTTTGGCCCGAACGTTTACTTCTCTGGGAAATAGCTAATTACTTTTCTTTCTACTCTTCATCCTCTTTTTGCAGTTGAGGACAATTTCGGATAAAATGATCAGTTGCTCCACATTTATAACAAGCCCCCAATTTACTTCTACACTCACCAGGATGATATTTCCCACAATATTTGCATTTAGGCTTAAGAGCATTCTCCACACTTCCCACATAAACAGCGAGTCTAGTTGATACCCCCGAAATCTTGTTGAATTATTTTATTTTTATTCGAGCGTTTCGACATTGAGGTGGCTCAACTAAAATCATCTCTAGACTTTTTAGCTGGCAATGTTGAAAATGATTTGGAGGAACTTCTTTTGTAAGACTCTTTATTACGTCTATCTCGCTGCATTTTTCTATTGTACACCTATTCCATCTTCTGTGCACGACTGACAGAATGAAAAATTCTCGTATTTCTGTGCCCCCAATCATCATTTGGATTTCATCATTCAACCATTCTTCAAACCGAATGCACATTTCTTCCTCGGTTGGCACAATTTCCCTGGCATATTTACTAAGGTATACAAATTCCCTTTCATACTCAGCTACTGATCTGTTCCCTTGATGCAACTCGAGGAATATCCTTTTTTTCTTGTCTAGATACCTTTTGCCGACATATTTCTTTTTAAATTCACTCTGGAAGAATTCCCAGGAAATTTTCTCCTTTGGCACTACAGCCACTATTGTCGACCACCAGTTGTATGCTTCCTCTTTCAGTAATGAAACAACACATCTCAGATAATCATCGGGGAATCAAGCCATTTCTTCAAAAATTCTTATTCTATTTTGAAGCCAATATTCAGCTTTGATTGGATCATCACTTGACCTACCTCAAATTTTTTCGACCCCAGACTTTCTGAGTTTTTCAATCGGAGTACGTTTACTAGATTCAGTCTCTAGAGGAGGTGGAGGTGCAACCGGAGGCACTACAGTTGGTACAATAAGGGAAGGAGGTTGTTGAACCAGATTTCTTTCTTGCATGAATTCACTAAACCACTGATTCATATATCCAAAGAACATGTTTTTAAATTCTTGTTCTTGAGCCGGAGGAATTGGGACATTACTACTCGTCCCATGTTTAGAAGTCTGTGCTCTACTATTAACTTCATCATTATCAGCACGTTCAGATCTATCTGACATCTTTACTATCTAAAAATAACAAAGGTTAGATCGGATTATACACATCACACTATCACAGATTTATATGGCATGTATTTCGAGACATTTTACACACTATGTTCATTCCAAGAATCAGCTAAACCGAAGTTCTGATACCACTAAATGTAACACCCTTAACCCTTATTCGTCACCGGAATAGGGTTATAGAGCATTATTGGACATTTCAAAACAAATACAAAAATTTCATATCATTTAATATACATATTAGAAACCAATCATAAATCACTCATATTTTCCCTTGTATGAGCCCTTGATGCCCAAAATACGCATTAGAAGTAAATCGAGACTAATCCAGAAAATCAGAGAAATTTTCCCGAAATTTCAAAATTTTCCCTAGATGCGGGGGGTACACGCCCGTGTGGCCAGGCCGTGTGCCACGCCCGTGTCTTAGGCCGTGTGGGCATTCGATGTGAGGCACACAGCCATGTCCTAGCCCGTGTCCATGCCTGTGTAACTCTTTGACTTGGGTCACACGGCCAAGCCACACGCCCGTGTGCTAGGCCGTGTGAACATATTAATTTATGAAATTAAGGTGCAGGGGTCACATGGCCAAGCCACACACCCGTGTGCAAAAACCTGGGCATTTTAAGGATGCAGGGGACATACGGCCGGACCACACGCCCATGTGCTAGGCCATGTGTCACACACGGCTGAGACACACGCCCATGTCTCTGTCTGTGTGGACGAAAATAGGTCATTTTAAGGCCACTTTTCTCACCCATTTTTGGTATCTAACTAAGCACTTCAACTTGCATACTTATAAGCCATATCAAAACTTTCCATACAACCAAATCAAGCTTTAAACATATGTTTCTTACCACCTACATTCTAGCATTTTTAGTTGATTGTATTGATCAAACCACATATTTGATTTATTATGTCAATTATACTATATTAACACATTCACTTATATGCCTATAAGTTATCTATCATTTAACCACTCTAAACCTATATCAAGCATGACTAAACCATACATATATAAGTTGCTTGGAAAATATAAACAAAATGTGATTCTTAACATTTACATAAACCAACTTAACTCAAAACCATACCAACCCTATACATGTCATATAAACCATAATATACATTGCAAAAACTACCGGAGTGAGTTGGATAGTGTGGCTTGATGTGTTGATCCGATCTCCCGACGTCATGTTAATCTACAAAGATATTAAACAACACAAGTAAGCTTAATGAAGCTTAGTAAGTTCGATAGGTTAAACATAAATCTTACCGAACCTACTATAACACATCAATTAAATAAATTCATTCAATGTAAATTCCCTGTCAACCACAATTTCAATCGATGAATGTGCATATTTCAGACCAATACCAATAATAACAATAAGTCTCCCAATTTCAATTTCATAAGTCACTTACCAAATCTTACCAAATCGGAGAACGGCTTACGGATATGAGTACATTGGTTTCAGAAGCCTGAAGGCTGAACAGAAGCACATAAGTGCTAAACAGAAACCCATAAGGGTTAAACAGAAGCTCATAAAAGAGCTGAACGGAAACCCATAAAGGTTAAACGGAAGCTCAAAAGAGCTTAACGAAACCTCATATAAGTTAAACAGAATCTCGTGAGAGCTAAATGGAAAGTAAACACGAAAGTTCGTAACAAATTCTGAACCTCAGTTTACTTGGGTAATTTGTCGTCAATTCCTCATTTGCTGTCTTTCGCCACACAACGATTGTACTCAATCCCGCATTCCATTTAAACCGGATATTCACTTCAAATTTATAATTTAACAATATTCTATTTTTCAACAATATACTAAATACATAATATCATTCATCAATTCAATATAATTTTTAAAGTTTAACCATACGAACTTACCTGGGTTAAATTGTAAGATTTGTAGAATTTCAGGGACTATTCTGCTAATTTTCCTTTTTCACGAGTATCTACGGGCTCTTGATCTAAAATATAGAATTACTCATTCGTTAGCATATATTTCAGTTTCAATTCACTTCACAATTAATACTCCTCAATTTTTGAAATTACACAACTATCAAATGAACTACTTTTTTTTCTCAATTGACAATTTATCTAAATATTCTAGGCTATCATACAGCCCTTGATAAACAAAAATTTAATACCAAACCCTAATATTTAGTCTTTTCTCAATTTAGTCCTAAAATTAATATCTATCCAAATCATTTTATAAAATCATCATACAACAAAATTAAAGTTCTAAATCCATATTATGTCATCAAAAACATCCAATATTCATCAATGGTGACTTTCAAAATTTCCAATCAAATCAAAAACTAATGAAATAGCTAGTTGGACCTAATTGTAAAAGTCTTATAAACACAAAAAATTCAAGAAAAAAGCAAGAATTGGACTCACTTGAAGTAAAAGTATGAAAAACCAGCTTTTGGGGATCCTCTCTGGGTGCTTTTTGGCTGAGAATTATGAAGAATTGCCTAGAAACTCTTTTACTTGCTTATTTGTTTGTAAAATTTTACAAAATTTACCATTTTACCCTTAGTTCACATTATTTCATTATTTCTTCTACATTTATGCCACCCCAGCCATTTCATTATGGCTTAATTACTCTTTAAGTCCTCCCTTATTTACCATTTAAACCATTTAGTCACTATTTCCTTAATTAGCAAGTTTTGTAACTTTTTCAATTTAGTCCTTTTTAATTAATTAACTATCAAAACGTTAAATTTTCTAACGAAACTTTAATACTACCTTAATGACGCTCCATAAATATTTATACAAATATTTATGGCTCATTTTATAGAATCGAGGTCTCGATACCACGTTTTCTAAACCACTTAACCTAATAAATCCTTATAAAACACAAATTACTAATTCAAAAATCTTTCTAAAACCATATTAGACTCGTAAATACTAAATAATAATATTTACGAGCTTACTCGTCGAATTTGGTGGTCTCGAACCACTATTTCTGATGCCACTAAAAATCAAGCTGTTACAGATTCTTATTTTCTTCACTTTGTTTGTTGTTTAATCGGGTTTATCCCCCACAATTTAAGTAGCCACTCTAGATTAAGACAATGACATCAAACCTCTCGATTAAGTAACAAACTCTACAACCTCAAGAACCAATGTCATTAAGAAGGTTCACAAGAGAAAGGGTTATAATGGCTTTAGTGACATATTTTGACATTGAACTACATCATATGGATGCTAGATTGTGTTTCTCAATAGTGACATTGATGAGACAATTTATATGGCGCAACCAAAAAATTATGTTTTGTGATGCAAAGTCAATGGTTTGCAAATTAAAAAAATTCATCTATGGACTTAAGTAGGCCTCTCGTCAATGGTATTAAAAATTTCACCAAGTGGTTATCTTATTCAGTTTCGAGATGAATTTGGTTTATGATTGTATCTACCATATGTTCAGTGGGAGTAAGGTTTTTTCTATGGTTTTATATGCCGATGACATATTGTTTGCTAGCAATAAATGTAGTTTCGGTCACTTCCCTAAGAACGATTTTGAGATTAAAGGAATGTTGAAGATTTCTTATGCTCCAACAATGGGGAATAATGTATACTCAACCTTGTATGCGTTTGGATATTGCATACATTGTTAGGATGTTGTGCATATATTTAAGGAATTTGGGTATGAATCATTTGAAAGCAACCAAACGATTCATATGTTATCTTCAGAAAATCAAATATTACATGCTCGCATATTGGAGGTCTAATATGCGGACTGTCATGTGGATGTCACATTAGCATATTTATCAAACGTTAATTTTTCCATCCAATTTGTAATCATATCACAAACAACGTCAAGTTCAAGAGCTAAAAGAGACGAAAAAATAAATGGAGGGCTAAAATGAATTTTTTATAAAGCTAGAGGAAATAAGTCATTATGGTATAAATAAAGTATGGGCTAAATATGTGTAAATGCTTTAGTAACTAATTTAACGATTTGAAAATTAATGGTGTCGAAAAATACGATTTTGGGACCCCGTTTTCGTAAACCAATCTCGTGCATATTCTTATTTAATATTTACAAAGTCATATAGTAGGTGAATTGAATTTTGGATAGGTAGTTTTATCGAATTAGTGATTAAAGAAGATATAGGAACTAAATTGTAAAATAGAAAAACTGCAATTGCAAGGAAAATTTTTAATTAGAATTTGAACTAAGGACTAATGTGGAAATAATACCACTTAAAATTTAGAGTGAATGGTTGCTTTATGGATTGTGGGAAAATGTTATAAATTATAATTGATTAAATAAAACATATAATAAAACAAAATAATAAAAGTTGTAAGTGGAGAGAAAGAGAAGCATATATTCTCCTTCACCACATGAATTGAACTTGGAGAGCAAGAAAATAAGAAGTCGACCATTAGGGTTATAAAGCTTTAAAACATCCTTTAGTTAGTGCAAATTAGCTTTTTTTTTCTTATAATTTTTATGTTTTTGAAATTCCTAGAGTTAATCTTGTCGATCTGTGTGCTATTTTTCGAAACTGTTAAATTTTGAGAAAGATGTCATTGTTGAGTTCTTGAAGTTTTAGGTATTAAATTGATAGATTTTAAGCTTAGATGTGAAAAAGGACTAAATTGTGAAGTTAATTAACAGTTTTGTTTAATAGGGACTAAAATGAATAAATTGTGAAATTTATTATAAAATTGAGAAATAGAAAGTTTTAAATGGACTACAATGAAATCAAATTGAAATTTGGAGTTCTAAATTGAAATTTATGTTAGTTTCGATTTCAGGAACTAAATTGAATAAAATACAATTTTTTTATAAAATGTCAATTGATTCAAAAATTTGTTGATTGTTAATGAAATTATATGTTTACTTTAATCTGTAGCTAAAGTCGACCCAAAATTCGCGAAAAGGAAAGGAAAAGATAAAACTGTTGATGAATAGCTCGGAGTTTTTAGTAAGTATATCTATGGTTTAATTCTTATTTAAATCTTGTGTTTTTGTGTTACTTTACATTCTAGATTTTCATAATGAACTATTGAGGATGGATTGGATTGAATTGGGGTACATTGAGGTTGTATATTGATACAAGGACTAAATTGAATAAATTAGAATTCGTAGACTTAATTCGCATCTAATAAGTAGTATGAGAATCTAGTGGAAGCATATTGAAACATATGATAGCTAATGAATTTTGAATTACAAAAATTAAATGGTTCATATGAAACGAAGGGAAGGATGGATAACTTGTAATCATACAACATATGACAGAGTAATTGAGTAGCCATCGTCGCCAAGCAATTGAAGTGGCAGGTCATTATTGTCGGGCAATTCGGGATGACATTACTATATTCATAAACCATCATTTTTGGGCAATCTACGGTGGTAAGCCATTATCGCTGGGCAATTCAGAGTGGTAGGTCATTCTTGCCGGGCAACCCGAGATGACAGTTATACAACGATAAACCATCATTGCCGGATAGTTTGAGGTGGTAGGCCATCATCATCGGGCAATCCGGGGTGGTAGGTCATTGTTGTCGAGCAATTCAAGATGACAGACTGAAGTAAGTTAACATAAGCACGCGAACTTGAAATATCGACTGAAGAGTAACACAATTTAAGATTTTACGAATTAGAAATGTTTATCGAATTATGTTTCATGCTTAAGTTATAAGGAACCAAATGTTTAGATGATGATTCTTTGAATTGCAAATTATATCATCTCCTTATACTGTTTTGGACTTGTAGAAATACTATTGAGTGATATACTCATCATACAATTTATTTTTCCTGTTCAAGATAGGTTCAAATTCACGTTTTTGACATCTATTTCAGCATCACATTAAGTTTGTTGACTCCATAAAGTTTGTGCCTTTTGTTTTATTAGTCTTGGCATGTACCTAGTGAGTATTATATGTGTTTTGTTCTGCAAATGATGTCAACTAATGATGTAGGTATGTAAAGTCATTTTGGGTATAATATGTATATGTTGTGATATGCATGAGTACAATAAGCATACTCAAGTTTTAATGTCTATGGTTTATTAGTATGTAATGAATGATGTTGTGTCTATTAGTCAAATCTATGGAATAGATGTTTGGAAGGTGTTTTATGTAACAGTTCGTTTTTAGTGAAATCAGAATAGTGGTTTCAAGACCACAATCCGATGTGAAAATATTTATTTTATTATTATTTTAGAGTTTATGGAATATTAGCAAAGTCGTATAAAAATTTCGTTAAGAAATTTTATCGTTTGAATGCTTAATTTGGTAAAAAGGACTCAATTGCAAAAGGTGCAAAATTTGAGTTCTACAAGCTAAATATACTAAAGGGCTATGATATTAATTAGTTAAGGGATTTATGTGGTAATTAGACCAATTTGATTGTGAGTGGACAATTAAGTACATATTATTAAATGATTTTAATGTTTAGTAATAAGGTTATAATTGTAAATTAATAAATAAATGATAGTAAAATAGTTAAAACAAAGTCATCATGTAACACCCCTAACCCGTATCCGTCATCGGAACAGGGTTACAGAGTATTACCAAAGTTCACCGAACATTCTCATGCAATTTGTATTAAACATACTATTCATACTTCAATTTTTTCTTATTGTCCCTTGAATGGGCCCTCGAGGCCCAAAACGAGTATTAGAATTGAATCGGGACTTAATTGGAGCCTCTAAGAATTTTTCGCAAAATTTTAAAAAAAATTTAGGGTGCAGGGCTCACACGCCCGTGTGTTCAAGGGACACGCCCGTGTTACAGGTCGTGTTCGATTTAGGGTGCTCTCTGACTTGTGCCACACGGTCATGCCACACACCCGTGTGCTAGGCCGTGTGGATAATTAATTTAATTCGAATTAGGTGCAAGTTTCACATGGCCAAGACACACGCTCGTGTTCTAGGCCGTGTCTCCCACACGGCTGAGACACACGCCCGTGTCTCTGCCCGTGTGCTCAATTCTGAGCATTCTGTTTTCTCGAATTTAAGGTGTAGGGGACACACGGCCTGGCTACACGCCTATGTACTCGGTCGTGTGTCTACCTGTGTAGAAAAAATAAAGCCATTCCGTAGCTTCATTTTCTCACCCAATTTTGCCAACAACCTACACCAATACTTGCATGTATATACCAGCAAAATCAAGTATTAAAACCAAGCCTAAACTAACATCTATCATGGTATAATATCACATGCATTTCATATTTATAATCATTCTTTTAATGCATATACAATATAAACATACTCCATTCATCCACACTTCACACATAAGCATTGAACATGAGATAACTTATAACATACCAAATTAAATCATTACTAGCCATTCCAATGGCTGGATTACAAAACATCACTTACAAGTCAACATTTGGCCAAATAAGTCTATACATGCCATTATACCAAAATGAGATTTCTAAGTATACCAAAAAGGAGATAGTGGATAGTGTGATTATGCTCCGACTGACCCTCCAACCTTCGCGAGCTTACGAGCACTATAAAACAAGGGAAAATTAAACGGGGTAAACATTTTCATGCTTAGTAAGTTCGTATAACGGAAAATAAACTTACCAGTTATATTTATTCAAACTAGCATACATAAACATACATTTCATCCATTATAGGTAGTTCACTTAATCAAACAAGTTAGTCACATAACATCATTTAAATATCAAGTAAACATAAATGAGCTCATTATATACAAACTTCCATTAATTTCACCTTTCCATATTTCGAGAGTCTTTTCCGTTGAACTAATGAAATTTCGATGGATATTCGGGTGATGTACATACGGTATAAATATGAAATATCCGTCAATTCGTATTCATTATTATCCATTGGGCATAAGTCCAAAGAGCACACTCTCGAGCCACATATTTTACAACAGGATTGCCAGTCCAGGCTAAATCCTATTAGTGACCTGTGCTCTAAAGAGCTTAATTGGGGTTACTCGTCCGGGCTAAACCCAATCTATAACATATGCTCGAGAGGCTTAAATTCAGGATTATCCGTCCGGGCTAAATCATATCTGTAACATTTGCCATATTATACCCGTTTCAAGAAATCACCATAATCCATCGAATTTCGATATTCAACCTGGACATGATATTTTTTCAATATTTCCAACTTGTAATTATTTCATTATGTATATCACCACATACATATTATCACAATCACACAATTCAATTCGAACATATTACCGTACCAAATTAAGTTACACGAACTTACCTTGACAGTTGTTCGGGTTTGAATTCCAACTAATCTGAAACTTTTTGTTTCCCTTGATCTAATTTCGTAGTTGGTCTTTCCGGGTCTATATAAGCAAATTTAATTATTAACTCATCACATTTTACATACATTTGCATCCTACTACATCCTAGGCAAAATTAATATTTTGCCCTTACTCTTTTCAAAAATTCCAATTTTGTCCCTAGGCTCGAAAAATAAAATTCATGCAATCTAGTCCTCTTTCCAAGCTTAACCAAAATTTAATAACAATTTTTTTTACAGCACCACATTTCACAAATTTTAGAATTTTACATGGGTTTTACCACTTTTTCATTTTAGACCCTAAATCAAGTTTCCATGAAAAATTGCTTTGTAAAAGTTGTTTATCTATCAACTATCTTTCATTTTCTACCATAAATTTCAAATTTCCAGCATCTACATCCATGGAAAATTTTTTACACTTTGTTATCTTTTCAAATAAATCCCATAAATAGAAAGATTAGGTTATCCCGATTCTAAAAATATAAAAATCATTAAAAACGGGACTTGATTTCATACCTTTCTAAGCTTGAAAAGTTCTCTTCCTCTTTCCTAGGTTTCCATAAAAAAAATTGGGGAAGAAGATGAATAGAAAAGATGATAATTTCTTTTTATTTTTCTATCATCTTTTAATTTTGTTGATTTTCAATTTAGTCCCTAGTCATTTCTAATTTTCCATGGATAAGTCACCAAGAAAAATCTACATACTTTTCTTAATGGTTTAATTACCATATAAGGACCTCTAGTTTTGAATTCCATAGCTATTTAATCCTTATAGATACTAGAATTCAACTTTTACATTTTATGAAATTTAGTCCTTTACCTAATTAACCATACAATCGATAAAATTTTTGTATTAAAATTTTCACGTGACCTTCCTATCATAATATCAACCATAAAATAAAATAAAATAAATTTTTTTATTTTTTGGCTCGGATTTGTGGTCAAAAAACCACTGTTCCAATCTCACCGAAAATGAGTTGTTACAACTCTCCCCCCTTAGAAATTTTCGTCCCCGAAAATTCTTACCAGAAAAGAGGTTAGGGTACTGCTTCCTCTTAGTATCCTTCAGCTCCCAAGTAGCTTCCTCTAAACCATGATGTTGCCAGAGCACTTTTACCAATGCCACATTTTTATTTCTTAGCTCTTTCGTCTCATGTGCAAGTATTTTGATCGGTTCTTCATTGTAGGTCATATCAGGCTGAATCTCAACTTCTGTTGGAGTAATAACGTGTGAAAGGTCCGATCTATATCGTCGTAACATGGATACTTGGAAAACATTGTGAATCTTATCAAGCTCAGGTGGTAATATTAACCGATATGCAACCGGCTCGATTCTTTCAATGATTTCATAAGGTCCGATGAACCCTGGACTCAATTTCCCTTTACGACCGAATCGAAGAACTTTCTTCCATGGTGAAAATTTCAAGAACACTTTATCACCAACCTGAAATTCTATCTCTTTTCTTTTCAAATCGGCATAGGACTTTTGACGGTCTGAGGCTGCCTTCAAATTGTC
The DNA here is from genome assembly GCA_025698515.1 of Gossypium sturtianum. Lineage (NCBI taxonomy): Eukaryota > Viridiplantae > Streptophyta > Magnoliopsida > Malvales > Malvaceae > Gossypium > Gossypium sturtianum. The sequence continues at coordinate 17,921,526 of CM046946.1, read as the reverse complement.
TAGGATTATCTTCACTTTTTCCTTGGTTTCACGGATTAAGTCAACTCCGTGTATCTTTTTCTCGCTTAACTCTATCCAATACAATGGAGTTCTACATTTGTGACCATATAGATCCTCATATGGTGCCATTTTAATATTGGACTGATAACTATTATTGTAAGCAAATTCAACCAAAGGTAGATACTTTTCCCAGTTACCTCCAAATTCAAGTACACAACACCGAAACATGTCCTCTAAAATATGTATCACACGTTCAGATTGTCCATCTATTTGAGGATGGAATGCAGTACTAAAGTGTAAATGAGTGCCCAGAGCTTCTTGCAACTTACTCCAAAATCGGGATGTAAACCGGGGATCTCTATCAGAAATAATGGAGATTGGTACTCCATGTAGTCTTACAATCTCAGAAGCATATAGTTCAACCAATCTATCCAATGAAAAGTCCATACGTACAAGGATAAAGAGTGCTGACTTCGTTAGGCGTTCAACCACTACCCAAACAACATCTTTCTTTTTCGGTGACAAGGGTAATCCCGTTACAAAGTCCATGGTAATCCTTTCCCATTTCCATTACGGTATTGTAATTGGCTGTAATAATCCCGAAGGTACTTGGGGTTCAGCCTTTACTTGTTGACATATCAAGCATCTAGATACAAATTTGGAGATATCTCTTTTCATTCTCGGCCACCAGTACATTTTATTCAAGTCGTTATACATTTTGTTGCTACCGGGATGCACAGACATAACACTATTGTGCGCTTCATGTGAAATCTTCTGTACTAGTTCTGAATTCTCCGATACACATATTCAGTCTCTGAACAATAAACAACCATCTGAATCAATCTGCAACTCTGAATCAGGATCGGACTCACTTTGCACTCGTTTGGCCTGAAATTTATCATCATCTTTCTGAGCCTCACAGATTTGTTGCCGAAATGTTGGTCTAGCTCTTAACTCAGCTATAATTGAATCATCATTAGATAAGGACAATTGGGCATTCAATGCCCGCAAGGCAAACAAAGATTTTTGACTCAAGGCATCCGCCACTACATTAGCTTTCCCCGGATGGTAATCGATAACGAGATCATAATCTTTCAATAATTCCAACCATCTCCGTTGTCTCAAGTTCAGTTCTTTCTATGTCATTAAATACTTTAGACTTTTATGATCCGTAAAAATATGACACTTTTCACCAAAGAGATAATGCCGCCATATCTTCAGTGCAAACACAATGGCTGCCAACTTAAGGTCGTGTACTGGGTAATCCCTTTCATGCGGCTTCAACTGTCTGGATGCATAAGCTACAACTTTACCATCTTGCATCAATACACATCCCAAACTGTTCAATGAGGCGTCACTGTAAACTACAAATTCTTTACCAGATTCAGGTTGGACTAGTACGGGCGCTTCCGTCAATAAGGCTTTCAATCTATCAAAACTCTGTTGGCACTTATCGTTCCACTCGAATCTCACATCTTTTTGCAGGAATCGAGTCATCGGAGAAGCTATTACTGAAAACCCTTTAACAAATCTCCGATAATATCCGGCTAGCCCCAGAAAACTTCAGACTTCAGAAACATTCCTTGGTGGCTTCCAACTTACAATAGCTGAAATTTTATTCGGATCCACCCGGATACCTTCTGCAGATGCAACATGTCCAAGGAAACTAACTTCCTTTAACCAGAATTCACATTTACTAAACTTGGCATACAATTATTTCTCACGCAGAGTTTGTAAGACAGTTTCAAATGTTCAGCATGCTCATTTTCATTCCGAGAATAAACCAAAATATCATCAATAAAAACAACCACGATCCTGTCCAAGTATGGTCTAAAAATTCTGTTCATTAAATCCATAAATACCACCGGGGCATTCGTTAATCCGAATGGTATCACCAAAAATTCATAATGCCAATATCTGGTTCTGAAAGCTGTCTTCGGCACATCCGAATCCTTTATCCGTAGTTGATAGAAACCAGATCGTAGATCAATTTTCGAAAATACAGTGGCACCTTTTAATTGATCAAACAAGTCATCTATACGAGGCAACGGGTACTTATTCTTTATTGTGACTTTATTAACCTGTCTGTAATTGATGCATAATCTCAATGATCCATCTTTCTTCCTTACAAATAATACTGGTGCACCCTAAGGTGAAAAGATGGGTCGAGCAAATCCTTTATCAATTAATTCTTGCAGCTGCACTTGCAACTCCTTTAATTCAGTAAGAGCCATTCTATATGGTGCTATAGATATCGGTGCCGTCCCTGGTACAAGGTCTATAGAAAATTCCACCTCTTTAGCTGGTGGTAAATCAGGTAATTCTTCTGGAAATACCTCAGGAAATTTGCAAACAACCGGCACTGACTGGGTTTTCAACTCAGACACTTTGCTATCCAGCACATAAGCAAGATAAGCCTCATACCCTTTTCTAATATATCTCTTGGCTGATATTGCTGAAATCACATTAGATAACCCATCCAGTTTCTTAGATTCAACCCGAAGTAACTCACTATTTTGACACTTCAATTTAATGTATTTATACTTACAATTCATCACTACATCATGTTGGGTTAACCAATCCATTCTCAATATTACATCAAATTTATCAAAGGGTAATAACATCAAATTAGCCGGAAAACAATGACCCTCTATTATCAACAGACAATTCTTACAGATTTTATCCACCGTAACATGCTGACCTAAGAGGTTTGAAACTTTAACCATAAATTCGGTGAATTCAACAATCATATTTTTAACAGTCACAAGTTTCGTGCATATATATGAATACGTTGAACCAGGATCAATCAAAGCAATAATATCAGTATCAAGTAAAGAGAATGTACCAGTGATAACATCTGGTGCCGAGGCATCTTCCCTTGCACGTATGGCGTATGTCCTCACCGGAGCCCGTGCCTCAGATTTAGCCGTTGGGTCCTTTGCAACACTACGACTACCACCGGCATTTCCTAGATACCGTGGTGGTCTACCCCTCGAGACAGGATTACTCAGCTTCGAGGTCTGTCCAACATCTTTCTCAACTCTTTCTGGGCAATCCTTAAGAAAGTGGTCGAGAGACCCACATTTAAAACATCCCCCACATCTCATCCGACATTCTCCAAAATGCGATTTGTTACAGACATCACATTGTGTCTTGTGGTTTCCAACACTCCTAACACTAGTTGCTAGCGGAGATGAAGAACTCGGGTTAAAGCGTTTTGAACTTCTTTCCTTTCCCAAATACCCCGCTGATGAGACAAAACGTTCTTGGTAACTTCTTGATTTCTTTGAGGCAGATGATTGCGTCTTGCTCATAAATATTTTACTCGGCACCCGAGCTTCTCTTTCGGCTTGCTTCTTCTCTTTGCTTAATTCCTCGACCTCTTGGGCTTTTTCAGCCAACCTCGCAAATTCCCTTAATTCCAGAATCCCAATCAACAACTTAATGTCTTCATTCAGCCCTTCTTCAAATCGTTTGCACATATCGACTTGATCACGAACCCATTCGAGAGCATACTTGCTCGGTCTAACAAACTCTCGCTCATACTCACCATCTTTGTCATATTTCCCCTGTTTGAGTTCTAAAAATTCCTTCTTTTTCTGATCTAGGAATCTTTGACTAATATATTTCTTTCTTAACTCTGTTTGGAAGAACTCCCAGGTAACATTTTCTCGTGGTACAACAGAAGATATGGTTTTCCACCAATGGTAATGTAACACCCCAAACCCGGCCCAAACACCCCGACCGGATCCGACATGTCACTAAGAAGATTTTAGAAAAACTTGTCGCACCTATTATTATTATTTTTTTAAAAACATAGTTTAAATGTTTATCGGGAAAACTTAATAATTTGAAAATTAAGTAAAAGAAATAAATTTTAATTAATGCCTTAATGAATAAAACCGAAATTTTGCCTCTGAGTTCTAGTATTTAAACACATGCCTTAATTTCAATTAATCATAAGATCTAAATGTATGGAAACCCGAAAATCGAAGCATAAAACCAATAAACAGTAGCCAGTGGACTTATTACAATAAAATATAAAACCAGATAAATTGAAAATACTAAGGGAAAATAATAAAATCAACATCTTTTATTGAATCAAAATGAATCCATGCATGGCCACCTTGCGCTCCTCTCGGCTGGTCCTATGCACTAGGTGTTACCCAAAAATGTTAAACAACGGGGTGAGTCACGAGACTCGGTGTGCAACCCTCATGCACCATCGAGTTGGGCCTTAGCCCACGAGCACGAATAACAGAATATCATACAACAGAATTATGCAAAGCCCATCCCAATCCTAGATCCATCCGCTACACACCACCCTTTACCCGCCAATCACACCATTGGGGATTTCTCGATCAACCCACGCCGCTACACACCATCGATGGCGGTCATGCTGCAGATTAGTCGCTCATCGCCGATTTGTGACATAGTCACAGAAGCGATCGTGGCGAGCCACCGTAATGCAGAACACTTCCCCTTTTATCAATCACCCAACCCCGTGCAACATAGAAATCGGCGCATACATATCATATCATGTTAACGGAGACATTCAATTAAGAATGACGAAGTCACTAACCCGTGATTCGCCTTTACCCACCACGGGTTTTCAATAGCCATGCCAATATTTCAAGCATTTACCAGAATGTAACAGGTTTATATGCATACTAATCAGGCAATCTAAATGATGTGAGAATGTTACACACCTGATAAATACGTAGGACTACCCTCTATGTCGATACCCTCGCTAATCGGATCTACTACCCTTTATCTACAACTTTGCTCAAAAGTCGGAAGAACGTGAGGTTGAGGTTTCCCCTATACCGATTAGACCCCTGAAATAGGGCGATTCGAGTGCTACTGATTTAAAACCTTAGGCGATTGGATCTCCTTCAGTTTCCTTCAAGATTCGGCACAAGCAGACACCACAGAGGAAATTCGGCAATCACGGGAGATGAGATCTAGGGATTTTGACTTTTAAGAAAATCCCAGAAAGATGAACAAGAGAGATACTAATGCGTTTTCGGCTACAAGAACCAAACAAGAGCGTAGTTTTGGCTTTTAGTGAATGGAAGAAGAATAACAATGGGGATCAGAAGATTCGGCTAGGGGGAATTTCAAAGAAGAAAAGAAAGGGTAAGGGAGGTGGTGATTTTCGGCTTTTGGAAGAGAAAAGATGAGAAAAGAAAACAAATGAGATGGCCTTCAAACTTTCAGCATAGGCCTTGCCATACTAAACCGATTCTCCCCCCTCTCTTGTGTTTGATTTTCGGCCAACTCTGCAACCCAAAGGATAGCTCTCATCTTTTTCCCTTATCCTTATCGTAACTCACATCCAAAAGAGTCCTACATCACACCACTCCTTCCCTTTTTTCTCGCTCATTATCCACTTAAATAAAACATTAAAAGTCCCTAAATTTTAGCCTTGTTGTCAGTCCTCCTTTCTCCCTTTTAAGTGGCGAAATTGGCCCAATTTCTTGGGCCCCATGCGGCCACACTTAGGCCTCCTCACCTGCCCAAAACGTCACTTAAAGCTCCCCTTTTCTCGCGCTTCTTGTGGTGGGCCACAAGCCCGATTTGCTAACTTAAACAATAACTACTATATTTTAAGCCCTAGAGTGTCTAAACAGAATGTTTAGTCAAAGCCTCGGCCCAATCCTTGAGCCCAATCTGGACCTCTAATTCTTAAATTAATATATTAAACATGTCTACACATTAAACGCATAAGCTCATTAATTCAGGATATTACAGGTAAGTTGTATCTTTCAGCAAGGATACCGCACATTTCAAACACTCGGTGGGAGTACATGACAATTCATCGAGAACCCGAATAGTATTTCCCAGCTAGAACTCAGCCCTCTCTGGATCATCGTCGGTCGTAGCCTTAAATTCTTCAACCCCATATTTTCTAATATTATCAACCGGAGCCTTACCAATTCTGACGGGTCTAGTACCCTGTGGCATTTCATCGGGTTGTAACATAGATGGGGGAGGTTGTTGAATAGTAGGGCATGTTCTCATATATTCATTAAACAATTCATCCATCATTTCAAAGAAGGCAGTTTTTGCCTCTTCACGGCCGTCAGACATGGGCCTCCTACTAGTAGTAGTTGCGGCTCATTGCACAGAAGCTTGAGCAGTGCTATCAGCTTCCTCAGACTCAGTTCGAGCTTGGTTGGAAGACAATACTATATGAAAATACATTAAAAAGTGGTCAGGAGATATCACACTATCATGATTTATATAATGGCATGTATAGCTAGACTCGTACTTCCTACGTTAGTCTGAGAATCGGCTAAACCGTAGCTCTGATACCACTAAATGTAACACCCCTAACCCGTATTCGTCACCGTAACAGGGTTACAGAGTATTACTAGAGTTCACTGAGCATTCTCATGCAATTTGTATTAAACATACTATCCATACTCCAAAATTTCTTATTGTCCCTTGAATGGGCTCTCTATAGGCCCAAAACGAGTATTAGAATCGAATCGGAACTTAATCGGAGCCTCTAAGAATTTTTCGTAAAATTTCAAATTTTTTCTAAGGTGCAGGGCTCACACGCCCGTGTGGTCCAAGGGACATGCCCGTGTGACCCTGGGACACGTCCGTGTTACAGGCCGTGTTCGATTTAGGGTGCTCTCTGACTGGCGCCACACGGCTATGCCATACACCCGTGTGGATAATTAATTTAATTCGAATTAGGTGCAGGTTTCACACGGCTAAGACACACGCCCGTGTCTTTGCCCGTGTGCTCAATTCTGAGCATTCTGTTTTCTTGAATTTAAGGTGCAGGGGACACACGGCCTGGCTACACGCCCATGTACTCGACCGTGTGTCACACACAGCCTAGACACACGCCAGTGTGTCTACCCCTGTGGACAAAATGAAGCCATTCCTTAGCTTTATTTTCTCATCCAATTTTGCCAACAACCTACACCAATACTTGCATGTATATACCAACCAAATCAAGCGTTAAAACCAAGCCTAAACTAACATCTATCATGGTATAATATCCTATGCAATTCATATTTATAATCATTCTTTTAATGCATATACAATATAAACATACTCCATTCATCCACACTTCACATATAAGCATTGAACATGAGATAACTTATAACATACCAAATTAAATCATTACTAGCCATTCCAATGGCTATATTACAAAATATCACTTACAAGTCAACATTTGGCCAAATAAGTCTACACATGCCATTATACCAAAATGAGATTTCTAAGTATACCAAAAAGGAGATAGTGGATAGTGTGATTATACTCCGACCGGTCCTCCAACCTTCGCGAGCTTACGAGCACTATAAAACAAGGGAAAATTAAACGGGGTAAGCATTTTCATGCTTAGTAAGTTCGTATAACGGAAAATAAACTTACCAGTTATATTTATTCAAAATAGCATACATAAACATACATTTCATCCATTATAGGTAGTTCACTTAATCAAACAAGTTAGTCACATAACATCATTTAAATATCAAGTAAACATAAATGAGCACATTATATACAAACTTCCATTAATTTCACCTTTCCATATTTTGAGAGTCTTTTTCGTTGAACTGATGAAATTTCGATGGATATTCGGGTGATGTACATAAGGTATTCTGTCAATTCGTATTCATTATTACCCATTAGGCATAAGTCCAAAGAGCACACTCTCGAGCCACATATTTTACAATAGGATTTCCAGTCCAGGCTAAATCTCAATTTTCAACCGACGTTCACAAGAGTCATTTAGGATTGCCAGTCCAGGCTAAATCCTATTAGTGACCTGTGCTCTAAAGAGCTGAATTAGGGTTACCCGTCTGGGCTAAGTCCAATCTATAACATATGCTCGAGAGGCTTAAATTCAGGATTACCCGTCCGGGCTAAATCCTATTTGTAACCTTTTCCATATTATACCCGTTTCAAGAAATCACCATAATCCATCAAATTTCGATATTCAACCGGGACATGATATTTTGTCAATATTTCCAACTTGTAATTATTTCATTATTTATATCACCACATACATATTATCACAGTCACACAATTCAATTCAAACATATTACCATACCAAATTAAGTTACACGAACTTACCTTGACAGTTGTTCGGGTTTGAATTCCAACTAATCTGAAACTTTTTGTTTCCCTCGATCTAATTCCGTAGTTGGTCTTTCTGGTTCTATATAAGCAAATTTAATTATTAACTCATCACATTTTACATACATTTGCATCCTACTACATCCTAGGCAAAATTACTATTTTGCCCCTACTCTTTTAAAAAATTCCAATTTCGTCCCTAGGCTCGGAAAATGAAATTCATGCAATCTAGTCTTCATTCCAAGCTTAACCAAAATTTAATAACATTTTTTTACAGCACACACATTTCACAAATTTCAGAATTTTACATGGGTTTTACCACTTTTTCATTTTAGTCCCTAAATCAAGTTTCCATGAAAAATTGCTTTGTAAAAGTTGTTTATCTATCAACTATCTTTCATTTTCTACCATAAATTTCAAATTTCCAGCATCTACATCCATGGCAAAGTTTCTACACTTTTTTATCTTTTCAAATAAATTCCATAAATAGAAAGATTAGGCTATCCCGATTCTAAAAATATAAAAATCATTAAAAGCGGGACTTGATTTCATACCTTTCTTAGCTTGAAAAGTTATCTTCCTCTCTCCTAGGGTTTCCATAAAAAATTGGGGAAGAAGATGAATAGAAAAGATGATAATTTCTTTTTATTTTGCTATCATCTTTTTATTTTGTTGATTTCCAGTTAGTCCCTAGTCATTTCTAATTTTTCCATGGATGAGTCACCAAGAAAAATCTACATACTTTTCTTAATGCTTTAATTACCATATAAGGACCTCTAGTTTTGAATTCCATAGCAATTTAATCCTTATAGCTACTAGAATTCAACTTTCGCATTTTATGCAATTTAGTCCTTTACCTAATTAACCACACAATCGATAAAATTTTTGTATCAAAATTTTCACGTGACCTTCCTATCATAATACCAACCATAAAATAAAATAAAATAATTTTTTTTATTTTTGGGCTCGGATTTGTGGTCACGAAACCACTGTTCCGATCTCACCGAAATTGGGCTGTTACACATCATTTTTGTTTTGTCCATCTACCACCGAAATTAACCTAAGAAAAATCCATTAATGGAGCTTGAAGGTTCGGCCAAGAGTTTATTGTGCATATCAAGATACACCTCGTACAACTTCAGCTCGTGGTAAAGAAAAAGCTTTAGATTAGTCGACTTTGTTTCTACGCCTTAATCGTCGAGGTAAGTTCGTGTAATTATGAAATATTTTAATGCTATCTTTTGAGCTATATGTAAATTATGGATTTTTATGTAAATGATCGATGCAAATCCAACGATGTTACGACGTCTATCGAGTCCCGCCTGAACCTTAGGAATTCGTAATATAAAAATGACATGTCATTAGGGTTTACATGTTTCGGGTGCTGGTCTTGAATGTCCTACCGATGGCTGAGGTCTAGCATGTGTTGCAAATACTTCACAGCTCGTGTGAGCAGCATCGCGTAGCTTACATTCTGACCCATAGCTCGTTTGAGCAGGACCATTTCACAGCTCATGTAAGCAAACCTATTTCACAGCTCGTGTGAGCAACTATGTATATGACAGGAAATATTACGGTTATATGATTAGCACACTTCGTGTGAGCTATCTCGCGTATCCAATGATATTCTAACGGTTCAACGGGCATGAATTTGAAAGGATATGGTAAGTGTGCAATATGAACCAAGACATGTATGTATGAAATACATTGAAATGATGAGCTACATGGAAAATATGTTATGTTACGATGGATGGTGAATTCAATTGAATTATGCTCAAGTTTAATGGTTATCCATGTTAAATTCATATGAATTATGTTCAAGTATTCTAACATGTTTGTGTTGATGCTTAGGCTTTTGCCAAGCTAAAAGTTGGATTATGCCATGTTAAATTTTAATGTTATGAAGTGAACGGTAAGTTATGTTTTATGTTATACGAACATACTAAGCATTATATGCTTACATAGTCTCATTTCCCATGTTTTATAGATAATCGGAAGCTCGTTCGATTTGGAAGCTCGTCGGAGACCTATCACACTATCCTGCGACTATTTTGGTAGATTTTGAGTTTTTGAATTATGGTTATAATGGCATGTATAGGTGAATTATGTTTGATGATCTAGCTATTATGTTTGGCATGCAAATATGTGGTTACATGGTTGATGACATTTTGGCATTTTGGTGCTTTAATGGATAATGTTGATACGGTCAAGTGAATGTATGTTTTAAAAGACCAATTTGGTATATTTAGATGTGTTTTGGCATATGGTTAATTGTGCTACTGCTTGGCATGAAAATAGGTAGTTGTGTGTGGTTGATTATTTCCAAATGTGTTTATGCTTTGGTTGATTTGATGATATGTGATTGAGGTGCCTTTTGGCATATTGGTTGTATGGATTAATGGATCAATGATATAGTCATTGTTAAGCATGTTTAGGTATGTTTTAAAGGCTTGGTGATATGTGCTAAATGGCTTGTGGATGTGTGTTTGTTTAGGGTGAAGGGAATGGCTTGAAATTGGCCTATTTCTCGTCCACACGGCCAAGGACATGGTCATGTGTCTCAGCCGTGTGTGACACACGGCCACGTGACACGACCGCGTGTCCTCTATAGGTTTCAAAGGGTTTCAAGTCAGGCAGTTACACAGCCTAGCACACGGCTTGGCACACGGGTGTATGTGGATATTTTGAGAGTTACACGGCCTAGCACACGGGCATGTGGCTTGGCCGTGTGACCCAAGTCAGAGACTTACACGGGCACGGACATGGGCTGGGACACGGCCGTGTGTCCTTACTTCGAATGTCTACACGGCCTGGGACACGGGCGTGCGTCTCGGCCGTATGAGTCACACGGCCTGGCCACACAGCCGTGTGACCCCTGTAGTGTGAAAATTTCTATCTTTTTTTATAAAATTCTAAATGTTTCCGATTTAGTCCTGAATCGTTTCTAATGTGTTTTTAAGGCCTTAGGGGCTCGAAATAGGGATGATATACACGTGTTTGAATGAATTTAGACACGATTCATGAAATGTATGTCATTGAATGTTTTAAGTTACTTTTTTGTAGTAATGCTCCGTAACTCTATTCCGACGACGGATACGGGTTAGGGGTGTTACATTTTATGTGTGTTTCAGACATGTTACACTTACATAAAAACTGTTCATTTGGACATTTTTGAGGTTGTTTTGTTATTGGCTTTGGTTGGCATGAAATGGCAGGTTTTGAACTTAATTTTTTTTTTGCAAAAACAGTGAGTGGCGTCGCGACGTTGTTCAAGTGACATCACGACGAGAGTTTCATGTCGCAACGCCGTAAAGTTGTCGTCAGAACAAGGCTGGACAGTTTGTTACGTCGTGACGAGGAACCCTGTTGTCACAGTGAGACCAAAATAGTTTGTCACATTGCGACGAGGGACACCCTCACGTCACAACGTCAGTCCTGTAAGTTGAATTCTTTACATTTTCATCCCTATTTATTTTCAATTTGATTTTTGAGCTTTTGTAAGCTCGTATAAGACTCGATAACTATTAAATATCATATTAAATGCGTATCATGCTTGGAAATAAGTTGTGTATTGCATTATACTAATAGTTTGTAAACGTAGTTGCTTCGGCAACGAATGTAGCATTTGGTAACTCAGACCCGACGATCAGGTCAAATTCGGGTGTTACAACTAATTTCTAATTGATGATCGATTGATTAGAAATTAAGGCTAATGTACAAAAGCTATATATTAGGGTTATGATCTTTAAATTACACATTCATAATTTTTCTAACATCCCATTTCTAGAAAAGAGAGTCACTTTCTCTAAAATACTTGTGTGTTAATTAGAAAAATTAAAACTACAAAACAAGACATTTTCAACATATTGATAGATTTAGCTACGTTTCCGCAATTAGTTTTTTGTTTATAATGATATGACATTATAACCGTATGTCGCTTGTACACTGTAAGTAATCAATAAACACGAGAGTAAAAGTGAAATTACAATCCAAAAAATAATAATCTCGTGACAAAATTGAGGTTGTTAAATTCTTACTGAGTACAAAGGGTTTCGACTTTTACTTTTAGTGTTGTCACTTTAAGGAACCCTTTCATTTTCTGAAATGTAAGAAGTGATTCACGTTTAAAATGATGGCATAGTTACTTAGTCAAAACAATTAGGCTTTGAAGCACTTTCTTGGCAAAGACAATACTAAGTTGATCAGCTTCCTGGATATGTCTGCTAAAACTTTGAGCTTTCTTGGAAGCAGATATTGGGATAGTAGCACATGTGAAAAATCTTGATGATCCATATCAACCCAAAACACCACAATTGTATATATTTTGTTGGTTATGATATTCATCACTCCCCTGTGCATGGCCCCATTTTTTTGTATTTTAGCTTTACTTTATAGGTGACCCCCCCTTTTTCCCAAACTTTTTTTATTACCATATATATGTCAACATCTTTTGTAGAAATTTCAATTAGCTATGCTTTCCACATGTAGGTGTGCAGTAAAAGTTCAAACAATGTTCATATGGGTTGGTTTAATTTGTTGAATGCTTAATAGCACTGTAGCAAGCACTGTCATCAGTAGTCTTCTAATTGTTAAAAATTATTTTCCTTGTTGTGAAACAATTTAAAACTTAAATTTAAATATGAAATTAATCCAAAATTAAAATTATTCGAACTCAAAATGATCTAAAAGTTTTAAAATCTAAAGTGATCTTATTCAGATTCGGAAACAACTTGGCTCACCTAATTCACAATGTGCAGTCTAACTATGTACTTATACGTACTGACCAAGAAAAAGAAATACTCTGATACAAATTTCTACTAACGGACACATTACATATTCGATTCAAGGAACCGTTGAATCAGCTATTACAACTTTTATTCATTTAATATTTGCTGAATTATATTTCCAATCATAAATGGTTGTTAAGAAAATTAATTTCAATTTCATAACCAGAATCAAATGAGCTGTTATTTATTTGATGATCAGGCCCAACCCTAAGGGTCGTCTGGAGAAGCGACTGCCCAGGACCCGAGGCTGAAAGGAGTCTAAAATATTGTTTTCCAGTTTTTAAGGGGTCTAAAAATTTTAAAAAAATTTTAAAGTTCAAAAAAAAATTTACCAACTTTTAAGGACCCAAAAAAAATTTAGCTTTTAAGGGCCCAAAATTTTTTTTTTACCAACTTTGAAGGGACTTAAAAAAAATTTTCTCCAACTTTTAAATAATCTAAAACTTTATTTTATTATTTTGACTAGGGCCCCAAAAATATCCAGAACGGACCGTTGATGATATTAGTTTGCATTTGCTGTTCTTTGTCATGTCTTTCTATTTTCTATTCGGAAACTCGTGCTCTACATAGTGGCCCAGTTTGTTATCTAATCAAAAAAGGGTCCAAAACGACCTCACATTGACTGCAAAATGGACGTGGAAGTGATGCCCAGTGCTAGGTACTGTGCAGCACGCCAAGGATTACACCAGTTTCAATTTGGTAACAAGTATATAGGAACCATCGCTAGCCGCCAGCCTTGCTTGTTGCCTCACCACTCACTTCTCGCACTAGTCATTGAGCACGCTGGTCTTGACTGAAAATTAGTAGTCCAATCCAAAGCAATGAAAATTCAATGGGATGGTGGAGAGAGCTAGGGGAAAGGACAAGCTCATCTTGTCGCTTATTTGACATGGAATGAATGTTCAGTTTTGTTTCAATGCCATCTGAGTCTGTCGGATTTGTTTGTGTCCAGTTCTTACCCGCTGTAAACCGCCACACAAACACATTGTTAATATTTTTATTTAGTCGGTTGCCGAGCTGCTATCGTAGGGGCGGGATGGGCCAATCCATTCTTCTCTAAATACACCAAAATCGCTACTAGCAGCTCTCGGACATTGTCATGTGAATCCCTTAATGTATAAATTACTAATCAACTTTTCGAAAGGAACCTTGGGTGGGATGATCCCCTATGGAGCAAAGAAATTATGGGGTATATACCCTGGTCAAAAACATTTTGTGGTATTGCCGCTTTTTCTGTGCGGCTCTATTATTTCTAGTATCGCATAATTAAGCTACCTAGCATATTGGATGATCCATAGACTCTCAAAGAAATTATTAATAATTACAGGAGCACCGAACCTGTGATGAGAGTATGGAATCTTATCCAAGTTTCGAAAATGGGGGGAACAATTACAAAAGAAAAAAGGATTTAGCAATAATTGGGTGAAGATTGTTAACTTTTGACCTGAAATGAGTAGGCGAAAATTTAATTAATGCAGTGAGGTTAGATGATTAGCATAATCGCCTAAATAAACCTTGCAAAATTGGCCGGTCCATTATTTTTTCTTCATGAGCAGTTGCGGTTATTACAGGTGCTAGTTAGGGTTGACACTTCGACAATGAAACGAGAGATATAGATTTATAAATCTATCCCGACAAATCCAAATAGATAGAAATAAAATACCTATAATATATAAACAAATGGATTTAGGGAGAGAAAGAAATAAGAGAAAAAAAATAATTAATTAATAAAATAAACAAATAAACAACTACCACCAAACCTCCTTTTTTGCGCCAAGTTCATGAACTTAAATCCTTTGTTTCTCCTATATAAATCCCTCTTTCCCTCAACCATTCTTCCTCAGCTATATTGATCAGCTCAGACATTGGAAAACAAAAACACTATTATATATCACCATGCCTTCTTCACCTTCTTTTACTCTTGTGTCTAGATGCACGGTTTCCCCAGACCAAAAATCTGACATCAAAACCTTAAAGCTTTCGGTTTCTGACATCCCTATGCTTTCATGTCAGTACATTCAAAAAGGGGTTTTGCTCACTTCTCCTCCTTATTCGTTCGACGACCTCGTGTGCTTCCTTAAACAATCCCTGTCCACTACTCTCTCCTACTTCCCTCCTTTGGCTGGTCGTCTCACCACTGACCCCGACGGTCACGTCCACATCACCTGCAACGATGCCGGCATTGACTTCCTCGTTGTGAAATCCCCCAATATTTCCATTCACAACGTTTTGGTCCCCGACGATGTCCCCGATTGTGTCAAACAGTTTTTCACTTTGGACAAGACACTTAGTTACTCAGGCCACTTCAAGCCCTTAGCTGCAGTTCAAGTAACCGAGTTGGCCGATGGGGTTTTTATTGGGTGTATAGTGAATCACGCTGTGACCGATGGGACTTCATTCTGGCACTTTTTCAACACCTTCGCTGAGATCACCAAAGGGGCTTTAAAAATATCGAAATCTCCCCATTTTTGTCGGAACACCGTGTTTAATTCCCAAGCCGTGCTTAAATTACCTCCCGGAGGACCCACCGTTACTTTCGCCGGCGACGAGCCGTTGAGGGAAAGGATTCTTCATTTCAGCAGAGAAGCGATTTTAAAACTTAAATACAGAGCTAATTACGGTTGTTTATTAATTAAACAAACGAATTCCGAAGTCTTAGGCAAGCTCTGTAACGACAGTTGGAAATCCGTTAACGTGGAAACTAACGGTAAAGTGAGAAACAGTAATGATGAGATTTCGTCCTTTCAATCACTCTGTGCTCAGCTTTGGAGGTCGGTGACCCGGGCCAGGAAATTGGAGCCAACCAAAACGACGACTTTTAGGATGGCGGTGAATTGCCGCCACAGGTTGGACCCAAAGCTGGAGCCGTACTACTTCGGAAACGCGATTCAGAGTATTCCGACTTTCGCCTCAGCAGGTGAGTTGCTGGGAAAGGACTTGAGCTGGGCCGCCGATATACTGCATAAAAACGTGGTGGCGCATAACAATGATACGGTGCGGAAAGGTGTAGCGGATTGGGAGAAGCAGCCGAGGTTGTTCCCGTTGGGTAACGCTGACGGTGCATCAATCACCATGGGGAGCTCTCCCAGATTCCCAATGTACAATAATGATTTTGGGTGGGGGCGACCTTTGGCGGTGAGAAGTGGTAGGGCCAACAAGTTTGATGGGAAGATCTCAGCCTTTCCTGGGAGAGATGGGAACGGGAGCGTTGATTTGGAGGTTGTTTTGGCCCCTGATACCATGTTGGGGGTTGAGAATGACCCTGAGATTATGCAGTACGTATCCGAATTCCTGTGAGTGCAATCAGTAGGGAAAAGAAACATAAATCCGAGGTGGCAATTTGTGATGGGTGATAAGTTGTTAAACCGTTACCCAAATCTTTGGAGGAAGAAAATACCACCATAAACTTGAACGGCTGTGATTTCATTTCCTGTAAACTCAAAAAAAAAAGAAAAGAAAAAAAGGTTACCCCTATAAAAATGGATCAAGTCAGAACCCATAAAATTGGAGTTATTTTCCCAATTCTTGTGTCGGTTAGGTTTCATATATATATATGGTTTGGAAATTTTTTGGTATTATATACATATATGTGTAATGGCAACATAATATTAGAATGACAGATGAAATCAAATGGCTGTGTTTCTAATTACCAATCTGGGTAGCGGCAACTATCCGGATCATCTCAGGTCCTTACCTCTAATACTAGCTATGGAGGCATGTTTTGTCACATTCAATTGTTTATTTTAATCTTTCTTTTTCTTTAAGATAATCCTCATAAATTCTAAACAACAACCACATATATACATAACACCATCTATTTGTATCTAACATTTTTCTCTCAAAACCAGAACCAATAATATCAAGTTTGACTGCTTTTTTAGGATGTTTTTACACTTTTAACTTATATTATCATTTTACGATGAAGTGCATAGCTCTTGGCCTACCTCCAGATATCGATCAGGATATGTTGTGAAAAGTGAAAATGATTTTTCCTTTGAAATTCAGGCTATGTATGTACACTTGCTTGTACGCAGCAATTAGTCGACGGTAAAAGTGAAATTACAATCCAAAAAATAATTATCTCCTCGCAAAATTCTTGGCAAGTACAACGAACCCACTTATACTATTACTTTTGCAACTTTGAAGAACCTTTCATTTTCTGAAATGTAAAAATTTATTCACGTTTAAAATGATGCCGCTTTGGACCATTTTCTTCCCAAATACAATATTAACAGGTATTTCGTTCGTCAAATATAACATTACAGTGCTCGGAGTTTAATATTTTAACTATTTCATAATTTCATATTACGATCATCATGTAGTATAAGATATAATTTCATTACGGCTTTTTTATTAAAGTAATTTAGGATTTTAGATGGAATCCAAATTTTAGTAAAAAATTACCCTTAATTTTCAGATAAAAATAAAGAAGTTTTGCAAATTCAATACCTAAATTTTATTCAATACTAGAATTTTATTTAAATTTTATGCGAATTTCGAACGAGATGCTTGAAATGGATGATGGTCTGTCTTCCTATTATTCAATACCTAATATTTTTTTGGCAGTTTAAAGTGTATATATATATATATATATATATATATATATAATACATAAGTATAAAAGCATTAAACATATTTTCTATCCAAACAATAAATATAAATATGGATATGAAACTTTTACTTTTGTTAAAATTAGAAAAAGTAAAAAGCATATCATAGCGTGAGTAATCTAAAGTAAAATTAAATAATTTGAGAAAAAAAATTATTTATTCCATTTGACAATTCGTGTACCTATGTACTATTTATTTTATAATTATATTTGAGTTATTCATTTATTTATATAAACTTTAAGATATGAACGTATTTGTATCTGAAAAAAATATAATATATAAAAGAAACTCATTCATATCATATTGGTTTTATTATTTGTAGCATGTAATATTTCGCATCAAATTTATTTATGACGTTTCAGTAACAATTCAATTATGTTCCACTTGTTGGCTTTGTATTGCTAGCAACAACCCATGTGGTGAGATGTTGAAAGGGCTCCATCATCAACCTCTATCGTAAGTGGATTTTCTTACTTCTACTAAAATTTTACATTCCACTAATTAAGTATTCATGTAATCTTATCATGAAACATAATTTAAAATTCCACGAATCAAACTCGTCATTTTCCTGGATATGTCTGCTCCAATTTCTAGATTTCTGGGCAGGTATTGAGATTGTATAACATGTGGAAAATGTTGTTAAATATATCAACCCAAAACACCACAATTGTATATATTTTATTGCTTCTCAGATTCATCACTCCCCTATGAATGACCTCATTATTTTGTATTGTTGCTTTACTTTATAGGTGACATCTTTTTCCCCTACTTTTCATTTATCCCATATATGTCAACATCCTTCGTAGAAATTTCAATTAGCTACAGTTTCCACATGTGGTTGTGCAGGAAAAATTAAACCAATGTTGGTTTAATTTGTTGAATGTTCCAAAGCATCGTCGTCTGTAAAGTATCATTTTTAGTGTTTTAAGATAACAATGAGATATTTTAGCCTTGAATTGAATTAACCTCTCATCTATTTGATATATATATTTATATATACCAGCCGGTAATCATTAGTAAAATGAAAGAGCTGTTACATCCATCAATCGTTGTAAACGACTGGCAAAACGAGACGATGCCATAATACAGTTCTTGAAAGAAGAAAAATAATAAAGCAAGTAAAAAACAAAGAAAAACTAACCTAAACAAATTGGAAACCAAACAAAAAAAAAAAACACGACCTAAATAGCTGAAAGATGAAACGGCCCTCCACAAAATATTGCATTTAACCACCACCATTCTTGAAAAATCGAGCTTATGATCTTCTCCGCATCCCACCGATGATGGCATCTCAACTATTTCGCCCAACTCACTCCTTCTAACTTAATCGTCTCGGAGTCCTAAAATAGTCATTCCTTCGGCACTAGAAAACCAACTCAACCCTGTTCTAGCATGGCCCTTCAATCCCATTCTGCTTCTACTTCTACCTCACCCGAAGCTTCCTCTATCCAGATCCAGGGCTCCTCGAACCTTCATCACTCCTCCGCTAGCGTATGTGCTGCACGATTCCCTTGATGAGGTATAAATCTAAACTCCATTGACTCTAAATTATTAGCCCTAACTTTAATCTCCTTTACCAAAGCACTAATGAGCGATTTATCATCTTTAGGGGCCCTTAGTTTCTTTATGATAGTCAAGGCGTCTCCCTCAACCACCACCTCTCAAAACCCTAACTCCTCCATCAGAATCACTGCACTGAGACACGCCCTTGCTTCTATCGCCGTCGAGTCTGCCACATTTTCGTAGGGGTAAGTACCCGCCGCCACCACTAACCCCTCCTTGTTTCTAACTAAAATACCAATCGTTGCCTTCTTTGTTAACTGGTTAAAAGTGGCATCAAAATCTACCTTCATTGAAGTCCCTGTTGGCGGTTCCCCTGTAATATGTACTTGTTAAAATTGTGGTAACACATACTCCAAATTCTCAACCTCTTGCATGTATGATTTTACAAACACAACTATGTCATTCACATTTTGATTAACTCCATAATAGATATCGTTTCGATTAAACCATAGAGCCTAGAAAGTGACCATTCACAGTTAGCATGTGTCCAACGTACAGTTTTTGAACTCATTAGCTAACCAGCATCTCTAATTGTTTTCATTGTTGGAGGAGGAAAATGACACCTTCAAGTCTCGTAGAACTTAGACCGTAACTGGACACTAGCGGAACAAATGCTCAACCGACTCCTCAGCTCCACGATAGACCGGACAACAGCTCCCCACTACCACTCTTCAAATTACAAGATTACTTAGAGTAAGCATAAAGTTATTAGCAATTTTCCATATTGTAATCTTAATTTTACTAGCAACATGAAGCTTCCATAGTCTCGTGTAAAAAGCTCTTAAGTTTATATTTTGATATGTGTCGTCAATTCCTGTTGCACCCCCATCCTTGGCCATGAGCCACTTGTATCCACTCTTCACCGAGTAGACTCATGTATTATCCTCCTGCCACACAAATTCACCAACCTGAGCGAACCTCGATAGCGGAATGGACAGGATTCTATTTACCTGATCTTTGTCAAACAATTTGCTCAACACATTGGACTTCCAGGTATTAGAATTCACATTTATCAGGTCTGAGATTGCTAGAGTTGAGTGACTTGAATCCTTGTTAATATAAAATACAGTGGTAAAATAAAATAAAAGTAAAATCCATATAGAACTATACTTTTATTATTATTTTACATTGATTAGAATAAGGTTTTTCAACCTTACTATACTTCATCTATTTGACATTGATTAGAATAAGGTTTTTTAACCTATGAATAGATGTAGTATAAACTCCTCTTGCATCATTCGAATTCGACATTAGTGAATTTTCTTATCATTTGCCCGTGGTTTTTTTCCCGAAAGGGTTTTCCACGTAAAATTTGTGTATTTTATTTTTCTTTTTTCTTATTGCTTTACGATCGTTCTATATTTCCATTATCGATGTTAGTTTCTACAAACTGGTATTAAGAGCTTTTTGGGTTGTTTGTCTCGATCACAGTAATGGCGACATTAAATTATTAATGTATGAAATATAAAAATCGAATAATGAATAAAATGTTGTGGCAATTCTATGAGACAAAGTTGAAAGAATTGATGCTGTTGAATGGGAAGGTTGGAATTACTTGGATTATATTTTAACAACATAATAATGTCATGGCAAAATCTTGACCAAATTACTGCTCAGATTATAACTACTGCATTTTGCTTCTTTCGAGAGCTAGAATTAAAGTTATCATTCTAAGTCTTTGTATGTCTACAAGTCTTAAGAACAATACCTAACAATATTCTTCCTTACTCTGTACAGATCACAACTCTATGTCTAGAGTGCTACGAGTATTTGTTCAAGTACTCACTCGTATTATTCGATTATGATCCAACTTATTTAACCTTTTTCGGAATTATATCAAGTCTAAGAATATACCATGCATTCATCTATGTCTAGAGCTTGTATGCATATATTTAAAATAATCCAAACCGAATACAACAGTAAATATACTCAAAATATCAACATGAACATTAAATGTATCAAGATAAATCCAGTAATTTTAATCCAAATGAAATTAGCTCATGGGTTGGGATTTAAAATCCAAAATCAGAACAACACTCAACATCGTCATTAACAGTTTAGAAATCACAGAAATCAATTAATAGAATGAAGGTAGAATTGCAGGAAGCTTTAGCCATTCCATCTTTCACTTCGACGCTGTTGAATCGTGCAAGACCCAGGGTTGATTGCTCGTCCCTTTCCTTATGTCTCTACTCTCCTCTTAGGCTACTACACTCTCTTTTTTCTCTAGAATTTTTCACAAGATTTTCTAGAGAGAAAACTGCTCTCTCAATCCCCCTCTAAAATCCTCGTGTAAAATCCCCATGTATTCCTCTCTCCTCTTTTTTCTTTCTTTTCTCTTTCCTCTTTTATAGGGTAGGTCCCTCTCTCAGCATACACTCTTCTCTCTCTTTTTCAGGTGGATTTATCTAGTACACGTCCAGCTAGCTGAGAGTGACGAGGATTGAGTACTGCATTAGCATTTTCCTGGAATTGCCATGACATTTGTGTTGGCAATCCATCCAACCTTTTTCCATGACAATATTTCACTTCATTTATTCACTTCCTCCTTTTTCTCCTTTTCTCCATCCTTCCTGCACCTGCTGCATACAACAACCAGTTCTTTTCTTCCCAACAGTAAAAGTAACATGAAATGGCATTTAGGACACAATCCAGGCATTATTATACAATGTTCTAAAAAAACCTAAAAATGCAAATATATCTACTTAATTACATGAACTTAGAGGTTTGAAATATAAATCTTTTCAAGAGTTATCAACTACAACGATGGTGAACTCCTAGTTGCTTCTGCTGACAACTCTAAAGTAAGCAAGGAGTGGATCTTCGATTTTGGTTGCAACTTCCATATGAGTCCCAATCAGGATTGGTTTACAATTTATGAAATAGTGTCTGAAGGTGTTGTTTTGATGGGAAATAATGCTTCATGTAAAATCGTAGGTATTGACATGATCAAAATTAAGATGTTCGATGTAGTCGTCATAACACCTAGTGACATACGACATGTACCAGAATTGAAGAGAAATTTGATTTCGTTGAGTACTCTTGATTCAAAAAGACACAAGTACACAGTTGAAAGTGGAGTTCTGAAGATTAGCAAGGGTTCCCTTGTTGTGATGAAAAGGCAAAGAAAGACTACCAAGTTATATGTGTTGTAATGTTCAACTGTTACTAATGATGCAGTCGTCGCTTCCTCTTCCTTTTTAGATGATGATGTTGCTAGACTTTGGCATATGCGTCTAGGGCATATGAGTGAGAATGGCATGACAGAATTGAGCAAAAGATGACTTCTTGATGGACAAGACATTAGTAAACTGAAGTTCTGTGAGCACTGCATTTTTTGGAAGAAAAAGAGAATTCAGTTCACCAGAGAAATCCATAACATGAAGGGAACGCTGGACTATATTCACTCTGATCTTTGGGGGCCATCTAGAGTGCCTTCGAGGGGAGTTAGTTATATGCTAACGATTTTTCTAGAAAAGTTTGGACATTCTTCTTAAAGTAGAAAAGTGATGTGCTGTCCACGTTTAAGAATTGGAAGACTATGATCGAGAAGCAGACAAGAAAACAGATAAAGCACATCTACACAAATAATGGTTTGGAATTATGTTCTGATAAGTTTAATGAATTTTGCAAATCGGAAGGGATCGTGAGACACTTAATAGTTCACAATACTCCACAATAAAATGGCGTTGTAGAACGAATGAATAGAACAATCATGGAAAATGTTTGACGCATGTTGTTGAATGTTCATTTACCAAAGTAGTTCTAGGCTAAAATGACCTCTACAGCATGTTTTTTGATTAATCAATCTCCGTCCATATCCATTGAGAAAAAGACTCCATAAGAGGTATGGTCTGGTATTCTTGCTGGTTATTCTAATTTGAAAATTTTTTGGTGTCCCGCGTATGCTTATGTTGATAATGAGAAATTAGAACCTAGATCCATTTAATGTGTTTTTCTTGGTTATAAGGCTAGTGTTAAATGGTATAAGTTATGGTGTCCTTAAAATAAAAAAGTTCTAATTAGCAGAGATATTATTTTTTATGGAACTACTATGCTGCCTAACTTATCTCTTAAAGACTCTTCCAACAAAGACCGGCAAAAGTAGGTGGAGCTTCATATTGATCCAGGATCTTCAATAGAGTCTACTAATCAAGTTAGTACAAAAAATTATAGTAGAGTTGCTTCTTCATCACAATATTCTATTGCCAAAAATAGACCTAGAAGAGAAATTAAACCTCCAAAGTGGACGTCGAGGCTGATCTAGTTGCTTATACTTTAAATGTGGCTGAAGATATAAATGCAAATCAAGAGCCATCTACTTATTCCGAGGCAGTTAGTTATGAAGATTCAGAAAAGTGGATGATTACCATGCATAAGAGATGAAATTGCTCCATAAAAATAGAACGTGGAACTTAGTGAAGCTTTCTAAGGGTAAAAAACTTGTTCGTTGTAAATGGGTGTTCAAGAAGAAAAAAGGGACTCTAGGAGTTAAAGAACCTAGATATAAAAAAAGGCTGGTTGCAAAATGTTACAGCTAGATTCCAGGTGTAGACTTCACAAATGTGTTTTCTCTAGTTGTAAAGCGTAGTTCGATTTAAGCTTTGCTTGGTATTATGCCCATGTATGATTTGGAGCTTGAGCAGTTAGATGTAAAAACAACATTCTTGCATGGAGAGCTTGATGAAGATATTTACATGCAACAACCAGAAGTTTTTATAGTCTCAGAAAAAGAGGACTATATTTACTTACTGAAAAAGTCCCTTTATGGCCTGAAATAGTCACTAAGGTAGTGGTTCAAGAGGTTTGATTCATTTATGACTACTCATAATTTCAAATGAAGTAGCCAAAGATAAATGAGAGATAAGAAAGGTCAAATCTCAGCTTAGTAAAGAATTTGAGATGAAGGATTTGGGAGCAGCAAAGAAGATACTTGGGATAAAGATTCTCAGAGATAGAAAATGTAACAGCCTAAACTTGGGCCTAATCGGAACAGTGGTTTCGGGACCACAAATTCGACGAGGAAAATTTCATTTTTATTATATTTTTATGGTCTACAATTTCACGGAATGATTTCGTGAAAATTTCGTTTCCAAAATTTCGACGTTTGGGCACTCAATTTAGTCAAAATGATTAAATTGTAAAAAGTGCAAAAGTTGAGTTCTACTTGTTAGAGGTGTCCAATTGTTATGAAATTTTAAATTGGAGGTCCTTAAATTGTAATTAGACCATTGATTAATTTTTTGGACAAAAATGGACATGAAATAGGTGATATAGAATTTTTTTTAAGTTAGGGGCATTTTGGTCATTTAGTGATTAAATGATTAAATAAACAAAATTAAAAGCCAATTTTTGTCCATCTTCAACCCCATGGACGAATTTCACAAGGGGAAACCATGTCTAGGGTTTTTCAAGCTTCCAAGCTTGATTGTAAGTTCGTTCTAGCCCCGTTTTTAATGATTTTTACGTTTTTGAAATCCTCGTAACAAGATCTATCTATTTCTACCACTAATTTGAGATATGGTTAAAGTCTAGGTTTTGACCCATGATGAATATGTGTGTATTTTTGTGTTTAATGGTCAAAAATGCATGTTTATGGTTAGAGAAATGACTTTTACTAAGTGATTTTCGGTGAAAATGCCTAAAAGAACTAATTTGTAAAAGTTATAAAATGTGACATAAAAGTGTGTTTTAATGGAAATTGTGCTCTGTTATAGTTATGAAAATGGTTTGGCTAGGCTTAAAGTACAAAGAAATTGAATGAAAATTATTTTACGAGCCTAGGGGCAAAATTGTAAATATGTGAAACTTTAGGGGAAAAAACGTAATTTTACCATAATATGATTTTTGGGTCACATTGAATAATGTGACTAATAAGTAAATTAAATGTGATATTATAGATCAAGGAAAACGAGGTTTGGAACTAGAACGAGGGAAAAACGAGAAATTGACGAATAAGTCATTTTCACCGGTTGTGCTACCAAGGTAAGTTTGTATGTAAATAATGCATCGTTTTTACTTATGTTTTCATATTTTGATAAATGGTATGAATTGTGGCTGAATATTTGATGTAATTGACAAAATATCGACAAGTGAGAAATTTCGGTTGAACCTTAGGAATAAAAATGGATACGAGTGACATGTTTATTAGAAACCTATGTGAAATCTAAGTGAAATAAGTGATCCGGTCTTTGGTCCGTCACGTTCTACCGGTGGTTGAGTTATCAGGCATGTGTTACGGATACTCGGCGACTTGTGTAAGCAAGAGCCGTGTAGTTTCGTCATGACCGACATCTTGTGTGAGCAAACCCGAGATTGTGATTATGTGAAACGGGTGTTGGTCTTATAAGTTCTACCAGTGGCTGGGTAATCCGACATGTGTTGCGGATACGGCGGCTTGTGTGAGCAAAGACCGAGTAGTTACGTATGACCGCGACACGTGAGCGGACGCGAATGTGAATAGCTCGAGAGCAAGCCTATGTGAAAAGTGTGATATGAAGTATCTTTAGCTACAAGTGTGGCACTTATGTGCAAATTTTCGTGCATCCGTTATTATTCCGATGCGTTCAACGGGAAATGACTAAGTGCAAACGAATATGACTATGTGATGAATAAGTGCACGTATGTGAGTGTAAACTTATGAGCAATGTGCTCGATATGTGATCGAACTTTGGTAAGATTGATACGGAGTAAGTGTTACAATGAAAGTTACTATAAAGAAAACATAAAAGAGTGAAATTTAGAATTAAAGCAGTTTTAGACAGCAGCAGTTATGTGTCTTTGAAAAATCACCAAAAATGGTGGAAATTGAATTAGAAGTTTAATAAGATATGAAATTAAAGCTTATTGAGTCTATTTTTTCATAAAAGAAACGGTGTAAGCAAAACAATTTCATATTCTGAGATATTTGAATTTTTGTGAGACAGAGTTAGAATGATTTTGGAATCCCCTGTTCTAACTTTGGAAAATTATTAAAAATTGTAAAAAAATAATTATGGGTTATAATTTATATTTTAAAATTCTGAGTGAGTATATTTTCAATAGAAACAAACGGGAACATCACCCGAATCCCGTACAAAGAGATATTTAATTTTTAGTGAAGAAGGGTTGAAACTGTCAGACAACAGAACAGGGGAGACTTTAAAGAATAAACTGTACTTATTGGCTAAACCAAAAATTCTGAATATTGTATTCTAAGAATATATGTGAGTCTAGTTTTAGTTAAAATTAATGGATCTTAATTTGGAGTTCTGTAGCTCGAGATATAAATAATTTAGTCATTGTGACTCGAGTAGACAGCTTGACATGAACATGAGTAAATAGTGGAACTATATGCAATTATGATTGTATTATCTTGAGAACATATTGTGAAGACTTATAAAAGCATGTTAATAAATTACTTATTATTTACATACCTACTTACTAAGCTATAAGGCTTACCCCCTTCCTTTCCTTTTTCCTATAGTGTCACAGATGCTAGCTCGAGTTGGAGGTCGTCGGAGATTCTATCACACTAACAAGTTATTAATTGGTATTGTATCAACAATCTTCAAGTATTTTTAAGTCTATGGCATGTATAGGGACTTGACTATGTGTATATGTTATTATGAGTTGGCCTAGAATGTTGGCCTATGCTATTGGATGGTTATTGTTGTATAAGGCCATTTAATGTGGCCAATATTTGTTATGTTATAAGTCTATGATGATGCATTTCAAGGATGTGTATGCTTGCATGTGAAGTGATTATGCATGATGAATGTGGTTTGTAAATGGTATGTGGATGTCTTAGTGTGGATGTTTGAATGCTTAATAATACTATGTTGTGTGATGATAAATTTGTATAAATGTATAAGTGTTTTGGGGTGGCAAAGGGCTTGGTAAATAGCCTTACTTGTGGCCACACGGGCAGCCACACGGCCATGTGCCCAGGGTGTGTGAAGTCTGCACTTGATTTTCAGAAATTCAGAATGCCACACGGCCTAACACACGGGCGTGTATCTCAGCTGTGTGAAGGACATGACCTTGGACACGGGCGTGTGCCCCTATTTTTCAAGAAATTTTCTAATGTTTTCCAAAGTTCTCAGTTTAGTCCCGGACCACTTCCAAAGCATGTATTGGGCCTCGTAGGCCCTATTTAGGGACTCAAAGAAAAAAATTTGAAAAGTTTTAATTTGGATGAAATTTTATGACTCGGTTTAATACGTTTACAAGTGTATGTGTTCCGGTAATGCCTCGTACCCTATTCTGACGTCGAATACGGGTAAGGGGTGTTACAGAAAATCATGTAAATTGTACCTAAGTCAGAAAGGTTACATTGAGAAAGTTCTTTGCAGGTTCAATATGCAAAGTGTCAAGCCTGTTAGTCTCCATTAGCAACCCATTTCAGACTTTCATCGGCTTTGTCTCCGCAATCAAATGATGAGATTGACTACATGTCACGTGTTCCATATCCTAGTGCAGTGGGATCTCTCATGTATGCTATGGTTTGCTCACGTCCAAATTTATCATGTGCAATTAGTAGATAGATGGTGAATCCCAGTAAAGAACATTGGAAAGCAGTTCAGTGGATTTTCAGATACTTACGAGGTACTACTGATGTTTGCTTACAGTTTGGAAGAACTAGAAATTGAGTCATTGGGTATGTTGATTCTGATTTTGCTGGGGATCTTAATAAAAGAAGATTTCTCATAGGGTATTTCTTTACAATTGAGGGTTGCGCAATCAGTTGGAAAGCCACTTTGTAAACTAAAGTTGCTTTGTTTACTACTGAAGCTAAGTACATGGAAATTACCAAGGTTTGTAAAGAAGCTATCTGGCTAAAGGGGCTTTTTGGTAAACTCAGTAAAGACCTTCAGATCAGTACAGTGTTTTGTGAAAGTTAGAGTGCCATCTTCCTTACGAAGGATCAAATATTTTATAAGAGAACAAAGCACATTGATGTTCGGTATCATTTTGTGCTTGATATTAATTCTCATGGTGATATTGTTGTAAGGAAAGTTAGTACTCATGAAAATCCTGCAGATATGATAACTAAGTCACTTCCTATAACCAAGTTTGAGCATTACTTGGACTTGGTTGGTGTTATTGTTGAAGAACACACCTTAAGAGGTTTCGTGGAATAGGTGGAGAACTTGTTCGTTGAGAGTTCGTAATGAAGAACTTGTTCGTTGAGAATTTGTGTCAAGGTGGAGATTGTTCGAGTTGAGTGACTCGAATCCTTATTAAAATAAAATACAGTGGTAAAATAAAATAAAAGTAAAATCCATATAGAACTATACTTCTTTTATTTTACATTGATTAGAATAAGGTCTTTCAACCTTTCTACACTTCATCTATTTGACATTGATTAGAATAAGGTTATTCAACCTATAAATAGATGTAGTCTAAACTCCTCTTGTATCACTCAAATTCGACATTAGTGAATTTTCTTCTCCTCTGCCCGTGGTTTACATTAATTAGAATAAGGTTTTTCAACCTTACTTCTTTTATTTTACATTGATTAGAATAAGGTTTTTCAACCTTACTACACTTCATATATTTAACATTGATTAGAATAAGGTTTTTCAACTTATAAATAGATGTAGTCTAAACTCCTCTTGTATCATTCAAATTCGACATTAGTGAATTTTCTTCTCCTCTGCATATGGTTTTTTTCCCAAAAGGGTTTTCCACGTAAAATCTGTGTGTTATTGTTCTTTTTCTTATTACTTTGCAATCGTTCTATATTTTCATTATCGACATTAATTTCTACAGAGACATAAGTATAATTGATATTGATGAACTGACCCGTCACTCTCCCTTGTCCAGACCCTGGCAACCAAGGATCCTTCCAAATATTAATTATCGCTCCACTACCGACCTTCCACCCCCTCCCTCCTCTATCACCCAATGAGCAGACTAGTTACTTCGTTAGGTATACGAAGGGTAAGACCCGAGTTTTGAATTCATAAAATCACTTCCCTAATAGTACTTAGCTTTCATAACATGTGCTAACAAACAAACTGACTTTACCATTAATCTCCAAGATTGTTTTGCTAGTAATGCCACATTAAAATAGCCTAAATCTTGAAAACCTAATCAACCCTAGGCTTTCAACCTACACAATAATTTCCACTGACACTAATGAATCCATTCATTAGGTTTATTATTACACCACCAAAACTTGCTATTGATAATCTCTAGCTCATGACATAATGTAATTGGTAATAATAAACATTGCATGGCATAAATCGGGATTGCTTGTAAAATGGATTTAACAAATACCTCATTTCCTCTTGCGAAGAGATTTTGCACACTCCAATTATCAATACGTTTCAAGAACCTCTCCTTAAACCCTACAATGCTTCCTCTTTTCTCCTGCCAATTATTGTTGGCAAACCTAAGTATTTTTTCGGACTGCTCGAAATTTGAACCCCCAAAATATTCCCAATCTGATCTTTCTTCGTAATGTCAACATTTTTACTAAAATAAACCAGCGATTTGTCAAAATTGATCACTTGTCCCAAAACACCTTCGTATTCCAATAAAATTTCTTTCATCACAATCTCACCCTCTTCTCTTGCCTCACCAAACAGAATGCTATCATCAGCAAAAAATAAATGCATCACCGTCAAATCTCTCATCCCTACTCTTTCTCCTCTGATTGTGGCTTCCTGCTTAGCCAAATGGAGCAAACTTGAAAGCCCTTCTACACAAATCAATAATAAATACAGGCTTAAAGGGTCCCATTATCTCAGACCCCTAGAAGGCCAAAACTGTTCTCCCCGCCTACCATTCAAAATACCTGAATACGAGACCATTATCATACATCTCATAATCAGATCAACCCAACCCATATTGGAACCCATACGCTCTATCACCTTTGCCAAAAACCCCCACTCCACCCTATCGTAAGCCTTACTCATATGCAACTTCAACGCAAACAATCCTGTAGTTGTTGATTGCCTCTTTTTAAACACATGCAATAATTCATAAGCAATGAGGACGTTATCTAAAATTTGCCTCCCTGGAATAAATGCCCCTTGAGCTTCATCAATACAGACATCTAAAACATTCCTCAATCAATTGGCTATTGGCTTAGCAATTATTTTGTACATAACAATGCAAAGACTAATAGGCCGAAATTGTGACATTGCTTTCGAAATGGCAACTTTCAAAATAAGGACTCTAATAGTTCTATTTATAAATTCTACCTCACTTGTTCCATTTAGAACCTGAATACAAAACTGAGATATCTCATTTCTAACAATGTGCCACTATTTCTAAAAAAAATAAAGTTCAGAAACCATCCATACCTAATGTTTTTAGTCGCGCCATACTTTTAATTTCTTCCCACACTTCATCTTCTTTAAAAGAAACTGACAATTCATCAATCATACTCCCCGAAATGCTAGGAGTAATCCCTGACAACACATGTTCACAATCTATAATCGAAGAATATGTGAAAAACTCTTTAAAATAATCAGAAGCTACCTCGGTCATTTTTCTTTCCCCTGACACCCATGCACCATATTTGTCTCGCAATCCTCTAATGTTATTTTTCTTCCTACTACAAGAAGAAAATTTATGGAAAAAGGTCATTTCTGATCACAAAATTTTTAACCAATTGGCTGTCGCCCTTTGTTCCCAAAATAGTTCTTCTTTATCAGCCTCTATGTTTAGAGCAAGTTTTACTCCAATCAACTCCATTAGATTATCCTCATCAGGGTTAGCTGAAACCAACTCTTCCAATCTCGAATTCAACTCATCCACTTTCTGTTTCTTGTACCTCTGATCTTCCCTCGCCTATCTGTTTAACTCCAATCCTAGTTCTTCCAACTTCGTCGGCA
Organism: Gossypium sturtianum; assembly: GCA_025698515.1. Lineage (NCBI taxonomy): Eukaryota > Viridiplantae > Streptophyta > Magnoliopsida > Malvales > Malvaceae > Gossypium > Gossypium sturtianum. Next base: position 17,890,638 of record CM046946.1, on the reverse strand, counting down.
TGCCCAACCTAGACGACTCCTAAAACACCTTAATTCATTTTTCACAAGACTCAAAATTCCAATTCACATTAAGTCAAAATTGGGAATTATCCCTTCCCCTCTAATTACACCCATTACCTACTGTATCAACCAATATCGGGGAATGATTAGAAAAAGTATGCATTAGATGCTTCACAAAATTCTCGGGATATAGCTCCCACCAAGCCGAACTAGCCACCCTTTTATCTAGATGCTCTTGCACATTATTATCTAGCATCCACCTTCTTTCCCAAGTAAACCACTGGACGGAGAAACCCAAGTCACTAAGATCGTATTCTTCCAGTACTTCTCGAAACTTCAGCATTTTTCATTCACCTCGCATCTGTCCCCCTCGTTTCTCATATGAATACATTATTTCATTGAAATCACCCATCACCAACCACGACAAAGAACTATCCCTCCCCAAATGTTTCAAAAGATTTCGTGAGTCCTCCCCTATTCTTTCATCTGGTGACCCATAAAACATGGTAAATCTCCATTTGACAGCCCTTCTCCTTCCTCAATTTCAATATCAATATGCAAGCGAAAAAAGCTTCTTAACTGAATTGTAAAATCGCACGTCCACCTCACTGACAAACCTCCTCTACAACTATCTGCATCAACTTCAATTCTGTTAAAAAAAAACATTTCTTGTGTAACAGCCCGTTTTTGGTCAAATCAGAACAGTGGTTTTGGGACCATAAATTTGAGGTCAAAATATTTATTTTATTATTATTTTAAGGTTTACAGCGTGATTTAATGATTGTGTGAAAGTTTCGTTCAGTAATTTCATCGTTTGATTGGTCAATTTGATAAAAAGGACTAAATCGCGTAAAGTGTAAAATGCATGTTCTATTAGTTTAAGGTGTCAAATAGCTTCGAATTTTAAAAATGGTGGCCTTAAATGGTAATTAAACCATTATTATAGGTAATGGACATTTATGGACATAAAACAAATGAATTTTAATGTTTTAAACTAAGGTTAATTTAGTAAATTATGAAATAAGTTAATATTAATAAAAATAAAATCATAAAATGTGTCCATCTTTCAGATTCAACCGATTATCAAAATAAAAGAAGCCATATTGTTTCATCTAGGGTTCGGTCACTTGGAAGTTAAATTGGTAAGTCATTTTGACTCGGTTTTTAATGATTTCTATGTTTTTGAGATCGTTGCTTCGTATTCTAGCTAGCCCGTACCCTAGATTTTAAAACTGTTAAAGATTTATCATGTTGAAATTGTTGAATGCTTGAGTAATTTGATGATTTATGATAGATTTGGAAGGTTTAATGTTAGATTAATAGCTTTTATAAAGTGATTTTTGACAAAAATGTCAAAAAGGGATTAAATTGAGAAAATATGAAATGTGGTGGTTAAAAGTGTGAATAAATGAGAAATATGGGCTAATATGAGTACTATAGAAATTCGGCTAGCATGGGTTATAGTTAAATTTCATGAATTTGTGATTTTATGAAATAAGGACTAAATTGTAAAAGATGTGAAATATTAGGGGCAATTGTGTAAAAATGCCTTAAAGTGAAATTTGGACTAAATTGAATAAATAGATGATTAAATTAGTTGAATTTGATATTATATAGATCAAGAAAAGCTAAACGAATTTAAATCGGGGGAAGAACAAGATTTCGGATTAGTGACCTGCGTTATCGCTTTTGCATCCGAGGTAAGTTCGTATGTTAATAAGCATTATTATAATTGATATTTAATGCTTTATACTGAATTGTTGATGAATACAATTGTACGAAAATATTCGACGAAGCTTCGGCTATGTATCGACACTTAGTGTGCGAGATCGAGATAGCTTCGACTATGTATGGCACTTGGTGTGCGATTTGAGATAGCTCCGGTTACGTATGGAACTTAGTGTGTGATATCTAGATATCTTCAGCTATGTATGACACTTAGTGTGCAAGATTAAAATAGCTTCGGCTATGTAATAACACTTAGTGTGCGAGATATCGAGTATTCGGCAGTATTTCGACAGGTATGTGTTGGTTACGAGTTTGTACAGGTATGTACATGGAAAGTATAAACTTCAATTGGAAGAGTTATGAATTTGCATATAAGTACATGATTAAGCATATGGAAAGCTTGTTGTTACCATGAATTACATGTTAAATAGTTCAAGTTTTTTATTTATGTAATATGATTTGTTGAGTTTAATTCATACGAGCTTACTAAGCTATAAAGCTTACTTTGTGTATTTTTGGTGTTTTATAGTGTTATCGAAACTATCTCAGACTCGGGGATCATTGGAGATTGTTTCACACTACCACCTATCACTTGGTACCTTTGAAATTTTGGTATATTAAGTATATGGCATGTATAGGGACTTTGAGTCATGTTAGTTATGTTTTGGTAATGACTTTGGCCAAATGAATTGGCTTGTAAATGGTTATATTTTGGTTTGTATATATAGCCATGGGTGATGGCTTAATTTTGGTAAAATTTGGTATGTTTGAATCATATGCATATATATATGCTTATGTTTTGTGTTTATTGAGTTGGTTGTGATGATTGATGATAATAGGTACTATGAATGGTAAATTGATGATTTGTGAATATAGGTATGCTGTGAAATTAAGCCTAACAATGCATCTTTGATAATGGTCATTTTGATGAGTTAAGATTATAAGGATTGGTTTGAATTTAGATAGCATATTGTTGTACTTATGTGCATTGAATTGGTTAGTATTGAAATGGTAAGATTTAGACTTGGCTTGGTTGCTTTGGATGGTATATTATGCTATGTTTTGGTGTCATTTGTATAGGTGAAGATGTGTACCAAATAGGGTGGCAAAATGGCTTGGTAAATAGCCTATTTTTGTCCACACACGGCAGAGACACTGAGCGTGTCTCTCTCGGTAGTGTGTGACACACGGTCATGTTGCACTGCTGTGTGTCCCCTGGTGTTGAAATTGAAGTGAAGTCAGTATGCTCCAAAAGGTCTCACACACGGGTGTGTGATCGGCCGTGTGGTACAAGTCAGTATACCCCCTAATTGGCACACGGCCTAGCACACAGGCGTGTGACTTGGCCGTGTTGCATAAGTCAGTATACCTTACAGGTTTGACACGACCTGGCACACGGGCGTGTGTGGCCACTTCGAAGGGCACACAGGCTAGACACACGGGCGTGTGGTTGGCCGTGTGACCCAAGTCAGTAACCTCACTTGTTTGGACACGGGGTAGGACACAGGCTAGAACACGACCATGTGCTCCCATTTCGAATGTTCACACAGTCTATGACACGGGCGTGTCTGGTGGCCGTGTGAGACACAAGGCCTGGTCACACGGGCGTGTGTCCCCTATTTTAGATAAAAAATTGTTAAGTGTGAAAAATTTTCTAAGTTTCGGGTTTATTCCCGAACCCCTTCCAATGCATGTTTAAGGCCTCGTAGGCTCGTTTAAGGGACACTATGATTGATTGTGATTGAATTGTATTCAAATTGATAAATTATATATGAAATATATGTTTGAAAGTGTTTTAAGTTCGGTAATGCTCCGTAACCCTATTCTGGCGGTGAATACGGGTAATGGGTGTTACATCTTGAACTCGCCTCATACGTCTTGTAACGCCCTTAACCCGACCTGATTTTTCGGGTCTAGATCTCAGGTGTTACCACACATATCTCTTAACCATTTATTAAAACAATTTACAAAATTCTATTTCTCTAATTATTTTTTATAACAATTCCACTAAAAAAATTTAACATAAGAAAAGAAAGGAAGTATTATACTATAATCTATTACATTAAATTTGATATAGATCTTTACAAGATAGAAGTTTATCTAATATCAGGCTGGAAAGGCATATTCCTAAACTACGCCACAAATCCACTATATACATAATAGCCTATTTTGTTGAAACTTAGGCACTCACCTGGCATCGTCCTTCTGGTACAAACTCTTCCCAAATACTTGAGACACAATAACAAACCTTATAAGCACCAGAGTATTAAGTGAGTTTTACTAAAAAAATTCCTTGATGAATACTTTGCGTTCTTGTGTGAGCCATTATGCCCAACCATTCTTCTAAACCAATTATTATGGCAGATACCACTACAGTTTTGTCCACACATGTATGCCAGATATCATACTCTTTAAAATACCAATTCTAACTTATCTAGCTACTGAAGATTCTTTAACCCATTACTTAATTTTTCCTTATTGCTTAAGTACTACTCTATAGAATCCGTTTCATACATACTAGATTTTAATATTTATGCTCGGCTCTAATCAATTATTCCCAGACACGGTTCACAGATGATTACAACACATTTGGCGATTACTTACCCAAAACTGATTACCACGAACTCTTATTCAAATAATTCATTAATTCACTATCACACAAATCTATGCTTATGATATACTACATATATCAATCAGAAGAACTCCACATCAATTTCATTCAAAAACCACAGATATTTAGAATACCTATATTCCAGCTTTCTTAGAATTTCAAGACAAGTCCTCAAATCACAGACATAACCTCATTATGACAGATTCCAAGAACTCTGATTCAAACATTTCATAACCCAAACGAACTCATAATGATAGATCCTTAGTCTCGTATAGATATAATTAAATATATACCCAACCTTTTTAGATAATCATGGCGGATTCCTTTATCATCATGTAGAAACACAGTTCTTTTAAATAACTTATTCCATTAATTCACAGATCTCACTCAACCTTTAACCTTGAGCATGACATTACTTTATCTCAGTTGTACTTATTTCAAAACAAACAGATTTATCCACAACTCACCGTAGAAACAGAAAGACACATCTTACTGACATACATAACAGATCACACCACAATAGCCAAATAGAACACGCCCTAAAGGCATCATACAGATTACACCATAGAGGCATCATACAGTCTCGTGTTTATTGTCACGATGGACTTCACATATGGTGTCATGGTTTCTTCTTCATAGACTTATACATAGGTTCATGTATCATGTTTTGTCTTTCCAATTTCATCTTACTGGAGGCCACACCATAAATGGTTCTAGATTATACTAAGATGCCACGGATCTCTACCTCATGGTCTTACACTCGTTTTCAATTCATGATATGCTAGTCTGGTTAGCATTGTAACTGCCCTACTAGAGGCTACACAATGGGACATTTCTCATTATTTACTTACCCGGATGTGATCGTATTCCTAACTAACATTCCTCTAGTATCACAACTATATATGCTTCCTTTCAACAAAACTTTTCACATATCATCATAACACTCACTTCATCTTTACTATGATCATACATTTACCAACTATTATAGATATCATCATCCTTTATATATACATATATATATACTTCTACCTAAAAAGTTTACGCAAGAGAGTCAAAGTAGAGACTTGCCTTTACTCACCTTAACTGTATTTCGAAGCTCCATACATGGACATCTAACACGATCCCACAGCAGCAACTACTTACAGAATATATAAACACCATTAAAACTTATTATTATACAATCTACAATCATCTCAAACACTAAAAACCCCCATGCAAAGCCTTTTTTTCTTACATCTTACTGTTCATACACTTTTCACAGACTTACTCTTTCCGAACTTAACATGTAGAATTGTAATACTTACCCAGAGATGGAATAATCACTGACTTAACTAAGAATCTCATTTTCCAGCTCAAGAAAAGAGAGGTGAAATTGTTTCAAAAAAATAATCGAAAAGTAATGTCGAAACCATTTTTTTTATTTTGAAAAAACGGGGATCGACTTTAAAAACGAAAAAGGAGTCGCCACCAATCTTTTTTCGAGGTGTGATCGGGTCACCTTGAAATTGATTATTTTAATAAAAAATATTTTGATTTATTAAAACAATGATTTTGGTCTACGAAATTCAAGAAAACGGGTTCAGAGTCGATTCGCATACGAGGAAGGATTAGCACCTAAATAACGCCCAAAATTGGTACCTAATTGATTAATAAATGTCTTAATGTCAAAAATTTGAGAAGATTTTAAAATACGATCCTTTTTATTTTAAAAAAAATGTTTGAATAAATTGAAATGGACGTTAAGACCCTTTTATCCCGAAGTAATAAAATATCACATCCAGTACGTTAGGACACGACATTTTAAATCCTCGAAACTAAGCTTGTCTTCTGATTTTCAAAACTCATGCATTTAAATTTTAGGAGGATATTCGGTTATTTGGGTCACATGAGAAAACAAAACCTAGTAAGTTAGGGCACAATTTCTCAAAATTCCTAAATACAGAATATTGCCTTTGATTTTGGAAATCCTTATCTCGAGATAACCGAATGTTATATCCAGTGAGTTAGGACACGACAATTTTGAATTCTCGAGAATAAGCTTTTATTTAACTTTTGAAAAGGAAGTAATAGGTTCTTTAGACTCGAAGAGAAAAATCGAAACCCAGTAAGTTAGGGTACGATTTCTTTCGAACCTTAAAACGCGGAGTATTTGCTTATTTTGAAAATCGGATAAAATATAATGCGATCGTAATAATATGAAAAATGAATTTAAAATAAAATGTAAAACGATTACAATGCTAGCTTGTATAACAACATGATGATGATAAAATATAATAACAATAATAAAGGTAGAAATAAAATACAATAAAGTAAAAGCAAGATAAACAAATAAAATAAAAAGAATAGTAACAAAATGGAAGCTATATACAATAAAAAGCTATAGAATAATAATGATAGTAACAAAAATGCAATAATAATAATAGAATATATTAATAAACAAATTATAGTAAAGAATAAAAATAATATAAAAAAATAATAATAATAATGAAAATATAGCGATAATAATGTTAATAATAAATATAATAATAATCATAAATATAATAATAATACACATAATTATAGTAATAATAGTATATAAAAAGTGGTAATAATAATAATAATAATAATAATAATAAATGAGTATAATAATAAAGTTAATTATAAAATAAAAAATAGAAAAAATAATAGTAGTAGTGATATTAAAATAATAACTATAATAGTAAGATAATAATAGTAATACTAAATTAATAATAATAATAATAGTAATCATAATAATATTAATAATAATAAGAAGTAAAATTAATAACAATAATAAAATTAATAATAATAATAAATCACAAAAGAAATAAAAAAAGAGACGAAATTGAACTTAAAATAAAAGTTTGGGGGGCAAATTATAAATAAAAAGAAAGAAACGGACTAAATTGCAATGCACTAAAAATACGAGGGGGTGAAAAGGGAAATATCCCTGGCCCATTATGCGTTGCGTTTTACCCGAGGACTAAAGTGAATCAACGAGAAAATTACCGGGGCAAATTTGGAATTAAAAAAACTGAATTTAAAAAAATAAAAATGCGGAAGGGCTAAAGCAGTAAATAACCCATTTTAAAAAAAAACACGCGGATCCTCCCCGGGTCGGGTCAACGCGCAGGTTAAGAGGGGTAAAACGACGTCGTTTTGGGCTATAGTAACCAGCACCCAAAACGGCGCCGTTTTAGATGTCTACAAAAGCTAATTTTTTTTCTAAAAAATTTCATTTTTCTCTGTTCTTTTAAAAAAAAACCAAAATGCTCTCCCTCTCCCCTCTTCTCTTGACGAATTTCGGCGAGGTCTCCGGCGAAACTCCGGCGCCGATCACCGCCACGCCGCCGTCGTCGGCCACCTCATGTGGTGGCCAGAAACTCAAAAGGTAAATTTTTTCTCTCTTTTTTTCGTATATTTTTTAGTTTGATACTTATATCTATATAGTTTAGGAAAAAAATAAAAAATATTTGTATATGTTGCAATGACAGATTCGAAAGAAAAAGAAAAGAAAAAGAAAAAAATTGAAAAACATTGCTGATCTTTTTCCGATCTTTGTATATTCCCTTTGTATTCGTAAAAAATGTATTGCTCTCGTATTTTTTCCCCTTTTTATATCAAATATATTCGGCCTTTTATAGCCACTGTCAAAATACAAGTTTTGGTATTTTCTTTTTTCTTGCTATATTCACGTTTCTCTGGCTTTTCTTTCCCTTTTTGCAGGTGAACGGCGCAGATCACGACGGTGAGGAGCGCTATCCGCGCGTTGATTGCGGCGCGACCGAGGGGCTTGCGCTGGGAGCTGCGGCGCCTATGGTTTCAGAAACCCTAGGCTTCTGATTCTGTTTAGGTGTTGGGCCCTTTTGGGCCGCATAGGTTTGGGTCTGGGTAATCTGTTTTGGGCTTGCAAATGGACTGTAAAAGCAAACTGGACATTATTATTTTTATTATTTATTATTTTTTTGGTTTGTTCGGGCCCGGGCACAAATGGGCTATTACAACTGCCCCTCTTTGCTCATTGTCGTGTAACGGGAATAGATCAAAGACTATAAAAGGACCAATTTTGCCGGGTATTGTCGAGCCTTAACTTCTTCAAGTAGTCTCTAACCCAACTGCAACTTCAAGGAGATTGAATCTGTAGCTTTAATCTTATTCTACTGAAACTTCAGGGAAATAAGATTTGCCATAAGATTTGCTTTCTTTGATCTGCTCCACTACCACTTCAGAGAGGCAAGGCTAGTGTCTTCGATCTGCTTCGCTGTAATTTCAGGAAGACAAGATCTGCAATCTTTAGTCTGTTCCGCTGCAAACTCAGGGAGGTGAGGTTGGTATCTTCGATCCGCTTCGCTACAAACTCAGGAAGACAAGATCTGTTATCTTCAATCTGCTCCACTGCAAACTCAGGGATGCCAGACTAGTATCTTCGATCCGCTTCACTGCAATCTCAGGAAGACAAGATCTGCTATCTTCAATCTGCTCCACTGCAAACTCAGGGATGTCAAACTAGTATCTTCGATCCGCTTCACTGCAATCTCAAAAAGACAAGATCTCGCTATCTTGGTCCGCTTCCATCGCAAACTCGTGGATGCGGACTACTATCTTCGATCCGCTTCACTGCAATCTCAGGAAGACAAGATCTGCTATCTTCAATCTGCTCCACTGCAAACTCAGGGATGCCAGGCTGATGTTTTCGATCCGCTTCACTACAAACTCAGGAAAACAAGATCTGTGAATTCACCGACGTTGCGACACCGTCCTCTGGGGGACCTATCCTGTAAAATCGATTTTATGTGTTCATGCTTATGCAAAATGGTTAGGATGCTATGATCTGAACGAATCAACTGCTCCTAATCGAATGACATATGTACGAATGCAAAATGTCATGAGGACGATCCTTTTTAATAATTAGGACGTCACCACTTGTTGCTCATCAGGGCTCTATCATTAACGTAGTACAGTCTTCCTACTCGACTGGCATTTGACAGAAAACCCGAAAACATTTTTGCTGAACTGATTTACCCCACTAACTTCAGGGTCCTTTCCACTGTACCTCAGGGACATAAGGCTTGTACCATTTTCAAACCATCTCACTGCGGTTCAGGATTATAGGATTTGAAACTTTTTCGATCAGTTCCCACTGCAATTCAAGGGTATAGGACTTGTATCTTTTTCAATTCATCCTACTGCAACTTTGGGGTATAGGATCTGTAACTTATTTCATCCACTGATAACTCCCCAATGACCCGACCAGATGTGTATTCATGATACTCGCATGGATGCAAAATGTTATTTTTTCTTTTCGAGAATGATTCCTTCTACGCTTGGGTTGTCATTGCTTATTTTCTGTCGGATTTGCATCACCGACGCAATATCTAGTCTTTTGATCAACCAATGTCCTTGACAGAAAATCTGAAGAGATAAACTCATTTTGGGCTCAAATATTTCCAACCCTTAAGCTTGGTGAGTTCTAAACAATAGTCCTGTTTCAGATCTTCATATTATTTAGAAGCTTCCAGAGTAATATGCCAAAATCTTTTTATGAAAGTATTATTAGTCCATTAATGATTATTTCAATATAAAATGCTTGAAAAAGATTACAACAATGGACGAGAAAGAAATTAGTCAGGAGCATAGCTCGAAACAAATAAGTTAATCAAAGATAACCAAGGCAATAAAATAAAATTGATTGGGGTGTATCTTGAAAAGAATAAAGTAATCAAAGATAGCCAAGGCCATAAAAGAAAATTGATTGGAGTGTATCTTGAAAAGAATAAAGTAATCAAAGATAGCAAATTCAAAATGGGTAAGATAGAAGCTAGGTGCCCCAGATATCGCAGCCTGAGCTTCTCTGTACAAACTTCTTGAGGACCATTTTGAGCTCAATACGTGTTTAGAGGATCCAGAGTACTTTGTCAATGCCCCAAGACGTAGCATACTTCCTCATTGTTAATTCAGGCATAGCAAGACTACCACATGCCCTATCTTTGATCAAAATTTGAGCCACCCTTTTCGGGTTTTCTGCTCAAAACCCCTTTGGTCTCAAAGCGCCCTTTGCGGGTTTTCACCTTGGCCTTTCCCCTTTCAGGTAAAATACTTCTTGACTGAACCTGAATTCGCCAAATTGGGCAAGTCTTCGCCGTCCGTCTCGGTCAATATCAATGCTTCTCTAGAACAGGCCCTTTTTTACTACATAATGTCCTTCCCAGTTTGGCATATGCTTTCCTCTGAAATCCTTTTGTATAAGAAAGATCTTTTTTAACATCAGGTTCCCCTCGTGGAATTCTCTAGGAAAAACCTCTTTGTCGTAAGCTTGCATCCTCTGACCGTAATGGATAACTTTTAACCTTTTCTTCGATTAGGTTCAATTGGCAAAAATGCTTCCATTCCACAAACCAATGGGTAAGATGTTGCCCCGGCAAAGGTCCTAGCCAACGTTCGATAATCATAGAGGATAAATGGTAACTTCTTTATGCCAATCTTTACAACTCTCGATTATCTTTCCTACAATCCTTGTTTTGTTTTTTCTTTTTGGCTGCCTTTGTTGCTTTATGATATGGCGTCTGATCTTTGAACAGACTACAAACTTTTGACATTTTCCTTTTTGGCATTCTTTGTCGGCGCTTGATCTTTTTTTTACTGTCGACCTTGTAAAATTGACATGTGAAGCTACTTTCTCCTTCTTAGTGAAGTAATCGACGACCACGAAGATAAATCGATGTATACTAGAAATTTTGTCGAGATTGGCCTGCCCTAAATAGAGAGAGTCTGTGAAGAAATTAATGAGGCATATGAATCTTGTTTCCTTAAATACGGCATAACTGATGCCATCCCCTTCTATGTAGATTAGCAGTACCCAAACCTCATGATTAGCTTGGCTATTGTAAAACCAGTAGCATGTGTCCTTCTGACATCTTTATGGACCTCTTTTAAGATTTCAACGTACTCGCGTCTTAGTAGCCTAGGCATGTCCTGATATGATCGTGCAAAAACATTTTTGAATTCTTGAAAATATCTCAATGATGTCTCGACTTATTTCTGTGGTGAGCTAGGCTACAATCTTCACCTCTTTTCTAGGCTCATAATATCCACTGACCCTTTGTAGAGTAGGGTCTATTTTTCATCTTGTTCTACCATTCTTAACAAATCAGAAGATAGGTTACAATCTCTGTCATCTTTAAAGTCCTGAGATCCTTCTAAACACATATCTTACTCGAAAGGAGACTCTGAGTCAGTAGTAGTGTTGCTCACATCGTTGATATCTGGAAACCTATTGTAGGTTCGAAGGAAGATTCCAAAGAATAAATGATTCAAAGAATGATTATTTGTATGGTCATGAATGAAGAATGAAAGAATACTTGAAAGAAAGTCCAAAGAGCAATCAAAAGAAAAAAAAAACTAAGAACAATTGTTTGTATAGTATGAAATGGAATAAAAGAATATTTGCTCAAAAAGATGTATTTTATTGAAATAAAAATTCCGGACACAAGCCTATTTCACAAAAGGGTTCTTATTGCCTCTAGGCTTAAGGCAACAAGCGTGTTCTAAATATTACTCTAGATTAGCTCTAAAAATACAGGGATCTCCTCCACAGTCCCATTATTCAAAACACTCCCAAGTATGTAAGGGCAGATGCTTGGAAAAATTCAATTCTTTCTTCAGATACGTCGTTAATATTCAGATTTCCTAATACCAGGTCGTACACTAAAGCCCTGAACTCGATGCATTCTTGGATCTCATAGATCTCATAATATTTACCCCTTTATCTAGATGGTTGGGTGACAGATTTTCTGCCCCAGAGGGATCATCGAATTTGACAATACCCATTTTGACAAGTCTTTCGATCATCTTTTTGAAAGCGGTGCAGTTCTCGATCGAGTGTCCTGTGATTCCCGCATGGTATTCGTATTGGGCGTTCGTGTCCTACCATTTAGGGTATGGAGGTTGTATAGATTTTAGGTAGAAAGGGGATACTACATGTGCATCAAACAAAATTTGGTACAGCTCCCTATACGTGATTGGGATGGGCGTGAATTGGGATTTTTCTGAGTTTGATCTTGGATTGGGTTCTTGCCTTGAGGAGACTTGATGGCTAGTAGTTGACTGGCCTATGGTATTCGGTTTTGAATAACCCTTGCTATACATTCTCATGTTATTCGCCTCATTTTCTTTTTTCTTCGGGACCCTTAAAGTATTAACGTGGGAGCTCTAGTCTCGCTTTTTCCTTTTGTAACAGTCTACACATTGTTTCGGGATCTCCACACTAGCCTTCCTTGTTTCCTCTATACTAGCCAGATCAATGACAATGTGATTGGCTGGATTGCCCCCCGGATTGGGACCTGAGCCTATCGAGTTGTTTATTGGTGCCGACATACCAGCCTGATGCTGTTGGGGTCTGATAGTAACGGGTACCCCTTTCGGATGTGCGTCTGGTTGAATTTGGACGCTTATTGGAGTAAAGCCTGGAGGATAGACGAGGTCTTTATTATCATCCCCACTGTTGACTACTGGGCCTTTCCTCTCTTCAAGCACTTCGGCTAGTAACTGACTTAACTGGCCAATCACATTCTTTTGGAATTCTAACATTTGATGCCGCATATCTTGTTGAATTTTGGTCAATTGCTCTTGCATCTGTATTTGCCTTTGCTCTAATCTCTCCAACCTTTGTTCCATGTTTTCCAGGTTAACTGAAATAATTTTACCTAATTAGGGTCCTTTTGTAAAAGTCTAATGCAAATGATGCAATGCAATGCAGATGCATGGAATGAATGCAAAAGAAAGAGAGACGTTGATTCTGAATTCGATTCCATTAGAACAACTTTTCTAGAAAGCAAATTTCTTTACATAAAACGGATTACATATGCGGCCTTACCCTCATATTCCAAGCAAAAACATCAATCCCCTTCTTCGCAAAGGTCAAATCTTGTAAACTTCTAATAGATGCCTCCACTAGCTCCTTTTTGCTTGGGCCGCGACTCATTACTCACTAATCCCCGCAATGCTCGTTAGCCTCTTTAAGAAAGTCGAGACGTGGTGATTCTCGAATAGTTTTTGTCAGCTTGAATCCTTGGGCAATAAAGTATTGTATTCCTTCACGGACTATCATTCTTCTCTCATTGTGTTTACTTGGACCATATTCGGACGACCGTATTATAATCCACATTATCAAGAAATCTATTTTCTCATGACAAACTCTTTTATTTAGCAATCGAATTTGAATCAACACCTCTTTTCTATGATGTGAATGCAATGCAATCAAAACAAAAGAGAACACGTTAGCACAAGAGAAATAAATAACAAAGTAGGGCACCTATTTGGGTGACCACTAGGGTTTGGCATAGTTCTACCTAGGGTAAGCCCTTAGGTTTTCTACATGTGGTTTATCTCTAAAGTTGAGGTACCTGAACCAGCAGATTCCTCGATCCTCACCAATTATAGGCTCATACGGACCGAGTTCAGTTCAGGGGAATACATTTCCCTATGGCTGCACGGAGATGAAAATCTCACGAAGACATAGGTACGGATGTATCTCGAAAGAGATTCACTATCCTGCACGGAGGTGAAAACCTCACGAAGGAGTAGCTTCTCACTCCCACTTAAAAGGGTGTGACCACAACGGTCATGCAATGCAATGCAGAAATACTTTACAAGATTAGAACAACTTCCAATAAAAAGGATCATAATTTTTCAAATCGGATTTTCAAATTTAGACAAAAGGACAGGAAATAATCAATTTTACGGCTTGACTCTCTTATTATGTCCCCAGCGGAGTCGCCAAGCTGTCGAAACCATTTTTTTTATTTTGAAAAAACGGGGATCGACTTTAAAAACAAAAATGGAGTCGCCACCAATCTTTTTTCGAGGTGTGATCGAGTCACCTTGAAATTGATCATTTTAATAAAAAACATTTTGATTTATCAAAACAATGATTTTGGTCTACGAAATTCAAGAAAACGAGTTCGGGAGTCGGTTACGCACGAGGAAGGATTAGCACCCTCGTAACGCCCAAAATTGGTACCTAATTCATTAATAAATGTCTTAATGTCAAAAATTTGAGAAGATTTTAAAATACGATCCTTTTTATTTTAAAAAAAAAATGTTTGAATAAATTGAAATGGATGTTAAGACCCTTTTGTCCCGAAGTAATAAAATATCACATCCAGTACGTTAGGACATGACATTTTAAATCCTCGAAACTAAGCTTGTCTTCTGATTTTCAAAACTCATGCATTTAAATTTTAGGAGGATATTCGGTTATTTGGGTCACATGAGAAAACGAAACCTAGTAAGTTAGGGCACAATTTCTCAAAATTCCTAAATACAGAATATTGCCTTTGATTTTGGAAATCCTTATCTCGAGATAACCAAATGTTATATCCAGTGAGTTAGGACACGACAATTTTGAATTCTCGAGAATAAGCTTTTATTTAACTTTTGAAAAGGAAGTAATAGGTTTTTTAGACTCGAAGAGAAAAATCGAAACCCAGTAAGTTAGGGTACGATTTCTTTTGAACATTAGAACGCGGAGTATTTGCTTATTTTGAAAATCGGATAAAATGTAATGCGATCGTAATAATATGGAAAATGAATTTAAAATAAAATGTAAAACGATTACAATGCTAGCTTGTATAACAACATGATGATGATAAAATATAATAATAATAATAAAGGTAGAAATAAAATACAATAAAGTAAAAGCAAGATAAACAAATAAAATAAAAAAGAATAGTAACAAAAATGGAAGCTATATACAATAAAAAGCTATAGAATAATAATGATAGTAACAAAAATACAATAATAATAATAGAATATATTAATAAACAAATTATAGTAAAGAATAAAAATAATATAATAATAATAATAATGAAAATATAAAGTAATAATGTTAATAATAAATATAATAATAATCATAAATATAATAATAATACACATAATTATAGTAATAATAGTATATAAAAAGTGGTAATAATAATAATAATAATAAATGAGTATAATAATAATAATAAAGTTAATTATAAAATAAAAATAGAAAAATAATAGTAGTAGTGATATTAAAATAATAACTATAATAGTAAGATAATAATAGTAATACTAAATTAATAATAATAATAGTAATCATAATAATATTAATAATAAGAAGAAGTAAAATTAATAACAATAATAAAATTAATAATAAAAAAATCACAAAAGAAATAAAAAAGAGACGAAATTAAACTTAAAATAAAAGTTTGGGGAGGCAAATTATAAATAAAAAGAAAGAAACGGACTAAATTGCAATGCACTAAAAATACAAGGGGTTGAAAAGGGAAATATCACTGGCCCATTATGCTCTGCGTTTTACCCGAGGACTAAAGTGAATCAACGAGAAAATTACCAGGGCAAATTTGGAATTAAAAAACTGAATTTAAAAAAAATAAAAATACAGAAGGGCTAAAGCAGTAAATAACCCATTTTAAAAAAAAACAAAGTGGATCCTCCCCGGGTCGGGTCAACGCGCAGGTTAAGAGAGGTAAAACGACGTCGTTTTGGGCTATAGTAACCAGCCCCAAAACGGCGCCGTTTTAGATGTTTATAAAAGCTAATTTTTTCTAAAAAGTTTCATTTTTCTCTGTTCTTTTAATAAAAAACCAAAATGCTCTCCCTCTCCCCTCTTCTCTTGACGATTTCCGACGAGGACTCTGGCGAAACTCCGGCGCCGATCACCGCCGCACGTCGCTATCGTCGGCCACCTCGCGCGGTGGCCGGAACTCCGAAAAGGTAAATTTTTTCTCTCTTTTTTTCGTATATTTTTTAGTTTGATACTTATATCTATATAGTTTAGGAAAAAAAATAAAAAAATATTTGTATATGTTGCAATGACAGATTCGAAAGAAAAAGAAAAGAAAAAGAAAAAAATTGAAAAACCTTACTGATCTTTTTCCGATCTTTGTATATTCCCTTTGTATTCGTAAAAAATGTATTGCTCTCTTATTTTTTTCCCCTTTTTACATCAAATATATTCGGCCTTTTATAGCCACTGTCAAAATACAAGTTTTGGTATTTTCTTTTTTCTTGCTATATTCACGTTTCTCTGGCTTTTCTTTCCCTTTTTGCAGGTGAACGGCATAGATCATGGCAGTGAGGAGCGCTATCCGTACGTTGATTTCGGCGCGATCGAGGGGCTTGTGCTGGGAGCTGCGGCGCCTAGGGTTTCAGAAACCCTAGGCTTCTGAATCTGGTTAGGTGTTGGGCCCTTTTGGGCCGCATAGGTTTGGGTCTGTGTAATCTGTTTTGGGCTTGCAAATGGACTGTAAAAGCAAACTGGACATTATTATTTTTATTATTTATTATTTTTTTGGTTTGTTCGGGCCCGGGTACAAATGGGCTATTACAACTGCCCCTCTTTGCTCATTGTCGTGTAACGGGAATAGATCAAAGACTATAAAAGGACCAATTTTGCCGGGTATTGTCGAGCCTTAACTTCTTCAAGTAGTCTCTAACCCAACTGCAACTTCAAGGAGATTGAATCTGTAGCTTTAATCTTATTCTACTGAAACTTCAGGGAAATAAGATTTGCCATAAGATTTGCCTTCTCTCCCAAATATATACTCTAATCTCCCTTACAGAAATTCAACAAGTGTTACTCAACCTCAGAGTTTTCCTTTCTTAGTGGCCTACAAATTCCAATAGAACCATAACTGAAAAGCATGCATAATAAATACTTAGACAGTCAATTCAATTGGTTCCTAACCAAGTACTTAACAATTTAACGAAAACAGTATCATAACAAACTTGGCTTACTATACCTTTTTTATGGTAACTCATGCTATAAATTATCTTTTTCCAAACTAACACTCCTACTACTTTGGCTAATCAAAGTAATCTAAAATAAATTTCCACCCAATAATCGAAATATACTATACGCCCACAAGTATACGCAAAAAGAAACGTATGGGTGAATTACAGTCCGCCAAACACAGGTTCTTTCACTACTATACGCCTTATCATTGAACCTATTCTTGAGACATTTAACTGCCCGTGCCTGCCCCAACCTATGCGCATTCCAACTTAAGATTTTCATTGTCCTCAGATGACCGACTTACTAGCGACCACCGATATATCATTTGAAGTTGCCAAATTTTTCGAAACCATTGAAATAGAAGAATTCAAGTTTCCTTCATGGGTACGTTGTCTCTTCTTACCATCAACCACCTCCAAAGGGTTATCCTCCATATCCGATCCCAAATCCATCCACCCATTCGAACATGAATCCCTACCATTAGTCACATGCGGAGCAGTGTTAGCAACATTAGCTATATTTCCTCCCACATCAGCCATACTACCCCTCTCCTTGAACTCCCCTTCAAAATTCCTCCCTGGATTTTCCTCCCTTAACCATCTACTAGCTACAGTCGACCCTCTTCTTGGCGCTGCCCTTAGTGAGATATCCCATCCAAATTCTACCACTTGTGTCCCCATCGTAACCCGAATCAA
This sequence comes from Gossypium sturtianum, assembly GCA_025698515.1. Classification (NCBI taxonomy): domain Eukaryota; kingdom Viridiplantae; phylum Streptophyta; class Magnoliopsida; order Malvales; family Malvaceae; genus Gossypium; species Gossypium sturtianum. The sequence continues at coordinate 17,872,829 of CM046946.1, read as the reverse complement.
ACAGAAAACCTCCCCATGACCAAGTTTACCATACAAGAAATAAAATAGTCTGAGTTTTTCATATTGAAAATGGCATAAACTGAATGATCTTGAGCCAAAAAAATTATTTTCTTTCACTTCAACGGGATTCGAACATCTATTTTCACCTGAATTCTCATAAACCTACTGACTCCCCTTGCAATCAGAGAGGCATCATACTCCAAAAAAGTACCAATAAAATTAATGAATTGACGTGCCATTCCCTCTGACATAAATTATAATGGAAGATTATGGATCTAAAGCCAAAATACCGAATAAATGAAAGGCACTTGTAACGGATCCTCCCCTTGTTTCACATTGTGAAAAATTATCAAATGTCTGTTGAAAGTCCACGACATACCCTCAAAAACCCTCTTCAGATCAATTTCATAATAAAATCTGAAAAGAATCCTCTTATCACCAATATCTGAAATAGTCGCCCCACCCAACGGATGCCACAAATCTACAAGAGTATTCCGCAGTGATGGGAAATTCACCATACTATCCATAAGCACTTTCCCCACTAAACATAACCGATAATCCTCCTCCACCACATTCACATTGCCTTGGCCCTAAAACAGTTCTTCTTCCTCATTAGAGATGTTCATATTTACCAAATCTTTTTTCATACCTTCTGTTAGAATTAAGTGACCCGAATCTTTATTTAAATAAAATATAATGGTAAAATAAAATAAAAGTAAAATCCATATAGAACTGCACTTCTGTTATTTTATTTTAGAATAAGGTTTTTTAAAACTTATTAAAATCCATCTATTTGATATTGATTAGAATAAGGTGTTTCAATCTTACTACATTCCTATTAGAATATGGTTTTACAAGCCTATAAATAGACATAGTCTATTCCTCTTGTAATCATTCGAATTCGACATAGTGAATTTTCTTCTCCTTTGCCCGTGGTTTTTTTCCCGAAAGGGTTTCCACGTAAAAATCTATGTGTTCTTTATTTTTATTTCTCTTTTCTTTGCGATATATTATCATTACCAAATTCTATTTTTCATAAATTGGTATTAGAGCTTCCGGGTTGTTCATCTCGATCACAGTAATGGCGTCTTTGAAGTTTGAAATTCCGCTATTGGACCGCAACACCAAATTTGCATTGTGGCAGATTAAGATACAAGCAGTTCTTGCACAGATGAATCTAGAGGATGCCCTACTAGAGATAGATAAGATGGCTTCGACATTAACGGATGAAGAGAAGAAGCGTAAGGATCGAAAGGTGTTAACACAATTACATCTGCATTTGTCTAACGAAACTTTACAGGATGTGTTAAAGGAGAAGACCGCCACTGCATTATGAAAGAGGCTGGAACAAATATGTATGTTTAAAACTCTAACCAGCAAGTTGCATATGAAGCAGCGTCTTTATGCTCATTATTTAGAGGAAGGTGCGTCTGTGCACGAACACTTAACAGTGTTTAAAGAAATTCTCTCAAACTCGGAGGCCATAGAGGTTCAGTATGATAAGGAAGATCTAGGGTTGATTCTACTTTGTTTGTTGCCCCCGTCTTATTCAACCTTTAGAGATATGATTTTATATAGTCGCGAGTCTCTCACAGTTGATGAGGTTTATGATTCTTTAACCTCGTATGATAAAATGAAGCATCTTGTGATTAAAACTGACTCTCAGAGAGAGGGTTTCATTGTTCGTGGGAGACGAGATCGAAATGCTGATGATGATCGTGGAAGGACACAGGAACGGAATCCTCGCAGTAAATCTAAGGGTACATTGAAGTCTTCAAACAGAGGTAAAACTTGTAACTTCTGCAAGAAGAAAGGTCACATTAAATCTGAGTGCTATAAGCTACAGAACAAGATCAAAAGGGATGCTACGAATCAAAAGGGAAAACAACCAGAAAATTATGGTGAAGCTAATGTTGTAGAAGACTACAGCGATGGTGAACTTCTAGTCACTTCTGTCAACAATTCTAAAGTGAGCGAGGAGTGGATCCTTGATTCGGGCTGCACTTTCCATATGAGTCCCAATCGGGATTGGTTTACAACTTACGAAACAATGTCTGAATGTGTTGTTTTGATGGGAAATAATGCTTTGTATAAAACCGCAGGTATTGGAACAATTAAAGCTAAGATGTTTGATGGAGTTGTCAGAACACTTAGTGGCATACGACATGTTCCAAAATTGAAGAGGAATTTAATTTTGTTGAGTAATCTTGATTTAAAAGAGTAAAAATACACAGCTGAAAGTGGGGTTTTGAAGATTTTCAAAGGTTCCCTAGTTGTGATAAAAGGGCAGAAAAAGACTGCCAAGTTATATGTTCTGCAAGGTTCTACTGTTACCGGTGATACAGCTGTCGCTTCCTCTTCCTTGTCAGATGATGATATTACTAAACTTTGGCATATTCGCCTAGGGCATATGAGTGAGAATGGCATGGCAGAATTGAGAAAAAAAGGACTTATTGATGGGCAACGAATTTGCAAACTGAAGTTTTGTAAGCACTGCATTTTTGGGAAGCAAAAGAGAGTTCGATTCACTAGATGAATCCATAACACAAAGGGAATGTTGGAGTATATTCATTCTGATCTGTGGGGGGCATCAAGAGTGCCTTCGAGAGGTGGAGCTAATTATATGCTAACTTTTATTGATTATTTTTCCAGAAAAGTTTGAGCGTTCTTCCTGAAGCAGAAAAGTAATGTGTTTTTCGCATTAAACTATGATTGAAAAATAGACAGGAAAACAAATAAAATACCTCTGCACAGACAATGGCTTAGAGTTCTGTTCTGATGAGTTTAATAAACTGTGCAAGTCAGAAGGGATCGTGAGACACTTGGCAGTTTGTCATATTCCATAGCAAAATGGCATTGCAGAACGAATGAACAGAATGATCATAGAGAAGGTTCGATGTATGTTGTCAAATGCCAACTTATCAAAGTCGTTTTGAGCCGAAGTAGCCTCTACTGTATGTTTTTTGATCAACCGATCTCCATCCATTGCCATTGAGAAAAAGACTCCACAAGAGGTATGGTCTGGTAATCCTACTGACTATTCTGATTTAAAGATCTTTGGGTGTCCTGCGTATGCTCATGTTAATAATGGAAAATTGGAACCGAGATCCATTAAATGTGTTTTTCTTGGTTATAAAGCTGGTGTAAAAGGGTATAAGTTATGGTGTCCTGAAAATAGAAAAGTTGTGATTAGCAGAGATGTTGTTTTTGATGAAACTGCTATGTTACCTAACTTATCTCTTAAAGACTCTTCCAATAAAGAAAATCAAAACCAGGTGGAGTATCAAATTAATCTAGAATCTACAACAGAATCGACTCCTCAAGCCAGTACAAAAATTCAGAATAGAGTTTCTTCTTCACCACAATACTCTATCGCCAAAAATAGAACTAGAAGAGAAATTAAACCTCTAAAGAAGTAAGCCGAGGCTGATCTAGTTGCTTATGCTTTAAATGTGGCTGAAGATATAGATGCAAACCAAGAGTCATCTAATTATTCTGAGGCGGTTAGTTGTGAAGACTCAGAAAAGTGGATGTTTGGTATACAAAAGGAGATGGAATCACTCCACAAAAATAGAACATCAAATCTTGTGAAACTTCCTAAAGGTAAAAAGGTTGTTCGTTGTAAATGGGTGTTTAAAAAGAAAGAAGGGACTCCAGTAGTTGAAGAACCCAAATATAAAGTAAGGCTTTTTGCAAAGGGTTAGAGTTAAATTCCAGGAGTGGACTTCACAGATGTGTTCTCCCCAGTTGTGAAGCATAGTTCGATTCGAGCTTTTCTTGGTATTGTGGCCATGCATGATTTAGAGCTTGAGCAGTTAGATGTAAAAACTATATTTTTGCATGGAGAACTTGAAGAGGATATTTACATGCAACAACCAGAGGGTTTTACAGTCTCAGAAAAAGAGGACTATGTTTGCTTACTGAAAAAGTCCTTTTACGGTTTGAAACAGTCACCAAGACAGTGATACAAGAGGATTGATTCCTTTATGACTTCTCATGATTTCAAAAGAAGTATCTTTGACAGTTGTGTTTACTAAGAAAAACAGTGATGTTTCTTTTGTGTATCTACTCCTTTATGTTGATGACATGTTGATAGCAGTGAAAGATAAAGGAGAGATAAGAAAGGTCAAAGCCCAACTAAGTGAAGAATTTGAGATGAAAGATTTGGGACCAGCAAAGAAGATACTTGGTATGGAGATTCTTAGAGATAGAAAAGCAAGTAACTTGTACCTAAGTCAGAAGGGGTACATTGAGAAAGTTCTTTGCAGGTTCAATATGCAGAGTGCTAAGCCTGTTTGTACTCCTTTAGCAGCCCATTTCAGACTTTCATCGGCTTTGTCTCTACAATCAGATGATGAGATTAAGTACATGTCACATGTTCCATACTCTAGTGCAATGGGATCTCTCATGTATGCTATGGTTTTTTCACGTCCAGATTTATCATATGCAGTCAGTGCAGTTAGCAGATACATGGTGAATCTCGGTAAAAAACATTGGAAAGCAGTTCAGTGGATTTTAAGATACTTACGAGGTACTACTGATGTTTGCTTACAGTTTGGAAGAACTAGAGATGGATTCATTGGGTATGTTGATGCTAATTTTGCTTGAGACCTTGATAGAAGAAGATCTCTCATAGGTTATGTCTTTACAATCGGAGGTTGTGCAATCAGTTGGAAAGCCACTTTGCAAACTACAGTCACTTTGTCTACCATTGAAGCTGAGTACATGGCGATTACTGAGGCTTGTAAAGAAGCTATTTGGTTGAAGGAACTTTTTAGTGAACTCAATGAAGACCTTCAAATCAGTACAGTATTTTGTGATAGTCAGAGTGCCATCTTCCTTACAAAAGATCAAATGTTTCATGAGAGAACAAAACACATTGATGTTCGGTATCATTTTGTTCGTGATATTATTGCTCGTGGTGATATTGTTGTGAGCAAAATTAGTTATCATGAAAATCCTGCAGATATGATGACTAAGTCACTTCCTATAACTAAGTTTGAGCATTGCTTAGACTTGGTTGGTGTTCATTGTTGAAGTTAAACCCTTAAGGGGTTTTATGGAAGAGGTGGAGAACTTGTTCGTTGAGAGTTCGCGATGAAGAACTTGTTCATTGAGAATTCATGTCAAGGTGGAGATTGTTAGAATTAAGTTACCCGAATCCTTATTTAAATAAAATACAGTGGTAAAATAAAATAAAAGTAAAATCCATATAGAACTACACTTCTTTTATTTTATTTTAGAATAAGGTTTTTTAAACCTTATTAAACTCCATCTATTTGATATTGATTAGAATAAGGTGTTTCAATCTTACTACACTCCTATTAGAATATGGTTTTACAAGCCTATAAATAGACATAGTTTATTCCTCTTGTAATCATTCGAATTCGACATAGTAAATTTTATTCTCATCTGCCCGTGGTTTTTCCCCCGAAAGGGTTTCCACGTAAAAATCTATGTGTTATTTATTTTTATTACTCTTTTTTTTTTGCAATATATTGTCATTACCGATATTCTATTTTTCACACCCTCTTACAAAAAATCCTCTTAAAAGCAAAGACAATCAGAAAAAAAAAAAAACCAAAACCCTAAAACTCAAGAGAAACGTGCTAAAAAACAGCAAACATGTTAAACAGCATAATGAGTATGATAAATTGAATACAACCGAATGTATTTTTTTTTCTATTTGATATTTGAATGTTGATGGAGTAGTTCGGGGAGGATAAAACATTTCTCATTATTGGTTGGGTGGGACAAAATTAATGCAATTTTTTAGACAAATTAATGTAGTCTTTGCTAGTTGGATTGCAACTTATAGATGAAGAAACTGTTGTAATGAACATTCCCCTGCCCCCAAATTCAATCCACTACACTATGTTTTTACTTTATGTGTACGTTAAAGAAACCTTTCATTTTCCACGTGACGAAATCAGAACATGGTTTTTCTTTTTCTGCCTTCCAGCATAAAAACACTAATCGAGTTGTTTAAACTTTAATTAATTAAAATGATAGAACGTCCAAATAATTTACCAAAATTTAAAGGGAGAAAATGATGGCGTTGAATCTAAATAATTTAATTAAGAAGAGAAAATGATAGAATTAATAAAGATGGTATAATTTGAGCTTAATCCACATAGATTATATCAGATGGCTAAAATTACGGAAAGAAAAGGACAGAATTAATAAAATTAATACAACTCACTAATAAAACAAATGATAAAACTCGCGTTGAATCTAAATAATTTAATTAAGAAGAGAAAATGATAAAATTAATAAAGATGGTATAATTTGAGCTTAATCCACATAGATTATATCAGATGGCTAAAATTACGGAGAGAAAATGACAGAATTAATAAAATTAATACAACTCGGCCTTAATCCAAAAATTTTACTCTTTTTTTTTTTTTTTTTCGAGAAATGATAGAATTTAGGCTCACTCATATACTAATAATATAATAGGTTAATATGTAAATTTGCTATTATAAAATTGAAATTTGTCATTATATTTTATTTTTATTGATATTTTTCATTGTTCTCGTAAGGTAAGGATAATTTTATCACTATATTTCAACTTTGTATTAAATTTTGTTGCTTCATTTTTATTTGATTGAATTTTTCCACTAATGTTAAATTTTTCTATTCAATTTTAATTTAAAATAATTTGAAGATAAAATTTAATATTTTTTTTATGTTTTCATATTTAACGATAGTAAGTTAACTAATAGAATATTAAAATCTAATAAAATAGTTATTTTATAAAAATAAACTTAATTGTTTTATTTTATAATACATGTATTTCTATTTTTAAAGTTTTTATTTCATTAAATAGAAATTCTAATTGTATTTTATTAATTTTTAATATTTTTAATTTAAATTATTATTAAATATTAAAATAAAATATTAGAAAGAAGTTTCTTATTAAATTATGTTTCCATATCATAAAAAATAATATTAAACAGTAAAATTTTAATAAAATTCAATGTTTAGTGATAAATTTCAATCACATAAGAGTTGAATATCAAATTGACTTATATTTTTAAAATACAATGATAAATATTAATGAAAACAAAGTATAATAACAAATTCCAATATTGATGATAAATTTATAATTTAATCAGAAGTGATAGAACATCATCCTAATCCAACGTTTCTTTTCCTTGGCCTAATCTACTTGTAGCTTTTATAGAAGAAAACCGAGAGATAAAATCAATGGTTTAATTATCTAAAATGAAGTATCCCACTTCTTGTATAAACAAAACCATAGGGTTTGCTATGTTTGGAAGGTTGAATACGTTAATTAATTAGTTAATCTTAATTGAGTTAATTAATGATTAATTATTGTGATGAAAAAAATATATCCAACTTAAAGAGAAAAATATTCAAGCCTTTTCCAGATTTGAGTAGAATTTTCGAGAAAGATGAATATTACAACTCAAATGGAAACAAGAGAAATTAGTAAAAACTTTGGAAGGATTTACTGGACGAATGCATGAACTATTCCGATAAATGATTGTTCGTTAATAGGAGTAGGTCAAAGTAAAAACACATAAATTTTAAATTTCTGGTTGTAGAAGAGTTTAGAGTCATTAGGTGTTTGTAAAATATAGTGGGAAAAAATTTAAGATTGTGGATCCATAAGAGATTATTACTCAAAGTATATAAGTATATTCTATTTTAGTGAGAGTTTGTAATTTTAAATATTTTTTTAGACAAATTTTTAATTATTATAATTTATAGATATTTTAATGTTATTTTCTATAGAAATAAAGTTTATTTAGTTTATTCACACTCTAAGTTTGGTAAATTTTGATCTCACTAAAATTTAAGGAGGACCAGTTGGAAATAAAAGTGTTTAGATCACATTGCATGTATTTTCCATGCTACACATACGTACTTGATTTATGGCATTTGGTTGTGTTAATATACGTGATCATAAATGGATTTAGTTACAATATATGTAACAAAAGTCAACTTAATTCTATGTTAACCTAATTAACGGACGAGATTGTTTGGGATAGGGTTAATATATACGAAGGTACCTGAACTTCGCAACTTATATCTACTTGGTACTAAACTTTTTTTTGGACCAAACTGATATCTAAAATTGAAAATCGTAAGCCAACTTGATACTTTTTAAGTACTTAACTAACGCCGTTATTTTTTTGTCTCAACCAATCAGGTTATGCCACATGTATTATAAAATGGTTCATATTGTACCACATGTATTAAAAGAAAAAATCATTTAATTTTCAATTTTGCTTTAATTTTTATTAATTAAAAATAAAAAAAACTTTTAATTAATTAATTTTACAAATATCTTTTAAATAAAATAAAATAAATTTTCTTTCCATCTCATCTCCTTCATCATTTCTCTCCATAGTTTCTCTTTTCTCGTTTATCATCACCATAATCGTTCATCATCTCCATCGCCATCACCAAATTTCGTTCAAGCCGCTTGCTCCGAGAGACCCCCGTCTTTCAAGTTCTCTAATTTGATTTCTTAGGAAAATCTTTAAAAACCCGCAAAATACATCCTTGAGCCTTGACCTCCCTTGCCTTCGATCGTTTTCCCCGTCCGTCAAATGGCCTTCGTTTTTTTAATATGTATTTCCTCTCTCTAACCTCTTCTTCTCACCATATAGATCGCCAAACAGCCACCTAGAGACCCTCCAACAGCCAAGCCTTGGTCATTTGTTGCGTTTAAGACTTTTTTTCTATTGCTGTTGATTTTCTTGTCTTATTCTATTTGGTTTATTGGGCTTTTTTACATGGATAATACAAAATTAAAATTTAAATACCTAAATGGTATGCGAATACAATTATTTACCAAAATGGTATGTTTACAACAGTCTCAGGGGATAGAGGGCATAGTGGAGACGACACTTGTTTTTTTTTCTGATTTAATCATGGAACCATCATTACCAAATGATATGTATTAAAAAATATATATTTTTTAAGGGTGAAGGGAGTGAGAGAGGCGGTACCTGTATTTTGTGCCTATACACTAGCGAAATCGGGTACAAAATACGAGTGAAATGGGTGAAGGGTGGCTGAGAGGCAGCACCAGTGGAGGGTACCTGTTAGGCATCACCAGTGGAGGGTTTAAAGCTGTGTTTTCTTGAACAGTTTTGAAGATAAGAAGAGAAGAGTAAAAAAGAATTGGTTGTAGAAGAAGAGAAAACAAAAAAGAATTCGTAAGGTTAGAATATATAAATTTTATTTTTTCCAGCATATTTCTTTTAAATAAAATATTGTGAAATTTAATTATTTTTACTAATTTAGTATTGAAGATAGATAATCAATTTTTCGTATGCATTTATTTCGATGGAGTAATTTTGACAACAATAGTTGGATGTATATTTGAATGTCGCCAACAAATAGCAATGAGATTTAATAGAAATGTCTTGGTTTATGATATGAAAGAAAGGATCAATGCAAAAATTGTTAGACGTTGTGGGAGGAGGATCTCGAAACTATTCTACAAATTTTCAGTTTCAACAGATCCCATCAAATTCACCGAGATGGAACTTGTAGACGATGAAGACGTGCAGACAATGGTCGCACTTTATTGCTGAAATCAGAGTCGCCAAACTTATTCGATTCAGTTATTTGCTGAGTTAGCTGATGTAGAGTTAGCTGAAGATTTCACTCCATTAGGTGAAGAACATTGAGTTTAAGATCCTTTTACGGTGGTTCCGAGAGCGTACGCTAATAGGCGATCGATTGTACGTGGTATCGACATCAATTTTAATGCTCCACCTGCGTCTGAGAACCTTAACCCGAGTGCCCGTTTACAAATACATCTGGTGGTGATTGAGACTGATGTAGATGGTGATGATTGATATGATAATAATGGTCTTTCTAATCACGAGGTTGAAGATTATAGTGATCCTGATCTAGACGAGGACCCAGATGATATCGATAATGAAGATGCGAATGACGATGGAAATGTTAACGCGTCTTTAGTCGAGAACCCGAGTCGAGGTATTATGATACGCAATGATCCTGGGGATCATAAATCCCGATGTGGCGCATGCATCCGAGTTCCCGGAGTACCCCGATATACTACCTGCTCACCGGTTGGCTACAGATCCCGAACATGAGTTGTTCGTGGGCCAAAAATTCGCAACCAAAGGAGACTGCGTATTTGCCATTAAGCGGTATAGCATGAATATGTCGATTGACTATAAAATCATCATGTCTAAACCGATATTGTATATTAGGGACTGTTTAAGGTCGACAGAAGGCTGCAATTGGCAGGTACGAGCCGTATTTATCTAGAGGTCACAAATGTGAGAAATTCGAAAATTTGTTGGGCCTCACACATGCACTTAAACACGTATGATGCAAGATCACTGCAAACTTGACGCCATAACTATCTGCAACTACATCATGCCAATGGTGAAGGACATGCCCACCATTCTTGTTTCGGTATTGATTGCCGAAATGTAAGAACGATTTCAATATCGAGTGTCATACCATAAAGCATGGATAGCTAAACAAATGACCATGGAGTAGTTGTATGAAGATTGAGATGCGTCGTACAATGAGCTATAGGGGTGGATAGCTGCTATGCGGGAGTACGTATGAAAGACTGTTATTAAGTTACACACAGGACCTTATTACGACCCGGACGACCAAATACAACTGGAAAGAAGAATTTTCCACTGGATGTTCTGGACATTTGATCCATGTGTATGGACATTTCCCCATTACAAGTCGCTTGTACAGGTTGATGGGACCTGGTTATACAAAAAGTATACGCAGATCCTACTTATTACGGTTGCACAAGATAGGAACCGAAACTTGCTCTTGATAGCGTTTGCCATTTTGGAATCGGAGAACATGGAATCGCAGGAATTCTTCCTAACGAACTTGTGGACATATATTGTTAGGAACGACAATATTTGCATCATATTCGATAGAGTGAAGGGAATAATTATTGTAATTAGGCATTTCGATGTTTCGTGGAGATTCGTCTATTGTATCCGGCACATTGCAGCTAACTTCCACCGAGACTACAAGAATGCAGACTGGCAGAAAGAAGTTTTGAAAATGGGAAAAATTTAGTTTTAACATATGTTTTAAATATTCTTAACACTTCAACAAATTAATTCGAGACTATAACTTGTCTTTTCTTAATACATACACAGTGTACGAGCTAGAGCCACACATTTTCAGGTAAAGGATGACCAGACTTGAGAGTGACACGCAAGGTGAAACGAATACTCATTTCTGAGAGTGGTTCGGTACCATGAAGCTGTGGCAATAGGCTCAAAGTTTCAATGACAGGGCTCGATATGGTCATATGACCACCAACCTGGCAGAGGTGGTTAACTCCGTGTTGAGGCAAACATGACATCTTCTAATTTCATCTGTTTTCTCAACTATGTTCTACAGGTTAACAACCTTGATGCCAAGAATGAGGCTGAAACAAGTCAACCAGATGAAGGTAAGACACGTGCTTGTCGAAGATGTTAGAAAGGCAATGGATGCAAACCATCGAAGATTGAGGTCGATGAATGTAGAAATATATTCTCGATAGTTAGAAACTTTTCGAGTTACGGAGTCCATCGGTCGTCGACCTAGTATCCCACCTAGGTCCTACGGAGTTGATCTCCGAAATAGAAGGTGTTATTGCAAGAAGTTCTAGTCACTTTGTTACCCCTATGCGCACGTCGTTGCAACTTGTGCTCATGCCTCGATGAGGTGTACACTCTCGAGTGCACATTACTTATTTGGGGAAATGAGTTCCTCGTCCTGCATGATCTATCTACATGGGAAGTGCCTCCGTCGACTTTCAAGCTTGTCCCAAAAAAGGGGTTATGTAGGAAGCCGAAAGGTTACCCGCAAGTCACCAGGATCTATAATGAAATGGATATGAGAGAGAAAACTAATGGAAAACTTTGTGGCGTGTGCAGAGTAGCTGGTCATAACTGGACTAAATGGCCGCATCGAACCTACCATATTGGACAATCGTCGCGATCAGGTGGAATATGAATTAATATACTCTATGTTCGAGCTTATAATAAAAATTTTATGATTATGATGGAATTTCATATTTATATTTTGGCATGTAATCTTTGTGGTGGATACAAGCTTGAAAGTTAAGTCAAATAAAATTAAGTCAAACATTTACTATAATTAAATTAATACAAACTTGAAAATTAAGCCAAACATTTATATAATTAAATTCATACAATGCAGTAAATATAATGTTACACCCCCTAAAATTGATGGTTCGATGGTGTCGTCCTAGGGGTAAATCGTTGTGGTGCCTAGCATTGACGTTGAGGGTGCTCGCTGTAGTTATTGTTACCATCACCTAGAACATCGTTCACAGCATCTATCGCAAGCCTTGGGGTGTGCTAAACATACTCGAGAAATCGTATATCCTAAAGCTTTGCTTGGAAGGGGTTGAGTACAGGAGTGGTAATGGGTTAAAGGTATCAAACGCCATCGATGATCTCGAAACTAAATGATTTTCGTAGCCTAGTGAACCCGTAAAATAATCATCGACCCCCAAGTCCGAATGATAAGAACTACCCCTAGACTGTGAATAAGAAGACCGCTTAGGTTCGGGCTCTAGTTTGGGTGCAGGAGGTGTGGCAGGCGGTAAGAGAGGTGCCCTGCTCGTTGCATGTGTAAAGGGACTAGCATCATTCGCCCACCAAATCAAAAAGGTTTCCTACATGCCATGTACCAGAGTTGGTACTCCTTTGAGGGCCACAAATCAGATGCATAATCCATCCGATGTCTCCGCCCTATCCTGCCATTACACAATACAAGATATTCTTCATGCTCTAATGCCCAATTCTTGTCATGTTTCCCCATTTTGTTAATTAAGTGTACACCGCCCAAACTCCGTGGAACATTTGGAATATGTTGGACGCACCCAAACTGTCACAATACTCGATTCCTATTATACCACTTGACTGTCGAGAAATTTAGCAAGGGTACGTTAATGCACCACAAGTGTGAGTGGATGTAAGCAGATCGGGTAATAATAGTCGCAATGTCCAGGAAGAAATATGGCAACCAAATGAACTGCACAATTAATAACATCGTTATAGTAGCACGAGTCAAATAACATAAATAAATAATTACAAGTAATTAATATTAGTAAAAATTATCCCCTCCTCAGCGTGTGTCTCAATCATCTGATGATAAATCGGAAGCGAATATAAGCTCTCGATACCCGAAGAAGAACTCCATCTATGAAGAAAGTGAACTTGTTAGAACAATTTTTCATTAAAAAACAAAACAAAATTCTTGTTGTAATGGTTTAATTTTATCACCTATTCATGAATGGGAAGACATATGTTTGGTGAGTAACTGATGCCAAGAATGGCATCCTGTAAAGCGTCTAGGACTGCAGCAATACCAGGCATCCGCCTATGTTCATGGCACGACGCTTTGCTGTCTGACAAAGTTCAGATATAATGTAGCTAGTACTGTTGAGCCCCAACTATACGAAAGAGCAACGTATAAATCAGATACCAGGGGAAAATACATAAAGTGAACCTTGTTGTTATTTGCATCTGGCATGAGTACACCCCCTATCATATGTATTATATATGCTTAAGCAGCATACATCACCTCCCGTTCAATGGCAGTATTCTGCAAATACTCAAAATTCGCCTTCAACCATGAAAATCTCAAAGTCATTAATTTATTGTCATCATAATCAGGCGAGCGTCCTAGTAAGTCATAGCAGAGGGTCTCCGGATTACACAATGTACTAAAACTTGTGACCACAATACCGTCGATTGGGAGCCCAAGTTGCAGTTCAACATCTTCCAGAGTAATGGTGCACTCCCACACGACAAATGAAATATGTGGGTCTCCGGGCGCCACCACTCGACCAAAGCAGAGATCAAGTTGTACTTCAAATCAAACATGCAGATCAATGCCGCCGATCCAAATCCAGATGCTTCCAAGTATGGCATAAGACGTTCATCCGGTAGATAGCCCACACCGTTGACACAGCCCCTCAGTACGCGGTACGGACCCTGACTAAATATTCAACCATAATAGTTAATATATACCAATTAAATAAAAAATTATTTGGAAGTTTATAAGGTGACCCCTAAATAACAAATAACAATTTTATTACCACTACATTAATCGTATTTGATGTGTGATCCGTTTCTGTAATCAAAGAAGCCATTTCAATATCTGTAGGTTCAAGTAAAAAATTTAATCATTGCCTGAAAAAATAATGAAAATGAATTTTGTACAATTTAGATTTAATAAAATTTTTACCCATATAAACAAATAAATAACAACGGAATTAGGGATACACTAATGTAAGTCGATCATTTTTTATCCCAACAATAATTTTTTATTACGTAACATATATTCAACGTAAAATTTAGTTCAATTAATTAGTATTCAATCAATTTAACGTAACATGTATAAATTAATTTTCTTATAAAAAATTTAAAGTATTCTAATAATTTATCTACTTGAAGACAATTAATTTATGGCTTATATGGGTGTTTTTACCACAATAATAATAAAAAAATACAAAAATGGGTCACCGTACAAATTTGAAGCAAAAAACCCATTTCATTATTTATTATTGTAACAAACGACCCATTTCGGTAATACATTTGTAGGGTGACCCATTTTAGTTTCTTTTTTTTGAAATTTTCTGGTAAAATGAAATAAATAATAAAAATTACAAATCCAACAAATAAAGAACATAACACCATAGATCCAGAAAAATATTAAAAATTACCAAACAAACAACTAAATATTTCACACAAAAAAAATATTTACAAATGTACCTTCAAAACAAATTAAATTACTACTTCCAAAACTACAAAATCGAACAAATTATAAGAAACCCAAAACTCTAAACAGATAAAAAATAATTACAAAAATAAATTTACCTTTAAATAATAATTTGGTTGTTGTCTCCTCTCCTCCTTAAACACACAAAATCAAACAATTAATAAATAACCCTACACCCTAAACAAATAAATAATAATTCCTTAAAAAAATTACCTTTCAAAATAAAAAAAAGGGCTGCCTAAATGAGTATCTCCTTCAAAACCCTAACACACTAATTTTTTTCCTAAACTGTTATTTCCCTTTTCTTTAACAAGCAAATCCCTCATCTTTATCTTCTCTCTTCTCTCCCTAAACTACTATCTTTTTCTTCTTTTTTACAATCTCCTTTTCTTCCTTTTTCTCTCCCTAAGTTGCTCCTATCTTTTTTTTAACGTCTTTTTTATCTTTTCTCCATAAACTGCTGCTACCTTCTTTTCTTTTCTTTTTTTACCGTCTTCTTCTTCTTTTTCTTCTCTCTTTTCTTTGCGCCTTTTTTTTTTTTTTACAATCAGAAAACTCTTATTACACCATGACTGAGGGGACCATGGTTATTATAAGGTCCCCTTAGCTTTCCTCTTTTCCCCAAGAAACACCATAAATCCCTGGAGGAGGAGACAAATTCGTCAGAAGGAACAATTGTGTCGCCTAACAGGAAGGCACCACCTATTCGGTGCCACCTGCCAAGTTGCCACCACCCAATTCCCTTAGCTTCCCCAAATACCCGTATTTAACCTGTATGCCAATATCAGTGTCGCCAATCCTGAACCCTCCACCGTTAAAAAAATATTATTATTATTATTATGTTGTAATAGACTAATGATTGACAGTATAAAAATTGGTGGTGTCGCCTCTCTCACTCCCTCCACTCACCGGCACTGTTGCAAACATACCATTTAGGTATTTTAATTTTAATTTTGTATTATGCGTGTAAAAATGTCTGGTTTATTGTATTGTTGGAGTTTCTGTAATTGTGAGAATTTTGGTAACAGTGAGATTTTAGGTATGGTGGTTCAACAATGGAAAAGTGAGTTCTTTTGGGGATGGGGGCCAAATGTATGGTGTTTTTCTTTGCAAATTTGATTTTTCAGTGAAAGTTCAACTCCATTCATTTGTGTTGGATAATCGAAATTGGTACTACTATAGTTCGAAAAATGAGTGTTATTTTGGCTTAGTTTTTGTCTGTTAGACTTCATCTTCTTCATTCTCACGCTATTATTGAAAGAAACACATTTGTCATTTAAGCTTCTTCTTCACGTTGTTCATGAAAAAAAACCCTATTTCAATTTTTTTCACTAAAAAGCATGATTATTTTGTAGAACCCAGAATAATTTCAAGTTTAAAAATTCCTATAAACTTAGATTAATTCCATTTCAATAATTTTGCAGATTCTCAAAATAATTTAATTAAAATTTAACTGTTAATTTTACACCCAAATTATTAAAATATTAAATATTATATAAATATTGGGCACGTGCCACAAATTTATTGATGGGATGGATAAAAACAAATGGTGTAAGTGATGTACCTAAAAATAGTACTAAGTTGAGTTACAGTTTTCAAGTTTAGGTATTATTTAGGTTAAATAAAATTGAGATACCAAGTAGGTATAAGTTACCAATTTCAGGTACCTCTGTATATATTATCCCTTTTGGATATAATGACGTGTAATTATAAGTTAATTAGTATATAAATATGGTCAAAGTGAGAGATTGTTGAATAATATGGACATCACATATATAATAAGAATAGTTACATGTGTTATAAAATAAATAAACAAAGAGTAAAGAAAAAAGAAAATATGGGAAGCAATAGAGAATGTATTTTATTGATTAATGGGGATATTTACAAAGTTTCTCCAAAGTCTCTATTTATAGGCATAATAAGTATAAATAAAGTAGAGATCTACTTCTAATGACTATTAGAATTTAAAGTACATCAAAACTTATCTTGATCTTGATGGACATCTACTTAATAGGATATTCATAACACTCCCTCTTGGATATCCATTGGTAGATAATGTGTCTGGTTAAAACCTTACTAAGATAAAAACCCTGTGGGAGAAAAATCATTGTGAAGGAAAAAGATGACACATATCTATAATACGCATGATATGCTGCCTCATTAAAAACCTTACCAGGAAAACCCAATGGGACAAAACCTCGGTTAAAGGATAAAAAGTATAGCACGTATTTACTCCCCCTCATGAAAACATCACATACTTTCTCATATTCTACGTATTCAATCTTGAATACTAGTTTTTAAAATGACTATTTGAATGTCTTTGCTAAGCATTTATATCACCATTCTTTTGAAAGTAATGAGTGAGGGAAAATTTGAGGGAAATATATTTTGATCTCTTCAGGAGTTTCAACAATAATCATAGCAAACTTTAATCATGATTCTTCTATAAAAACACAAATAGGTATTTTGGATCATTTTATAATCCTCCTTCAACTACTATTTACCACATATGTTCAAATTATTTCAATTCATATAAATGAACAATTTCTCGAGAATTTCAATATGCTTCTATCATCCTAAATCCTTCAAAGATTTTAATATAAACTTTACTATATAGTGGTTCATAAAAGGTTGTAACAACCATTAGACGCAAGTTAAATCTTTTATGAATTGTCAAAATAATATATCTAAAGGTTATTGCATCCACCACAAAAGGATATATATGTTTATAATCAATGCCAGGACATGGCGAAAAACTTCATATTTTTATTCTGCTTTTGGAAAACTACTTCATTTACACCCTCACTGGCTTTATACCTTTAGGTATTTGGACTACTAGTCCAAAAACTCCACAAATTTAATTGTACTTCAGTTACATCTTTCTATTTTGATCAATTTATTCCATATCTATATTTCTCAATTGATTTATTCAAGATCCTCCTTTTATTTCATTATTTCAATAATAATATTGCATGCAAAATCATTGTCGACCACTTTTATTATTCGGTTCCACATTCTTTTGAATGGACATAACTTATCGAGATCTTTTATTTTCATTATTTTAAAATTAAGTTTCAAGTACTTGAATCTCTTCTGGAGTTTTACTTATTAGTTTTGTCTTGGGTCTCTTCTGAAGCACCTGCCTCCACTATATGACCATCTAGAATAATTTTCATCTTTGGAACCGATCAATCTATTATTTATTCTAACTGATTATCCTACTGGGACTTTGATTCAAATTAAAATATTAACTCGGTTATTCTCATTAAGTTTGTAAATACATCTGACAGTTAACTTGTAATGAGTTATCCTTGTTGAATCTCTGGTTCAAATTACTCTCCCCTTAACTCATTACAAGTTATTATTTCTCTCCCCTTAATGTCGGGAAAACTACCGAATCAAAATTATAATCACAAATCATGTCATAATTGAATCTTCAATACATTCAAAACATCTAATAATACAAAGAGACTTGTAATTAATATATATTCTCAACTTTCTTTGAGAATTCACTCATCTTTTTGTGTTGTGGTGGAGCAATTGGAACATATACGCACATACAAAAATTTAAAGATGAGAAATATTTAACTCTTGATCAAAAACCAATTGTAATGAAGAGTATTTATAACTTATTGGCTTGATGCGTACGACACGTAAATCAACATAATCCCATGCTGAAATAGGATGTTTAGTTCTAATAAGTAATGGTAGACATTAAACAGAGGCGTTCAATCAATAATTTCTTTAAACCATTATGCGCATTAATAACAAACTTTTTACAAAATTTCTTCAAACTCAATCAAGAAAAGACTGAGATATAAACTCATTAGTATTAGCAAGATGAATTGTCTTAATTGCATGATCTGAAATTAATTATTTAAACAAGTAATCT
This sequence comes from Gossypium sturtianum, assembly GCA_025698515.1. Lineage (NCBI taxonomy): Eukaryota > Viridiplantae > Streptophyta > Magnoliopsida > Malvales > Malvaceae > Gossypium > Gossypium sturtianum. The sequence goes on along the minus strand of CM046946.1, from coordinate 17,854,138 downwards.
TGCAAACGACAGGTTGCAAGTTGATAACACATATGTGGTTATTTTGTAGATGCATCTACCAAAATCATATAATATCAAAACCATCCACATGGTGGATGAATGAGCCCATATTCATTTAAAAAATGCAAGACATTAAATCTCAACTTTAGCTAGTGAATTTCTAACAATCAATTTTCATTGATAACAAGCAAAAAATGAGAATTCTTTAAATTAAAGAATCTTCTGGTTCTTTAATGAATGTCCATATGAATTCTCAATTAATTTTCACATCAAATATGATCTAGGATGGTCTAACTGGTCACGCCAAGTAGTAAATGCATTTGTATAAGTAAACTTCTTGTTTTCTTTAACATTGTAACAAACTGATAATTTTACTATCATTCATTTTGCTTTATATCCACATATAAGTGCTATTGTGACATTTACTACTAGAAATGTCTAAATCAATGTGAAGTTTATAATGCCACTAAGTCAATAAATATAATTTCCTAATAATTATATGCAATATTCACTTCAGGGAATATGCCAAAATCTTCAAATGCAGGGCATTTGGTTTAGTGGTATGATTCTCGCTTCGGATGCGAGAAGTCCCAAGTTCGATTTAAAATACTTTTAAAACCCTTTTAATAAGAGTATTGCATAATCAGTTAACTATCAAAAATAGCTGCCTAGTTCATGTATAGAAACAAGCTTATATTAAATATAACAATAAAAGTCACATCTCAAATATAAAAATATGACATAATGAAAAACTAGAAAAAAAATTTCATAACCATCATCATAAACATGCATGAAATTTAATTCAAAATCCAACCATTCATGCTCATAGAACTTTTCATTTACAATTGGTCATCTCATTTCTCTAAATAATTAACAAATGGAATAATATAAAACGTATGAACTACTACCTTTAACAATTCTTTGAACTAAATCAAATCTGAATAACCATAAATTTCATTGGTTTATTAACATGAATTTGCATACTAGATATGTTTGAATCAAATATATTATTTAATTATAAAACCTACTATAGCGATAAAAATAAATCAGTTAATATTCATTTTCATGAACAAATGAGATGCTTAAAACAATATGTAACTCATGTAATCAAAACTTAAAAAGAAGATCATCTCAAATATTTAAACTATATATCAAGTTGATTTAATATTTAAAGATGTGCCTTTTTTTCTGTGTTGAGTCTTGACGATTTCATTAAGAAGTAAGAAAATTAAACTCCAGTAGTAAACTTTGAATCCAATCAAAATCTATTAATAGCAAACTTTGAGAGTGAATCTTATTTTCCAAGTATACAATAGGTACATAACCAATGACTCTTCATAAATAAATTGTCTCTCTTCTTAAGAAGTTCTTGAAAATTCTTGTTCTTTTCTTGCTTTCTTCATTTTTCCACTTCTGGTGGTAAGAAAATTTATTACGACAACCCCCCAGACTATTATTATAGTCCAATCTACTACATTCACGTTAAGGATTATGTATTTTGAATTTTTTATATATTTTTTCATTCTCTTCAGGGAATGGTTAGGTTTCGTGGTTAAAAACTTATGTTCAATCATAAGTAAAAAAATTTCATGATATTGCTATCGTAGGAGCACATTTGAATAATGAAAAGTTGAATAAGTTCTCTCTTGCTAGGTTCTCATCAGTAATATTTTTTCACGTAATTTTGATTAAGAAATTATTATGAATACTGTAGCGTTATACTCACAGTCTTAAAAAACTTGCAACTTCAAGTGCATCCAACCATAATGAGCTTTAGATAGATTTACCATATTCTATTGCTCATAAGTAGATCTTTCATAGTCAAATATTTCGCTTTCAACCCCTTAACGGGGATGATGACAAAAGAAGATTACACAGATAGCCACAGTCAATTCAATTTAATAATAGGAGCAGTCCTCCCTTTTTTTCATCCTTTCAAAATAGATATTTATCTTCATTCACAATTTCAAATATGATATCCATTATAAATATCTTTTTAAACCAATGAATTAACCATCACAATATATTAATATATTAACTCTTTTGGAGCTTTCGACTAATTTTGTACTACCAAATATTGGAATAATATTGGTTTATATTTTCTTTTGCGTTCACTTCGGGGAATGTAATAGATTTACTAGGACGAACTTATAAACGTCCCAAAAAATTCTTTATTTCATAATCACCATCGCAAACATGCATGGATTTCAAATCAAAATATATCTATTCATGTTGTCATAATTAGTCTCCAATTATAACAAATATGATATAGTAAATAAATCATAGTAAAATATACCTAAAGACCTTTAACATCATTGTCATCACCCTGGCTATTATCACGAGCACTGGGTGGTTAAAGGCTATAATGTTTACCCATAGTGCGCAAGCCTCAATTGAAATAGCAGCAACTCTAGGAGGCAATCGACAATAGTAAATTTTGGGATATTTTTGTGACTTATGGAGAAAAATAATTAAAAGATAATTGTGCTGATAACGTGTTATAAAATAAATAGACAAAGAGTAAAGAAAAAAGAAAATATGGGAAGCAATAGAGAATGTATTTTATTGATCAATGGGGATATTTACAAAGCTTCTCCAAAGTTTCTATTTATAGGCATAAGAAATATAAATAAAGTAGAGATCTACTTCTAATGACTATTAGAATTTAAAGTACATCAAAACTTATCTTGATCTTGATGGACATCCACTTAATAAGATATTCATAACAACATGTTTTTATTTAATGGTTTAAAAGACTCTTGAACTTTTTCGAAAAAAAATAATTAAGCATCTACGAACTTTTCGCACCCTGAACTAGCAAAACTAACCAAATAAGCACTTTGACTAACGTTGAGTGTTACAATGCTGATGTGTCATTAACGACACTGACGTGGCGCTCCATGTCAACGACAGCGATGTTGAGTTAGTTGTCACATTAGTAAAAATTCAAAATTTAAAAAAAATTAAAAAAATTAAAAGGAATATATTTTTTTACTAGAATGAGGATGCCCAGGATCATTCGTTCCAATGTTTAATTTTTAAAATTTAATTTATTTTTTTTATAAATTTCTAAAACTTTATTAAAATCTATAAAAATATTGAATAAAGTTAAAAAAATTTAAAAATAAAAATTAATAAAAACTATTTAAAAATTAAATGAAAATTGATTCAAGATGATTTTTTTTAAATTATATAAAGTTTAAAAAATATTAACAATTAATTAAAAAAATTGATATGTGTATCAATGTTTTAATTCTATTGATACCTTTTAGGATGTATAAAAAGTAAAAAAAAATAAAATAGAAAATAAATAAATATGAATAATTTTAATTTTATTAATCATATGTGTCAAGTTTTTCTTTTAAAAAAATGTATGAATATATCCAATTATTTAAACCTTTTAGGCTACAGAATAATTGATACACCTTTTAGGCTACACATGTAATAAAATAATTTATATACTTTTTTAATTGGATATATTCATACATATTAAAAAAACTTTACACGTACGGGTAATAAAATTAAAATTATTTATATTTATTTATTTTCTAAAATATTTTTATACGTCCTAAAAGCTACCAATAGAATTAAAATATAAAATTAATTTCATAAAAGGTACCAATATAAATTTTTAAATAAAATTAATTTTTAATATTTTTTAACCTTTATATAATTTAGAAAAATCATCTTGAATAAGTCTAGACAACCATATGTCTAGATTCTTTAAATGGATTTTATTTTTATTTTTAACTTTTGAACTTTATTTAATATTCTTATAAATTTTAATAATTTTATAAAATTTTTAAAAGAAATTTTAAAAATACTTTTAATTAAAAAAATTGTATGTCCACGTTCATTTCAATAAAAAAATTTTAAATATTCATTATATTTTTTTAAAAAAATGATTTTTTTTATTTTCTAAAAAAATGATTTTTTTATTTTTACTGGCGTGACATTGGCACGTCAAAAACTATCGCTGATATGAAGCGCCACATCCGTTTATGATCATGTCAGCGTTATAACGGTCAACACTAGTCAAAGGGCCTATTTGGCCAATTTTGTTAATTCAGTGACTCAATTGGGTGCAAAAAGTTTGCAGAGGCTTAATTGATTTTTTTTTTAAAAGTTCGAGGGCCTTTTAAACCATTAAGTCTATTATTTACTATCATAAAAAGTTATCCTAAATTAAAGTGATCTAATATGGTTAACGCTTATTGGACTTCAGTTATTAAATAAAGTATGTACCAAATATATGTAGATCAGGATAACAATGGAGAAGGGCGAGGGTGAATATTACTAAATCCATCACCGCTCCTAGTTAGCACAGTTAACTCCACCACCCACCCCGCTACACTATGGATGTATAATCTTAAAAATTATTACCATATCCATGAATGTTGGATACATCTATCCCTGCTCTACCCCGCTCTGTTTTAATTTAAAAATTTTGCTACTTATCTTTAATTGTGACACCCCAAACCCGACTGGAGTGGACCAGCCCGAATCCAAAGCGACACATTAGTCACCGAAGTGACTCTCCAGCAAAAAATCACCTAAAGCACACCCCAACCTTATAACACCTCAATTCTAACTAATAACTATCTAATCTTTTTTTTTTTTTCAATTAGCCATTTTTCCTTAATCCGTTTATTAATTAAGACTATATTAGCTAAGTTTTATTACCTTAATTCGTACATACAACTCTAATTAATCTAATTACAACTAATAAACAACATGTGTATAATAATTTAAACATTCAAAATCATGTTTAACAAACAACAATTAAAATATACAATGGACTTACCTTAGTCACAAAGCTATTCACTCCTAGACAAACTACAATTAAAATATATTAGTGAAAATTTCATGCTTCCATCACCATGTTATCACTTAGCAACATACAATAATACACTCAACATTTAACCATTGTCGAAACCATTTTTAAAGTTGATTTTAAAAACGGGGGTCGACTTTAAAAACGAAAATGGAGTCGCCACCAATCCCTTTTTGCTTAGGTGTGATCGGATCACCTTATAAAACATTTTATTTCAAAACATTGATTTTGGCCTACGAAATTCAAGAAAACGGGTTCGGGAGTCAGTTACGTACGAGGAAGGATTAGCACCCTCGTAACGCCCAAAAATTGGTACCTAATTGATTAATTAATGTCCAAATGTCAAAAATTTGAATATATTTTAAAACACGATCCTTTTGATTTTTAAAACTTATGTCCTTTAATTTTAAATGGACATTCAATTATTTGGATTTTAAAAGAAAAATCAAAACTTAGTAAGTTAGAGCACGATCTTTCGAATTTTCCAAACACCGAATATCCTTTGCTTTTTAGAAATCCTTGCCTCGAGATGACAAAACGTCGCATCCAGTGAGTTAGGACACAACATCTTAAATTCACGAGAATAGGTTTTTTATTTAAAAATTCATATGTTTTAATTTCAAAAAGGGTACTCAATCATTTGGACTTAATGAGAAAAATCGAAACCCAGATAAGTTAGACACGATTTTCTCAAAACTCCCAAATATCGAATATTGCCTTATTTTTAAATTTGAAAAATCATGGATTTTGAAATATGAAGGTATATTTGGCCACATTAATAAATAAAGATTAATGAATTTTTTTTAAAAAAAAACAAATCTAAAAAACAAATAAAAAATAAAATGTACCAAGCTTTCAAATAATAAAGGACAATGTTAAAAAAAATAATGTGAAAGAAAAGGATTTTGAAATCGACAATAAAAAGCAACTTAAAAATAAATTCATGTATAAAAATTTTAAAGTAGGTAATATATATAAAAGTTTGAAATAAATCCAAAAAAATAAATAAATAGATAATATATGAAATAATAATATATAAATGAATTTTAAAATAAATATTATATAAGAAGTAAGTTTAAATAAGTAATATATAAAACAATTTATATATCAATCTAAATAAATAATATACAAAATAACTTAAAGAAAATGATATGTGACAAATCCTAAAAAGATACGTATAAGTTTAAAATAAACAATATACGAAAACTTAAAATAGATAATATAAAACAGTTTAAAATGATATAAAATAAAACCACTTTAAAATAATCGTTATATAAAACAATAACAAAAATGAATGATATATAAGATAATTTAAAGTAATAATATTAAAAAACTTAATCAAAATAAAACTATTTGAAATGATTAATATCTAAAATAATAAAATAAAACAGCTTGAAATAAATACCACGTAAAAATTTGGAATAAATAAATAAAATACAAATTTGCAAAAGTGTGAAAATAAAATAAATCTCTATATAGAAATAATAAATAAACGAATAAAATAAAAGAATAACTAATAATTAAACAATTAAATGGATAAATAAAAAAGATTGAAAAAACGAAGATGAATGAAGAATAAAATAAGAACAAACCATAGAAAATAAGAACGCAAGAAGGAGAGAAATTTGAGTGAATGCTCTCAAGAATTCTTATTGCTTCCCCCAAAACTCAAGTGTGTTTTACAATGAAGGGAGAGGCCTCTATTTATAGTTGAGCCTCCCCAAATCCAACGGTACGGATCAATTACATAAACGGCTAAGATTAAAAGTTATCTACAAATTAAATCTCTAAGATTACAAAATCATATCTTCTAAGATTGCATATCATATCTAAGATTTGCATATCATATCTAAGATTGCATATCATATATTCTAAGATTATATACCATATCTTCTAGGATTGCATATCATATCTAAGATTTGCATATCAAATCTAAGATTGCATATCATTGAAGACTGTGTTCCCATATACGTCAAGCTTGTAGATGGACCTTCAATCTTTTCAAGTAATGGGTCATTCCGATCGGGCCAAATGATATATTTTGGACTAGACTTGGACTTTGTTTTATTATTTTGGGTTTATTATTTTTTGTATGGGCCCGGGCTAAATTGGCCTATTACAACCATAAAATCAAACATTAAAACAAATATAACATCTCAAAATTAATATCCAATTGTAAGTCTCAAACATCCATTACAAGTGTATCAAATTATCCCAATTGAGTGCCACAATGCCCTCTAATGTATCTATAGAGAAGTCCTTAATCTATACTACCAAGTAGCCTTAAACTTGGACTAGCCTTGCCCTTGCTCCTCGACTCCCCAAAGCTAGAAAAACTCTACACAAAGTTGCTTCCTTACTATCTCAGGAAGACTTCAATCTTCAGTCTGCTCCACTACCATCTCTAGGGAACAAAATCTGAACTTTCCAATTTGCTTCCTTACTATCTCAGGAAGACTTCAATCTTCAGTCTGCTCCACTACCATCTCTAGGGAACAAAATCTGAACTTTCCAATTTGCTTCCTTACTATCTTAGGAAGACTTCAATCTTCAGTCTGCTCCACTACCATCTCGAGGGAACAAAATTTGAACTTTTTAGTCTGCTCCCTTGCTACATCAAGGAGATTAGACCAATGGCTAAAATCTGCTCCATTGCCGATACATGGAGATAGGATTCACTAAATTTGATATGCTCCACTACTGCTTAGGGAGATAAGATCTGTGAATTCACCGATGTTGCTACACCATCCTCTGAGGGACATGTCCTGTAGACTCGGTTCCATATGCATATGTTTATGCAGAATGATCAAGATGCTATGATCAAACTAAATCAAATGCTCCTAGCCACATATGTTATGAACGCAACATGTCATGAAAATGATTCCTGATTAGGATGCAATGATCGGAATGAATCTAATGCTCCTAACTAAATGATATTAGGGATGACATTTGCATGAATGCAGAATGTCATGAGAATGATCTTCTTCTTTTTTTTTTCTTTTTTTATGTACAACGATTAGGATACAATGATCGGAATGAATCAAATGCTCCTAATTAGAAGTGTATGCATGAGAATGATCCCTTTTTAATGCTTGGGTTGTCATTGCTCATAGTTAATCAAAGTTCTATCACTGATGTGTTACCCCGCTTTCTCGTTCAACTGGTATCTTTGTGAAAACCCAAAGAAACGATCATATTCTCGCTCAAACAAGCTTACCCCATTGTAATTTTGAGTCCCTTCCATCTGCACCACAGGGACATAAAATTTGTACCATCTTTAAATCATCCTACTGCGACTTATGGCTATAGGATCTGTATCAAATTCACTCCATCCCACTGCAACTCAAGGGTATAGGATTTGTAACTTGTTCAATCAACTGATCACTCCCAAGGTGACCTAACCAAATGTGTATGCATGATATCTGCTTGGATGCAGAATATCATTTTTAGAGAATGATTCCCCTTTTACACTTAAGTTAACATTGCCCATTTTTCGTCAAGATTGCAATATCTTGTCATTTTGTTCAATCCCCTTTCTTTGACAAAAATCCGGAGATAGTCTCAGTTTAGACTCTTCCTCCACCAATATTTTCATCCTTTAAACTTGGTGAGTTTTAAACAATAGTCCTATTTCAAGCTCTTGTATTATTTAGAAGTTTCTAGAGTAATATGCGAAACCCCTTTTATAAAGTATTATTAGTCCACTAATTGTTATTTCAATGCAAAATGCTTGAAAAAGATCATAACAATGGATAAGAAGGAAATTAGGAGCATAGCTCGGAACAAATAAGTTAAGCAAAGATAACAAATGCAATCTAGAAGGAAATTTATTGGTAGTGTATTTTGAAACGAATAATTAAAGATAACAAATTCAGAATGGGTAAGATGGGAAACTAGGTGCCCCAGATATCGCAGTCTGAGCTTCTCTGTTCAAACTTCTTGAGGACCATTTTAATCTCAATATGTGTTTAGGGGATCCGGAGTACTTCGTCGATGCCCCAAGACACATACTTCCTCATTGTTAATTCAAACATAGCAAGACTACTGTATGCCTCACTTTTGATCAAAATTTGAGTCGCCCTTTTCGGGTTTTTGGCTCAAAGCCCCTTTGGTCTCAAAGCGCCCTTTGCGGGTTTTCACCTTGGCCTCTCCTCTTTTTTCTTTTATTTCTTTCTTTTTTTTAAAGGTCTCAAGGTGCCCTTTGCAGGTTTTCACCTTGACCTCTCCTTTTAGATGAAATCTGAATTCACCAGCCTGAGCATGTCCTTACCATACATCTTGGTCAAGGTTAATGATCTTCTAGAACAAGCCTTCTTCACCACATAAGGTTTTTCCAAATTTTGGCATTTATTTTCCTTTGAAGTCCTTTTGTATGAGAAGAATCCTTCTTAATGCCAGGTCCCCATCATGAAATTCTCTTGGGCAAACCTTTTGTCATAAGCTTGTACCATCCGACCGTGATGGATAACTTTTAACCTTTTCTTCGATTAGGTTTAATTGGCAAAACTGTTTCTATTCTAATGAGAAATGTGTTGCCACAGCGAAGGTTCTAGCCAACGTTCGATAAGACAGAGGGTAAATGGTAACTTCTTTATGTCAATATTCACAAGTCTCAGTCATCTTTCCCATGATCCTTGTTTTGTTGTTTTTGTTTTTATTTTTCCCCTTTTGTTTTTATTTTTTTTGCTGCCTTTACTACATTGTGATATGGCGTCTAATCTTTGAACAAACTTCCAAACTTTTGACATTGTCCTTTTTAGCACTCTTTGTCGGCACCTGATCTTTTTTTTTTGAGAATTTGATGACTATCGACTTTGTAACATTGGCATATGAAGCAACATTCCCCCTCTTAGTGAAGTAACCGATGACCACAAAGATAATTCAATGTCAACTAGAAGCTTTTGACGAGATCGATCCCATAACATCCATGCCTCCATATAGAAAAGTCTGTGAAGAAAGTGGAAGAGTCACATAAATCTCGTCTTCTTCAATTCGGTATTTGCGATATAACTGATGCAATCCCCTTCCATGGTAGACCAACAGTGCCCGATTCTCATGTTTAGCCCGCGTCTTATTAGCCCAGGCATGTCCTGATATGATCGTGCGAAAACATCTTTGAATTCTTGAAAATAACTCAATGATGTCTCGCCTTAGTTCTGTAATGAGCTAGGCTATAATCTTCACCTCTTTTCTAGGCTCATGATATCCACTGACCCTTTGTAGAGTGAGATCTATTTTTCATCTTGTTCTACCGTTCTTAACAAAATCAGAAGATAAGTTACAATCTCCGTCATCTTCAAAGTCCTTAGATCCCCTAGACCCATATCTCATTCAAAAAGGGAGTCAGTAACAACGTCGCTCATGTCGTTGATATCTGGGTACCTTGGTACGAAGGCAAAAAATCCAATGAATAAAAGATTCTAAGGATGATTATTTGTATGGTATGGTCATGAATAAAGAATATTGTAAAAAAAAAGAATCTACAGTATGAAATGTAAAGAATAAAAAAAATATTCGCTTAAAAAGATGCATTTTATTGAAATAAAAATTCTGGACATAAGCCTATTTCACAAAAGGATTCTTATTGTCTCTAGGCTTAAGGCAACAAGCATGTTTTGAATATTACTCTAGATTAATCTTAAAAATACAGGGATTCCTTCCACAGTTCCATTGTTTAAAATCTTCCCAAGTATGTAAGGGCTTGGAAACTTTTATTCATCGGTTCTCTCTTTGAATATGTTGTTAATGCTTAGATTCCCTAACATTCCCATCGGATCTTTGATCTATTTTCTTTGTCTTGGCATGTGTATCGTAACGGTGTTCAGTTTCCAGATTTTTTCCTCTCTCTTTCCCTCTTCTGTGATAATTTCAACTAATTAGGCTCTCTCTATGGACTTAAATGCATATGATGTGATGTAATGCAAATGCATGAATGCAAGGAGGCATCGGTTCAGATTCAACTTCATTTTAGAAAACTTTATTAGAAAACAAAATCATTTACATAAAACGGACTACAAATATGCTTTCGCCCTAAGGCCTAAAGTTTTGATTTTCCCAAACAACAAGGCTAACTCTTGACCACGATCTGACTGTAGCTCATACTTCGTGCTCAATGTATCAGCCTGTACTGCTAAAGTCTGTAGGTGATTAGCTACCTCTCGAATCTGAACTATTGCTTCACCTATGAGATAATCCTGATTTCTAACTTGATTATGAGAATGATGGAGCTCTTCCTTCCAATGCCCTTCTCTTGCTTCAAGATGCTTGATCCGGAGTTCACAATTCTGCAATGCCGATTCTAATTTTTTGATCTTGCCCTTCATTTTCTCAATCTTATTCAGACTTGACTTCAACTCAACCACAGAATTACGGCTTTGATGGTGATGAAGAGACCGTCCCAATTCATATAACAGCCCGATTTAGGGCCTAGTCAGAATAGTGGTGCGAGACCACGAATCCAAGGTGAATTTATGAGTTTTTAAGGTTCATGCCATGTTTGCATGTTAGTGTGAAAGTTTCATGAAGCAATTTTTCTAGATTGAAGTTGAATGGTCAAAAAGGACTAAATTGCAAAAGTTGCAAATTAGGAGTTTCTAGAAGCATTTTGTATGAAATAGCTCTAGAATAGCAATTATGAGTCCTTAAATAGCAATTTGCCCAAATTATAATTTTTGGACAAAATTGGACATGAATTAGTAAATGGTGATATTTTTAAGAGAAGGGCATTTTGGTCATTTACCTATTAAATGATTAATAAAGGAAAAAGATGACAAAAATCATTATCATCTTCTTCCTCATTGCCGAAATTTTCAAAGAAACCATAGCTAGGGTTTGCTCATCTTTCAATCTTGCTAGTAAGTTCATCTTAGTCCCGTTTTTAATATTCTTCATGTTTTTGAAGTTCTCGTATTATGAATTAGCTATTTTTAGCTATAAAATGAGCTAAGATGCATGTTCAAAAATCTACCCATGTATGAAATGCTTGTTAAATGATGTTTCATGGAAGATTATGAGAGTTTGATGTTAGATAAACATCTTTTCCTTAATGAATTTCATGAAAGATGAATATAGGGACTAGTTTGTAAAAGTTTTGAGATTTCTCATACATAGTAGAAATAGTGAGAATTGATGGTTGTCATAGTAGAGAAAATGAATCAGCTAAGCATAAAGTTTAAGAAATTTGAATGAGAATCATTTTACGAGCCTTGGGGCAAAAGTGCAAATATGAGAAAGTTTAGGGGCAAAATAGTAATTTTTCCAAAGTATGATTTAAGAGTCAATTTAGTCAATATGAGTATTAAATGATCTATTTATGACTATAGATCAAGAAAAATGAAGCCCAGATCAAAACCGAGGCAAGAACAAGGTCGAGGACTAAATTACATACCTAGCTACATTTTGTATATTGAGGTGAGTTTGTATGATTTCTAAGCTTTATAATTTAGATCATTGAATTGCTTAGTATAATATACAATGTTATTATGAAAATGTTTAATGTTATGTTAAACAAAGAAATTAATGAAATCAAGAATGAGAAAGCCCCGATTGAAGTTGAATAGCTTAGGATACTCAATCTATCACATGAAACAAGAAAGTCCGTATAAGACCAAGCCGAGGCATGGCATCGGCAAGCAAGCAAGATATCATGTAAGTCCAAGGCAAGCTTGGCATTGAATAAGTTATCATGTAAGTCCAAGGCAAGCTTGGCATTGAATAAATTATCTTGTAAGTCCAAGGCAAGCTTGGCATTGAGTAAGTTATCATGTAAGTCCAAGGTAAGCTTGGCATTGAGTAAGTTATCATGTAAGTCCAAGGCAAGCTTGGCACTGAACAAGTTATCATGTAAGACCAAGGCAAGCTTGGCATTGAGAAGTTATCAAGAGAAAGAGATCCCATATAAGTCCAAGTTAAGGCATGGCATTGGTGAGAACAAGAAAGACTTCGTATAAGTCCATGTTAAGTCATGGCCTCAAAATTTAGATGAGATTTAGTATCCTCGGTTATTCATATAAATTCATCGGGCAAACGAGTTAAGCTCCAAAGAGATAACAAGAAAGCTAAGTAAGTAAGGTTATTATCAAGTGAAAAAGAATATTATTCATGTTATGAATGATGAATTAGAAATTATGAGTATTATGTTCAAGTATGCTGGTCAATGTGATCTAGTGATACAGGTACTTTGTTTGCCTATCAAGTATGAGACTAGTAAGTTTCATGAGTTATGTAAGAATCGAGTATGAGTAAGTAAGCTTTATATAGCTGAATTTATGATGCCATTGTTTATATCAAATGGTCTATATTAAGTAAGAATGCTTATGTCTTTCATTATTTCTTTCCATTTAGTCCCGCCAAGCTAATATTGAGGATCACCGTCATCGGAGCTCGGAGCATACTATCAATTGCTATTTTGGTATAGCCAAGTTGTTTTATTAAGTATGGCATGTATAGGTAGCATTACATTTTGAGTAAATGTTTTAAGAAGATCAAAGTATAGGCTATTAAGTTTGTTATTCTTTTGTATATGGCTAAGTGATTGGCCAAGTGTGTATGTTTATAATTATCAATGAAGCATGTAGTATTATTCAAGATGATGTAGTATTGATTTGTAGAAATGAGTATGAATTGTATCTTAATTTCAGGATGGCAATTGGCTTGGTAAATAGCCTCTAAGTGCCCACACGGTTAGACACACGGGCGTGTGTCTAGGACGTGCGTAAACTGTACCTTAGTCTTAAAAGTAAGAATAGGCCACGGACTAATCCCATGGCCGTGTGTTAAGGTCGTGCATGAGACACGGTCAGAACATGGGCGTGTGCCCGGTCGTGTGAAATAAGTCAGTATATCAAGATGTAGTACACGGTCTAAGTCCACAGGCGTGCCATGGTCGTGTGTTATAAGTCAGAATGCTAAGGTTTTTCACACGGGCTAGGACCACGGGCATGCCATGGCCGTGTGAAATTTGGCAGTAAGCTCGAGTTTTAGGGCACGGTCTGAGGACATGGGCGTGTATGCCTATGCACTGGCGTGTCTTATATTACACGGGCATGTAACCCCTGTTTCAAAGAAAAGTTTTTTGATAAGGTTACGAAAGTTTACCAGTAGGAGTTTAAGGCCTCGTAGGCCCATGAAATGTACGAATTATTTAAGAATGAGAAGTTTTAATTTCGGAACGAAATTTTATAGCCCGTAATGTTATGATTAAGTAAGTTCAAGCATAGTAATGTCTCGTATCTAGTCTGAGCCTCGGACTCGGGTATGGGGTGTTACATTTAGTTGTATCAGAGCTACGGTTTAGTCGGGTCTAGGGCTAACGTAGCATGAGCATGAGTCTAGCTATACATGCCATACGTAAGAATGTTTTTATAATGATAGTGTGACGACTCCCGACGACTTAAATTATGTTTATATATATAGTAAATGGATCCTGAAAGAGATATGGCGGATGACGTAGAAAGTAATGCATAGGCTTCCGCTGTAGGGACGGTGCCGAATGAGAACGAGAATAGACCGTTTACGGTGAGTCAAGGAGGATGAGAAGAGGCTAGAGAAGCCTTCCTCCATATGATGAACACATGGTACACGGAGTTCGTTCGTACGAACCCGAATGCACAACCCCCTCCACCCCCACCTATTCCTCAACCTATCCCAATAACCCCTCAAGTAGTAGAGGTGGTAAGAGGAGAGAAGCCTCCGGTTGATAGAATCAGGAAACATGGGGCAGAAGAATTTCGGGCTAGAAAAGATGATGATCCGGAAAGAGCTGAATTCTGGTTAGAAAATACCATCAGGGTATTTAATGAGTTGTCATGCACATCTGAGGAATGCATGAAGTGCGTAGTCTCTCTCTTAAGAGATTCTGCCTATCAATGGTGGAACACCCTTGTGTCGGTGGTACCAAGAGAAAAGATCACATGGGAGTTCTTCCAAGAAGAGTTCAAGAAAAAGTATATCAGTCAAAGGTTCGTGGATCAGAAAAGGAAGGAATTCCTGGAATTAAAGCAAGGCAAGATGTCAATGACTGATTACGAGCGTGAGTTTGTACGACTCAGTAAATACGCTCGAGAATACGTATCCAACGAGGCCATCATGAGTAAGAGATTTGAATATGGGCTAAATGAAGACATCAAACTGTTTGTTGCTGTCCTAGAACTAAAAGAATTTGTGGTACTAGTAGAGAGGGCTTGTAAAGCCGAGGATCTAGTAAAAGAGAAGAGAAAGTCTGAAATGGAGTCTCGTGACTCGAGAAAGAGACAGTGGAATAAGCCATTCCAATCTTCATCCAAGAAGTCAAGAGATTTCCCTATCCGGTCGGCTACTTCCACTGGATTTTCCAAGAAAGACAAGAGTAGACAGAATTCGGGAAACAAAGCGCAGACTACTTCAGTTGCCAGTGTAGGGAATATTCGATCTGACAGACCCGAATGCCCACAGTGTGGCAGACATCATCTCGGTGAATGCCGAGCGCATGAAAATGTATGTTTCAGATGCGTTTCCCAGGACCACTACATAAAAGATTGTCCAAAGATGATGAAAGAGGACAAAACTCAGAACCCGAGATCCGGGAGTATGGTTAGAGGAAGGCCGCAGAGAAACCCCGAAAGTGGGGCTAGTGGAAGAGGTAACCCTAGAGAGCAGGCTGTGAGTCCCGAGGGTAGGGCGCCTGCACGGACTTATGCCATTCGCGCTCGCGAAGAGGCATCTTCCCATAATGTTATCACGGGTACCTTTTCTCTTCATGATGTTAAAGTTATTGCTTTAATAGATCCCGGATCTACACACTCTTACATTTGCATGAAATTAGTATCTGATTTGAGTATGCCTATAGAGTTTACAGAATTTGTGACTAGAGTGTCTAATCCTTTAGGAAAGAGTGTGTTAGTGAATGAAGTATGTAGAGAATGTCCATTAATGATTAGAGATCATTGTTTTAAAGAAAACCTTATGTTGTTACCATTTGACGAGTTTGATCTCATTTTCGGTATGGACTGGTTAACTGCCCATAATGTAATAGTTAATTATGGGAAGAAATACATTGAAATGAGATGTGAGGATGGGGACACCCTTCACATAGAATCAGATGAACAGAGTAGATTGTCAGAATTGATTTCTCACGTGACGGCACAGAGATACACGAGAAAGGGGTATGAAGCATATTTGGCTTTCGTGATGAATGAAAAAGAAACAGAGTTAAGGATTGAGTCAGTGCCAATAGTATGTGAGTACGTGGATGTGTTTCCTGAGGAATTGCCAGGACTACCACCAGTTAGAGAGGTTGAGTTCAGCATTGAGCTAGCTTTTGGTACTGTACCAATATCTATTACTCCTTACAGAATGGCTCCGACGGAGTTGAAGGAGTTGAAGTCGCAGTTACAAGAGTTGATAGATAAAGGCTTTGCAAGGTCAAGTTGTTCTCCCTGGGGTGCTCCAGTTTTATTTGTGAAAAAGAAAGATGGCACTATGAGATTGTGCATAGATTACCATCAACTTAATAAAGTGACAGTAAAGAACAAGTACCCATTGCCTAGAATAGATGATTTGTTCGATCAATTGAAAGGAGCCGCTGTGTTCTCCAGAATAGGCTTGAGATCAGGGTACTACCAGCTACGAGTAAAAGAATTAGATGTGCCTAAAACAGCCTTCCGAACAAGGTATGGGCATTATGAATTTTTAGTCATGCCCTTTGGTTTGACCAATGCTCCGGCGGTATTCATGGACTTAATGAACCGCATTTTTAGACCGTACCTTGACAGGTTTGTAATCGCTTTTATTATTGATATATCCGATTTATTCCCGAGATGAGAATGAGCATCTTTGAGCACCTACGGATAGTTTTACTGATTCTACGAGAAAATCAATTATATGCCAAGTTCAAGAAAAGTGAATTTTGGCTCACGGAAGTAGGATTTCTGGGACATATTGTCTCGGAAGAAGGAGTTCGAGTAGACCCCAGTAAGATTTCGGCCATAATGGATTGGAATCCACCAAAGAATATCTCTGAGATTAGAAGTTTTCTAGGCCTAGCCGGCTATTACAGATAATTCGTCAAGGGGTTTTCCATGATTGCAACCCCGATGACTAAATTGTTACAGAAAAATGTGAAGTTTGAGTGGACAGAACAATGCCAACAAAGTTTCGAGAAGTTGAAGGCAATGTTGACAGAAGCCCCAGTTTTAGTACAACATGAGACAGGGAAAGAATTTGTGATTTACAGCGATGCATCCTTAAATGGATTAGGCTGTGTACTTATGCAAGAAGGAAAAGTTATTGCTTATGCCTCTAGACAGTTGAAGCCTCATGAGAAGAATTATCCGACGCATGATTTAGAATTGGCTGCCATAGTCTTCGCATTGAAGATATGGAAACATCACCTATATGGTGAGAAATGTCGGATTTTCACTGATCATAAAAGTTTGAAGTACTTGATGATGCAGAAAGAGTTGAACTTAAGACAACGGAGATGGTTAGAGTTGATAAAAGATTATGAGATGATCATTGATTACCATCCCGGGAAGGCGAATGTGGTCACCGACGCTTTAAGTAGAAAATCCTTATTTGCATTAAGGGCAATGAATTCACAGATGACTTTGTTCGACGATGGTTTTATTCTAGCTGAGTTGAGAGCTAGACCAATATTCCTCCAAGAGATCATTGAAGCTCAAAAAGAGGATAGTGAATTGCAAGTTCAGAGAGATCAGTGCGAGACAGATGTTGAGTCTGACTTCCGGATTAGTCCCAATGGAAGTCTGATGTTCAAAGACAGTTTTTGTACCGAGAAAAGAAGAGCTTATTCAAATAATTTTGTGTGAGGCCCATAATGGATGTTTATATGTACATCCGGGTAGTACCAAGATGTATAATGACTTGAAGCAACAGTATTGGTGGCCGAGAATGAAGAAAGATATTTCAGAATTTGTTTCCAAATGCTTGATTTGTCAACAAGTAAAGGCTGAACACCAAGTACCTTCAGGTTTGCTTCAACCCATTTTAGTTCCGGAGTGGAAATGGGACCGTATTACTATGGATTTTGTAACGGGTTTACCACTATCTTTGACCAAGAAAGATGCCGTATGGGTTGTAGTTGATAGACTCACGAAGTCAGCCCATTTTATACCTGTACGAGTTGATTACTCACTAGACAAGTTGGCAAACTTGTATGTTTTGAAATAGTAAGACTTCATGGAGTTCCCTTGTCAATCATATCGGATAGAGATCCGAGATTCACATCCGTGTTTTGGAAGAAGTTACAAGAGGCCTTGGGTACAAAGTTGAACTTTAGTACGGCCTTTCACCCTCAAATTGTGGTCGATCGGAGAGGTTAATTCAAGTACTCGAGGATATGCTCGGATGTTGTATTCTTGAATTCGAGGCGGTTGGGAAAAGTTTCTCCCATTAGTAGAGTTTTCCTACAATAATAGTTTTCAATCGAGCTTAAAGATGGCGCCTTATGAAGCTTTATATGGGCGTAAGTGCGAACGCCTCTATATTGGACTGAACTTAAAGAAAACCAAATTCACGGGGTTGATTTGGTTAGAGAAGTGAAGAGAAAGTGAAAGTGATACGAGAAAGTTTAAAAGGCTGCATCAGAGATGCATGTAAGTCCTATTCGGACTTAAAGAGAAAAGAGATAGAGTATCAAGTCGGAGATAAAGTTTTCTTGAAAGTGTCACCTTGGAGAAAAGTTCTCAGATTTGGCCGAAAAGGCAAGTTGAGTCTATGTTTTATTGGACCGTATGAGATTAGCGAGAAGGTTGGGCCTGTAGCTTACAGATTGGCTTTGCCATCAGATTTAGAAAAGACACATGATGTGTTTCACGTGTCAATGTTAAGACGCTACCGATCAGACCCTTCGCATGTAATTCCCCAGTCAGAGGTAGAGATTCATCCCGACATGACTTATGGTGAAGAACCAGTCAAGATATTAGCTCGGGAAGTGAAGCAACTAAGAAAGAAAAGTATTGCCTTCGTGAAATTATTGTGGCAAAGATATGGAATAGAAGAAGCCACATGGGAACCAGAAGAGAGTATGAGAAACCAGTATCCAAACCTTTTTGCTGGTAAGATTTTCGAGGACGAAAATCCCTAAGGGGAGAGAATTGTAACAGTCCGATTTAGGGCCTAGTCGGAATAGTGGTGCGAGACCATGAATCCGAGGTGAATTTATGAGTTTTTAAGGTTCATGCCATGTTTGCATATTAGTGTGAAAGCTTCATGAAGCAATTTTTCTAGATTGAAGTTGAATGGTCAAAAAGGACTAAATTGCAAAAGTTGCAAATTAGGAGATTCAAGAAGCATTTTGTATGAAATAGCTCTAGAATAGAAATTATGAGTCCTTAAATAGCAATTTGCCCAAATTATAATTTTTGGACAAAATTGGACATGAGTTAGTAAATGGTGATATTTTTAAGAGAAGGGCATTTTGGTCATTTACCTATTAAATGATTAATAAAGGAAAAAGATGACAAAAATCATTATCATCTTCTTCCTCATTGCCAAAATTTTCAAAGAAACCATAGCTAGGGTTTGCTCATCTTTCAAGCTTGCTAGTAAGTTCATCTTAGTCCCGTTTTTAATATTCTTCGTGTTTTTGAAGTTCTCGTATTATGAATTAGCTATTTTTAGCTATAAAATGAGCTAAGATGCATGTTCAAAAATCTACCCATGTATGAAATTCTTGTTAAATGATGTTTCATGGAAGATTATGAGAGTTTGATGTTAGATAAACATCTTTTCCTTAATGAATTTCATGAAAAATGAATATAGGGACTAGTTTGTAAAAGTTTTGAGATTTCTCATACATAGTAGAAATAGTGAGAATTGATGGTTGTCATAGTAGAGAAAATGAATCAGCTAAGCATGAAGTTTAAGAAAGTTGAATGAGAATCATTTTACGAGCCTTGGGGCAAAAGTGCAAATATGAGAAAGTTTAGGGGTAAAATAGTAATTTTGCCAAAGTATGATTTAAGAGTCAATTTAGTCAATATGAGTATTAAATGATCTATTTATGACTATAGATCAAGAAAAATGAAGCCCGGATCGAAACCGAGGCAAGAACAAGGTCGAGGACTAAATTGCATACCTAGCTACATTTTGTATATTGAGGTAAGTTTGTATGATTTCTAAGCTTTATAATTTATATCATTGAATTACTTGGTATAATATACAATGTTATTATGAAAATGTTTAATGTTATGTTAAACAAAGAAATTAATGAAATCAAGCATGAGAAAGCCCCGATTGAAGTTGAGTAGCTTAGGATACTCAATCTACCACATGAAACAAGAAAGTCCGTATAAGACCAAGCCGAGGCATGGCATCGGCAAGCAGGCAAGATATCATGTAAGTCCAAGGCAAGCTTGGCATTGAATAAGTTATCATGTAAGTCCAAGGCAAGCTTGGCATTGAATAAATTATCATGTAAGTCCAAGGCAAGCTTGGCATTGAGTAAGTTATCATGTAAGTCCAAGGCAAGCTTGGCATTGAGTAAGTTATCATGTAAGTCCAAG
Organism: Gossypium sturtianum; assembly: GCA_025698515.1. Lineage (NCBI taxonomy): Eukaryota > Viridiplantae > Streptophyta > Magnoliopsida > Malvales > Malvaceae > Gossypium > Gossypium sturtianum. Next base: position 17,833,801 of record CM046946.1, on the reverse strand, counting down.
GCAAGCTTGGCATTGAACAAGTTATCATGTAAGACCAAGGCAAGCTTGGCATTGAGAAGTTATCAAGAGAAAGAGATCCCATATAAGTCCAAGTTAAGGCATAGCATTGGTGAGAACAAGAAAGACTTCGTATAAGTCCATGTTAAGTCATGGCCTCGAAATTTAGATGAGATTTAGTATCCTCGGTTATTCATATAAATTCATCGGGCAAACGAAGCGAGTTAAGCTCCAAAGAGATAACAAGAAAGCTAAGTAAGTAAGGTTATTATCAAGTGAAAAGAATATTATTCATGTTATGAATGATGAATTAGAAATTATGAGTATTATGTTCAAGTATCTTTGATCAATGTGATCTAGTGATACAGGTACTTTGTTTGCCTATCAAGTATGAGACTAGTAAGTTTCATGAGTTATGTAAGAATCGAGTATGAGTAAGTAAGCTTTATATAGCTGAATTTATGATGCCATTGTTTATATCAAATGGTCTATATTAAGTAAGAATGTTGCTATGTGTATTATGCAAACTTACTAAGCTAAATGCTTATGTCTTTCATTCTTTCTTTCCATGTAGTCCCACCAAGCTAATATCGAGGATCACCGTCATCGGAGCTCGGAGCACACTATCAATCGTTGTTTTGGTATAGCCAAGTTGTTTTATTAAGTATGGCATGTATAGGTAGCATTACATTTTGAGTAAATGTTTTAAGAAGAGCCAAAGTATAGGCTATTAAGTTTGTTATTCTTTTGTATAGGGCTAAGTGATTGGCCAAGTGTGTATGTTTATAATTATCAATGAAGCATGTAGTATTATTCAAGATGATGTAGTATTGATTTGTAGAAATGAGTATGAATTGTATCTTAATTTCAGGATGGCAATTGGCTTGGTAAATAGTCTCTAAGTGCCCACACGGTTAGACACACGGGCGTGTGTCTAGGCCGTGCGTAAACTACACCTTAGTCTTAAAAGTAAGAATAGGCCACGGACTAATCTCACGGCCGTGTGTTAAGGTCGTGCATGACACACAGTTAGAACATGGGCGTGTGCCCGGTCGTGTGAAATAAGTCAGTATATCAAGATGTAGTACACGGTCTAAGTCCACTGGCGTGCCATGGCCGTGTGTTATAAGTCAGAATGCTAAGGTTTTTCACACGGGCTGGGACCACGGGCATGCCATGGCCGTGTGAAATTTGGCAGTAAGCTCGAGTTTTAGGGCACGGTCTGAGGACATGGGTGTGTATGCCTATGCACGGGCGTGTCTTATATTACACGGGCGTGTAACCCCTGTTTCAAAGAAAAGTTTTTCGATAAGGTTCCGAAAGTTTACCAGTACGAGTTTAAGGCCTCGTAGGCCCATGAAATATACGAATTTTTTAAGAATGAGAAGTTTTAATTTCGGAACGAAATTTTATAGCCCGTAATGTCATGATTAAGTAAGTTCAAGCATAGTAATGTCTCGTATCCGGTCTGAGCCTTGGACTAGGGTATGGGGTGTTACAGTTCAGCCACTCTATCTTTTAATCCACTCTTTTCCTTTTGGCTTTCTGCTAAACTCTTTTCTAAGGCCTCGTTTCGCATCTGCATCTCTAGGAACTTCCTCTCCCAATGGTCAGCTTTGGCCTTTTCCTCTTGAACCTCCTGTTGCCACTGTTCACTCATCCCCGTGATATTCATTAGCTTCTTCACAAAAGTTGGGACATTAGCAGCCCTAGAATAAGCTTTGTCGACTTGGATCCTTGAACAGCAAAGCAAGGTTGTATATTCCTCCACCGTGAGTACTAAATCTACTTTCCCGAAAGTGAAACAGTTATAAGCAGAGTTACAAAACTAAGTCATAGCCTGGAGCAGATGTTTATCTACCTTAATGTTGAGCAAGTAGGGTAGATCACCATAATTACGATAGAACGGCTGCTTTGCCTCATCATTCCACTAGGTCCATATTCCTTTCAACTCTTGAAGCTCATTTTCCGTGACACTGATACGAGCGAAATCCCGTAGTTCCGACACATACCCCTCAGCTAAGCTATCCCCTTTCTCTAATTGCCTTTGCTCTGACCATATGCGGACGACTGCATTGTCTTCCACTTTATCAAGGAATTCGTTCTCCATAACCAGGCTTTCTAACTTAGAAACTGAGTGAATCGATACCTCTTAAAATATGAAATGACATGCACAAAGAATAAAACACAACAAGTTAGTACCACAGAATAAAATGTAAAGCAAGTAAAATAAACAAACACCTATCTGGGTAACTACTAAAGTTTGACATAGTTCTACTTAGGGTGGGCCCTTAGGTTGTCTATATGTGGTTCAGATCTAAAGTTGAGGTACCTGAACCAGCAGCTTCCTCGATCCTCACCCATTATAGGCTCATATGGACCGATTTCAGTTCAGGGGAATACATTTCCCTATGGCCATGCGGAAGTGAAAACTTCACGAAGACATATGTACAGATGTATCCCGGAAGCAATCCACTAGCCCATGCGGAGGTGAAAACCTCACGAAGGCATAGCTTCTCGCTCCCACTCAAAGGCGCGACCACAACGGCCATGTAATGCAATGCAGAGATATATATTAAAAATTAGAACCACATGCAATAAAAGGATCATGGTTTTTTTAAATCAGAATTTTAAATTCGGACAAAAAGACATGAAATTATCGATTTTACGGCTTGACTCTCTTATTGTCCCCAGCGGAGTTGCCAAGCTGTCGAAACCATTTTTAAAGTTGATTTTAAAAATGGGGGTCGACTTTAAAAACGAAAATGGAGTCGCCACTAATCCCTTTTTGCTTAAGTGTGATCGGATCACCTTATAAAACATTTTATTTCAAAACATTGATTTTGGCCTACGAAATTCAAGAAAACGGGTTCGGGAGTCGGTTACGTACGAGGAAGGATTAGCACCCTCGTAACGCCAAAAAATTGGTACCTAATTGATTAATTATTGTCCTAATGTCAAAAATTTGAATATATTTTAAAACACGATCCTTTTGATTTTTAAAACTTATGTCCTTTACTTTTAAATGGACATTCAATTATTAGGATTTTAAAAGAAAAATCAAAACTCAGTAAGTTAGAGCACGATCTTTTGAATTTTCCAAACACCGAATATCCTTTGCTTTTTAGAAATCCTTGCCTCGAGATGACAAAACGTCGCATCCAAAGTGAGTTAGGACACAACATCTTAAATTCCGAGAATAGGTTTTTATTTAAAAATTCATATGTTTTAATTTCAAAAGGGTACTCAATCATTTGGACTTAATGAGAAAAATGAAACCAGTAAGTTAGAGGCACGATTTTCTCAAAACTCCCAAATATCGAATATTGCCTTATTTTTTAATTTGAAAAATCATGGATTTTGAAATATGAAGTTATATTTGGCCACATCAATAAATAAAGATTAATGATTTTTTTTTAAAAAAAAAACAAATCTAAAAAACAAATAAAAAACAAAATGTACCAAGCTTTCAAATAATAATGGACAATGTTAAAACAAATAATGTGAAAGAAAAGGATTTTGAAATCGACAATAAAAAGCAACTTAAAAATAAATTCATGTATAAAAATTTTAAAGTAGGTAATATATGTAAAAGTTTGAAATAAATCCAAAAAAATAAATAAATAAATAATATATGAAATAATAATATATAAATGAATTTTAAAATAAATATTATATAAGAAGTAAGTTTAAATAAGTAATATATAAAACAATTTATATATCAATCTAAATAAATAATATACAAAATGACTTAAAGAAAATGATATGTGACAAATCCTAAAAAGATACATATAAGTTTAAAATAAACAATATACGAAAACTTAAAATAGATAATATAAAACAGTTTAAAATGATATAAAAATAAAACCACTTTAAAATAATCGTTATATAAAACAATAAGAAAAATGAATGATATATAAGATAATTTAAAGTAATAATATTAAAAAACTTAATCAAAATAAAACTATTTGAAATAATTAATATCTAAAATAATAAAATAAAACAGCTTGAAATAAATACCACGTAAAAATTTAGAATAAATAAATAAAATACAAATTTGCAAAAGTGTGAAAATAAAATAAATCTCTATACAGAAATAACAAATAAACGAATAAAATAAAAGAATAACTAATAATTAAACAATTAAATGGATAAATAAAAAATATTGAAAAAACGAAGATGAATGAAGAATAAATTAAGAACAAAACATAGAAAATAAGAACGCAAGAAGGAGAGAAATTGGAGTGAATGCTCTCAAGAATTCTTATTGCTTCCCCCAAAACTCAAGTGTGTTTTACAATGAAGGGAGAGGCCTCTATTTATAGTTGAGCCTCCCTAAATCCAACGGTACAGATCAATTACATCAACGGCTAAGATTAAAAGTTATCTACAAATTAAATCTCTAAAATTACAAAATCATATCTTCTAAGATTGCATACCATATCTTCTAAGATTGCATATCATATCTAAGATTGCATATCATATCTTCTAAGATTACATACCATATCTTCAAGGATTGCATATCATATCTAAGATTTGCATATCATATCTAAGATTGCATATCCTTGAAGATTGTGTTCCCATATACGTCAAGGTTGTAGATGGACCTTCAATCTTTTCAAGTAATGAGCCATTCCGATCGGGCCAAATGATATATTTTGGACTGGACTTGGACTTTGTTTTATTATTTTGGGTTTATTATTTTTTGCATGGGCCCGGGCTAAATTGGCCTATTACAACCATAAAATCAAACATTAAAACAAATATAACATCTCAAAATTAATATCCAAATGTAAGTCTCAAACATCCATTACAAGTGTATCAAATTATCACAATTGAGTGCCACAATGCCCTCTAATGTATCGATAGAGAAGTCCTTAATCTATACTACCAAGTAGCCTTAAACTTGGACTAGCCTTGCCCTTGCTCCTCGACTCCCCAAAGCTAGAAAAACTCTGCACAAAGTTGTGAGGGTGTGAGCTGAAAAAGCTCAGTGAATGACAATAAATTCAATAAGTAAATTACACCAAAAACATACTAAAACCAAGGAAAATCATGTATCAATTTCCAGGTATAAGATCCATAATTTCAATTATATTTTCACGCTCAATTATGACATTCAATTGACTAAAATTTCCAGCAGCAATGCAACATCATAACATCATAATTCTATATGTTCTTCCATGAGTAAAATTCACATTTATTATGGCATATGAAAACATAATATATACACTTATATTGGCAAATAACATCCATGGAAAAATATAAACATGTGATCATGCATTAGATAAACGAATCTCCAATCTCCCAAATATTGAATACAATACCCCGATTGAGTGGGGCATAGCCACACACTCCCTTATGTCGCCTCAAAATCGACAATGATTGAGTGGAGAAAAAGGCTCAACACTCCCTTATTCACTCCGGCAAAACCAATACTCCTAGATCTATATTCTCACATATAACACATGTAGTGGTGAGTACTCACTAATCCTATGGCATGCCATCTATATCCAATGGATCCACCATGCAATGTTGCCAATATAACCAAACATACAAGGCATAAACACTGATATTTAAGCACTTAATTCAAGATATAAAAATTTAATTTAAAGCATGTCACTTAGAAATTTTAACATCCACATAGATAAGCTCAATAAGTGTCTTTGTCCATGGATCTAAAACCAACTATAAAATCATCAACAAGTGCTCTAATATAAAGTAATCCATGCTCCAATTATTAATCAATACAATTCAAATCAACCATATCAAACACTCTATTTACAGTTTCCATAAATCATTTACAAATATGCTTTCATAAAATTAAAATAAATTTTGGAATCTAAGCCATTTGAAATACAATTGATTTCTAGAAACACAATTTAAAATCCCAATTCAGAATGTAAATAGGCATTTTTACCAATTTCCTTAAAAAACCACTCACATTCATACTTTGCTTCTCAAGCCAAAGTGTATCAAGTAGCTGTGTTGGGACCTCAATTTTGATTAGCAGTGGCCCCTCCTCGATGTGGATCTTAAACAGAGGTAAAATACATGTTACAAGCTATCATTAATAATAAGAAAATTGAAAAATCATGAACTACACAGATCTGAAACGCCTTTCTAATCTACCTTACCAAAAAATCACGATCTAGCTGAAACACAAATTTCAACCCCTAAATGACATTCTCTGCACCAAAAATCCTTTCTAAACATCATTCCTAATCTATCAACACAAAACTAAGCATCAATTTTGTAACACCCCAAACCCGGCCTAGACGTTATGGTCGTATCTGGCAATGTCACACGATAGTGTTTTTGAAACCTCGTTGTTACAATGAAAACATTCCTCGTTGCGGAAGTTTTAATAAAACAGTCTGGGTGATCGTGCGTTTAGGAAATACTTTAACTTTTTGAAAACTGAATTTCCTACGACCAGCAGGTATAAATCTGATAAACTGAAATAGTAACATATTCTAAGCCCACATTTAGTATGCTTTTGGATGATTTAAGGCCCGATTTATGTAAAAAGGTGCTCTTAATCCTTTCTTTTCATGATATATACTCAGGAAAGCACCAGAGGATGAAAAGAACGCAAAACGGGCTTAAAACGGGACAAATGGGCCAAAGCATGAAATTGACATGGCCTGGACCAAAGATCAAACGACCGTGCCTCACTGATCATCTAGAACACGGTCCAACCCCGACTCACACGGCCGTGTCTCATTAAAGAAATCGAACACGGCTGTCCACGATTTACTGGCGTGTGCCATGGCCGTGCCTCTACCGTGGAGAAGAGCAATTTCATTCGGGAAAGGATACTTAGGGAGAAAGAAACGTATTTCAAAAGCCTATAAATACACCCTAAGTATGACCTGAAAAGGGGAGCCCAAAGCCATCGTTTAGGGGCGTCGTGCTAAGCCAGAGAAGGTAGATTTGTGGGGATTCACTCAGGGATAGCCAGTTGATTCATCTCGAGAAGCCGAAATTCTACTCAAGACAGAGGATCTCCTCTTCAATTCCTTCAGGGGGTTTTAGGGATTTCTTATCTTTTGTTTTATCTTTTCTCTCGAGATGTTTTCCTTTATTGTTATGAACTAAACCCTTCGGATACCCGAAGGGGATAAAACCTATGATGAATCTTGTTATTTGATCATTTGAATTATATGATAAATACTTAGTTTGTTCTTAATTATGTGAGCTTAATCCAAATTTAATGTGCTTAGGTGGAGGAGGAATAGACCCTGCCTAAGAGTAGATCTAACATAATTAAGCGGAGTTGATCGCACGCCTAGAGATAGGGTGACGAGATTTTGCCGGATTAGGGTGAAACCTAATATGGGAATCCATGATTGATTTATTGCTATTCTAGGGGTTATTATAAGCGAACGAGAGTTCCACTAATTAACCTAGGGTTAGACGTTATTCGCCTCGAGAGAGGGTTTAATATACGTTAGGGAGTCTTACGGATCAAACTAAGTAAATAAAATCATATGGTTCAGTGTTAGATTACAAGTGAAGTCTTGGTGGATTCTTCCTAGGGTATCGTTTGAATCAACTGAGTTTTTCCCAAGTTATTTTCCAATTTCATTCTTCTTTGTCTTAGAGTCTTTAGTTTATTAGTTAATTAATTTAGATTAATAAACAAACTTCACTTATTTTAGGCTAAATAATAAAAAGAAAGTTAGTATTAGTACTTTTAGTTCCTTTGGGTTTGATAATCCGGTCTTGCCTAAACTATACTACTGTTCGATAGGTGCACTTGCCTTTAATCGTTGTCAGAGTTAGTTTCCAGGTTCGATAATTCTTTTATAAATTTTAAAACTCTGATTTACAGCGATCAAGTTTTTGGCGTCGTTGCCGGGGAACTAAAATATTAAGAACACTCTATTTTTATTACTTTAGCCATTATTTTTTTATTTTTCGCAATTTATTTTTATTTTTAGTTTTAATTTTAAATTTGCTAAACTTTCTTTCTTTCTTTTCCTAGTAGGTACCTCTAGTTTATGACTAGAAGGAACCCGAGAGGACCTTTAGAATACGATAGTGATATTGAAGCTACCGCTCAAGAAATCGTGAGAGAAATTAGGCGAGCCCTAAATTACCAAGGAGAGCGAGAAGACAGATCCAATCCTACTGAAGGGATGGACGAAAATAATCTTCCACCACAAGATGTGGGAGAAAATAATGCTCCTCGTACTATGTTTGATTATGCTAAACCGCATTTAACAGGAGCCGAATCTAGTTTTGTTAGGCCTGCTATAGCTGCTAATAATTTTGAATTAAAGCCTAACACTATACAAATGATTCAACAGTTTGTTCAATTTGATGGTTTACAGGACGAAGATCCAAATGCTCATATAGCTAATTTTTTAGAATTCTGTGATACCTTCAAAATAAATGGCATTTCTGATGATGCCATACGACTTCGATTATTTCCCTTTTCATTAGAGAATAAAGCTAAGCAGTGGTTAAACTCGTTACCACGAGGGTCAATCACTACATGGGAACAAATGACCGAAAATTTTTTATTAAAGTATTTCCCACCGGCCAAAACGGCCAAATTACGTAATGATATCTCTTCTTTTGTGCAAATGGATTTAGAGACATTATACGATGCATGGGAGAGATATAAGGATCTCTTGAGAAGGTGTCCGCACCATGGTTTACCTTTGTGGCTCCAAGTCCAAACTTTTTATAACGGTGTGAATCCTTCAACGAGACAACTAATCGACTCAGCCGCCGGTGGAACCTTGAACAATAGAACTCCTGAGGCAGCCTACGAATTTATAGAGGAGATGTCGCTGAATAACTATCAGTGGCAAGTTACAAGGACTAGGCCAACAAAATCAGCCGGAGTTTACAATCTCGACGCAGTAACCATGCTATCAAATCAGGTAGAGTTGATGAATAAGAAGCTTGATAGTTTGTGTTCTTCGCAGGTACATCCAGTCATGCAGTACGACAAAAGTGGAACTGTGGCGAATCCTGAGTACCCACCCTACCAACCAGGCACAGAGAGCGAACAGATGAACTATATAGGTAACAATTTTAGATCTAATAATAACCCATATAGTAATACTTATAATCCAGGTTGGAGGAACCACCCAAATTTTTCATGGGGAGGACAAGGAAATCAAGGAAATCAAAGACAACAACCTCCTCAAAATTTCCAAAATCAACCCTATCCACAGGAAAAGACGCCGAATTTTGAAGAGACGTTGAACAAATTCATAGCATCCACAGAAGCCCGTCTCCAAAAAAAAATGAGGTAACAGTCGACACCCAACAAACATCGATCAAAAAGATCGAGAACCAAGTTGGAGGACTTACAAAGGCAATCGGGAAAATTACCCAGTCAGTCGGAGAAATTGCAAAGCTATTATCCGAACGACCGCAAGGGCGTCTATCGAGTAATACTGAAATTAATCCAAAGGAGAAAATCCAATCCATAATAGCTCAAGAAAGTGAAGAAGTAGACGAACCCAGTCCAACGCAAGAAAATGAGGTAGAAAAAGGTAAAGTAGAGGTAACACAAGACAAGCCAAAACCGGTAATTAAGGAGTACCAACCTCGCGTACCTTACTCCGAGGCATTAAGAAGAGACGACACAGAAGAACAGTTCGGTAAGTTTCTTAAACTCTTAAAGAAATTACATATTAACTTACCATTACTTGAAGGTCTTTCGCAGATGCCAGATTCTAGGAAATTTTTAAAAGAGCTTCTGACAAACAAACGGAAGTTAGACGAGTCGTCACATGTGGAACTTAACGCAAAGTGCTCAGCAATTCTCCAAAATAGGCTACCACAAAAGCTAAAAGATCCAGGGAGTTTTAAAATTCCATGTTTAATTGGTAGACTAACTGTTGATAATGCGTTAGCTGATTTAGAGGCAAGCATAAATGCCATGCCTTATAAATTGTTTAAACAAATAGGTCTAGGGAAACCCAAACAAACTAGGATGAGCATTCAATTAGCTGATAAAACTGTTAGAATTCCTTGGGGTATTATCGAAGATGTTCTTGTAAAATTGATGATTCGTTTTCCCGAAGAGACTTTGTTGTCTTAGACATGGATGAGGATAATTGATCCCCTAATTTTAGGAAGACCCTTTTTAGCGACTGCCAGGACTAAAATTGATGTTGATGCAGAAGAACTCATACTTTGCGTAGGTAATGAGATAGTCACCATCAAGGCTCTCGATTCAGCTAGAATATTGAGTAATCAAGGTGAGAACGTAAATTCTACTAATAACCATTCGGTTAATCCTTATTTTCAGGAAGCACCACCAAAGAATACAATTGAACCCGATCCTAAACCCCATGCCAACAAAGAAATAACTCATGAAGATCGAGGGATTCAGTTCAATGATATAGACGAGTGGAAGACACACTTCTAGGAAAAATTAGGGATACACGACGAAGAACTGGAACCACACAAGATAAAACCAAAGGAACCCCCAAAAGAGCTAAAAGGAATAACAAACCACTTCAAAATAGGGGACCAGGTGCTGTTAGATCAGGCAAATCCTCGAATATCTCCTCCGGACCCTAGCACAAACAAAGAAATATCTTTTAGGGTAACCAAAGTGTTTTCCACACGAATAACGATCGAGGTAAGTAATCCTATTTTTGGTACTTTTACTATAAACACATCTCGACTTAAATTTTTTCACGAAGACGAAAATGATAGCATGAGGAAGGACTTCCAACTCCTCAAACCACCCTGACAATGCAAATGAGAGGAGAGTCTAGCTTAAGACTATAAACTAGCGCTTCTCGGGAGGCAACCCGAGCACTAACATAATTTATTCCCATATTTTGCTTTAATTTTATTTTTCTTTTTTTCTTTTCTTTCTGAACACTTAGTTATAAACTAACAAGGGGTGCAGAATTCTAGGACACACGGCCTTACACACGGCCGTGGCCGTGGCCGTGTGGACCATAAGAATCCCCGTACTGACATAGAAGAGGCCGTGCGAATCAATTCCAACCACTTTTTGACGTCACGGATCCAACCACTACACCACGAGAACCGACAAAGGGGCACGCCCGTGCCCCATAATCGTGTGCAGCTACTGACTTTTCAACCACGGGAAGAACACGCCCGTGCCCCATAACCGTGTGAAGTTACTGACTTTCCAACCATGGGAAGAACACGCCCGTGCCTGACGACCGTGCGAAGCTACTGACTTTCCAACCACGGGTAGAACACGCCCGTGTCTTCCAACCGTGGTCGACTCGAAATAAAACGTGGGGTAACCAACACGCCTAGGAACACGGCCGTGTGATGCGGCCATGTGAATCGACACACCCTCAACCCACAGGCGTGGTAAATTGCCAGACTTGAGATTCTATTTAAATACCATGCCCCTCTCCTTTCTCTCCTTACCTACTCTTCTTCTTCTTCCTTCCTTTCTTTTCTCCCTTTTGTTTCTTTTTTCCTTTTCCTAATAAATTCTTAGACTCTTGAGCTACAATGAAATCATATCCATGGCAAAGAATCGTAAAAGGCCAATCTCCTCAAAGGAGACCGATTCACATGAGTTCATGCCGGTAGCTTCATCCAAACAAAAAGCCAAGGGTCTTTGAGACCAATTATCTGTTCTTTTATTTTTATCTTCTCCTTTATCTTATTTATCTTTACTTCTCTTTTACTTAATTTAGTTTATTTTGTTTTAGTTTCTTGTTTTTAGGTTCTTAAGGCTGCTTGGGAATCACGCTACCACCACCACCATAACCTCAGCCTTAGAAATCACACCCAACAATAAGGACCTCCCAGTCCATTCATCTTTTCTTTTAATTTTAGTTTTCTTCTTAGTCTCCTTCTCTTTATCTTTCTTGTCTTTAATTACATTATTAGTATAGTTTTAATATTACTCTAAATATCCTGGCTAATCCTGCATAAGCTACCCAATTTCTTTATCTAGCACAGGTTCGTCATCCAGACGGCCCATCACCACCACCAAAGGCATAATCTCCTCTCAAGGAATCATCCGAAAATTCAGGAAGTTTTCACTTATCCCCATATCTAATGATTTTATTACAAGGTTATTATATATCTTTGTACATTGAGGGTAATGTACATCTCAAGTGTGGGGGGGGTGAACAACCTAAAAAGACACCTAACTCAAAGCCTGAATTTAGTTTTGTTTGAAAGTAAATTACTCATATTACTAATTAGGATGAAATTTCTGATGATTTATTGATATGTTTTAGATTAAGTCATTGATAATTGTGCATTGATAATTAAATTCTAAGAATACTAGAGAATCAAGCATGATAAGTCTATTTTTCAGAAATTAAAAAAAATTCTAGGTTGTCAAACTGAGTTTAAATATTATCTTGAAGTTTGAAATTTACGAGGTTGACATCAAAATACCCATAATTTTTGTGAGTTTTTGAGCCTTATAGAGCATATATTCTTTTTCTTGCTCACTTTATTGATTATGAGTATGTCAACACTGATTTGTTATTCTAGAACTTGCATCGACTATACATGTCGAGACCACATTTTTTTGATTTGATACACAGAGATGATAAAGGCACCTAGGATTTAACCCACTTACTCCATTAAAAAGCCTACCTTCATAATTAACCCTTAGTGAACCCCGTTTAATCCTAACAACCCTATTTATTGACATAACCGCTAATATTAACCCAGAACCCCTTGTTTTTGTTATCACCATTCCTTTTGACTACCCTTATATCGAGATTTGATTTGATTAGTTGCCTAATTATGAATTTTAGTAGTTTATCCTTTATTATGTATTTAGTTGTTCTTAAAAAAAAATCAAAAGTGTATTCATTATTCATCATTCGTTGTGATTAAATGAGCTTATACGCTTAAATTCCAAGTATCGAAGAAAAAGCTCGTATTATTGGTATTCTTAGTTTTCAATTGATGTAATTATTATTAGTTCATTAGTTCTTAGTTAGGTAATTTGTCAATTCAAACTCGATCCTAACCCTTTAATTCAGCCTTATTCCACACCTTAACCCTAGCCCCGTTACAACCCTAACAAAGACCTTTTGATTTGTGTTTCATCTCATATTTCAGTGGTGGAGATTTGATTTTCATGCAAGTATATGGGATTAACTCTTCATGTTTGACTTTTGAGTGCCTAAATTCTGAACCTTAAACACTTTGAGTGATTTGAGTGAATCTTTTGTGAGGATGTCAATCCTTTTCAGTTTCAAATTAAAGGTAATTATTTAGATAAGGGGAGACACCTATGTTTTCGAGCTACAAAATCTATGACTTATACTGTTTGAATTTTTAGGACACTTTGAATTGAATTATCCATGTATAAATTATCTCTGAATTATGATGAAACACTATCAATAGGAATTATGATTTACAGGAAGTTTGTTTTAATTGTAAGTTGAGAATTTTGCTTGAGGACAAGCAAAAGCTTAAGTGTGGGGGTATTTGATAAACCGAAATAGTAACATATTCTAAACCCACATTTAGTATGCTTTTGGATGATTTAAGCCCTGATTTATGTAAAAAGGTGCTCTTAATCCTTTCTTTTCATGATATATACTCAGGAAAGCACCAGAGGATGAAAAGAACGCAAAACGGGCTTAAAACGGGACAAATGGGCCAAAGCATAAAATCGACACGGCCTGGACCAAAGATCACACGGCCGTGCCTCACTGATCATCTAGAACACGGTCCAACCCCGACTCACACGGCCGTGTCTCATTAAAGAAATCTGAACACGGCCTGTCCACGATTTACACGGGCGTGTGCCATGGCCGTGCCTCTACCGTGGAGAAGAGTAATTTCATTCGGGAAAGGATACTTAGGGAGAAAGAAACGTATTTCAAAAGCCTATAAATACACCCTAAGTATGACCTGAAAAGGGGAGCCCAAAGCCATCATTTAGGGGCATCGTGCTAAGCCAGAGAAGGCAAATTTGTGGGGATTCACTCAGGGATAGCCAGTTGATTCATCTCGAGAAGCCGAAATTCTACTCAAGACGGAGGATCTCCTCTTTAATTCCTTCAGGGGGTTTTAGGGATTTCTTATGTTTTGTTTTATCTTTTCTCTTGAGATGTTTTCCTTTATTGTTATGAACTAAACCCTTCGGATACACGAAGGGGATGAAACCTATGATGAATCTTGTTATTTGATTATTTGAATTATATGATAAATACTTAGTTTGTTCTTAATTATGTGAGCTTAATCCAAATTTAATGTGCTTAGGTGGAGGAGGAATAGACCACGCTAAGAGTAGATCCAACATAATTAAGCGGAGTTGATCGCACGCCTAGAGATAGGGTGACGAGATTTTGCCGGATTAGGGTGAAACCTAATATGGGAATCCACAGATCGATTTACTACTATTCTAGGGGGTTATTATAAGCGAACGAGATTTCCACCAATTAACCTAGGGTTAGACGTTATTCGCCTCGAGACAGGGTTTAATATATGTTAGGGAGTCTTACGGAATAAACTAAGTAAATAAAATTATATGGCTCAGTGTTAGATAACAAGTGAAGTCTAGGTGGATTCTTCCTAGGGTATCGTCTAAATCAACTGAGTTTTTCCCAAGTTATTTTCCAATTTCATTCTTCTTTGTCTTAGTCTTTAGTTTAGTAGTTAATTAATTTAGATTAATAAACAAACTTCACTTATTTTAGGCTAAATAATAAAAAGAAAGTTAGTATTAGTATTTTTAGTTCCTTTAGGTTCGATAATCCGGTCTTTCCTAAACTATACTACTGTTCGGTAGGTGCACTTACCTTTAATCGTTGCCAGAGTTAGTTTCCAGGTTCGATCATTCTTTTATAAATTTTAAAACTCTGATTTACAGCGATCAAAATCCATAAAGTAAAATAAATAAATAAAAACCCAAATTTAAAACCAAAATCCCAGAGGCTCCTTAAATTATAACCCAAATAATCAATAATAATCAAATCATAAACCGTAAATTGAAAACCATGAAGTCCAAAAATTACTGTGGCCACCACTGAGTCCTCCGTCACACCGATCCGTCTAAGTCTAGGGATTACATGTGCACATTAAACAAAAAGGATGAGTTTACGTAAACTCAGTATGTAATCCCGCAGAAACAAACAAACAATCAGTATTCACGATTATGCAGTTGAGCTTGAATGCCTTGGGCCTAAGCCCTTTCAAGATATCGATGTGATTTGGGCCTTAGCCTATCTCGATCTGATGTTAAAAATGCAAGAGGGCCTTAGCCCATCACGAAGATCGATAGTAATAATTGATTATGCAATGGCAAAATCCTACCCAACTAGACTCTACACACCATCTCCGTCTAACCCAACACTCCATGTGGGGATATAATCAACCCACCCATCCCTACACTCCAAGTAGTACCAAATGCGGCACAAAGCTTAAAGAGTTTGCGGTGAAATTTGACAAGAAATTAGGCTTAAAGTCTTTCAGTACACTTCCTCCGAATAACAACCCCCAACCCAATGCAATACAACATACAATGGATGACATGCTATTATGCAATTTCAGTGCATATATTCAGTTCAGATATTAACATGCCCAGTACAAATATCATTCAGTCAATTTCACACATTCTGCTATTTGACAGCTTTGACCGTTCCTTACTAAAAATTATTTATCTCTTAGTAAGGAATTTAGATGATGTTTCCATTTGTTTCTCTTGAAAGTAGACTCATTAAGGATTTAAACATATAAATTTAAGCGCCTAATTATTTTTTTACACTTTTTGATGATTTTCCAAAGTCAGAACAGGGGAACCCGAAATCATTCTAACCTTGTCTCACAAAATTTATTATAACTCATGATTTACAATTTTATTGCTTACATTGTTTCTTCCATGAAAGACTAGACTCAATAAAATTTAATTTCATATTTTATTCAACCTCTAACTAAATTTACACGATTTTTGATGATTTTTCAAAGTTAGACTACTACTGCTGTCCAAAACTGTTTTAGTGCAAAATGTTGATTTCCTAGTTTTTAACACCCTTATTTCCTTTCTCTACAATTTTTTGCATCATTTTCTCTTAGTTATCTTATTTCTCGACAGCAACCAATTTTGGCTTTTCGCTGAACCCTGTTTTCTGCGTTTCGGGTACACACCTGGTATTGTTTTGATGCCTAATCACTCTCGAGCACTTCAAGGCCTAAAATCAAGATACTCAACATCAATTTAACAGATTTACAAGCGAATTGACAACCAAGAACGAACGAAACCCAACTTGCATAACGATATCCCTCCGTTTAACTATTGTTAAGGCGAGAACACTGAATTCACCGGTCCGAGCCTCCCCCCTACGCCCAAATCGCAGAGAGAAAAAACTTTACCACTTGAGTCGCTAAGAGATTCATGACAGAACGAAGAGAAACACTTACCAAAACTAAGCGAGCACTAACGCGTGTGTAAAAGCGAAGGAAAATAAATGGATTAGGGAAAAATCATAAAGAAGAAAAAGAAGAGAAAGATGGAAAAACTCAGAGAATTTCGGCAAGAGGAGAGGGAGAAGAATAGACGGTAGAATTTTTTTTTTTTTGGAAAAGGGAGCCAAAATTCGGTTATGGGAAAAAAATAAAATAAAATCCCAATAACCCCCAAAATCCCTTAATATTCTCCCCTAATTCCCAATTCACATCGACTACTCAGAATCCCCCTATTACACAACTCTATCCCGAAATCTGAGCAAAAAAATAATACCTTTGCCTGCGCAGGGTTTTGAACACAAGACTTCCACCATAATAACACACCACTTAACCACCAGACAAGCAGGCCCACTTTGATGTAATTTACCCAACATTTAAACTTAAGCCATTTGCACAAGGTTAAGGCTTTATTTATAAAAATACCAAAATTTGCCCAAGTAAGGCTTGAACTTGGGACCTCTCATACACACCCAGAGCACATAACCACTGAAGCAGATAGACATTATGTGTCACACATACACGAAATCAAAAATTAAAATTTTGGGGCATTACAATTCTACCCCCAAAAAGAAAATTTCGTCCTCGAAATTTACCCGGTCAGAACAGATGAGGATATTGCTGACGCATCGTATCCTCAGGCTCCCACGTAGCGTCATCAGTGCTATGATTACGCCAAAGAACCTTAACTAGTGGAATAGATTTCCTCCTTAGTACTTTTACATCTCGATCCAGAATCTGAACCGGCTCCTCCTCAAAGGTCAAGTCTGGCCTAACTTCAATCTCTTCAACGGAAATGATGTGAGTAGGATTAGAGCGGTAGCGCCTCAACATCGAGACGTGGAACACGTCATGGGTACGATCCAACTCTGGAGGTAGCTCTAACTGATAAGCGACTGGTCCCACTCGCTTCAAAATACGGTAAGGTCCAATAAACCTAGGGCTCAACTTGCCCTTACGACCAAACCTCAGTACCTTCTTCCATGGCGAGACCTTAAGGAATACAAAGTCCCCCACCGAATACTCAATCTCACGTCTCTTCAGGTCCGCATAGGATTTCTATCTGTCAAAAGCCGCTTTCAGTCGATCCCGAATTAGTCTAACCTTATCCTCTGTCTCAGAAACCAACTCAGGACCCAGAACACGTCGCTCACCCAACTTAGTCCAATATAAAGGAGTGCGACACTTACAACCATACAGTGCCTCGTAAGGTGCCATCTAGATGCTAGATTGGAAACTGTTATTATAGGCAAACTCCACTAACGGCAAATACTCCTCCCAACTACCACGGAAATCAAAACTCGCACTTGCTAAACTTAGCATAGAGCTGCCTTTCCCTCAAAGTCTGAAGGACAACTCTGAGGTGCTCATCATGCTCATCCTCAGTCTTCGAATAAACCAATATGTCGTTGATGAACACCATAACAAACCGATCCAGATAGGGCTGGAATACTCAGTTCATCAGGTCCGTGAAAGCTGTCGGTGCATTCGTCAGTCCAAAAGGCATCACTAGGAACTCGTAGTATCCATAACGAGTCCTAAATGCCGTCTTAAATACATCAGCCTCCTTAACCCTCAACTGATGATATCCAGAACGCAGATCAATCTTAGAGAACACAGAAGCCCCTCGGAACTGGTCAAACAAATCATCAATCCTTGGAAGTGGGTACATATTCTTAATCATTAGCTTATTCAGCTGTCGATAGTCTATACACATCCTCATCGTCTCATCCTTCTTTTTTACAAATAGCACAGGTGCTCCCTATGGAGACACACTGGGACAAATGAACCCAAGATCCAATAGCTCCTAAATCTGAGCCTTAAGCTCCGTAAGCTCCTTCGGTGCCGTTCGGTAGGAGGCAATAGACACCGGAGCTGTACCAAGAAGAAGCTCAATCCCAAACTCCACTTCACGATTCAGAGGTAAACCCGGTAGCTCTTCAGGAAAAACATTCAAAAAATCCTTTACAGTCCTGATGTCCATGACGGTAGAGTCCCTAAAAATAGAAACACTCACATAGGCCAAGAATTCCTCACATCCCTTACGAACCAATTTCTCAGCCACCAGTGCAGAGATCACATTAGTCAGATAATTTTGTCGTTCCCTAATCATGACTACCTCAGTATCCTCCTCGGCGATCTTCGCCTTCTCCACCAGTGCAGTAAAATCTCGCTCCTTCTATGGAGCTATCAGAACCCTCAAATTATCCCTGAGACCATCCTCGAAGCGGATACATCGCCCATATTCAGTTGCCACCATACCTCGCGCATAGCGGCTCAGTCACAGAAAGTTGGCCTCATACTCGACCACTGATCTATCTCCCTGAGTCAGATTCAGAAACTCTCTCCTATGGGCATCCACGTAACTGGACCCCACATATTTCCCCTGGAAGGCGGTCTTAAAATACTCCCAGGTCAGTCGTTCGGGCTGAGTGCCCTCCTTAACAGTGAGCCACCACTGATAAGCCTCATCACGCAGCAGCGACACTGCACCCTTTAATTTTACGCTCGAGTGCGATTCGGATCATCCATGATCCTCTCTGTGGCCTCAATCTAGTACTCGACAACATTAGGGGCGACCTCATTGACACCCCTGAAAAGCTCAGCTCCATTGGACCGGAGTCATTCCATAACCGACCCTCGGCCCCCAGATCCAGTATTAGGCCCAGCGACCCTTTCCAAAATCCTTAGCATAGCCTGGGACAATGCGTCGTCCCCATGCATGCGATCTTGAGACCCATTCTCAATAGCAGGAGACACTAGCGTCTTACTCGTATCCAAATTCGGTATGCTACCCAGTGAAGAGAACTTAGCTCAAGCCCCTCTACGGCCTCTACCTCGGCCTCTAGTACCCCATCCGCGGATACCTCATGCGCACATTGTCTAATCATGTTTATCTGTATTAACAATTTTATGAATCAGTTACAGTTCCAGTGTTTATTAACAAATGTTTTATGTAAAACAATATCGATTATTCAGAGTTCGTTTTCGTAAATCGCAGTCTCACTACAGTTTTCAGTTTCTCTACAATTTTCAGTATACACTAACTAGAGTGTTTTCAGTACAATTTACTACCTATAGTAGTTTCAGAATATAGTATCCATAACAATTTCAATTTAAAACAAATCACAATTCAGAATACTTACAGGATCGGCGCCGGAGACTCGGTGTACCACTTACTCAGTAAAAACATTTCAAATCATTTAGAAATCAATCAATTTTTTGAAAGCCCTTTTTTTTATAAAACCCATAATCCACAGCCGAGTTTTGTAACCTGGCTCTGATACCACTAAATGTAACACCCCAAACCCGGCCTAAACGTTATGGCCGTATCTGGCAATGTCACACGATAGTGTTTTTGAAACCTCGTTGTTACGATGAAAACATTCCTCATTGCGGAAGCTTTAATAAAACAGTCTAGGTGGTCATGCATTTAGGAAATACTTTAACTTTTTGAAAACTGAATTTCTTACGACCAGCAGGTATAAATCCATAAAGTAAAATAAATAAATAAAAACCCAAATTTAAAACCAAAGTCCCATAGGGTCCTTAAATTATAACCCAAATAATCAATAATAATCAAATCATAAACCGTAAATTGAAAACCATGAAGTCCAAAAATTACTGTGGTCACCGCTGAGTCCTTCGTCACACCGATCCGTCTAAGTCTGGGGATTACCTGTGCACATTAAACAAAAAGGGTGAGTTTACGTAAACTCAGTGTGTAATCCCGCAGAAACAAACAAACAATCAGTATTCACAGTGATTGAACAGTCTTGGTCTAAGCCTTTTTGATGATCGGTGTGATTTGGGCCTTAGCCCATCTCGATCTGATGTTAAAAATGTAGTAGGGCCTTAGCCCATCACACGATGTCGATAGCGATATGACAGTTATGCAAAGAGCAAAATCCTACCCAACCAGCCTCTACACACCATCTCCGTCCAACCCTACACTCCATGTGGGGATATAATCAACCCACCCATCCCTACACTCCAAGTAGTACCGAATGCAAGACAAAAGCAGTGAGTTTGCGGTGAATTGCCGATAAATTAGGCTTAAAGTCTTTCGGTACACTTCCTCCGAATAACAACCCCCAACCCAATGCAATACAGCATACAAGGGATGACATGCTATTATGCAATTTCAGTGCATATATTCAGTTCAGATATTAACATGCGCAGTACAAATATCATTCAGTCAATTTCACACGTTTAGGGGTCTAAGTAGCGCTTACCGACCCTACAGTAGGTTCACAGTCGACTTGGGCGACCCGTGCAACCTTAAAAACATTTCGGTAAAAATGGGCCCACACGCCCATGTGACCTACCCGTGTGGCCCACTCGGCCCAAATTGGCCTTGGCCGTGTGAACAATTTTTTAAAGTAACCCGTGCTAGCTCAATACTCATATATGTTTTCACTATTTACTTATATGTTCATTCAAAGTTGTGTACTTGAGTCATTATCACTAAATATTTTATATCTTGAGCTACAAAATTCCAAATTAAGATCCGCTTGATGTTTTTGAAATTAGACTCAAATACCTTTCTACCATAAAATTTTTAGAATTTATAGTTTATAAAATAAGTACAGCAAAATCTTTAAAGTTATCCCTATTCTGCTGTTTGACAGCTTTGACCTTTCCTTACTAAAAATTATTTATCTCTTAGTAAGGAATTTAGATGATGTTTCCATTTGTTTCTCTTGAAATTAGACTCATTAAGGATTTAAAAATATAAATTTAAGCCCCTAATTATTTTTTTACACTTTTTGATGATTTTCCAAAGTCAGAACAGGGGAACCCGAAATCATTCTGACTTTGTCTCACAAAATTTATTATAACTCATGATTTACAATTCCATTGCTTACATTGTTTCTTCCATGAAAGACTAGACTCAATAAAATTTAATTTCATATTTTATTCAACCTCTAACTAAATTTACATGATTTTTGATGATTTTTCAAAGTTAGACTACTGCTGCTATCCAAAACTGTTTTAGTGCAAAATGTTTATTTCCTAGTTTTTAACACCCTTATTTCCTTTCTCTACAATTTTTCGCATCATTTTCTCTTATTTCTCTTATTTCTCGACAGTAAGCATTTTTGGCTTTTCGCCGAACCCCGTTTTCTGTGTTTCGGGTACACACTTGGTATCGTTTTGACGCCTAATCACTCCCGAGCACTTCAAGGCCTAAAATCAAGATATTCAACATCAATTTAACGGATTTACAAGCGAATTGACAACCAAGAACGAACAAAAACCCAACTTACCGCCAACGATAACCCTCCGTTTAACTATTTTTAAGACGAGAACACTGAGTTCACCAGTCTTAGCCTCCCCCTACGCCCAAATCGCAGAGAAAAAACATTACCACTTCAGTCGCTAAGAGATTCATGACAGAAACGAAGAGAAACACTTACCAAAACTAAGCGATCACTAACCGCGTGCGAAAACGAAGGAAAATAAATGGATTAGGGAAAAATCATAAAGAAGAAAAAGAAGAGAGAGATGGAAAAACTCAGAGAATTTCGGCAAGAGGAGAGGGGGAAGAATAGACGGCATAAATTTTTTTTTTTTTGGAAAAGGGAGCCAAAATTCGGTTATGGGAGAAAAATAAAATAAAATCCCTATAACCCCCAAAATCCCTTAATCTTCTCCCCTAATTCCCAATTCACATCGACTACTCAGAATCCCCCTATTACACAACTCTATCCCGAAATCTGAGCAAAAAAATAATACCTTTGCTTGCGTAGAGATTCGAACACAAGACCTCCACCATAATAACATACCACTTAACCACTAGACCAGCAAGCCCATTTTGATGTAATTTACCCAACATTTAAACTTAAGCCCTTTGCACAAGGTTAAGGCTTTATTTATAAAAATACCAAAATTTGCCCAAGTAAGGCTTGAACTTGAGACCTCTCACACACACGCAGAACACATAACCACTGAAGCATATAGACATTGTGTGTCATACATACACAAAATCAAAAATTAAAATTTTGGGGCGTTACAAATTTCATCAAACCAACCATTTCATAATTTTTCGGAAAATCAACTCATGTTCTTAGTTAAAAACGGATTTGTCAATATTGATTAACCAAACGAATTTGATCTTTTGTTTTCTTATCAAAAACCTCTTAATAAACATGATTTGATCTTAAATATCGATTTAAACTTGGATTCTAACTCAAAACCATGAATTCACCATTGATGAATCTCATGTTCAAGAGCTCAGAGATCAAGATTTGAAAAACCATTTTATTCAATTTAAATTAAAAAAAAATTTAAAAACAGCCTTAGAATGAATTTAGAGTTGAGAAAATACCTTCAATCGATCTGGAATCACCAATATTGAAGATTAGATCAAGATCTTTGAAGAACTCGGATGAGTTTTTTCTCAACTTTGGAAATCTTTTCTGGAAAATTTTGAGAAAATAAAAGATGATATCAGCCCCACCTGATTTCCAAAAATTGGGGAAATTACCATCATGCCACTCCCACAATTCCCTTATTTACTAAATAATCCTTTCCCTCCAAAATTCTGAAATTATGGGTAATTTGCCATAGAACCACTCAAATATTTCCATTGCTTTACAAAATGGTCCTATGTAATTAATATTTTAAATTCTCTCAATTAAACCTCCATTTTAATTTATTTTTCAATTCTAATTTGACCCAAAACATTTATTTTACCCAAAAATTATTTAAAATTGTAAAATTAATTTTTCTAAACATATTTTTATTTTTTTGGAATATTATTTCCCGATTTTTAAATGAAATTAAGCTAACTAAAAATTTACTAATAAACCCGATTAACTCCTAATTTTCACTCGGAACCCGGTAAACTTACCTGAAACTACTAGACCTATTTTTAGGGCCTTACATTAATATTTTCAATATTTTTAAATTCAAGTAAATATTTAAACATAATTATTTAAAAATATTTAAACATAAAATATAAGGATTTTTTCTATATCATGTTATTACATTTTTACCTTTTTAATAGTTTATGTATATATGGATAAAATAGTAATTTCATATAGTGGAACAAGTTGGGGTGGGTTAAGCAATTACCATAACCACTCCATAACCACTATTCAAAAGAAAAAAATTCACCCCACCCTATCTAGCATCCACCTTTCAAAAGAAAAAATTCACTCCATTCAAAGTGAATCAATGTGAAATCTATCGGACAGTTCGAGTTTTGCCATCTCTATACATAGATACTCTAGTAACTATTAAGAACAAGGAATAATAATTAAAGAACAAAAGAAATAGAGGAGAATGATCTTCTGCATTGAGTAAAACTGAAAATATTGGGCTATTATATAACCTTACATAGCAACTAAAAAAATAGAAAATAAAGGAGCTACTACTAACAACCAAATAAACTTAAATGGCTAAAATATCCCATGAAAATAGGGATTTATTGAACAAACTTTGACCAACAAACTCAGATCATTTCCTCCCTTAAACTGAAATGTCTAAAACATTTAGTTTATATTAGTAACAGCACAAACTCCCAAAAGCTTTCGTAACTTCAAGAAATGATCCAGCTTGAGAGGTTTAGTCATCACATCTGCAAATTGATCTTGCGAACCATAATGAACCAGCTCCACGCTTCCATCCTCTGTCAACTCTCGAAGAAAATGAAAACGCACATCTATATGTTTAGTACGACCATGCATTACTGGATTCTTTGAGAGTTTAATTGTTGAGCTACTGTCACAGAAAACAGTGTTTGCTTCTTTTTTATTCTAACCCAATTTTCTAATACTCTTCTCAACCATACTGTCTGACATGTGCATGATGTAGCAGTAATGAATTCAGCCTCTGTAGAAGATAAACTCACAAGTGATTGCTTCTTAGAAGCCCATGATACTGCCCCTGAACATAGAAGAAATACATATCCTGAAGTGCTCTTCCTATCTTCTACGTCTCCAGCATAGTCACTATCTGTGTAAGCAATAAGTTTTTCATCTCCTCCCTTTTTGTAAAGATCCCAAACTCAGTTGTACCCTTCAAATATCTTAATGCTCTTTCGCCACCTGTAAATGCATTTCAGTAGGATTTTCCATATATCTACTTAAAAGACTTACAGCAAACATCATGTTAGGTTGTGTTGCTATAAGATACATAAGACTACCCGCGACTTACTTATAATAAGTCTTATCCACTTTAACTTCTCCTTCATCTTTTGCAAGCTTAAACATAGGAACAATTGGATTTTGAACCGGGTTACTTTTATCCATTCCAAATTGCTTCAGCACCTCTAATGTATACTTAAATTGACTGATAAATATGCCATTAGTTTTCTAAAGAACTTCAAGACCAAGGAAATATCGCATCCTCCCAAGATCTGTCATGCCAAACTCATGCTTCATTGAATCTTTGTACTCATTAATCATGAACTCATCATTACCAGAAACAAGAAGATCATCAACATATACACTAACAATTACCCCTTTACCATCTTGCCTTTTAATGAACAAAGTACACATAAGTGCATTTTTTAAAACCCTGAATGATGAAGTAAGCTTTCACTCGACTGTACCACGCACGTGGTTCTTGCTTAAGCCAATAAAGCGCCTTCTTTAGCTTATATACCTTTTGCTCATTTCCCTTCTGGATGTAACCATATGGCTACTCCACAAAGACAGTCTCATTTAATTCACCATGTAAAAATCCAAAATTCATATCTAACTGATGGATAGTCTATGCTCTTTGAGCCGCAAATGCAAAAAACTAATCGAACCGTTTCCATATGTACAGCAAGTGAAAAAAATTTAGTGTAATCTACTCCATGTTGTTGCACATACCCCTTTACGACAAGCCTTACCTTGTATTTTTCAACCTCACCATTCTCATCATATTTAGTCTTGTAAACCCATTTTATCCCTACCTCTTATCTCATTGAGGTAATTCAGTCAATTCCCATGTGTCATTTATATTTATTGCTTCCATTTCCATATCCATTATTTTCCTCCATTTCTCACTTTTAACAACATCCTCAAAATGCATAGGATCATCCATTGCAAAAATGACCAAATAAGCTTCATTATCTTCTTCAGGGAGCCCTTCTCTAGTCACATAATCCTTCATCCAACTTGGTGGTCGTCTATTTCGTCTTCCATCTAAATTGTTATCCGCAATCAAAGAAGCTGATGAAGAATTCTCTTCTTCTACATCATCAGCATCAAATTCAGATCCACTTCCCTCTTCTTGTGGCTCAGTTTCTGTCGTTCTGCTTACATCTTCATATCATTCTAATTCACTCTCAATTGCTTTCTCGTACTTCTAATCCCAATCCTAAACTCTACTTTCTTCAAACACAACATCTCTGCTTATTATAATTTTCTGTGAATTTGGATCATAAATCCTATAAACCTTTGACTCATCACTGACACCTAACAATACACATCGCAATCTCTTATCATCTAACTTAGTTCTCTTCTTATCAAACACATGAGCATGAGAAATGCAACCAAAAACACGAAAATACTCAACTAAAGGTTTGACTCCACTCCAAGCTTCTTTTGGGGTTTTATCTTTAACTGCAAGAGTTTGGTTGATTTAGTACATGGACAGTCCAATTTATTGCTTCAAGCTAGAAGGTTTTGGGAATTTTCTTTCCTGAGAGCATGGTACGAACCATATTCATAATTGTCCTGATCTTATGCTTTGTGACTCTGTTTTATTGCGGTGTATAAGTAGCTATCAATTGTCTCTGAATACCATGATCATCACAGAATTTTTTGAATTCTTTTGATGTAAACTCTCCACATCAATCAGTGCGTAAACATTTGATAGCCGAATATGTTTCTTTCTCAACAAGAATTTTAAAAAAATTAAAAATAGCAAAGGCTTCTGCCTTTTTTGTGAGAAAATAAACCCAAAATTTTCTACTAAAATCATCAATGAAAGTGATTAGGTACCTATTTCCACTATTAGAATTGGGCTTGATTGGTCCACAAATGTCAGCATGAATTAACTGAAGGATTTGTGTTGCCCTCTAAGTGCTTTTCTTCAGAAATAAGGCTTTTTGTTTCTTTCTTGAAGTGTCTTTAGTCCTTTATAGCACAAGTGTCCATATCTACGATGCCAAAGCTGAACCTTTTCTTCTTTAGTTGTATTGAAACAGGTGGATATTGTGGACTAAGAGACTGCATGTAAACTGAACATCCAGTTCCCAGACATCTTCTATCCATGATTAAACCTTTTTCTAAATGACACACTTTGCATCTGTCATGTTGAAACAGAATGGCCAGCCTTTTTTCCTATAACTTTCCGATGCTCAATAAATTATTCTTTAGTTCTGGCACATAGAACACCCCTGTGATTACCTGCACCATTCCATCCACTTGCAGCCTTACATTACCCCTTTCCGATTTACAGCCATGCTTGAGTTGTTTCCAAGCTTCACCGTAACTTTAAAATTTTCATCAAAAGCTAAGAATTCTTTCTTTCCATACATATGATTTCTACATCCTGAATCAAGAAACCAAGTATCTTCTCTGTTAGTGATTTATGTATTCACATAAGCCATCAATAACATCTCCTCTTGAATTTCTGCATAATTCACTTATTTACTAGAACATTCCCATTGAAAATGTCCCAGCTTGTCACATCTATAACATTCTACCGTGGCTTTATCGAAACTCTACTTGCCTCATCCTCTTCCTTTAGCCACCACCACCTCTAGCCCAGCCACTAGAACGATCTCCATGAGTGATCTTCAAAGCATTTTCTTTTTCATCATGAGATCACATACGTTGTTCATGCATAAGCAACCTGCTTTGCAATTCATCAATGGTTAGTATACTTGTATCCCGAGACTCCTCAATACTACAAACAACGTAATTAAACTTGCTAGTCATGGATCTCAAAATCTTTTGAACAACAGTACCATCCTCCATAACCTCGCTGTTAGCCTTCATCTTATTGACTATGATGAGAGTTCGAGGAAAAAACTCATTAACAGATTCCCCTACTTTCATACGAAGAATTTCAAATTCTCTGCGAAGAGCTTGCAGGTGTGTAGGTTTGGCTCGTGTTGTGCCTTAATATTTTTGCTTCATGGAATCCCATATGCTCTTTGTTGTATCATTGTTAAGAATCGTCTCCAGAATTGTACGATCCAAAGCCTAAAACAAATAGTTCTTGGCTTTCAAATCTTTTAGTTTTTTTTTATCTTCAATGCTTATTTTCTGTGCATCAATTGCATTTTCCGCTGCAACAGGAATGCCATTTTCCACCAATCCCCAATATTCATTGGAACGTAAAAAATTCTCCATAAGCATCGCCCAATGATCATAATGCCTATCAAACTTCAGAACTGCTGGTTGCACAAATGATCACTCTGTTGCCATAGTTTAAGAAGACTGCTGTTTTTAAATGATCTATGCTCTTTAATGGATCTAATACCAAATGTTAAGAACAAGAAAGAATAATTAAAGAACAAAAGAAATGGAGGAGAATGATCTTTTACATTGAGTAAAACTGAAAATACTGGGCTATTATGTAGCCTTACATAGCAACTAAAAAAAATAGAAAATAAATAAGTCACTACTAACAACCAAATAAAGGACTAAAATATCCCATGAAAATAGGGATTTATTGAACAAACTTTAACCAACAAACTTTATCAGTGACTAAAATCTAATTAATGATAGGCCGGTTAAACTTCAGGTTGATATGCAAAAGTTATATATTAGGATTATGGTTCCCAAAGTACATATACATAACTTTTTTAACGTCCCATCTTTACAAAAGAGAGATTTACTTTCGTATCTAATTTTTATTCTTAATGATCTGATATGACAAATCTCTATTTATCAAGTTTTATATCAAAATTTTACAATTCTAATACTAAAGTTCACGTATTGTAATTATATAGCATGAAAAGGGTGAGCAAAAATAGTAAAAAGTTCTTATCAGTTTGAGTATATAAATCAATTGTAAATGAAGGGTAAATTTATGTAAATCATATTTATCTTTTTTAGTTAATATAAATGAAGGGAAATTTTATAATTTTTCTACTAAATTCGCTTTTAAAAAACCAAAAGCTAAAATTTTTAATTTTTTTGGGTTGAGTTTTCAAGCCAATTTGAAAAATTAGTTTTATTTGAAAAGCTACTTTTTGACTCGAAAAACTAAAGGCTCAAAATGAGCCCAGAAAAAAATACAACAAAAGAGCTGGGCTCAAATCAAGCCCAAAAAATAAAAACTCGCTTCTAACCCACCCGACCGTCGCCGTGATCTAGAGAGGGTGCGCCCAGGACATTCGGGGATAAAGGCCTGAAAAAAACAACGGTATCTTAGAGCCAGCTAAAACCACGGATAGAAGAGGAGCCATAGCCATCAGGAGCGGCATCAGCCATTCTGTGAGTCTAAAACCCATCAACAACCAATCAAACGGAAACCAAAGCGACGACGCCTTTCTATATGCGCAGCAAGGGCCTTGATGAAGCATGAGAAAACAAAAGTCCCGAGGAATTACCAGACTGGAAAGAAGAAAAACATGGAGAGGACCCGCAAGGCGATCGGGAACCAAACAGCCCACCATTCGAGATGTAGGAGATCTCGGGCTTTTTTTATTTAAAAAAAAAAAACAAAGTAAAAGTATCAGGCAGCTTGCGTCGACCAGCAGAGAAGGGTTTCCCTTCTTTCATCACAGAGAAGGGAGAAGATGATGAGTGGGTTGAAGTTTTTAAGTATTCTTGCAGAGAAACCATATATGCATTGAAATTTTAGTTCGTTAAAGTTTAGCTAAAAGTTTCATACAATGAAACAACCATTCTATTTTATTCCAATATTTTCAAATAGATCATCTCAAGTCCATAGTGTGCAACAAATTAACATATTGCAAAGCAAAAAAAAAAAAAAAAATACACCATAGAAGAGCCTCTTTGAAGCCCTGAACAAGTTCACAATCCCTATCAACATGCTAATTCCTTAAAATTCTACTGACCAAATCTATATAATATATCTAAATCACCTAAAGTTGATTGCTGGGGATGGGAAAAGGCGTTCTGTAAGCCACTGCAGAGGTCCCAGTGCCTCAGCTCTCTTCTTCCTCCAAAACCAAATGGCAGCTTCGTACTGTTCATTGCGTATCGTTTTAGTGGCTGCTTTCCAATCATACTTCTCCATTTCTTCACGTGCAGCTTTGCCTATGGTTTCTCTCAGTTCCTTATTTTGTAACAGGGGCACCAGTTTGCTCATGCAGTCCTCAATATCTCCAGGAGAAAAGAGAAAGCCGGTTTTGCCCTCCTGCTCTGCAGGAATTATATCCGGGATTCCCCCAGCACGAGCACCTACCACCGGGATTCCTGATGACATGGCCTCCAAAACAACAAGTCCGAGCGTCTCCGACTCCGAAGGCATCACAAACACATCCCCACTTGCATATGCCTCAGACAGCTCTTCACCTTGTAACATCCCTGTAAAAACTGCAGGCATGCCTGTAAACAATTTTTCTAGCTCTTCCCTGCAAACAACACATCTTATTTTGGGAGTGTGTACGATATTCAATCTGAGCCATCTAATAGAAGATATAGATATTCCTCCAGAGTAGAGTTAAATTCATGAACATTAAACGGATTACCTGTACGGTCCATCCCCAATAAAAGCAATTCTTGCTTCTGGAAGCCTGTCCATAACACTGTACAATCATATATTCCCAATGTTAAAATTCTGCAAAATTCATGCATTGGAAGAGTAATGGTTGTAATGAAAATCTGACAGAACTCTTTGTTTCTTCTTTTCAGCTATGACATGGTATTATGTACCACAAATGATTATAAAGGAAGCTATTAGCAACAATTTTTCATGCAATTCATAAATGGTACCTTTTGAGGAAATCTAAGCTCTTCTCAACTCCAACACGTCCAACATGAATTATTAGTGGTTTTTCTGGTTCACCATTGCTGTATAAAGCAAAAATATATAGCATTACAAAACTGTAATTGAGGAGAGGAAGAAAATAAAGATTAAACACAGCACCTCAATCTTAATCGCATTTCATGAGAGCGATATCGAGGGTGGAAACTTTCAGAATCCACACCCTTGTTCCAAAGGCGAATCTTATTAGCTGGAAGTATTGACATATAAAAAGCTGGTTAGCCTAAGATTCAGCTACATAGATTAATGCAAAGTCAAGTTAAATTGGATAAAGCTATTTTGAATTTTGATAATGTACTATGTTTACCTGAAGTTACCTTAGCTTCTTGGAGATCCCTCGCAATTGCAGCTGATGGAACCAGTGTGAGATCAGCTGCTCTGTGAAGAAATTCTGATAGGGACAAAGGAACTGTCATTGCTCAGACTTAGGCATGGAAATTGACTAAAATGGAGGGAAAAGAAGGCATCTTACGCACTTATTATTAACCACATAGGTTTAACCAACCAACTAAATGTGTATCTTGGGATATATCTGTAGAATGAAACAAAAAGTTAGATTAACAGCTCGAGTAGTTTTAAACCTGCAATGGTAAACCTTCCAAAAAGTAGCAAATGAGTTGAGTGGCATCAAGGATTTAACAGGTGAACCAAAGAAGAATCAAACTCACACTGGAACATGGGTGTGATATGACATCACTATGGGTACAGAGAGTAGTTTTGCAATAGCGAGAGCACCAAAAACCTGGAATGCAGTTTGTATAAATCAGGAATGTATTTCCTCATTAACATTTCGCTCTCAAAAAGAAATCATAATAATCTATCAACAAGAACTCGCATAGCAACAATTACACGTGTACCATGATCCCAGGTGAAGAGGCATGTATTATATCAGGCTTAAACTGGGAAACTTCTGAAATTATTCTTGGACTTAGAGCCAAAGAAAGGGGCACATTCTGATACCAAGGACAGGGGAAGCTGCAATTCGTAGAAAGAAAATTATATAATATTATATACAGAAACAGTGGGGGAAAGAATATCCAAGGAATAAGCTAATGAAATAGTTAAAACACAGTTACGTAGCCAAGTATAGACTATAACTTGAACTTGGTTGATTACACTAACCTTCTTGATCCAACCAACTTGGCCCCGTAGAACTCTTGTGGAACCCCTTCATGTGTTGTTACAACCATTACCTATAAGGACCAATACCATTGCTTTTAGTTCATCATTCAAGAACATTTCTACAAACTACAGTAAACTGTTGGTCATAACTGCTAGCCACTGTTAACTGAGGATGAACTTAAGCTAAATCAAGCACCTGCCATTAGAAATTACTTGAAACAAATCAAAAGGTAACGAGATAAACACAATCATTGTACAATATGTGCCAGTATGGGAGTCTGGGGACTTGGATTAAAACTTCCATGGCATGTCATCTAAAGGTACAGCTATAAACTAATTTAGCTAACAAATTATCAAGCATAACTTCACAGATATAACGAGCATACCTCATCTCCCATTTCCCTTAAATATCTTATAAAATTCTGGAACCTGTTCTTATACCCTGACACATATCTGCAAACATGGAATGAAATGCAATCAGTGAGTGCCAAGTTTTGACATATTAAGAGTAGGTAACAGATACACCAAGATTGTTTAGCTAATAGCGAAGGTACATAATAACAACCATGAAATGTACCACTCAATCACTAACAATATCATTTGCATCCGAAATGATAAACAAAGTTATACAAAGGGAAGGGAGAGAGACTCACGAGAAAGGAGAAGGCTCAACAAAAAGAGCAATACGACGATGCCTGGAGTCGTTCTCAGGATCAATCAAGGGAGGATTTTCCTCTTCCCTCACCTCCGTAATAGTCATTTCAGAAGCTCTAACAACAGCAGCTAACCTTCTATTCCTCTCACTCTTATATTTTACAAATCAGGCTAATGGGTATTGATGAAAAAGAAGAAAAAGGCAACACTTTAATAGAACTGGGAGGGTATAAAGTAAAAGAAAAATAGCATAAATGGTTGGCAAAGAAAAGAGGAGAGAGAGAGAGAAGGCTTTATAGGTAGAGAATAACAGGTAGGCATGATGTAGTAGTTGTATATAAATTATAGCGGAAAACGGTCGAGCTGGAAAAGGTTATTGATTAACATGGAATAGAGGATTTGGTAAAAGGAATCTGAAGTGCCTATGGAATACCCAGAGAACGGATATTCTCTTGAACTTGAAATTGAAAGGAATATCAAAGGATGCTCACTGAGTATATGCTTAATCTTAAATGGTATTTGGATATATATTATGCAAAAATTTCATATACCAAAGTCAAAACAATACTAATATATTCCTACATGTATCAAAAAAAAGTATTGGATTATCTCATTATTCAATATTTGAAAAAATTACAATACATTGTTTTCTCTTCTTTTCTTTCATGTATTATGCAATTAATATGAAATTAAATTAAATATACTATAATATAATTATTAAAAATATGTTAATTTATTTTTATTTAAAAATGTAATAAAAGAAATATATATATAATAAAGGGTAAACCGCACCCAATTATGAAAATTTTTTATTTTGAGCATTCAAAATAAAAAAAATTACAATTTAAGCACCCATGTTACATAATTCGTCATTTTGGCCATTCTCTTTAAAATAACAAACGGTAAGCTAACGTGGCAGTTAATAAAACCGGTATAATAACAAATTTAGCCCTCAACTTTTACATATTATATTAACTTAGCCATAATTTTAAAAAATTAGTCCTCAAATTTTACAAATGGTCTCAACTTGATCCTAATTCTAAAAAATTCAAAGAAATATATAAAAATACATAAATATTTTCAAAAAATATATAATAATAAATTTAAATTTCATATTAATATTAATATTAAATAAATATAATTATATTAAATAAATTTAAATTAAATTAATATTATTAATTTAAATTTAAATTTATTATCATATTTTTTTAAAAAAATATTTATGTATTTTAATATATTTTAATATATTTCTTTCAATTTTTTAAAACTAGGATCAAATTGAAACTATTTGTAAATTTTGAGGGTTAATTTTTTTAAATTATGAATAAATTGATATAATAGAAATTGAGCGTTAAATTTGTTATTATACTGGTTTTTTAACTGTCATATCAGCTTGTCGTTTGTGATTTTTAACAGGAGTGATCAAAATTATCGAACTATGTAATGTAGGTGCTTAAATTCCAAATTTTTTATTTTGGGTGCCTAAAATAAAATTATTTTTTATAATTGGGTGACTGTCTATGTAGTTTACCCTAAAATAAATGTATATACATAAAATTATCAAATATTATATTGGGTTAATATATATCGTGACCCTTAACTTGGCAACTTGTATTTATTTGGTATCTATTTTTTTAACTAACTAGTACCTAAATTTGGAAAACATAAGCCAAATCAGTAATTTTTATTGGTACTTGATTAACACCGTTAGATTTTAGGTTGATAGCCAATAAAATGTTGACATCTGTACTAAAAAATAATAAAAATATTTTTCAAAATAAAAAATTATAAATTTTAGGAACTTTATTTTTTTATTCTACGTACATAATGAACCTAGACAAATGGTTGTCCAATTCATTTAAATTTGGAGAACCATTTGTCCAAATTCATTCTGAATGAGAATTTCTAGTAAATTTATACTTTTTATAATTTCAAAAAGTTATAGTATAATTTTTTTCAAAAAATAAATTTTAGGTATTTTAGATTTTTTAATTATTTTGATTCTTTTAAAATTTTAAGAATTTTTATTTCAAGTGCACAATGAATCTAGACAACCATTTGTCCAATTTCATTTTGACAGTATATTTCTAGTAATTATATATTTTTTATAATTTCTAAAAAATTATATTTTAAAATAAATATCATGTATTTTAGAAAAAAATTATTTATTATTTATTTTATATTTTATTTCACGTGCACAATGAACTTGGATAAATGGTTGTTGAAAAAATGAATCTAAACAAACGGGTCAAGTCGGGCTTTGAATGTTTGAAATGATGTATATATCGGGTTATGGCACAACATGCCTGATAGGCGTCGAAACCACCAAATATAATTTCCTACGCTTTAACTTAATTAAATAGTAGTATAGAGTAGTAGGGTCGATCCCACGGGGATTGGGATTTTTAATTTTCCTGTTTACATGACTAGATTTCTAAGTCCAAGCAGCTATCGTGCCCACGACCTATGCGTCCAGAGCTGTAAAATAAATAAAAAAGCGGAATTTAGTTGATAAATCAAATAAAAATAAACAAATATAAAATAAAATAATAACGCAATAATGATTGCAAAATAAAATTATGGAAATTAAATCAAATCGGTGAATCAAATATATTAATGCTTAGCCTCAGCCTCGGTACACTCCGAAATCAAATCGATCCTTGAAAAATTGATTTTCCTTTCCAAACGATAAGTTGGTTATAGCAGTCAATGGCGCCTCAACCGCCAACTTTTCCTTGTGTAGTCGGTTCCGATACAACCTACAAATTGACCCTTGCCAATTTTCTAACCACGTAACACGTGCCCGTAATTTAAGATTTTGATAGCCTTGTGATCTAGAAAGCCCAACTCGAATTAACGACATCAATCGCATGGGTCATTTAAATCTGACCACTACCTCCCTTGACGGAACCTAATTAGCTTTTTCCAATTCGACACGCCAATTTGTTCACGGGAACTCGAATACGGTAAATGACCGACCCTATTTTCCAACTGTAAGCCAATACAACTCCCATCCAATGTACACTTTGAGCTGAAATTGAATTAACTTTAAAGGACAATTGTGACTATCCCATATACCGGAGAGATAACAAATACTGTGTTGAAAGGTTTTTTAGTGCGGGTTCATATCTCACGATTTTTTTTGTCAAAATGATAAATGGGCTAAAGCTAAAAGGAAATTAGTTGAGCATGAGATTAATCATGCTTTGTTGGTTTATGGGAAGGAATTTAATGGCAATGATGAAGGATGGAAAGAAGAAAGGACTTAGGAAGCAATTGAACCAAAAATGTGAAGAAACAAGGAAAAGAAAATGAAATGGCAGAATGCTCACAATTTTTTGCTATAGACGTAGGAAAGAGATTAGAGAAAATAAATTATATTTTATTCAATCTCCAGTGTATTTTTTTCAAGCTACCATATAAGGTATTTATATACAGTCCGTATGCTAAACTTAGCCTGAATTATCTAACAACCAACCCACTAAAGTCAAATTTTATATCAGATTCTTTTTTCTAAATCTAGTTTTTACAAAGTCAAATAGAAAATCTGATCAGCCATAAATTTCGCAAGATTTTCAATTTGACCCCATTTTATTGCTTGTACTCCAATTTAGCTTGTTTTGCTTGTTAACTCGAATTTTGATACTCCAATTGCATACCTAACAAAATTAAACAAAAACTTACAGACTCGATAGCAAAAATTACCAAAATTGGGTGCGTTAAACATACAAATTCAACTTGTTATTAAATCCCCCTACTTAACTGATGCTTATCCTCAAGCATGTTATGTATTCCCATACTAGAAACAATTTTACAACTTACTCTGAAATTAAGTCTCATCCCACAACCAAGCAAAATGTAGACAATTTAAGTGAAGCATGAATAAGCAGTTGCTAAATTTAGCTAACAAGCATTTTTATATAATTCTAACATTATGCAACAAAATCAACTATTTCACCAAATTAAAGCTTTAATAAAACTTGCAAAACGATTGTATATATATATTTACTAGATCGGGACGTAGGCAAATCTTTTTACTCGAAATGAGATGACAACCCAAGCACCTCACCCCGATTACTCAATTCAGCTTGTCCCAAACAGTTTTTTTAACAGCAGCTCGATCAATGGAGTGTTTGCAAGTTTTGGTTCGTCACTTGAATCTTTTGATGTGGGATGAGATGACAACCAAAGCACATCACCCCGGTTACTCAATTTGGTCACATTCCTGAACTCTTCACTCATAACTAAGCTATCAGTGGAGTATGTATATAAATTTATTTATTTTTATTATTATTTTTCGAGTATTTTTATTAGGCAAGTTTAAAAAGAAACTAACAATTTTCATGGAATGTTGACTTAGTCATAATATTTACAATTCTACAAATGACTTGTCAATCAAATTGACCAATAAGCAATTATTCATGAATCACATAATCATTCAAGTTAACTAAGCATGAGAATTGAAATTTCAAAGCAACTTAGGGAATAACTTCAATATAGGAATCAACACATGCAACGAAGAACGAGAAATAGCAAAGCATACGAACCCCTATACTTAGTCCACATTGCCCTCAATGTGCAATAATAAATAAAGTAGGGTCAAGGTTACTCCCCGTGTATGTTTTAATGAGGCAGAGGATGGTGAAAGTGACTGCTTTACAGTATGGTGAGGATGCTTGAGATGTTGGCTTCCATTGTTTCTAGGCGAACCTCAATATGGTTTAGTCTCTCTTCCATAGTGGAAGGGGGCTACTCCACTTGTTCTGTAGGAGTCGAATCATGTGTTCGTCGGAACACTCTATTGCTTCGAGCAGTTCATATACCTAGGGGAACAAAATAAAATGCAGTAGAGGTGCCGGCAAGCAAACTCATAGAATCTAGACAATATTCATCTAAAGGATCTATAGTATAAGTAAATGTGAGAGATGAAAAATCAATTCCGGATGGAAAAATGTTTGTGGCTAAATGCTTGATGTATGGGCCGAGTATGAGAGGTCGGTGGGCCCAAATTATGGCATGAAAAATACGTACAAGCCAATATCCTAAGTTGACCCTATAACCGGAGTGCATGCACCACAAGAAAAATAATTCTGTCTAAGTTAAAACAGACGAAGAATCTTTTCTACCTGAATAGTTAAAAGCAAGGAATATATGAATATATCTTAGGGCCGGTTCATGCACTGGTAAGGCTTTAGAGGTCTTAGAATTGTAAATGCGATGCAAAGAGTGAGTTAGATCTGAGTAAGCTAAGTTGGCATCAAAATCGCTAGGTATCTCGAGTAAAGTTGTATGGTACGAGTCGATTTGAACATCATCAGGGTCAGCAAAACCCATGGCCATGTTAAAATCCAAAATTGACATACTAAATGTATTACCAAGCAATTTGAATCGAATTAAGTTTGGGGTTTCAACAGTCCTAGTGGCATTTATATCAAAACTAAACGTTGCATAAAATTTGTATACAAGCTCAAAAATGTAGCATAGTTAATATTCGCATATGACGTCTAACCAATAGCATCGAAATAATTAAACACATAATCACGCATATTAAGTGTATCAAGGGTAAAGAGAAATATATACTTATAGATCGAGATAGGACAATTTCAAATTTCATCGTATCTCGTACGATGTTCTAGGGTTGTGAAATTCAGAAATCCCCGTAGTTTTGTTTCTTGCAATATTGTGTAGGTACGCCCCTGTTGGCCGTGCCTATTATCTCTTAGGGGTTGGTACTCCTCTTCGACCGGACTATTTGGCAAACTCGGCATATCAGCAGCCTCAATACTACTATTTAGGATTGATTCTGGCTTTCCTTTCTGCTGGTGTAGTGGTAGCTGTAACAGCCCGATTTAAATCTTAGTCAGAATAGTGGTTTCGAGACCACAAATCTGAGGTCAGAAAAATATTTTAATATTATTTTCTGTGTTTACAGTATGTGATTGAGCATATGTGAAAATTCTGTGTGAAAATTTTATCGTTTGTGTGTCGAATTGAGAAAAATGACTTAATTGCATAAAATGCAAAAGTTGTGTGTTGATTGTTAAAGTGTTTAATTGACATGGCTTTTTAAATGAGAGGTCCTTATGTTGTAAATGGACCATTAATAGTTTGGATGGACATAAAAGCCTAAGGTTAGTGGATTTTAAATGAAATTAAAAAGGCTAAAATTAGTATTTGATATTTATGTTAATATAATTAAAATAAAACAAAAAGATGGCCACTTTATCATCTTTCATGGCCGAATGAAGCAAGGAAGATAGCTAAAATAGGGCTTGAAATTTTGGCACTTGCATAGCTCAATCAAGGTATGTTTTGAGCTCAGTTTTTTAGTGATATTTACATTTTTGTGATCGTTGCCTAGTGTATTATCAAGCCCATGCTTTAATTTTAGAATTTGATGAAGATTTTGAGATGTGCCATTGATGAATGTTTGAGCTTTGTGATAGTAGATGATGAAATATAAAAGATAGGTGATAGATTAACATATTTTGTCTTTGAATTTTTGGTGAATTTGAGTAATTTGGGCTAAATTGTGAAAGTGAGAAATTCGAGGACTAAAATGTGAAATAAATGAAATATGTGGGCTTGTATGGACATGAGGAATATTCGGCCAAGCATGGGAATATTGAAATTATGTGTATTTTGTGATTTTATGAAATAGGGACTTAAGTGTCAAAATGTGAAAATGTGAGGGCTATTTTGTAAAATGCTCTAAATATGTGTGTTTGGACTAAATTGAATGATTTGGTGATTGAATGAGCTAAATTTGAATATGTATAGATCAAGAAAAGAGAAATTCGGACTTAGATCGAGGCAAGAACAAAGTGCTCGATTGATCGACTTGTTTTGTAACTTCGACGTCCGAGGTAAGTTCGTGTATAATACGAATCGTTTAATTCATATTCATGTGTTATGAAATGAATGAATATGTGGTTGATGAATTAGAAATGCTATATGTGGATTTGAGAAATGTGGCACTAAGTGTGCGTAATTAGAATTGAGACAGAGGTGAATGGCACTGTGTGTGCGAAATAAAGAAAGTATCGACTATGTTGATTAGCATGTGTGTGCGATACCGAGTTAAATTCGGTTTAATGTAAAGGCACTAAGTGTGAGAAGATATTTAAGTTTCGGCTAAAGAAATTGGCACTAAGTGTGCGACTAAATCGAATGAATAATGAAGATTGATCGAAATGTGATATCGAGCGTTGAATAGCAAGATTGATTGTTAACTAAGTGTTGGCAAAGGTATGTACAGAACCTTTGTGGTTGATGACTTTGTAAATGGATAAATGAATGGTTATGTGAGTATTGACTATAGATGAAATTGTGTATTATTGTGAATTGATCTATGTGATGGTTTATTTTACATATTGAATGTGAATCATTGAATTAAATGTATTATATTACGAACTTACTAAGCATTAAAGCTTACTGTGTGAAGTTTTTCTCTGTTTTACAGTGTAATTAAAGCTAGCTCAGATCTAGGGATCGTCAGCGACTCAATCACACTATCGGCTATCTATTTTGGTACTTTTGGAAGTTGTGTATATTTGGAATATGGCATGTATAGGCTAGTGATTATGGCATGTTTTGAAATGTTTGAGTCTTGCCATGTGATATGGATCGATAGTTTGATGATTATGATATGTGCTTTGGATGTGAGAAAAGGATGGTTAAAGATGTGTATATGTGATCTATGTGAGTGATCATTTTGGTATAATTTAGTAGAATGGAAATGGTATGTTTTATGATAGATTTGGTAGGGATTAAATGATGAATGGATTATATGATTTGGAATGCAAAAGTGATGCTTTAGATG
This sequence comes from Gossypium sturtianum, assembly GCA_025698515.1. Taxonomy (NCBI): domain Eukaryota; kingdom Viridiplantae; phylum Streptophyta; class Magnoliopsida; order Malvales; family Malvaceae; genus Gossypium; species Gossypium sturtianum. The sequence continues at coordinate 17,793,888 of CM046946.1, read as the reverse complement.
GACATGTTTGAATAGATTTTGTGTATGGAAATAAATGGTATAGTTGATGAATAATTGGTGTATATTTGGTATGTTTTGAATGCATGTGAAGCATGAATTTGAATTGGTTTGATGCTTATAGATGATCCTAAAGTTTGGATGGCAAATTGGCCTTGGAAGTGGCCTATTTTTTCCCACACGGTTGAGCACACGGGCGTGTGCCTCTACCGTGTCCCTGAAATTTGTAATTTGATTCAAGCCAGGCTCACACGCGGGCTAGACACACGGGCGTGTGACTGGCCGTGTGATGCAAGTCAGTGTTGACCACAGGTGAAGCACACGGGCGTGTCTGAGGCCGTGTGAGGCACACGGGCGTGTCCGAGGCCGTGTGAGGCACACGGGCGTGTCCGAGGCCGTGTGAGGCACACGGCCTACCCACACGGGCGTGTGACCCCTGTAACTTAGAAAAATGTTAAGTTTCAAAAAAATTCCGTATGTGTTCGGTTTAGTCCCGACCCCTTTCTAATGTATGTTTAAGGTCTCAAAGACCTATTTAAGGGACTCTATGATTGTGAATGATTAAGTTGAGATGTAGAATGTTTATAAATGTACCGAATGTTCGGTAATACCTCTTAACCCTATTTTAGCGACGGTTACGGGTTAGGGGTGTTACATTTTATTGGTATCAGAGCTACGGTTTAGTCGATTCTAGGACTAACGTAGCACGTGTGAGTCTAGCTATACATGCCATATATATAATTGCAATAGTGTGATGAATCCTGACAGTTAAAAATGTGTTTTCATATAGTAAATGGATCCCGACCGAGCAGTTGCTGATGTTGTTGAGAGCAATGCGCCTGCTCCCGCTTAAGGGACAGCGCCGGCTGAATCTAGACCGATTACTAGTAGCCACGAGGGAGAGGCTAAGCAAGCCTTCTTCCAAATGATGAGTGAGTGGTTTTTGGAGTTCGTTCGAATGAATCTGGCTGCTCAACAACCTCTACCCCCACAAGTACCTGTAGTGCCACAAGTTTCAGATTCGATCCGGTTGAGTAAGCCTTCTGTAGATAAAATTCGAAAGTACGTGGATGAAGAGTTTAGGGCCAAAGTTTATGATGATGCCGAGCGAGCTGAGTTTTGGCTCGAGAATGCAATTCGAGTGTTTGATGAGATGTCATTGACTCCTGATGAATGCTTAAAATGTGTTGTTTCATTGTTGAGAGATACATCATATAATTGGTGGAAAACATTGATATCTGTGGTTCCGAGAGAGAGAATCACCTGGGATTTCTTTCAAGTTATATTCCAGAAGAAATATATCAGTCAACGATTCATAGATCAGAAACGTAAAGAATTCCTAGAGCTAAAACAGGGCCGTATGTCAGTTATGTAATATGAACAGGAGTTTGTGAGATTGAGTCAGTATGCGCGAGAATGTGTTTCAACAGAAACTACTATGTGCAAACGATTTGTTGAAGGTTTGAATGAAGACATTAAATTGTTGGTTGGAATACTTAATTTGAATGAATTTTTAGTGTTAGTTGAAAGAGCCTGCAAAGCTGAGGAGCTTAGTAAAGAAAAGAAGAAAGCAGATTCCGAAGCTAGAGATGAAAGAAAAAGATCAATGAGTAAGTCGTATCAACCTTCGTCAAAGAGATTCAGAGATGCAGTTAATCGTTCAAATGTTTCGTTTGGACATTTGAGTAGAGATCGTGTGAAACAAAGTGTTGGTCTTAAAACTCAAATTCTGATTGAAGCGAGTGTTAGAAGTGTCAAAAGTAACAAGCCTGAGTGTAGACAGTATGGGAGACGACAAGTTGAAAAATGCTGGGGCAAGTATAATAATAGAGTTTGCTATAAATATGGATCACGAGATCACTTCATTCGAGATTGTTCAGAGTTAATTGAGAAAGATAATATTCAGAGTGCGAAGTCAAGTAATACGACGGGTAGGGGTAGACCACCCAGAAACACCAGGAATGTAAGCAGTAGTCAGAGGGGGACAATAGATACAACTGTGAGATCTGAAGCGAGAGCACCTGCCCGAGCCTATGCTATTCGCGCTCGAGAAGAAGTGTCATTCCCAGATGTCATAACTAGTACTTTTACTCTTTTAGATACTGATGTGATTGCATTGATAGATCCAGGATCTACTCATTCATATGTGTGTGTGAACTTAGTATCTAGTAAGACTCTACCTGTTGAGCCTACTGAGTTTGTGATTAGAGTATCGAACCCCTTAGGCAAGTGTGTCTTGGTTGATAAAGTATGCAAGAATTGTCCATTGATGTATCGAGATAATTGTTTTTCGGCTAATCTGATGCTGCTACCCTTTGATGAATTTGATATAATTCTGGGTATGGATTGGCTAACTTTGCATAATGCTATTGTGAATTGAAAACGGAAGAATATTAAATTGAGAAGTCAGAATGGAGAGATAGTTTGAATTGAATCCAATGATTAGAATGGGCTACCGGTTGTAATATCTTCGATGAATGTGAAAAAGAGATGTGAAGCTTTTCTTGCATATGTGATAGATGCAAAAGTGAAAGAAAAGAAAGTTGAATCTGTGCCTGTGGTTTGTGAGTTCCCTGATGTATTTCCTGAAGAACTACAAGGTTTACCTCCGATACGAGAAGTTGAGTTTGGTATTGATTTAGTGCCGGAGACAACTCCTATCTCAATAGCTCCGTATAGAATGGCACCGACAGAATTAAAAGAGTTGAAGACTCAGTTGCAAGAGTTGACAGATAGAGGATTTGCACGACCGAGTTTCTCGCCCTGGGGTGTACCTGTGTTGTTTGTGAAAAAGAAAGATGGAACTATGAGAATGTGCATTGACTATAGACAACTCAACAAGGTGACTATAAAGAATAAATATCCTTTGCCTATTATTGATGATTTATTTGATCAGCTGAATGGAGCTACCGTGTTTTTTAAGATAGATTTGAGATCGGTCTACTATCAGCTACGAGTTAAAGAATCAGATGTGCCGAAAACTGCGTTCAGAACGAGGTACGGACATTATGAATTCTTAGTTATGCCTTTCGGACTAATGAATGCTCCTGCAGTGTTTATGGATTTGATGAACCGGATATTCAAACTGTATTTGGATTGATTTGTTGTCGTGTTCATTGATGATATTTTGATTTATTCTTGTGATGAGATGCAACATGTCGAGCATTTGAGAATTGTGTTACAAACTCTGCGTGAGAAACAATTGTATGCAAAGTTTAGCAAATGTGAATTCTGGTTGCGTGAGGTTGGTTTTCTGGGACATATAGTGTCAGCTGCGGGAATACGAGTTGATCAGAGCAAGATTTTAGTAATTTTAGAGTGGAAGCCTCCAAGAAATGTATCTGAAGTCCGTAGTTTTCTGGGACTAGCGAGATATTATAGACGGTTTGTGAAAGGCTTCTCGATGATTACGACTCCGTTGACGAAATTGCTACAGAAAGATGTTAAATTTGAATGGTCAAAAAAGTGTCAGCAGAGTTTTGAACAGTTGAAAGTATTGTTGACAGAGGCACCAGTGTTAGTTCAACCTGAACTGGGTAAAGAATTCATAGTTTACAGTGATGCATCATTGAATGGTTTGGGCTGTGTGTTGATGCAAGAGGGCAAAGTTATAGCTTATGCTTCAAGACAGTTAAAGCCGCATGAAAAGAACTATCTGACTCATGATCTTGAATTAGCAGCTATTGTTTTTGCATTGAAGATTTTGCGTCATTACTTATTTGGTGAGAAGTGTCACATTTATACTGATCATAAAAGTTTGAAATATCTGATGACTCAGAAAGAATTGAATTTACGATAGCGGAGATGGTTAGAATTACTAAAAGACTATGAATTAGTGATTGATTATCACCCGGGGAAAGCTAATGCTGTTGCTGATGCTCTGAGCCGAAAGTCTTTATTTACTTTGCGAGCAATGAGTACTCAGATAGATCTGTGTGATGATTATTCGATTTTGGCTGAGCTGAAAGTGAGGCCAATGCTTATACGTCAGATTTGTGATGCTCAGAAAAGTAATGATGAGATGATGGCAAAACGAGATCAGCGTGGTTCAAATTGTGATTCAAAATTTCGAGTTGATAATGATGATTGTTTGAGATTTCGAGATCGGATTTGTATTCCGAGAAATTCAGAGTTGATTCAGTTGATTTTGAATGAAGCTCATAATAGTTGTATGTCAATTCATCCGGGAAGTACAAAAATGTACAATGATTTGAAACAGTTTTATTGGTGGCATGGTATGAAATGGGATATCTCAGAGTTTGTTTCGAGATGTTTAGTTTGTCAGCAAGTCAAAACTGAACATCAGGTTCCATCCAGTTTGCTACAACCGATAATGATTCCTGAGTGGAAATGGAAGAGAATCACGATGGACTTTGTGTCGGGATTACCTTTATCTCTGAGAAATAAAGATGCGATCTGGGTGATAGTTGATAGATTAACGAAATTAGCTCATTTTATTCCGGTGAGAACAGATTATTCGCTTGATAAATTAGTTGAATTGTATATTTCTGAGATTGTGAGATTGCATAGGGTGCCACTTTCTATTGTATCTGATAGAGATCTGAGGTTTACCTCGCAGTTTTAGAAGAAATTGCAATAGGCTTTAGGTACGAAGTTGTATTTTAGTGCACTTCATCCGCAAACGTATGGTCAATCTGAGCAGATCATTCAGATTCTCGAGGATATGTTGAGATGTTGTATTCTTGAGTTTGAAAGTACGTGGGAAAAGCATTTGTCGTTGATTGAATTTGCATACAATAATAGTTTTCAATCTAGCATAAAAATGGCACCATATGAGGCTCTTTACGGTCGTAAATGCAGAACTCTATTGTATTGGACTGAGCTTAGTGAGAATAAGATTCACGGGGTTGATTTGATTAAAGAGTTTGAACATAAAGTGAAAGTGATTCGTGACAATTTGAAAGCGGCTTCAGATCGTCAGAAGTCTTATGCAGATTTGAAATAGAAAGATATTGAATTTGAGATTAGTGATAAAGTGTTTTTGAAAGTATCTTTGTGGAATAAAATACTTCGATTCGGTAGAAAAGGCAAGTTGAGTCTGAGATTTATTGGGCCGTATGAGATTATTGAACGTATCGAGCCGGTTGCTTATAAATTGTTGTTGCCACCTAAGTTAGATAAAATTCATAATGTGTTTCAAGTATCGATGCTTCGATGATACAAATCTGATCATTCGCATGTGATTGCTCCTACTGAGGTTGAGATTCAGTCAGATTTGTCGTATAATGAAGAACCGATTCGAGTTTTAGCTCGTGAGATCAAAGAGTTGAGAAACAATAAAATTCCTTTAGTGAAAGTGTTGTGGCACAAACATGGAATTGAAGAGGCTACGTGGGAGCCTGAATATGTTATGAGAGAGCAATATCCGAACCTATTCACTGGTAAGATTTTCGGGGACGAAAATTTCTAAGGGAGAGAGTTGTAACAACACGGTTTAGACCCTAGTCAGAATAGTGGTTTCGAGACCACAAATTCGAGGTCAGAAAAATATTTTAATATTATTTTCCATGTTTACAGTATGTGATTGAGCATGTGTGAAAATTCTGTGTGAAAATTTTATCGTTTGTGTGTCGAATTGAGAAAAAAGACTTAATCGTATAAATGCAAAAGCTGTGTGCTGATTGTTAAAGTGTTTAATTGACATGGCTTTTTAAATGAAAGGTCCTTATGCTGTAAATGGACCATTAATATTTTGGATGGACATAAAAGCCTAAGGTTAGTGGATTTTAAATGAAATTAAAAAGGCTAAAATTGGTATTTGATATTTATGTTAATATAATTAAAATAAAACAAAAAGATGGCCACTTTATCATCTTTTATGGCCGAATGAAGCAAGGAAGATAGCTAAAATAGGGCTTAAAATTTTGGCACTTGCATAGCTCAATCAAGGTATGTTTTGAGCTCGATTTTTAGTGATTTTTACGTTTTTGTGATCGTTGCCTAGTGTATTATCAAGCCCATGCTTTAATTTTACAATTTGATGAAGATTTTGAGATGTGTCATTGATGAATGTTTGAGCTTTGTGATAGTTGATGATGAAATATGAAAGATAGGTGATAGATTAACATATTTTGTCTTTGAATTTTTGGTGAATTTGAGTAATTTGGGCTAAATTGTGAAAGTGAGAAATTGGAGGACTAAAATGTGAAATAAATGAAATATGTGGGCTTGTATGGACATGAGGAATATTCGGCCAAGCATGGGAATATTGAAATTATGTGTATTTTGTGATTTTATGAAATAGGGACTTAAGTGTCGAAATGTGAAAATGTGAGGGATATTTTTTAAAATACCCTAAATATGTGTGTTTGGACTAAATTGAATGATTTGGTGATTGAATGAGCTAAATTTGAATATGTATAGATCAAGAAAAGAGAAATTCGGACTTAGATCGAGGCAAGAACAAAGTGCTCGATTGATCGACTTGTTTTGTAACTTCGACGTCCGAGGTAAGTTCGTGTATAATACGAATAATTTAATTCATATTCATGTGTTATGAAATGAATGAATATGTGGTTGATGAATTAGAAATGCTATATGTGGATTTGAGAAATGTGGCACTAAGTGTGCGTAATTAGAATTGAGACAGAGGTGAATGGCACTGCGTGTGCGAAATAAAAAAAGTATCGACTACGTTGATTAGCATGTGTGTGCGATACCAAGTTAAATTCGGTTTAATGTAAAGGCACTAAGTGTGCGAAGATATTTAAGTTTTGGCTAAAGAAATTGGCACTAAGTGTGCGACTAAATCGAATGAATAATGAAGATTGATCGAAATGTGATATCGAGCGTTGAATAGCAAGATTGATTGTTAACTAAGTGTTGGCAAAGGTATGTACAGAACCTTTGTGGTTGATGACTTTGTAAATGGATAAATGAATGGTTATGTGAGTATTGACTATAGATGAAATTGTGTATTATTGTGAATTGATCTATGTGATGGTTTATTTTACATATTGAATTTGAATCATTGAATTAAATGTATTATATTACGAACTTACTAAGCATTAAAGCTTACTGTGTGAAGTTTTTCTCTGTTTTACAGTGTAATTAAAGCTAGCTCGGATCTGGGGATCGTCAGCGACTCAATCACACTATCGGCTATCTATTTTGGTACTTTTGGAAGTTGTGTATATTTGGAATATGGCATGTATAGGCTAGTGATTATGGTATGTTTTGAAATGTTTGAGTCTTGCCATGTGATATGGCTTGGTAGATTGATGATTATGATATGTGCTTTGGATGTGAGAAAATGATGGTTAAAGATGTGTATATGTGATCTATGTGAGTGATCATTTTGGTATAATTTAGTAGAATTGAAATGGTATGTTTTACGATAGATTTGGTAGGGATTTAATGATGAATGGATTATATGATTTGGAATGTAAAAGTGATGCTTTAGATGGACATGTTTGAATAGATTTTGTGTATGGAAATAAATGGTATAGTTGATGAATTTGAATTGGTTTGATGCTTATAGATAATCCTAAAGTGTGGGTGGCAAATTGGCCTTGCAAATGGCCTATTTTTGCCCACACGGTTGAGCACACAGGCTTGTGGCTCGACCGTGTCCTTGAAATTTGTAATTTGATTCAAGTCAGGCTCGCACACGGGCTAGACACACGGCCGTGTGATGCAAGTCAATGTCGACCACGGGTGAAGCACACGGGCGTGTCCGAGGCAGTGTGTGGCACACGGCCTACCCACACGGGCGTGTGACCCCTGTAGCTTAGAAAAATGTTAAGTTTCAGAAAAATTTCGTATGTGTTTGGTTTAGTCCCGACCCCTTTCTAATGTATGTTTAAGGTCTCGAAGACCTATTTAAGGAACTCTATGATTGTGAATGATTAAGTTGAGATGTAGAATGATTATCAATGTACCGAATGTTCGGTAATACCTCTTAACCCTATTCCGGCGACGATTACGGGTTAGGGGTGTTACAGTTGCTGTCTAGAACGTGCCATAACTGACCTTATTTAACACGAAGGCGGTTGTTCGTTTCGATTCAATGGTTCTATACCATGGTAATTAGAGGCATTGGTTACATCCAAATGATCTGTCGGATATGTAAGCAACAGAAAAACAAGTGGGGGTCTAGAATGTTATACCTTATGCTATCAGAAGTGTCTAAACGAACTTATAAGTCATCTACCTTGTCCAATGTCGAACTCCTTCAATGGCGGTGTCGACTTGGTCCAGCAACTTGTATTGGCAGTAGTGGAAACGATTCTGAATCTTCGTCATTAAAGTCGATGATGGGCAGTGTTGTAAAATAATTTTGACCCCAATTAAGAGAAGTCAGGAATTTGTCGGTCCCTACTTTCTAGTACGAACCATGGCTTGTGTTGGCTTTGAGGAATGAACGAAAACATCTGTCATGGTTGCTTACAGCAATGGTTGGCTGCGATGGTTCACGGTGGTGGAGATTGGCATTTGGGAATTGGTGTAGAGTGTTACGATGGTGTTCGAAAGGCTGTGGTGGGGGTTTTAGAAATAGTGGCGTTTATGGTATGAGGTATGATGGTGGTTGGGCTTTGAAAAGTGTTGATTTTATGGGTGAATGTTCAGCAGTGGAGAGATACGAATGGCGACGGTGCACGGCGAAAAGGAGGGGTGAGCGACGATGGAGAAAAAAATAAGAAAAACGTGCGACAGTGCTTCTCCAATCAGTGGTGTTTTGGCGTGGTGGTGCATGGCAAAGAAAAATGAAGACTAATTGGCGGTCGATTATGGCAACAGCGGTGTGGAAAGGTAAGGTTTTTAGGGTTTTGTTTTAGAGAAGATAAGGGAAGAAGAAGAAGAAGAGAAAGGGAAAAAGAGAAGAGAAAAATGAGGGTTTGAACCATTTGGGCTTTTTTTTTAATAATACCCGGTTTGGGTTTTATTTTGGGCTCCTTTTCTTTTTTTTCTTTGGGCCGCATTTAGCCGTTTGGCCCCTTTTTTTTTGTTTGGGCTAATTGGGTTTGGGATCATTCTTTTCTTCTTCTTTTTTCCCTTTTTAGGCTTAGTTTGGGTTTTGGATTTTTTATATTTGGGTTTGATTTTTTTTATATTTGGGTTGACTTTGTGAAGAAAAAGAACAGCACTAAGCGTGGTGTGACGTGGCATGCCACGATTGGAATCTAATTTTCGAAAAAAATGACAACCTCTACCAACGTTCCTAGAAAATAACATGTTAAAATGGACTAAATAATAATCTTGTTTTTATTTATTTTATTTTCAACCTAAATTAAATTAAATTCAAAATTAAATAAATTAAAATAAATATAGGTTACCTTCCAAAAAGTGCTTTTGTTTAACGTCTTTAGCTCGATAACCTGAAATTTTATTCGTATAGCTCCTCGAGAGTTAATTCTTCCACCACGTACACTTGGAAAATCTCGTAAAAAGGTTTTAACCTTTGCCCATTGACCTTGAAACATTTTTTAGACTCCTCGCTCTTAATTTCAACTACACCATGAGAAAACAATTGAGTAATAACAAAAGGACCAAACCATTTGGTTCGAAGTTTACCTGCAAAATCCTTAGTGTAAGGTCGTAAAGTAACAATTTCTAACCAACTAAAAAATTGTTTGCGGGATATTTTTTTGTCATGGAATGCCTTGGTTTAGTCTTTATAGATTTGGGCATTTTCATATGCGTCACGACGGATTTCTTTGAGCTCTTGAATGTTTGACTTTCGATAATCTCCTGCGACGTCCAACTCCACATTGCATTGTTTAACAACCCAAAATACATTGTGTTCTAGCTCTACTAAAAGGTGACAAGGTTTATCAAATATGAGTCAATAAGGGGATATGTCTATGGGTCCCTTGTAAGTCGCACAGTATTCCCACAATGCATCGTTTAGTCGTAGGCTCCAATTCTTCCAATTTGATTTCACAGTCTTCTCCAGAATTGACTTTATTTCACAGTTCAAAACTTTCTCTTGATCGTTTGTTTGTGGGTGATAAGCAGTGGCCACGCGTTGTGTTACCCCATACTTTTTCAATAGTGTATCGATTATCATGTTGCAGAAATGTGTTCCTCGATCGCTGACCTGGAAAAAATAGAGTTTTTTTTTTAAAATTCCACTATAGTTTTAACATCATCATGACGGGTAGCTTTAGCTTCTACTGAATTATACAAATAATCTACAGCGAGAAAAATATAAACATTACTAAATGATGAAATAAATGGACCCATAAAATCGATGCCCCATACATCAAAAATTTCGCATACATGTATAGGTGTGAAGGGCATTTAATTCATTCGACTTAAGTTACCTACCTTCTGATATCTTTTGCAAGCCTTACAGAATAAGTAAACATCACGAAAAATGTGTGGCCAAAATAATCCACACTCAAGCACCTTATGTGCAGTACATTTTGGGCCAAAATTCCCTCCACAAGCGTAAGAATGACAAAATGTTAGAATAAATTGTACATCGGCTTCTGTGACACAGCATCGGATTACCTAATTGGAACAATGTTTCCATAGGTAGGGTTCGTCCCTAATATAGTATCGCAAATGTCGTTTGATTTTATCATTTTCAAAGCGTGATAAGTCAGAAGAGATAATACTTATAGCAAGGTAATTTACCATATCTGTAAACCATTGGTAAATTGCTTGTGCTGAAAGTAGATTCTCGTCCGGAAAATCATCCTTCAGAGGTGTTTCGACTTTTGAGAATGGTAATCAACTCAAGTGATCCGCTACTAAGTTCTCGCACCCTTTCTTGTCTTTAATCTTGAGGTTGAATTCTTGTAAAAGTAGAATCCATCTAATCAACCTTGGTTTCACCTCCTTCTTTCCAACCAAATATTTTAAAGCTGCATGGTCAGAAAAAACAATGATTTTAGTGTCTAACAAATATGATCTAATATTTTCCAAAGCAAAAACAATAGCTAATAATTCTTTTTCAGTAGTTGAATAGTTTCTTTGGGTGACATCTAATGTTTTAGAGGCGTAAGAGATGGCGTGAGGTTCCTTCCCAGTTCTTTGCTCAATGATGGCTCCCACACTATGATCATTTGCATCGCACATGAGCTAGAAGGGATAGTTCCAATTCAATGGCTGCACTATGGGAGTTGAAACAAACTCATGCTTGAGAGTGTCGAATACGTCCTTACATGGTTGATCAAATTCGAACTCTTTGTCTTTTTGCAAGAGATTACAAAGTGGTCACGAAATCTTCGAAAAATCCTTTGTAAAGCGTCTGTAAAAATATGCATGGCCAAGAAAAGAGCGAATTTCTGTCACAATTGTGGGGTACGAAAGTGAGTTAATAACATTAGTTTTGGCCTTATCGACCGCGATCCCTTCAGCGGAGATAATATGTCCTAAAATTAATCCATTTTCAACCATAAAATGACATTTTTCATAATTTAGAATGAGATTAAATTCTAGGCATCTTTTCACAATCTTAGTGAGATTTGACAGACATTCATCGAAATAATTACCACACATTGTGAAATCATCCATAAATACCTCTATTATTTTCTCGACATAGTTGGAAAATATGCTTACCATTCACCTCTAAAATGTGGTTGGCGCATTGCAAAGTCCAAATGACATCCGTCTATAGGCAAATGTGCCAAAGGGACACATAAACATTGTCTTTTCTTGCTCTTCCGGTGCTACTAGAATCTGGAAAAAAACCTAAATAACCATTAAGACAGTAATAGTGAGATTTACCAACTAAGTGTTCAAGCTGTAACAGCCCGTTTTTCAGTGGTGTAGAAAATAGTGGTTTCGGGGCCACCAAATCCGACAAGTAAGTTTGTAAATATTGTATTTAATATTTACGAGTTAATTGTGATTTTAAAAAGGTTTTTGATATTGTGATTTTTGTTTTATAAGCGATTTATTAAGTTCAAGTGGTATGACCCTAAGGTCAACTGGTTTTAAAAATTGAGGTATCGGGACCTCATTTTTTATAAACCGAGCCATAAATATTTTTATAAATATTTTTATAAATATTTACGGAGTGTAATTAAGGTGGTATTAAAGTTTCGTTGGAAAATTTTATCATTTCGATAGTTAATTAAGCAAAAAGGACTAAATCATTAAAGTAAAAAAGTCAATTACTATTAGTTTAAAATTATTAATTGAGTAAAGAATATTAATTAGGAGGCCTTATTGTGTAAATTAGCCATCCTAAAGATAGTGGGGTGGTTGGATGCTTTGATTTCTTTTAATTATAAAGTTTTATATGTTCTTTTATTAATAAATAAATAAAAGGTTAAAAAAATAAAGAAAACATGATAGTTTTCTTCCCCAATTTGTTTTGTTCTTCACCGAACCACCATAGGAGAAGCTTCAAATTTCGGTTCTTCTTGGATGATGCATGGTAAGCCATTTCTCATCCATTTTTAATAATTTTTATGTTTTTGAGATCGTTGCAACTAGGTCGAGTTAGCCCGTACCTTCGATTTTGAAACTGTTAAAGATTTTGAAGGTTGCCATTGATGAATCTTGTGATTTTTTATGTTAGATGATGAATTTGGAATGTTGATTTATATTTAAAAGTATTTTGTTAAGTGATTTTGATGAAATTTTTTTATTAGGGACAAATTGTTTAAATTAATAAAAGTACAAGGATTTAATGTGAAATTGTTGCATAAATGGGCTGTTTGGATACCATGAACATTTGGATAAGCTCAATTCTGGGTAAAAATGGTTAATTTGCATGTTTTGGGCTTAGGGACTAAATTGAATAAAAGAAAAACTTTAGGGGTAATTTTGTAAAATGTAAAAAATGACCAAATTGTATGAAATGAAATATTTTATTGTCTAAATTAATATATTGAATGAAATTATTAATTTAGATCAAGATCGGATGGAAAATCGAGGAAAATGGAAAGTTACCAAAATACCCCTGAACTTTGGTATTTTTGCAATTTAGCCAGGTAAGTTCGTATGAACTATACAATGTATATTGTTGATTAAATTGAATGTTATTATATGAAATTTTATTGAAAATGAATCGATATATATATATGTTATTATACAATTTAGCTTATAACGAAACGAGGAAAATTCAACGACACACGACGACTATCGAGTCCCGTTTGAACCTTAGGAATATTTAGGATACAAATGACATGTCATTAGGGGTTACTGTGTTTTGGATGCTGGTCTCGTACGTCCTACCGGTGGCTGAGTTTTTAGCATTTGTTGCGGTTACTTGACAGCTTGTGTGAGCAGCACTGTGTAGCTACGTCTTGACTGACAGCTTGTGTGAGTAGACCCATTTATGGCTCGAGAGAGAGAACTGATATGAGATATGAGATAGTAGTGGTTTTGACCACATGTTGGCATATAGTGTGCGAGATTCCCACGTATCCGATATTATTCTAGTGGTTCAACGGAAGATGTTCTGTTACGAGACGATATGAGTTCGATACGAACTAATACAAATATATATATGAAATACACGGAAATGATGGTACATGATTTATTGATATATTGGAATGGATGGTATATATATGAAGAAACGGCAAGAGAATGATATGTATCATGACATGTACATATATGAATATCTTTGATATGTTGATACATGGAAATTATGTAAGTGGAGACGAGTAATAAACTCAAGTATGACATGTTGAGAAAATAAGGTTATCAATGTTGAATTTATATGAAATATGTTCAAGTAAGCTAACATGTGTTGTTGTTTGATGCTTAGGCAAGTGTCAAGTTGTTGGTTGAATGGTATTCTGTTTACTTATAAGTTGCATTGAAATGGTAAGTGCTCAAATGAAAATATGCTTGTGCTCATGAAAAAGTGGTAAGGTCTAAATTATGCAATTTCTTATGAAATGGCTTATCATGTGACTAATTCGAAAAGGGCTATGTTTAAATGCACTAGCTTGTGACTATGGTTGAATGATATACTCATGACTTGTGTGTTATGCATATGGAATGGGTGTGGATAGTAATGAAATGAAAATGAAAATAAAGAAATTTGGAAGAGTTTAAAGTTGTCTAAAATCCTACTATGGTAGGGAAAATATGTATAAGTGATGATGTGGATTTACTCATTTTGTGAGTTGTTGAATTTGGTTTCATGAATCGTATGGTATCGGTATATGATTATTCCTGATATGTATAAATTTTATATTGGAAATGGATTGATCTGATTAAAGTTTATACGAGCTTACTAAGCATTCGTTGCTTACGTAGTTATTTTTCTTTACTTTTCAGACTATCGGAAGCTCGATTGGTTTGGAAGCTCATCGGAGATTTATCACACTATCTAGCGATTATATCGGTAGATTTTGATATCTTGGTTAAGGTTATAATGGCATGTATAGGTATTTTGGCTAATGTTGACATATGTGTTTTGGTTGTTGATATGGTCATTTTGGTTGACTTGACTTATGGCATTTTGGTAGTGTAATGAAATTAGTTTTGACATGTAAATATTAGCCTTAAAATGGTGAATGTTTGGTTTGTTATATTTGAATGATGGAAGATGAATTTAGTTTTGGTTTTTTGTGTTTGGCTTGATTATGCATTATTTTGGTGCCTTTTGAGTGCTTATGTATATGTGCAAAAGGGATTATAGGTACATGTTGAGAAGGGCAAGAAAAATGGCTTGTAAAATAGCCTATTTTTGTCCACACAGGCAGAGACACAGGCGTGTGTCTCAGCCGTGTGTGACACCTGGCCAGGCAGCACGGCCATGTGTCCCTTGTAGTTTTCAAATGGTTGCAAGTCAGGTTTTACACGGCCTAGCACAAGGGTGTGTGAGGTTATTTCGAAGGGTACATGACTTGGCACATGGGCGTGTGGCTTGGCCGTGTAACCCAAGTCAGTGAGTTACACGGGCACGGACACGGGCTGGGACACGACCGTGTGTCCCTATTTCGAATGCCCATACAGCCTAAGACATGGGCATGTCTCTTGGCCGTGTGAGTCACACGGCCGTGTGACCCTTGCAGTTTGTAAATTTTCATCTTTTCCCTGAAATTTTTATATGTTTCTGATTTAGTCCCAATTTGTTTCTAATGTGTTTTTAGGGCCTCAAAGGCTCGTATAAGGGACAATATGTATGCTATTAATTGGTTTTGTTGTGAATGATGATATGAATTAAATACTTTAAAATTTTTGATAGTTCTAAAATGTAAACTCCGGTAATGCTTCGTAACCCTATTCCGACGACAGATACGGGTTAGGGGTGTTACACAAGCATTTGGTCAATAAAAAGAAGTGGAAAGTGGTCTTTTCAAGTTAAAGAATTCAACTTCCTATAATCTATGCAGACTCTCCACCCGTTTTGGACCCGAGTGGAAACTAATTCCCCTACTGAATTTTTAATTATAGTCAAACCAGTTTTCTTAGGTACTAGATGAACCGGGCTAACCCAGTTACTATCGGAAATTAGATAGATCATCCCGACATCTAGTAACTTCTGAATTTCCTTTTTCACGACCTCCATCATTGGTAGATTGAGACTTTTTTGAGCTTCTTTTTTTGGGTTTGTATTTCTTCTATCGGAATCTTGTGCATACAGGTTGAAGGACTTAAACCTTTAATATCGGTAATCGTCCATCCGATTGCCCCTTTGTAGTCCCTCAAAACTCGAACTAAGTTCTCTTCCAGTCTCAAAATTTTATTGAAAATTATCATTGGTAAAGTGTTCCCATCACCCAAGAAGGTGTATTTTAAATGTTCCAGTAACGGTTTGAGTTCCAATTCCGGAGCCTGCAAAATAGAAGGCAAAAGTTTAGTTTTAGGAGGAGACAATTCAAAATTTTTACCTTGACTTCTGGGAAATTATGGAGCTTCTATAAGAATAACAGTTTCATGAATTGGCTCTTCGAACATAATTAATTTCTCTAGTTTATCCATAGTATCGAGGTCTAAACTCCTACAAAGTGTAGTTTATAATTCATCCTCTTAATGATATTCAAAATGTAACTTTGTTAGTGGTTCAATAATATCGATGCTAGAGACATTCGACATTGTACTGGGTTTGCCCATCACCTCATGAACATTAAATTTGACCACTTCACTGTCAAACTCCATAGTGAGTGTTCCACTTAGAACATTTTATACATGTAGTGCTTAAAAATGTACTCCCGAGTAGAATATTGGAAGAATTTTTTGAGTTGTCATCCTCCATGTTGATGATGTAAAAATCTGCATGAAAAATTAGTCCATTTACCTTGACGAGGACATCTTCCAACACCCCTTTCGAATACACAACTGACCTATCTGCCAATTGAATGATCACCCCTTTCTTTATGCCAACATTACCTATTTTTCAAGATATAGAAAACATACATTGGTCCTTACACTTGGGCAAGATTTTCCTTTGTAAAACCTAGCAAATACGTTTTCTCCTACATTTACCTTTTCATTACCAGTGAGCTTCTTTTTGTCAGTGCACAATTCCTTCAAGAATTTTGCATATCGTGAAACTTGATTAATCGCATCGAGTGAAGGGATGTTAATTTCTACCTTTCAGGATGCCTTTACAATTTCTTTCTCTTCTAGCTCCTTCTTACATTGGGCGAGCCTTCCAGGAAATAGGGGTGATACCATGAACAGTTTCTACAGTGCTGACTCTATTGTAGCCATTGGATCATGTTTCTGTACTTCCCATCTAGCGTCGTAGGCACGACTCGTGCTAGGTACAGCTTTCAAAATTTTTCCACCTCTTAAGGCCATAGCACTTACATTTTTTCGTAGATTCGACTCTGTTTGAGACGGTACTTTTCCTTGTGACTCCAATTGACTGACTGTAAGCGCAAGCTTACTCATCTATTTGTCTATCTCTTGAAGATGTGTTTCTGTCTTCTGTTGGAATTTTTTAGTACTATCAGCTAACCTATCTATTATGGTTTCAAGGGATGACTTTGGGGGTTGAAACTGTTGAGGCAAAGGTGGCCTTGGCTGGTACAGTTGGTTGTATCGAGGATTTGATCCGTAGCTCAAGTTTGGGTAATCCCTTCATCTCGTATTGTAAGTATTTGAATAAGGATCATAACGCCTTTGGGGTAGCCCCAGAAAGTTCCCTACAACATCAACTTGAGCCATCGTATCCTTTTACAAGATGGGACACGAGTCTGTGGGATGATTAGGCATGGCACAAATCTCACACAATCAAGCTGGGTTTATTTTTCCTGCAAGCAAATTTTGAACTACATTAGTTTGCTTTTCAATTTTATCTTCTAACCAATGAACTCGTCTCGTAGGTTCTGTAGTTGGTCGAAATTGTTGGAAATTCACAGCCATCGTCGAGATTAGTTCCCTTGTTCTTTGGGGAGTCATGTTAACAAGTGCCCCTTCACTAGCAGCGTCAATCATCTTCAAATCCATATAGAGTAACCCCTCATAGAAATATTGAAGAAGTGATTGTTCAGATAGGCCATGTTGTGGGCAACTCGTATACAACTTCTTGTATCACTTCTAGTAGTCATAGAGTGATTCGGCCTCCTTTTGTCAAATTCTAAAAATACCCCTCCTTAATTCGGCTGCCTAAGCTACTGGAAAGAACCTGTTAAGAAACCAACGAGATATGTTAAACCATGTATTAATAGATCCTGGAGGTAAATAAAATAACCATCCTCTAGCAGATTGACTAAATAAAAAGGAAAAGTTCAAAGTTTAATTTGATCATCGATTATTCTCTGTGGTTTCATGTTTAGGCAAACCATGTGGAACTCCTTAAAATGAATGCGGGGGTTCTCGTTTTGCAAATCACGAAAAGTGGACAATATATAAATTAAGCCCGACTTTAATTCAAATGATGTTCCTCCCATTGGATAAGTTATGCATAGTGGTTGTTGCTCATCCGGTGCCGCAGCGAGCTGACAAATGGTTTGATTCGCCATTTCTTTTGGTTCACTGAGTGTATCGTCCATTGCTTTCATGTAAGACAATGTTTTGTATTCAGCCTCTCTCACTTGCGATTGTTTTTCGCGTCGAATAGCTTCTATTCGTAGTGTTCGAGCTAATTTCTTGATTTTCGGTTCAAACTCTAAGCTTCCTGATTTTGATCTGTTCATAAGTAAAATAATTGAAAATTAGAATAATTTCCAATCCTAGGCAACGATGCCAAAATTTAGTGGGCGCCGAAACCACTAAATATAATTTCCTACACTCTAACTTAATTAAATAGTAGTATAGAGTAGTAGGGTCGACCCCATAATGATTGGGATTTCTAATTTTTCCTATTTACGTGACCAGATTTCTAAGTCTAGGTAGCTATCGTGCCCACGACCTGTGCATGCAGAGCTATAAAATAACTAAAATGGGGGAATTTAGTTGATAAAAAAAATAAAAATAAACAAATATAAAATAAAATAATAACACAATTATGATTGCAAAATAAAATTATGGAAATTAAATCAAATCGGTGAATCAAATATATTAATGCTTAGCATCAGCCTCGATACACTCCGAAATCGAATCGATCCTTGCAAAATGGATTTTCCCTTCCAAACGATAAGTTGGTTATAGTGGTCGAGGACGCCTCAGCCGCTAACTTTTCCTTGTGTAGTCGAATCCGGTACGACCTGCAAACTGACCCTTGTCGATTTTCTAACCTTGTAACACGTGCCCATAATTTAAGATTTCGACAACCTTGCGATCTAGAAAGCCAACTCGAATTAACGGCATCAATCGCGTAGGTCTTTTAAATCCGATCACTACCTCCCTTGATGGAACCCAACTAGCTTTTTCCAATTTGACACACCAATTTGTTCGCGAGGACTCGAATACGGTATACGACCAACCCGATTTCCCAACTGTACGCCAATACAACTCCCACTCAACGTGTATTTTGAGCTGAAATTGAATCAACTTTAAGGGACATTGTGATTATCCCATATACCGAAGAGATAGTTAATATCGTGTTGAAAGGTTTTTTAGTGTTAGTTCATATCTCATGATTTTTTTTTTTCGAAATGATAACCGGGCTTAAGCTAAAAGGAAATTAGTTGAACATGAGATTAATCATGCTTTGTTGGTTTATGAGAAGGAATTTAATGGTAATGATGAAGGGTGGAAATGAGAAAGGACTAAGGAAACAATTGAACCAAAAATGTGAAGAAACAAGGAAAAGAAAATGAAATGGCGGAATGCTCACAAATTTTTGCTACAGACGTAGGAAAAAGATTAGAGAAAACAAATTATATTTTATTCAATCTCCAGTGTATTTTTTTCAAGCCACAATACAAGGTATTTATATGCATTCCATATGCTAAACTTAGCCTGATTCATCTAACAACCAACCCACTAAAATCAGATTTTATATAAGATTTTTCTTCTAAATCTAGCTTTTACAAAGTCAAATAGAAAATCTGACCAGCCATAAATTTCACAAAATTTTTAATTCGGCCCCCTTTTATTGTTTGTGCTCCAATTTAACCCGATTTGCTTGTTAACTTGAATTTTGATGCTCCAACTGCGTACATAATAAAATTAAACAAAAAATTACAGACTTAGTAGCAAAAATTACCAAAATTGGGTGCGTTAAATATACAAATTCAGCTTGTTATCAATGTCTTCTGAAGTTAGTCAAGAAGAAGTCCCAAGCATTAGTTGTTTCTTGTTTAACAATTGCAATAGCTATTGACAGGATTTTTCGATTATTGTCTTGTGTAACAACCAACAACAAGTGATGCACATATCTCCCGTACATGAATGTGCTGTCAATTTGGACTAATGGTTTACAATACCAAAATGCTTCAATGCATGGCTTGAATGTCCAAAAAAGACAATGGAAAATTCTTCTCTATTGGACCATTCGATTTCCATGATATGTAAGTTTCGTTTGCATATCAATTACGGTACCTGGGACATACTAATTCAATACTTTCTACCATTGCCACAAATCATTATATGATTTATCCCACCCATTATGCATATTTTTCATTGCCTTCTGTTTTGCAACCTATGCCTTGTAGTAATATACTCACTATGGATATTAGCAATCAAAATCGGAACAAGAATCCTATGATTCACTTTCACCATAGGTAAGAAAATGTAAAAGATAAGGTCAGAATCTAATTTCAGATTGCAATGTTAGATATGTGGTCAAAATCCAATTTCAGATGATCCTTTGATATACCTACAACAAGACATGTATGTGGAGCATCATATTTCTTAATTGTCTAAAAATCCGTCTTCTTTCTTATAAATGCGATGATTTTTCATGGATATCTATTGTCACGTATTGCACACTTCACATCATATTTTTCTGCTCTTTGTAACATGGAAGTTGACCCCATATTTTATGCTATACCGCTTCACTGCAACAACATCTTTAGAGGAAAACTCCATTCCAACTTGTAAATAGTTGAAATTTGTAAAAGAACTTGTTGACCCAGTCTTCTATGAGGAAGTTCTGGAAATTCTAACCCATCTTCAGCATCAATGTCGACATTAAGCATATGGGATGGAGGCTCATAT
This sequence comes from Gossypium sturtianum, assembly GCA_025698515.1. NCBI lineage: Eukaryota > Viridiplantae > Streptophyta > Magnoliopsida > Malvales > Malvaceae > Gossypium > Gossypium sturtianum. Next base: position 17,773,464 of record CM046946.1, on the reverse strand, counting down.
GCTGTAAAATCTGGTTGGGTTCCTCTAGCATTGTTTGACCTTCACTGTCAGAACCACTCCCTTCTAGTTCAATAAGATCGATCTCTGGTTTAGAAAATAATGCAATTTCTAAACCATTCGGCCCTGACTCCCGAATTGGATCATCATTGGTTTCAACTTCCTCTTCGTTATCAACCCTAATTGTGATTTTATGTCCAGGGTTGGATGTCTCTTCGCTGGTGCAAGTTGTATGGGGAACATCATATGTTCTCGTCAACCATATGTTAAAACCAATATTACTTACGGATTTCCCACCGATGTAACTTGATGGCATACACGCATAAGTGTTTCCAGTTTAGAGAATCGACGTTTCGAAGTTGAAATCAAAAGCACTCATAGAACATCGTGTCGGGGTCTCCATGTTCGGGTTGCCAACTAACCCCGATTATTCGCCAAAGTTGAAATCAAGGGCTGAAACCGAGGAATGCCTTCCCATTGATGATTCTGGCATTCCCTGATCGAGCTTTGTAACAACGTCATAAAACCACCGCACAACCGTATGGTTGGACTTTCTGCTTCCTATTCTTGAAGCAAGTTAATTGAAACTATTATCGAACTCGTACCACCTTCCTCGACATTGAAAAATAAGGCATATAACTCTAGTATAGCATTTCCAATAGAGCAATGCGTATCGAGCATTAACTCGACATCCATGTCACATTTAAGCTTAAATGCATCATATCTAACAAGGTTCATTGACGTTAAAAATCTATATTTCAAGCTTGAAATTCTCCTCCAGCTTGAAGTCAAGACTTTCCTTCTAGTTCTTGACCGAAGCTCATTCAATTTGATGCTTCGGTTGAAAGCCAATTCTATAGATTGGGTTGATACAAAAATGACCGGTGTCACAAATTTGACCGTCATAATAAACAATGTGCATTTTCACCCTCTCTCCTGCCACGTCACCTAAAAACGCTTTATGCAAGAAGTGTTTTTGCCACCTATCTCAAAATTGATCTATTTCCCTAATTTCCAAATAAAATGACCTAAAACCCTACTTTTTTTTAAACAGCCATACACACTTAATTTTGCCTTCTAATACAATATTAATACTACTATGTTGTAGTAGTACTAAAATTTTGCAAATAAATGGGGTTGATTCCAATATAGTGCACTTAGTCACCAAAAGTCGATAAATGATTATGTGCAAATATTTTATATCTAAAAAATATTAATTAATTAAATATATTTTTAATTTAAATACAATAAATCCGTACTATATAAGTACTAATTTACACTATTATTAATTAAAACCATATGAATTATTTTATATGTTAAATTGTTTTAATTTATTTATTAAATAACTTATTATTAAATTCAAAATTTGACAGATTTTGCTGGCTCTTAATATTATAATTAATTTATACATTAATACATGGCTTAAAATTAGTAAATATATATAATACTGATCTCGATCGAGTACATTGTCATATTTGCAATGAACCAGTTCGATCATCCTTTAATTACAAACAAACATCTGACACAAAGGAGATTTCTGTCAAATGGATTTTTTTCTATAATTATATATATGTTTATTTGAAGAAAGCATAAAACTGTAGAAATATTGGCATATTCCATGAATATGCTTTCCTTTGCTTGTTTTGGTACAGTTTGAAATAATCTTTGTGTGTTCTTTTCTTTAAGAAATTAACTTATTAATTGAGTAAGACATCTGTTAGCTTCAATTTATAAAGGAAATAAATTGACCATTGGATCTGGCATTGTTTCTCCAATTGTGTTGGTTTTTTGGAAATAAAATCTGGAGTTGCGTATAGAGACAAATCAAGCTTGGTTTTCAAGTGGATATGCTCGGAATAGAATCAAACCTTACTTGCCTTGTTGGATAACACATGCAATTTGATTTCAAGTGGATAATCATGTCTCATTTTTATTTTAATAAAAAATTATATTAATCCTGTGAGGTTTATGCCAAATCATATATTAAGGTCAAATCCAAGCATGGATTGATAAACTTTAAGGCTTAAGCCTTAGCTCAGCCCACTTTTTGGTCCAAAACCAAGAAGACTTGGAGCTTCTGCCTGGAAATTTATGATCGAAAACAGTGATGTTCCATTGCTTATCTCACGTGGAACTCATTTCGGATTTATAAATTACATTTACTTTTTAAAAGGAAATTCGTTAATTTATTCTGAGACTATACATTTTGAGAAAGAAACAATAAACGCTTCAACCTCATAATTAAATCAACGTTATAGTACATTGACAATTGACTCTATCATAACTCAAGCACAACAACTTTGGAATGATTGTAAGCACTTAATACGGTAAAAAAAATTAGCCCAAGAAGGTCCAAAGCGACAAGAAAAAATCAACAAAAAAAATCTAGCATCCACCAAATTGGATAGGACAACGACAAAACCATCCTTAAAATCATTTGCAAAAGTAAGACTAAATGCATGAGTAAGACTAAGAAATGTGCAACAAGAGTAGGCAAAAACTTCTAAAAGTGAAGATTTATTAAACAATGGAAAACAAAAAATATATATAAAATTTAAGACAACACAAGTCCAAACAGACTCATGAAATCATTTGTCACTCTAAAATACACTCAAAATAGAAATAGATTAAGACACTAATGAAGAGCTACTCATTTTTCAAATTAAATTATTGGTGACCAGTGGAGTTTCAGTGACGATAACCATTCGTACTTCTCTTATAATTTTTGGTATTTCCTCGTGTTTTTTAGTATTCCTTCATTATTTTTAGTACACCCTTATAATATTTTGATACTCCCTCATAATTTTTGTTATGGTCTCAGAATTTTAGATACAGATTCCAAATGAGAATATGAAAGTTGGAACGAGAAATATAATCTTGAAGTAAAAAAAAATATTATTTTTGAATATTTAATGAACTTCATTGGTATTTTCTAGATAGATAAAAAATTGTAACATTTAAATTATTATTTTTTCATGCTATTGTTTGGTACGGAATTTTTCTTTATATGTAATGATAAGTTTTAAAAATATGATAAATTAAATAAATGAAACAATTTTAATAAGACCAACCAATTTCTTTTTCTTTTTCCTTTTTGTACTCCTTCATTTTTTTTTGGTATTTCCTCATAAATTTTAGTATCCCCTCAAATATTTTGATATTTTCTCATAATGTTTACTATTTCATTATATTTTTTGTGTTCCCTCAGAATTTTTGGTATAGCCTTAGAAATTTTTGCACTTCTCATATTTTTTTTTGTATTCCCTCATAATATTTAGTATATTCTCATAAAATTTTTATATTTTTGGTATTGCATTATAATTTTTTTGTAGGTTTCGAAATGAGGTTTTGAAACGAGATATAATTTTGAAGTAAAAAAATATTAGTTTTGAATATTAAGAAATTTCAATAAGATTTCGTAATGAAAAATATTGGTTAACCTATAAATTATCTTTTTCATGCTAATATTTAGTACTGAATAAATTAAATATAATGCTAATTTTTAAAATTTTGAAAGATTAAATAAATTTAACAATACCAACCAATTTTTGGTACTCACTTATGTTTTTTGGTACTTCCTTATAAGTTTTGGTATTTCTTCAGAATTTTTGGTACTTCTTAATATTTTTTTTGGCACACTATTATAATATTTTGTATTTCTCATAATTTTGGTATCCCTTCATAATTTTTAGTATGGTTTCGAAATGAAGATTTAGAACTAATTATAGTTTTAGAGTAAAAAAAATATACTATTTTTAATATTAAAAAATTTCAATGGAATTTTATAATGGAAAAAATTGGCAACTTTTAAATTATTGTTTTCTCATGCTAATATTTGGTAATCTTTAAAGTATTAATTTTTCAAATTAATATCTGGTACTAAAAGTATATAAAATTAATAATATTGAAAATTAAATAAATAGAATTTTATAAGATGAACCAATATTTGGTAATCTCTCATAATTTTTGGTTAGATCTATTCATGGGTTGGATTATCCGTCCAAGCTTGAAGGTCGCCCAAATTATGGGAGGGTTTGGTAAAAAATTAGGCCCAAAAAATAGGCTTGAGCAACAAAATTAAGCCTGTTTAAAATATGGGTCGGGCTCGGGCTTGAACATTCAAGGCCCTAGCCCGACCTATTTTAAAGTTTATAATACTTTATATTATGAATTTTTATATTATATAATTTATAACATATTCAAAAAATAAACATATACTAAATATATAATACTACTATAATGTAAACATTAAAATAATGTTAAGATGATTATATAAAAATTTAAATAAAAAATATAAAATTATTAAATACTAAATTAAAATAATATAGTATTTTTTAAAAAAATTAAAAATAATATGGGTGTGCCTAAAATGAGTTTGGGTTAGTCTTTTACAAATATAGACGGGCATGAGCAAAATTTTAAGCCCATATTTTAAGTCGAGTCGGGCTTGGGCAAGCATAAATTATGTTAATATCATGCTTAGACTCCCCATGAATACCACTATTTTTGGTACATCCTCTTGATTTTTGGTATTTCATCCGACTTTTTTATATTCCCTCATAATTTCTAGGACTTTCTCTATATTTTTTTGGTATTTCCTCAAAAATTTTGATATTCTTTCCTAATTTTTAGTATCCTCGTTTTTTGTATTCCCTCATAAATTTTGATACACACCTTATAATTTTTTATATTCCCCATTTTTTTTTTGCACTACCTCGGATTATTTTGATATTCCTCTTAAATTTTTGTTTGGTACTTCCTCATGTTTTGTTTTGTTTTTTTTTTTTTTTTTTTATATTTCCTCATAATTTTTGACACTCCCTCATATTTTTTGGTATGTTCTATAATTTTTAGTATTCTTTTATAATTTGTTTTGTATGCTTTCGAAGTAAGGATTTGGGGCAAATACCCAAATATACCAAAAAAAAATTATTTACGGAAAAGTGCCATTTTCTCACAAAACGTGTCTACGTCAGCGCGTTTTGTGGGGATGCTAACAGAAAGCGCCCTTGGGAGCGCTTTTGCCACATCAGCACAAAGCGCTACGAGGGCGAGGACGCGCTTTGATGTGTAAAAAGCGCCTCCCAGCGCTTTTGCCTATTAAAACTAAATTACAAAAATAAAAACAACTTTTTATTTTATTAAATATATTAAAACTAAATTACAAAAAATAAAAATAACTTTTTATTTTATTAAATATATTAAAACTAAATTACAAAAAATAAAAATAAAAAACAACTTCTTATTTTATTATATTACATATATTAAAATTAAATTACAATAAAAAAATTAAACAATTTCTATGTTATTAAAGATATTAAAATTAAATTACAATAAAAAAATAAACAACTTCTATTTTATTAAATATATTAAAATTAAATTACAAAAAAATTAAACAACTATTAATTTATTAAATATATTAAAACTAAATTAAAAAATAAAAAATAAAAATAACTTTTTATTTTATTAAAAAAATTAAAATTAAATTACATATAAAAATAAACAACTTCTATTTTATTGAAGATATTAAAATTAAATTACAAACAAAAATAAAATACAACTTTTATTTTATTAAAAATAAAAAAATTATTACAATTAAACAATAAAAAGCCCGTCCAGAATCAATGTTGATGCGGTCGAGAATCGATGCCACATGGGGGTGGTGGTGATTCTGTATTTGGATTCCTCCTTCTTTTATCTTCCGGTGGGGGTCGTGGAACCTCGGGCGGGGATTCTCGGTTCTTCCGTGAGTGGGCACTGGTTGTGGGTGTTGGGAGGATGACCCACATTGATAAAATAACGATCGCGGAGGTGTTTGCATAAACCACGGCGGGGTGTGCGAATCCGTCTGCGCGAAGGAGACCGGTAAAAGAAGTGCTCCCCGACGAGCGCCTCCCGTGATCCCTCACGCGACGGCGGCCTCAAGATCGGTGGCGATCGAGAGTAGTCGAGAACGGACTCGAACCAGGGCCATGCATTCCAACTGGGGTGGACCGGAAAAGGAAACATATATGGGTTAGGATACATATAAGGGCTAGAGTGCCTTTTTGGCATAAAGGCCAAAGGCGTGATGCCGGTGTCGTCGCATTTGAAGTGATGGGCCGGTGGATATATGGGCTGTTGATGGGCCCGTGGATCGTGTCGGTCTTTGTTGATGGTCTCGTCTCATCACCCATTCTCCTTGGATTTAAAGGGCCCCGTCGTTCCCTTTGTTCACGGTTACCGTCGCCTCTCTTCTTGGAGACAACAAATACGACTTACCATGGATCCTAAATCATGGCATGTATTAAACACGCCACGTTAACTCTCAGAGCGATGATCGGTTCCCGGATAGGTAAATAGTCATACCGGTTCTCCCACATCTCGATATATGCCGACCAAAATCTTGGCCAATCAGGTGCAGCAAGCGCCCAGTAAAGTCGACTTTGTGCTCATCATCGCCGAGCACCTCGTGTGGCACGGGAATCGGTTGTCGGAATCAAATTGTCGCAGAACCCGATCTCGATCGGTGCATCTCCACGGTCGCATAGTTGATCAATGGGACCTTCACGTGCCAAATGTTTAGATTTTGCAAGAACTCCTCTGGAATTCTCGCCCGATTTGCGGATCTCAAATGCAGTGTCCATTGAAACTATATTAACATGACCAAAATATTAGTTATATACATAATACTAAACACTAAATACGAAATACTAAATTATAAATATGAAATTGAAACTTACTTGTGATTCTCGACCGTTGGTCTAATAGAAGCCGCATATCTTCAAGCGATGTAGGTATTCCAAAGATAACTTCGCGAATGGTTCCACCTAATTAAATAAATTTTTAGCATACAATTATACTATAAATCTACGTAATAATTGTAAAATATAACATTAAATTTACCTCGTTATCGGTGAGAATGTATATGGGTGGTCGAGTCGAGGGCGTAAAAATGGAAATCGAAACCGTGCCCATGATCTGCAGTAGTGATAGGCGACCTCCGATTTTCGCTTTACTCGCCGCGTCGCCCGCACATCTCGATACAACTTTGATAGCACGGCGGACCCCAACTCGGTTCACGTTTGCTCTAAAATCAACAAGTTTAATGACCATCTCAAGTGTACGAGGTTTCTAGGCAGTCCGGCATCGAGATAGCCTCCAATTATCTCAAGAATGTATGCGAGCATACCGTATTCTTTCTATTTCGGTCGAACCATCATTCACTCGGGAATGTGTCTCGTAACGAGCCATCTCGATCCGACCTCCATGAATGTTATCCGGAATGGCACCGTAAGCTCGTAGCATACGGCTATCCAATCGGTAGAAGTTGCGGACCGGTGACTACGGACCCGTCCACCGGCAATCCCAATTGCAACTGCACATCTTCCAGAGTGATAGTACACTCCCCGTATGGAAGATGGAAAGTGTGCGTCTCGGGACTCCACCTCTCTATCAACGCACTGATCAAGATTGGCTCCAACTTGAACCCCCGACCTATCGTGGCCACGTGCCAAAAACCCACTTCCCGCAGGTAATTCTCGATCAACGGCGATGGGGGACCATGCATATTGCGAATATAGCATTGCAATACCCGATCTACAGACTGTTTAAAAAATTATAAAATAAAAAATAATTAAAATTGCATAAACATAAAAAATATTAAATAGTATTGAAAAATTAAAATTAAAACTTACCATTTGCATTTGATCGACAGAGATGTGCTTATCGTCCAGACGAAATAATTCCCCGGCCATTGGTAATACGATCGAAAATTTTCTAATTTATCAAAAAAAATATTAAAAAAAATTAAAAAAGGGATTTTTTGTAAATAGTAAAGGACTATTTTGAAATTTGAGAGTAAGTTCAAGGACTTTAAGAGAAATTTGAGAGAAATTTGAGAGAAAGATGATAGAGGACTAATGTGTGAAAAAAACGCATCTCCAAGGGCGCGCTTTCCTGCTACATCCCCACAAAACGCGCTGACGTGGACGCGTTTTGTGGGGAAATGGCCCTTTTCCGTAAATTTTAAAAAAGCCGGTCCTTTTCCGTACTTTTTTTTTTTTTTGGTATATATGGGTATATTGCCCAAGGATTTGGGATAAAAAATATAATTTTTAGTGAAAAAAATATTATTGAACATATTAATAAATTTTAAGGAAATTTTGCTAACGGAATGATAATTTTTAAATTATTAATTTTACATACTGGTACAAAAAAATATTATATATAAGGATAAATTTAAAAATAGTAAAAATTAAATAAATAAAATAAATTTTATAAAATGGATCAATATTTGATAATCTCTTATAATTTTTTTATACTTCCTCATATATTTTTTGATATACTCTTAGAATTTTTTGTATTAATATTTTATGGCTATTCCCTCTCATATTTTTTTCTGGTATTCCCTCAAAATTTTACCAAAAATTACGAGAGAATATAAAAAAAAACATTGGGGATTACTTAAAAATATGAGAGATTACCAAAAATGTCGAGGGCGTGCAAAAAATTATGTGAGATTGCCAAAAAAATATGAGGGACTACCAAATATTGGTTCGTCTTATAAAATTTGTTTAATTTTTAATTTTTTTAATTTATTAATATATATAACAAATCTTTTAGTATACAAAAAAAAAAAATTATACCCAAAATTAATTCCGTGCTAAAACTCATAGTAAAATTTCTAAGGAGATACAAAAAAATTATGAAAAATTACTTATAATTATGGAGTATAAAAAATTACGTGGAAATATCAAAATTTTCTCAGGAAGTATTGGATACCAGAAATTTTTAGAAAGAATAAAAGAAAATTATAAGAAAATTCCAAAAGAATATAAAGGATTTTTCTTCAATTTTATTATTATTATTACAAGGGAGCTTAATGGGAAGCCCTCTAATAAACATGTATTCGAGAAAATGGACCACTCCTATTTCCAGAACAGATCAAAGATTAGAATGGCCAATAAAAGCTAAAAAAGGTAAGCTATGACATACATAGTACCTCAAATGCAACGCTGCTGCTACAAGGAGTATTTGAATTGAGTGCTTGTCCCCTTGTCTTTTCCTTGTTTGTTACTGCTACAAAGAGCAGTGAGTGCCTGTCTCCTTTTTCCTCTTTGCGCCTACCAGTCTTCTTCTTACGATCTTACTACGTTGAACTAAACCCTAATTGTTATGGAACCCTGAAATCAGAATCAATGAATGATGAACCCTAATTCCGACGAACAATGGCGTATCAAATCTTTTTATCTGATGGTGAGTTTGGCTTCATTAATGCGACAATTTTGAAGATAAATAGCAATATTTATACATTCAAACACGGCTGCTGCATGGCTCATGCACGTTTTGTATGTGAAAAATTTTGAAACCTCTGTTGAAAAAGTGGAGTTAAAGAGTTAGCCAAAATGTTCTGTCAACATCTATGGTCACCTCACAAACCCAATTACTCATTTCAATGTATAACTTATCTTTTGTTGCATGATTTTTTTTTTATCTTGAGGCGTGAATCATTTTCCTTATCGCTTTATCTTTTTTCTTTTTATTTGAGGCGTAAATCACTTTCCATATCGCTTTATCTTTTGACCGATATATAGAACCAACAAGGAGAGCTCACTTACATAGTGGGCTGAACACTTAATTTAATTACACAAATAATAAAGAATTTGTTATTTAAATTCTCTAAATTATGTATCTCTTTGCAATTTAGAATTACTAATAACATTGCAAACTACTAACATAAATACCTAGAAAAACCTTTTTCTACTATCTTCCCAAAATTTCTGAATGTGAAGAAGAAGAAGAAACAAGCAGGTGAGTTTCAATCCAGACATCAACGAAAGGCCAACAATAATGTTTCTGAAAAAAAGGGGCAGTGGCAATAGCAGAAGAAGATCAGGTAATAGAAACAGGATGGTCGTCGTTGGGATGTTTATGTTTAGGCTCCTCAAAAGACCAAGATTTATACCAGCAAAAGCATTGTTGGGGCGTGTCGGAGCTAAAGTTGCAAGTGCTTTGCGTTTTGAATCCATTCGAAGGAGCTGTCGGCATAAGGTTTCTTCTTCGAATCTGCCGAGGCCATGTTCATTGACGGAATCTACTGAGTCTCATCATGCTGAAGCTATTGAAGATTGCATCCAGTTCTTGAATACTTCTTCATCTTTGTCAAGATCAAACTCGGTTTCTACATGTTCTAGCTAGAATTGCAGCCTTCTGCGAGAGAAATATATATATGTGTATGTATGTGTAAAACTACCAGATGTAAAAAGTACATTCAGTGTCTATAGGTTTATTTACATGACCTTCATGGAATAATTTAAGTAACTCTTCGCAATTGCCTGATTATTAGCTGCACAATTTGTGTTAATAGTTTGCAAGGTTAGTAATCTGATATTGTTATATAGTATAAAAAATTTAAATAACTAATTTTCTATAACTTATGTAATTGAGTTGGGTGGGAATAGATGGATTACCTATTGGGTTTTATATATGTGGTCAAAATATTTGCACTTAATATGGATTTTGGTGGTGCAATTGTATTTGCATCTGAATAAATTTATTAATTTATTGGAATTACATAGCTTTCTTGAAAAGTTTAGAAATGAAAAAAATATGATTTAATGAAAAGTTATTATGTTATGATAATAGATAACTTATGTTATAAATTATATATTAAGTTATACTTACTTCGATGAAAAACATATAATATCTATAAAATACTCAATAATGCTATTTTCGCTATTTTATTTATAATTTGTAATATCCTAGATGTAAACTTAAAATGTTTTAAGTGTTTTCCACACCTCAAGTTTTTATCCCAAATCCTCTTCATTTTATTACTTGCAACACAAGTTTCTTACAATTTAGTGATGACCAAGAGAAAAATCTTATGAACCCTTCTATGGCAGGGACTCAATAGAGGGTTGAGCACTTGGACCTGAAGGAATGTTGAAGGAGGTGAATAATTCTCACATACTGCGAATGCCTCTCTAGAAGAAACAAGAAATAAGACAAAAGTATTAGCTTGCGAAACAGCTGTCTACTTATTGCAAATTTGTTAAGAAGCTTCTGTAAGGAATAAATCAAAGAAATTATGAGCCAAGAAGTAAAAAAACAAAGTGAGCTGCCGGGGACAAGTAGACAAACTTATCCACACAAAGAGGTCAGCCTGACAACCAACAAAATGTCTAATTACCTGCAAAATGGGCCAATGAATAACAAATGACAGCATGCATACACATTCAATAGACACCGTATGGTAAAACAAATTACACCTAGCTCCAAACAAGTAGAACAAATATAAGCACCATCTATATTTTTGAACTCCATAGTGGGTGATAAGTAGAAGCGGATTCATCATGTAATTGTGACTTACAAGATTAACCTAATGATTCAGATTCAACTTAAAATCAACAATGATATGTAGCTTTTAGCTAAAATAAATAATGCCTTGCCTAAAATATCAGTTCCCTGTCCCAAGTTTCTTGTCATTCAGGCAGCTCCCTAACGTGCTACCAGTGGCGAATCTAGAGGGGGCTAGCATGTGCCCCGGTCCCCCTTAAAATGTAAAATTGTTATTTAAGCCCTTAAATTTTTTTAAAAATTTTAAATTAATAAAGGTAAAATTATACTTTGACTCCCCTTAAAATTATAAAAATTCAATTTAATCTTTTAAAAATTATAAATATATAAACTATAAAAAATTAAAATTTCATTCGGCCCCCCTAAAAGATTGTTCTAGCTTCGCCCCTACGTGCTACCATCCCCTCCCCCCCCTCCCCCCCCCCAAAAAAATAGAACAGCAAATCCTATTTCTCATTAACTGAATGACAAATGACAAAGAATTGAAGTGTCCTCACCACTTCATCAGTTGTGGCATTAGTTATATTACACCTTCAATTGGAGCCATTGGCTACAATTAAAATAAGATCACCCTCCCCCTCCTCCGTGCACTTTCCTCTTCTGTTTCTAACCAACTTTTATGGGAGCAATTGATTTGCGGGTGATGGGGTTCTTCCAGGTTGAAAAGGAGTTATTAATACATATCCGAATCAACAGCATCAATATACTTTCAGACTACAAAATCACAATTTATCCAAAGCCAAACTGGAACAAGTCAAAAAAGAAATCCAATAAAACTACATTTTTTCAACCTTTAAATCTAACCAACCTGGACTTTTATCTGCATTTCATTGTTTTCTTTTTTCCGTTTGAGTTGGAAACCTGCCTAAGGTTGCTGGACAACAAATAACTAAATTTGTGCCAACCTTAAAACCAGAGAAAGGAATAAGCGATTGGGCCAGTGTTTTTAGATTTTCATTTTCTTTGCTTCACTTCGATTCCCAGCTGTAAGTCGACCTCCAGCTTCAGGCCCCACCAACCATTTTTTATCAACGTTAACATTCTTTTTTTATACTTAGGGAAATGATAAAAATGTAGACAAACTAAATGAGATTCAATATAGAAAAAGACATAAAAACATGAATTTATCGAATCTTAAAATACTTTAAAGATTTAAAATAAATTATTAATCAAGCTTCTAACAAATCCATGAATTTAAAAATATCACAAATATTATATTTCTAAATAATTTACATAATTTTTGAAATCTAATCCAAATTCTGAAATACTAGTTCCCAAACGCAACCTTAGAAAATTTCGAGATTACCTTCAGGTATCCTAAAGTGAATTATATGATCAAAACAGATAGAACCCAAACTGCTACGAATTAAATACAATTTTTTTTTTTTTTTCTGGGGGGGGGGTGTTGGGGGGGGAGAACACAGTATCTAAAACTTAAATGATTGGCTTCCACATACTATATAACGCTAATGGAGGGACACTTCATTACCAGTCTGCAGTTGTATGAAAAACAAAGAGGATTAAATATCATGTTTGGAGCCTGGGGATATCTGACTGATCTAAGGATACAAAATCTCAAGAATGTCGAATCTATGAAACCCAAGATGATATTCAGCTTCAACTGGCAGCTTGGACAGTTGCCGGCTTTGCATCCTCAGCTTTCTCGTGTTCTTTGTTTAGCATCTGAAAACCAAATGTTGCCAGTCAAAACACCATCCACATGCTCCAGCATGGTTCTAATATGATGGTGATATTACGAGTTGGTTTCTCACCTTGTTGTTGATCAAGTCATGGAGTGCAATTACACTTCGAATGAGAGACGACAGATATATAACCAACATCATATCATTTGTTTGTACTGCAATAAACGGAAAATCTGGATCAGAACTTCAAAACTTAACAAATATCGCCATCTAATCTGAAAAATGAGCACTTTCAGCAATTTTTGACACGGGTTGTTAATTTTGTATTACCTGCAAAAGCCTTGATTAAATCATTTACGTTTAGGTTTGGCAGTAAGTTGAACACATCCTGTAGTTTTAACATAGCAGACCAGGAGTAAGATGGACACTAACCAGAAAACATTCACAAGTATATATACTCCACTCCATATTCTGGATACATTAAGCTAATCCAGAATATTAAAACCTAAAGTTCATAATTGTAAAATATCTTTAGCTTCATTTTCAGCTTTCACTCAACTTAGTTTACCTGTAAATGGTAAAGTATTTCATGATTCAAAGGAAGCTTCTCATCAATAACAAGATCAAGGTAACCGCGTATCTCCCGTAACCTCGCATCCAAACCCTTCAAAGCTGTGAGTTTCCCTGTGACCTGTAGAAAAGACTAAGGTATATGTACACACTTTTTCTCATTGTTCAAATAGAGCTTCAATTTTCCACAAAACTAAAAGCTTTAATTACGAAGATATTTAGATTTGACAATAAAATAAGGTTGAGACGGAAGTAAAATAGAAACCTCAGTTGCAAGTGTACTAATTGTTGTATCCTTTACATCCCTAAGCAAGTGTTCCACTCCTGTTTGCAGGTGAAAAAGGGGTTATCTTAACCACAAGGGTAATATCCTGAAAAGATGACACCAAATTTCATCAAATGGCATACCAATCTCCTCAACTTCGTGAGCAGCAATTTCAGATGGAACATGAACAAAAACCTTTTGACTCTTTTGAGTAGCATTCTGCAACATTACTGCTGTATTAATTCAAATGCTCACCAAATATAAACAAAAGGTGGCACTCTTTAGAGAAAGGTTATTATTAGTTGCAGTCTCATTTAACATCCAAAGGGGTGCCTATCTGCCTCAACAGTTAAGCCCTTCTGGCTACACACACACACAGAGAAGGCGCATCCTAATTGTCCATACCTCCTTGACCTCTTCAACATCATAGTAGGCCTTAGTGGGTATCCCCAACTCCTTAGGTTGGACATCAATAATCACCAAGACAGGATTTGGGACATAGCTGAAACACCAAAAGCAGTCAATCAATAGAATGAAGTTCAAAATGACATGAAAAGCTAAATAAGAAATGAAACCCAAAAGAATCTTTTACTTGTGGAATAATCTGTGAATGTCTAGATCATTTTCCCGTAATTTTGGGCCAGTGCTATACCAACCAACAACATGCTCCTTGGCTGCAACAGATCTCATAGGTTCAGAAATCCAGAGAAAGAATATAACTTTCCCCCATCCAAAACAAGAAAGGAAGATAAATAAGAAATTAAAATTGGCCAAGTTGAGAAAAGAGTTACCATTAATCCTTTTGAACATTGAAAACATTGATTCATGGTAGTTGTGGTCAAGGAACCATATACTCGGGTCCTTCTCATCTTCCTCAAAAGGCACTGAAAATTGAATAATAATAATAATAATAATAATAATAATAATAATACGGAAATTTAGGTCATGTTACCTAACAAATTGCCTTAAACCCAAACTCAACAGTCCTTAAAGTAAAACCCTAAAACCCAAAATTTAATCTCAAAAGGAGTAATCTTGCATGGATAAGAAGATAAGTTTCAGAAGACAGCATTACGAAATCAGAAATCAAAACAAAGCAGATCTAGAAGGAATTTCCAAGAAACCAAGGGGGAACCTGCATAGCTGTTGGTGACGTCAACGGTGCCTTTGAAGGAGGTGCCAAGAAGGACTCCGATGACGCGCTTACGGGTGTCTTTGGCGACGCGATTGTAGTTGTCGACGATACTGAGGAGAACCAAAGGGTGGACTATCACCTTCTCAATCGGCCGAGACGATATTTGCTGTGTTTTGATCACGTCCATTTCTATTTTAGTCCTTTTCTCTCTCTGCCTTTTCTTCTTGCTTTGCCTTGCCTTCCTTCTTCTCTAATCTCTACTCTGTATTTCTTGCCGCAAAGGAAACCAAATAAACACCGAATCTTCTGCTTGGTTTGCAAAAACTGGTTTTTCAAAATATTGTGAAAATAAATATGGATAAAAAAAATTATGGGTAAACCTCACCAAAAATTACTAAACCATTACTAAATTTACATTTTAGTATATTCAACTTTACAAAATTATTATTAAATTATTTAAAATTTTTATTTAAATCATTAAATTATTTAAAAAAATTATTTAAGTCACTAAATTATTTAAAAAAATTATTTAAGTTATTAGATTATTAATTTTTTTTAAAAACTTCGAGTAGCGAACTCGAAGCAAAGATTTAATAATCGGTAAGATAGATCAGTACCCATCGACAAGTAGAAGAACATTCATTAAGTTCAAGTCAATTTGATAGTCAATGCCAAAGATTAAAAAAGAAAACTGTTTAGATTTTGATTCGCATATTGGTGACATTTAAAGTTGTTTCATGAGAAAAACTGAACTTTAGAAGAATGCAAACGGTGCGAATAGGGAAGGCCATACAACAACGATTTTGACAGCCTAATGACTTAAATGAATACTTTCAAATAGTTAAATGACCATTTTGTAACTATTGAAGTTGAGTGACAAAATGTAAAAGTACTAATAGTTTAGTAACATTGATGCAATTTACCCAAAAAAATATAGTTTTTTAGTTTTAAGTGAAAATATCACCCAACTAATTTTTTTTTTTGTTACTCAACTATGAAAAGTTATAAAATTGTCATTCAACTATTTAATTTTTTCTTTTTCGGTCACCCAACTATTCAAATTTTACTTTTTTTAATCACCCGTTGTTAAATTATTAACGTAAAGAATACTTGACAACTTTTAAAATTGGTATAATAGCTACTTTAACCCTCAACATTTATACATTGTGTTAATTTAGTCTTGGTTCCAAAAAAATTAACCCTCAACATCTACGCATTGTATAATTTAGTCTTCTTCTTTTTTTCTTTTTCTTTTTTGCAGTTTTACTTTTATTAGTGACATTGAAGATTAGTTTTAAATAAATGAGAAAGGATGAAAAATCATTATCTTGGGATTTTCAGGTGTGTCCATTTTTTGTATATTTCCAATTAAATTTAGTTGATATTTTTTTTAAGATTTTAGTTGATAGATTTTTTTTTAAAATTTTTAGGTGGAAGAGTCACAAAGAAAAGTAAAATAGAAAAAAAAATAGAAAATAGAAAAAGAGAAAGAGACCAAATTATACAATATGTAAACATTGAGGGTTAACTTTTTAGAATCAGAATTAAATTGAGATAATGTATAAATGTTGAGGGTTAAAATTGCTATTATGTTAATTTTAAAAGCTAACACATCATCTCCCCATCAACTATTTAACGACTAATGACCAAAAAAGAAAAAAAAATTGAATAATTAAAAGACTATTTTGTAACTTTTTGTAGTTGAGTGACAAAAAAGAAAGTTATCAATTATTGGGTGACTGTAACTGTAATTTAAGCTAACAGGATGCTTAAATTATATAAATACTAATTTTCTATCATAGGATGCACTGCTCATATCTATTAAAAATATTATTTAAATAATGACATATTATTTAAAATTATTAATGAGAAAATATTTGAAATATATAAAAAAACTTATAAAAATATACTTAAGTTTTATTTGAAAATGCTTTTTTATAAAATTTATATTTTTTAAACTTTCTTTTAAAATTATATTTAATGTATATAAGATAATTATAATCTAAACTTAGAAGATTAGTAACAATATTTTTAAAAATATATATCAGAGAGATAATAAACAAATAAAGAATTGAATAAGAATAATTCAAATATATTTTAAAAAAAACATCTTAGAATTATTTGTCAAATTATTAACTATTATTCTACATAACTATAATAAAAAAAAACAACATAAATATATTCTATATTTATAAATGTATACAAATATTAAATGAAATAAATTAAAAAAGTGATAAGCAAATAAATGAATTCGTAAGTTCTAAATAAAAGAAAGAAAATATGTTTCCAAAACAGAACTAAATACTTTCGTTTACTTTTTGTCAACAATAAATTTTAAAGAAATCAAAATTATTAATTAACCAAATCATAACAATGGAGTGTAGGCTGTTGTCAATTGTCTCTTCACGCCTTGTTGCTTACAAAATTCATTGAATTCTGTAGAATTGAACTCCCCTCCTCTATCTGTTCTCAAGCACTTAATAAACTTTCCAATCTCTGTTTCTACAAGAGCCTTGAAATGCTTAAAGTGATAAAATGTTTCCGACTCCTCCGAAAGAAAATAAATCCATGTCTTTCGAGAAAAATCATCAATAAAACACAATAAGTACATTTTATGGCTGCTAGAGGCAGGTGTAATTGGCCCGCCAAGATCTGCATGAACTAGTTGTAATCTCTCTGTTGCTCTCCAGTGGCTCCTCTTGGGAATGGAAATCTAGTGTTGCTTGCCTTTCATGCATGCATCACATATGACATTTGTATAGACAATTAGCGGCAATCCAATCGTCATTTCTTTACTTTGTAAAGTACACAAACTTTTTGATAAAGAATGAGACGGACGAAGGCGGAAGCGAATCGTAAAGTTTGTCAAAGTTGTGGATTTGACTTAGGACTCTAGACGTTCGGAAAGAAACTTAGATTTTTGACACAACCTAAAATGCAATCAAATCCAAGTTAGATAAAACAATTAAAATAAATAACTAAGATAATTAAAATAGAATAATAAATCTACGATTATAACAATAAGGAAGAAAATAAAGAAGATAGATGGAAAGATAGAACGTAGTATGTAGAAGTCCTAAGAAGCATTGGAAACACGAAGAATCCACAACCCCCTTCAAGCGGCTCTAATTTTCCCTCCAAGAAAGAAAACTTGGCAAGAAAAAGTTTGAAGATGATCCTCACAATCTGAAAAGATTGTTAAACTCTAAAAGAAACTCAAGAGAAATTCTTAAAAAAAGAAAACTCAAAGAGAATTTATAAACTCAAAAGAGAAGTTGAATAATAATGAATTGAATGAATTGTGTACAGTGCAAAACTAGCTAAATAAATCTTTTAAGTATATTAGAATTCTAATTTAAACTAAACTTTCTTGTTAACATAAAACTTCTAAATAACTTAAAATACTTAATAATTATAAAAAATTTGGAATAAAATAATAAAAAATAATAAGAGCTGATAAATACAATATTGGGCTCATATATAATAAAAATTAAGCCTAAAACCTGAACACAATATGATTTAAACTCGAATTAAAAGCTCGAAATTCGTAATTCCCGTCATAGTTCCGTTCAGAAATTCTGCTCGCACAGTCTTCACTAAAACGGTCATAACTTGAGCTCCCGAACTCAAAATCGAGGGATTCAAAATGCATTTCAAAGCTAAGAGATAGATCTTCAAACGCCATAAGACATATCAACCCAGAAATGCCAGAATCCCATCCAAAAAGTCATCGCAAGTCTACTGATTTCTCAAGCTTAAAATTTGACAGCTTCGGTGAATGGAATTTAATAAATTTCACCCCATCCGTGCATGTATCATTTCCCCTTTCGTCAAAAAGATTCATCCTTCAATCTTGTATTTGATTGAACCTTGATTTGATTTGCTTAACCTTTGACATTGTTGTTGGGCCTTGAGGTAGTGTGAGCCCATCACATTCATGGGTTTGAAATTGGGCTTTGAGACTCGCATCACCTTTATAGCTAAGATGAACATAACGATGATGCCAAAGCTTGGACTGGTCTGTGGTACTGGTGAGCAAGCACTTTTCTTCTTTTATAGTGATAGGTGAATCGACAATCAACTTAAACATCTTGTTTGTAGTCATGTTGGATTCCGCCATTTTTCCTTTTTGTGGATGATAAATGCTACACATACCATCTTTAAACAGTAGTTCCAAACCCTTTTCTTGCAACTGACCCACGCTCAAAAGATTGTTTTTAAGTTCAAGCACATAATACACATTACCAATAACAAATCTGATGCCTTTCAAAAACAACTTCACATCTCCCTTTCCAATCACCTTCATTTTTGTATTGTTTCCAAGCTTGACAACACGAGAGAAAGTCGTATCCAAGTTTGAAAACATACATTGATTCTCACACATGTGATTTGAGCATCCTGAATCTAAAAACCACACATCACTTCTCTCGTTTTCATGGGGCTCCTCATATGCTATTAATAGCAAAACATCTTCATCTTCCTCTTCTACCTCAGCATAATTTGCTTCCTTATTCCATCTTGGACATTCATACTGAAAATCTCCTAAATTGTGACATTTATAACTTTCAACCGTTGCCTTGTTGAAGGTTGCTCTTGCTATTCCTTGATCTCTGCCTCTAGACGATATTCCTCTACCCCTTATTCCAAATCCTGAATCTACCTTCAGAACTTGATCCTCATCCTCACTACACACCTTTCAAAACTTCTGTTCATGTAACACCAATGAAATCTGTAATTCATCAACGAACATGTTATCAGTATTCTTTGATTCCTTGATGGACACCACAACATATGTGAACTTCTTTGTTAAAGTTCGTAGAATTTTCTCAACAATATTTGAATCAGACATATTTTCTCTAATGCTCTAAATCTTGTTAGAAACGGTCATCACTCTTGCAAATTACTCAGTGATGGTTTCATATTTCCTCATTGACAACCTTGAATTCCCTTCTTAGTGAATTAAGAAGAGATTTCTTTATCCTGTCATTCCCCTCAGATTTCCGTTTCATCGAATCCTAAACACTCTTGGCTGTACTACGATCCAAGATTTGTTCGAAGATAGTACGACCAAGTGCCTGGAAAATATAATGTTTGACCTAATAATCCTTGGTTTTGGCATCATCGAGCAAACTTTCTATGCCTCTGTCAGTATCGTCCCATCTACCGGCCTTTTGAAACCATTTTCACCAAACTCCACAAACCCTTTTCTCTAAATAGGTTATCTATCAATTCACTCCAATGGTCGTAGTGACTGTTGAAGTGAGGGATCTTCGTTAAAGTCTTGTCGTTGTTCATACTGTAACACCCCTCACCCATATTCAACGTCGAAATAGGGTTACGGAGCGTTAACGAACTTATAAAACAATTAAACCACTACTTAGCATACATTTTCACAATTCAAGCATTCATCATTCAATCTCAATCAATTTTTCCCTAATACGAGCCTACGAGGCCCTAAACATACATTGGGAGTGGTTCGGGACCAAACCGATAACTTTGGAAACATTTGGAACACTTATAAAATTTTTCTCAAAACAGGGGACGCACACCCGTGTGGCCCGGCCATGGGTCTCACATGGCCACCAGACACGCCCGTGTCACAGGCCATGTGGACATTCGAAATGGGAGCACATGGCCGTGTCCCAGCCCGTGTCCGACCCCGTGTAACTCTCTGACTTAGGTCACACGGTCAACACACACGCGCGTGTGCCCTAAAAATGGCCATACACGCCCGTGTGCCAAGCCGTGTGCTAGGCCGTGCCAAACCTGTAGGGTATACTGACTTATGCCACACGGCCAAGTCACACGCTCGTATGTGAGGCCTTGTGGAGCATACTGACTTGATTTCTAAAACCACACCAGGGGACACACGGCCGTGTAACATGACCGTGTGTCACACACGGCTGAGACACACACCCATGTCTCTGCCCGTGTGGACAAAAATAGGCTATTTACCAAGCCATTTTGCCACCCAAAATTAGGCACACTTACACAACTCATATGGCACATAACATAGCATCAATAGGCATATAATTCAATTCCAAATCAAGCATGACTTATACCAATTCCAACACCAACCAATACAAAACATAAATACCACATATTGCCATCTAAATTCATGCCAATCCTTGTCTTCTCAAATCATCAAAATGACCATTAACAAATATGCATCAATATGCTCAATTCCACAAACATACCAATTCACAAATCATCACCTATTGACATTCAATTTACCTATTTTCAACATGCATAATGAATCCAACCTTAATCATCACAAAGTATAGTCATATATATATATGATTCAACCATACCAAAATAGTCCAAAATAAGCCATCACTCATGACTATATATATACATACCAAAACATAAACATTTACAATGCCAATTCATATGACCAAAATCATTAACAGGTCATAACCAAAATGACCAAAGTTCCTATACATGCCATATACTTAAAATACCAAAGTTCATAGGTACCAAGAGATAGGTAGATAGTGTAAAGTGATCTTCGATGATCCCCGAATCCAAGCTAGCTTTGATAACACTATAAAACACGAGAAAAATAAACAAAGTAAGCTATAAAGCTTAGTAAGTTCGTATGAAATAAACTCGATATAATCATAATCACATAATTCAACAATTGGTTAAAGATACATGAATTCACATCAACTAATAAAACTTTCAATTACTCATTCACAAAACTATATATTTTCTTCACCATTTCTTTGATTCAAAACTAATATGGTTTATGCACATACCTGTACCCTCTCGTACCAGTCTCATTCTCAACCACGTCATTCATTTACCCGTTGAACCATTCGGAATAGAAGTCAGATACTTAAGAATCTCGCACAATAAGTACCTATACCATGGACCAAAGCCAAATCAAGGTACTTATATCCGAAGCAATGATATCATAGCCCGAAGCCAAATCAGCCGATATTAATGGCCCGAAGCCAAATCTGTAACAGCCCATTTTTAGTCAAATCAGAACAGTGGTTTCAGAACCACAAATCTAAAGTTGAAATATTTATTTTATTATTATTTTAATGTTTACAGCATGATAGCATGTATGTGTGAAAATTTCGTGAAGAAATTTTATCGTTTGGTTGGTTAATTTGATAAAAAGGACTAAATCGCGTAAAATGCAAAAGTGTTGTTCTATTAGCTAAAGGTATTAAATAGCTATAGAACCTCAAAGTTAAGGTCCTTATGTGGTAATTTAACCATTTGAAAGGTGAGTGGACAATTATGGACAACCATTAAGTGATATTAGTAGTTTTATACTAAGGTTATTTTTGTAATTTAGTAATTAAGGTTATTAATAATAAAACAAAACATTTCTCCATCTTTAATTCATCTGCCATCACCGAAATTCAAAATTCAAATACATCATTATTAGGGTTTTCAATCAGCTATGCTATAATTTCCAATTAAGGTACGACTTTTGTCCCGTTTTTAATGATTTATACGTTTTTAAGATCGTTGCAGTTAGATCTAGCTAGCCCAGGGATTAATTTGTAAAACTGTTAAAGATTTTAGATTTTTACATTGATGAATAAGCATGTTTTTTGAAGTTTCTTGATAGATTATGAATGCTTGTTGATAGATATACAAGTTTTGTAAAGTGATTTTTAGTGAAAATGCAAAATAGGGATTAAATTGAGAAATGTGCAAAGTTAGTGGGTAAAATGTGAAAAAAAATGAAAAATTATGGGTTGATAGGGGCATTATGGTAATTAGGCTAGCATAGGTCTATTGTGAATTTCATTAATTTGTGAATTTATGAAATAAGGACCAAATTGTAAAAATGTGAAAGTTTAGGGGCAAATGTGTAAAATAGCCCTAATGTGTGTTTTGGATTGAATTGAATAAATAAAAGAATAAATAAGTTGATTTTGATTACTTATAGATCAAGAAAAGAGGAATTCAAACTTAGATCGGGGAAAAAGTAAAGTAATTTAATAGTCGGTCCGTTTCGTCATTTCCGTACATGAGGTAAGTTCGTATATTTGAACTTAAATGTGTATTTATTCAATGGATGGATGGTATTGAGATTGTATTTATCCTATGGTTAAATGTGTATAACTTAATTTAAATGTACGGTTTAAATGGATGAGTTGCTCAATAAGACCATAGCTAGGCTATGGCAAATCGGATAATAAGACCATAATCGGGTTATGGCATGTGAATGTAAGACCACAGTAGGGCCTTGGCAACGTATGTGTAAGACCATAGTTGGACTATGGCATCAAAAAATCGAAGTATTTGTATCGTAAACATTTATAAGCTCAAAGTGATTTGGTAAGGGAGTTGGTGGTAAATAGATATGTATCGGTACAGGTATGTACTGAAAACTATTCTAGTAACGAGTTAGAAGAAGTTGAGGACTTATGAGTTACGATATGGTTAAACTTTATGTTAGCTCATTGATTGATGCTTTAAATGTTAATTATGTTATCCATTTTGAAGTGTTAATGATTGTTGAGATTATTTCAAAAATTAAACAAAGTAAGCTATAAAGCTTAGTAAGTTCATATGTAAAGATTAGAAAACTTTGGTTATCAGGTAGTTTAAAACATGTTTAAGCAATT
Organism: Gossypium sturtianum; assembly: GCA_025698515.1. Lineage (NCBI taxonomy): Eukaryota > Viridiplantae > Streptophyta > Magnoliopsida > Malvales > Malvaceae > Gossypium > Gossypium sturtianum. The sequence continues at coordinate 17,749,920 of CM046946.1, read as the reverse complement.
TATTTAGTAACATCCGAAAAATTAAAGCAGATATAATAAAATCCAAAATAAAAATACTAATGGCCTTATTACAAACCTAGATAAAAAAAACCCGAAATTTAAAATAAAGTACCCCAGTCAAAAGTCCATGTAAAATCGAAACAATTATCGCATGGCCACCTCGAGTCCACCCGGCTCCTCATCCGCGATCTACGAATCACTTGAAAAGATAAGGGAGAAGGTGAGTCACCAAGACTCAGTGCATAATCCCCCTCCCGATTATTGCAACACGCTTACACAAATCATAATCAAGCAAACATATCATGCACCCAACCTAACCATCCACAACTCCATTTCCTACCCCGTGTGGTACCAAACCCTTTGGTGGTGCCAAACCACCGATGACCCAAAGTCGCGATATCAATAATAATGTGGTGCCAAACCATGGTGACCCAAAGTCACGAATAATCCAATTGTGGGGCCAACCCACGTTGTGATGCCAAATCACCGGGCGGCAGTCCGTTTATCAAATGTGAGGCCAACCCTTTGTGGTGCTAAGCCACTGGGACGAGTCGCTATGAGGTGCCAAACCTCTGGTGACCCAAAGTCACGAAATCAATCGTGGTACCAAACCACCTTTGGAGGTGCCAAACCTCCGGAGGTGCCAAACCTCTGGTGACCCAAAGTCACAGATATCAATCTTCCCCCTCCTCTCATATCACCCACCATAGTGCTCATGTACATGCAAATCATGCTATCATGCTTAATCATTAAACATACAGTGAAACATATCATATGCGATTTCAACCGAATCAATTATCTTAAACTTATCAAACGGACTTACCCGAGTCCTTGCGCATACCCAAAAGGGTACCAAATCGAAATCTACACTGTTTCGGCTTTTAATAAAGTTTAGGTTATTAACAAGTTTACGACGATTAAGAAGTGTGTAAGGTACACACCTGCAATGGCCTTTTCGAAGGCCTACTGTCACCCTGAGCGACTCAGCTACCATTTACGGTCGTACCGGACTATTGGGCCTAAAACCCGATTTCAGCCCATTCAGGCCCATACGCTCGTGTGGCCCACCTAACACAAATCTAGCCACGTATATGAGATTCACCTAGTCTAGTTCACTATATACTACACCATCATATAATTTTATTCAATTGGGCCCATAGGCCCATTGGGCCCACTTCGGCCCATCGCGGCCCAAGCAGCCTCAACCCACAAGAATACTACTGATGGCCTCAACTATCGCGTCGAAGCCCTACACGTGCGTTCGCACGCTCGTGTGGCTACTATTGCCGTGACTGGCACTTCGGCATTTGCCGATCTACAACTAGAGTAGAGAGAGTTACACACCTGATAGGAATCTGGTGCTAATCCGCCTTTCTCGACCACTCCGTGCCCAAACGCCTCCAAGGTATCCTTCCTCCTATCATAGAATGCTCTATATATAGCTAGCTTCTCACCTTCCTTCTTTGTATCTTTCCGATGTGGGATCCCTTCGTCAGTAGAGTTTAAATCCAACTCAAACTCTTGCCGTCCAATTCGCAAAATAAATACTCCTTTGCTTGTCATGAGATTCGAACCTTTGCTCCCTTCAATAGCTCAACACGCCACTTACCACTAGGCCACAAGCTCTTCTTGTGTCTAAAGCCATGCGCAACTAAATATAAATCTAATGCCAAATTCTAAAGTCCATTTAAAAAGAAAACCAAAATGCAAGAGCCAAGACTTGAACCTTGGACCTCCTTCCTTCCCTGTGGCGTCACTCCCTTGCCTCTTAAGTGGCGTCACTTTGCCACTACACCACACCTCCACTTGTGTCATTTTTCTCCACATTTTATTCTTAAAGCCTACCTACCAACTCCCAGGGTTTTTTCCACCTAAAACCAAAATTTTCCTAAAGCTCCAGTTTAATCCCAGGACTTCATAGAAGCCCCATAACCTTCCAAAATCACTCACCTAATAGGTCCGACAAGCCGTTCTCAAAAATTTTAAACGCTACTACGCCCAAGGCCCATTGGGCCCAATCCTATTAGGCCCAACTTCGGGATGTTACAGTGTGTCCCCTGGTTTTGGTATTGAAATAAAGTCAGTATGCTCCACACGGTCTCACACACGAGCGTGTGACTAGCCTTGTGGCACAAGTCAGTATACCCTATAGGTTTGGCACAGCCTAGTACACGGCCTGGCACACGGGCGTGTGTGGCCACTTCGAAGGGCACACGGGCTAGACACACGGGTGTGTGGTTGGCCGTGTGACCCAAGTTAGTAACCTCACTTGTTTGGACACGGGGTAGGACACAGGCTAGGACAGAGCCATGTGCTCCCATTTTGAATGTTCACACAGCCTGTGACACGGGCGTCACACGGCCTGGTCACACGGGCGTGTGTCCTCTGTTTTGGAAAAAAAATTGTTAAGTGTTGAAAAATTTTTCGAGCTTTTGATTTAGTCCCGAATCACCCCTAATGCATGTTTAAGGCCTCGTAGGCTCGTTTAAGGGACACTATGATTAGTTATGATTGAATTTTATTTGAATTGATAATTGTATATGAATTGTATGTTTGTAAGTGTTATAAGTCTGGTAATGCTCCGTAACCCTATTCTGATGTTGAATACGGGTGAGGGGTGTTACATTTATTGGTATCAGAGCTACGGTTTAGTCGATTCTAAGACTAACGTAATGTGTGTGAGAGTCTAGCTATACATGCCATATATATAACCCGTGATAGTGTGATGAATCCTGACATTATAAACTATGTTTTCGTATAGTATGGATCCCGAACGAGCTGTAGCAGATGATGTTGAGAGTAATGCCCAGCTCCCGCTCAAGGGACAGCGCCTTTTGAATCTAGACCGGTGTCGAGTAGTCACGGAGGTGAGGCTAAAGAAGCCTTCTTTCAAATGATGAACGAGTGGTTCACTCAATACATTCGTACGAACCCGGCTGCTCAACAACCTCCACCCCTGTCAATTCCTCAACCAATCCCCGTAGTTCCTCAAGTTATTAATCCAATACGATTGAACAAGCCGCCAGTCGAAAAAATTCGTAAGCATGGGGCTGAAGAGTTCAAGGCTAATGTTGATGATGATCCTGAGAGAGCCGAGTTTTGGCTTGAAAATACGATCCGAGTGTTTGATGAACTTTCCTGCACACCGGCTGAATGTTTAAAGTGTGCTATATCCATTTTGAGAGACACTACATACTAGTGGTGGAATACATTAATATCTGTGGTGTCGAGAGAGAGAGTCACCTGGGAGTTCTTTCAGACCGAGTTCCAGAAAAAGTACATAAGTCAATGATTTTTGGATCAAAAGCATGAAGAATTTTTAGAACTGAAACAAGGCTGCATGACTGTAACCGAATACGAAAGAGAATTTGTACGGTTGAGTAAGTATGCTCGGGAGTATGTTTCTACCGAAGAGATTATGTACAAGCGGTTTGTTAACGGGTTGAAAGAAGATATTGAACTTATTGTCGGGATATTGGATTTAAAAGAATTCATTGTGTTAGTTGAGCGTGCTTGCAAAGCTAAAGAACTGGGCAAAGAAAAGAGAAAGGCCGATTCTAAAGCTAGAGATTCGAGAAAGAGATTGGTGAATAAACCCTATCACTCTTCATCAAAGAAATCCCGAGATTCGTATAGTCGATCAAATGCATTAGTGGAGTACTCTAGTAGAGATTGCGGGAAGCAATTTTTGAGTTCAACAACTTCAGCTACATCAATGGCAAGTGTGGGTAATGTTAGACCGAATAAACCTGAATGTGGACGATGTGGAAAATGACATTTCGAAGAGTGTAGAATGAATGATAAAGCCTGTTTTAGGTGTGGTTTGCACGAACACTTCATTCGAGATTGTCTTGAGTTAGATGAGAAAGATAAATCTCAGAGTGCAAGACAAAGCAACACGACTGCGAGAGGAAGACCAATCCGTAATGTTGGAAATGTGAGTGGTGGTAGAGGTGCAACACGAGATGCTGCTGTGAGATCAGAGGCTAGAGCACCTGCCAGAACTTATGCTATTCACGCTCGCGAAGAAGCGTCATCTCTAGATGTTATTACCGGTACATTCTCTCTTTATGACACTGATATAGTTGCATTGATAGACCCCAGATCAACTCATTCATACATATGTGTGAACTTAGTGTCTAGTAAGAATTTACTTGTTAATTCTACTGAGTTTTTTATAAAAGTGTTGAACCCCTTAGGCAAATATGTCCTAGTTGACAAAGTTTGCAAGAATTGTCCGTTAATGACTCGGGGTTACTATTTTATGGCTGATTTGATGTTGTTGCCGTTTGATGAGTTTGATGTTATTCTAGGTATAGACTGGTTGACGTTGCATGATGCAGTAGTAAATTGTAGATGAAAGACCATTGAGTTGAAATGGCAGAATGGCTCCGACAGAGTTAAAAGAGTTGAAAACTCAGTTGCAAGAATTAACTGATAGAGGATTCGCAAGGCCGAGTTTCTCTCCCTGGGGTGCACCAGTGTTGTTCGTAAAGAAAAAAGATAGTTCTATGAGAATGTGTATAGACTATTGACAGCTCAACAAAGTGACAATCAAGAATAAATATCCTCTACCAAAATTGATGATTTGTTTGATCAGTTAAAAGGAGCTACAGTGTTTTCTAAGATTGATTAAAGATCTAGCTATTATCAGTTGCGAGTTAAAGATGCCGATGTACCGAAGACAGCGTTCAGGATGAGGTACGGACATTATGAATTCCTTGTTATGCCTTTTGGATTAACTAACGCTCTCACTATCTTTATGGATTTGATGAATCAGATTTTTAGACCGTATTTAGACAGATTCGTTGTTGTATTTATTGATGATATTCTGATTTATTCTCAAGATGTTTAGTTTGTCAACAAGTTAAAGCTGAACATCAAGTACCGTCGGGACTACTTCAGCCAGTAATGATACCTGAGTGGAAATAGGATAGAGTTACGATAGATTTCGTATCGGGGTTGCCCCTGTCTTCGAAAAAGAAAGATGTAATTTGGGTTGTCGTTGATAGATTAACAAAATCAGCACATTTCATTCCAATACGTACAGACTATTCACTTGATAAATTGACTGAATTATATAAATCAGAAGTTGTGAGATTGCACGGCGTATCAGTTTCGATTATTTCGGATAGAGATTCGAGGTTTACGTCGCGATTTTGGAAGAAATTGCAAGAAGCTCTGGGTACGAAATTGAATTTTAGTACAGCTTTTCATCCACAAACTGACAGTCAGTTGGAACGAGTAATACAGATCCTCGAAGCTATGCTCAGATGTTGTGCTTTAGAGTTCGAAGGCAACTGGGAGAAATATTTGCCGCTGGTTGAATTTGCGTATAATAATAATTTTTAATCGAGCATAAAAATGGCACCGTACGAAGCTTTGTATGGTCGCAAATGCCAAACTCCATTGAATTGGTCTGAACTTAGTGAGAAACAGATTCACGGGGTTGATTTGATTAGAGAAACCGAAGAGAAAGTGAAAGTAATTTGCGACTGTTTGAAAGCAGCTTCAGATCGCCAGAAATCGTAAGCGGGTTTAAAACGAAAAGACATTGAATTTTAGATTGGTGACAAAGTGTTCTTGAAAGTATCTCCGTGGAAGAAAATACTTCGTTTCGGTCGCAAAGGCAAGTTAAGTCCGCGATTCATCAGGCCGTATAAGATTATTGAATGAATAGGGCCAGTAGCATATCGATTAGCCTTACCATTAGAGTTAGAAAAGATACATAACATATTCCATGTGTCGATGTTGCGCCGATATAGATCTGATCCATCACATGTGATTTCTTCGTCAAAGATTGAAATTCAACCTGATATGACGTATAACGAAGAACCGATCAGAATTCTAGCACGTGAGGTTAAACAGTTGAGAAATAAAAGCATAGCTCTCGTAAAAGTAATTTGGCAACGACACGATGTTGAAGAGGTTACATGGGAGCCTGAGGAAGCCATGAGAAAACAGTACTCTAACCTATTCACTGGTAAGATTTTCGGGGACGAAAATTCCTAAGGGGGAGAGTTGTAATAACCCGTTTTTAGTCAAATCAGAACAGTGGTTTCAGAACCACAAATCTGAAGTCAAAATATTTATTTTATTATTATTTTAATATTTACAGCATGATAGCATGTATGTGTGAAAATTTCGTGAATAAATTTTATCGTTTGGTTGGTTAATTTGATAAAAAATACTAAATCGCGTAAAATGCAAAAGTGTTGTTCTATTAGCTAAAGGTATTAAATAGATATAGAACCTCAAATTTAAGGTCCTTATGTGGTAATTTAACCATTTGAAAGGTGAGTGGACAATTATGGACAACCATTAAGTGATATTAGTAGTTTTATATTAAGGTTATTTTTGTAATTTAGTAATTAAGGTTATTAATAACAAAACAAAACATTTCTCCATCTTTAATTCATCTTCCATCACCGAAATTCAAGAGTCAAATACACCATTATTAGGGTTTTCATTCGGCTATGCTATAATTGCCAATTAAGGTATGATTTTTGTCCCGTTTTTAATAATTTCTACGTTTTTGAGATCGTTGTAGCTAGATCTAGCTAGCCCAGGGATTAATTTGTAAAACTGTTAAAGATTTTAGATGTTGCTATTGATGAATAAGCATGTTTTTTGAAGTTTCTTGATAGATTATGAATGCTTGTTGATAGATATACAAGTTTTGTAAAGTGATTTTTAGTGAAAATGCAAAATAGGGATTAAATTGAGAAATGTGCAAAGTTAGTGGGTAAAATGTGAAAAAAATGAAAAATTATGGGTTGATAGGGGCATTATGGTAATTAGGCTAGCATAGGTCTATTGTGAATTTCATTAATTTGTGAATTTATGAAATAAGGACCAAATTGTAAAAATGTGAAAGTTTAGGGGCAAATGTGTAAAATAGCCCTAATGTGTGTTTTGGATTGAATTGAATAAATAGAAGAATAAATAAGTTGATTTTGATTACTTATAGATCAAGAAAAGAGAAATTCAGACTTAGATCGGGGAAAAAAGAAAAGTAATTGAATAGTCGGTCCATTTCATCATTTCCGTACACGAGGTAAGTTCGTATATTTGAACTTAAATGTGTATTTATTCAATGGATGGATGGTATTGAGATTGTATTTATCCTATGGTTAAATGTGTCGAATTTAATTTAAATGTACGGTTTAAGTGGATGAGTTGCTGAATAAGACCATAGCTGGGCTATGGCAAAT